>OX243904.1:21642627-22892627 GCA_945859665.1 Anorthoa munda | reverse complement strand
TTCAGTCTGTCAACATAATACCCTTACAGATAAGGCATAAACTGGAGGCAAAAAGAAGATTGCGAAGGCCTTGCCTTCTCTTCTGATCTACTTAAATGAAGCTGTCATTTAAGTAGATCAGAAGAGGACAGAAGGCAATTTAATAAATCTGCAAGAGAACTGAGGAAACTCATCAATGATAACCAAAATACCATGTTCCAAGAAAAACTGTCAGCATTGTCAGCTCGAAAACAGGATAACTATTCATTGTGGAAGATAACCAAAAATTTTAAACGACCACAACATTCTGTGCCCCCGCTTAGGCAACCTAATACTGGATCCTGGGCCAGAAAAGCAAGTGAAAAGGCGGAGCTTTTTGCACAACACCTGTCTGCGGTTTTCACTCCTAATGAGTCGTCGATGACTGATTTTGAAAGGGGAGTCGATAATTACCTAAATAGCGACCAACAACTATCACCTTTACTCAAACTGGTAACGCCGAAAGAACTGATAAGGACAATAAGAAATCTGGAGAATAATAAAAATCCTGGTTATGATCTCATCACAGGTGAAATACTCAAGCACCTACCTAGAAAAACTATCGTCTTTCTAACAATGTTGATCAATGCTGTCTTTCGATTACAATACTACCCAAAAATGTGGAAGATATCACATATATGTATGATAGTGAAGCCTGGAAAACCACCAACCGAACCAAGCTCATACAGACCCATAAGCCTCCTTCCAGTCATATCAAAGGTTTTTGAGAAGATATTTTTACGAAGATTAAAACCAGTCCTAGACGAGAATGTGATAATACCAGATCATCAATTTGGATTCCGTGAAAAGCACGCAACTGTAGAACAAGTGCATAGAGTGGTCCATAAAATCAGACAGACATTGGAAAATAAAGATTACTGTTCTGCGGTGTTCCTAGATATCCAACAGGCATTCGACAAAGTCTGGCACAAGGGACTTTTGTATAAAATAAAATCTCTTCTACCTTAAACTTTTTATATGATCCTAAAATCCTACTTAAACCAAAGAAAATTTCAAGTTCAGTATGAGGATGAACTGTCTAATGTTTATGAAATGAAAGCGTCAGTTCCGCAAGGCTCTGTGCTCGGGCCCGTACTCTACTCGATCTACACCGCAGATTTGCCTAATACTGATGATGTGGTAACGGTGACCTATGCAGACGACACTGCGTGCCTTGTGAGTGACAAGGATCCGACGCAGGCATCTCAGAAATTAAAAGTCCAGTTGAAAAGAATTCAACCTAGTATAAACAAGTCAGTTCAAGTGACATTCACTCTTCGGAAGGGCGATTGTACCCCAGTTTACATGGAAAGTAAACCACTGCCAAACAGTAACACAGTAAAATACCTGGGGCTACACCTAGACAGAAGGCTTACCTGGGCCAACCACATTAAGACCAAGAAAAAGACAGCTATTCAGATGAAAAGTCTTTCCTGGCTCTTAGGAAAACAATCAAAGTTATGTCTTAGTAACAAAATACTTGTATATAAAACTATAGTAAAACCAATCTGGACTTACGGAATGGAACTCTGGGGGGTGTCGACGATGCTTTCCGAAGTCTAAATTGTCCAATTTCGTAATCCTTCATATTATTATTTTTCCTAATTCTTATTTTTACATATTCAGAATTTTTCATATTCATTTATTTACACTTTCTCATTATTACATGTTCCATTTTTTTCCACATTCTGTATTTTTCACATTTAAGTACATTCACAAAATAAACTTTGTAACAGATTTTGTTCCACACACAATTCAACATGTGGATGACCAAACCAAAATCTGCTTTGATTTGTGGAGATGTTCTAGTGAACGCCAAAGGACAACTAACGCTTTAATGGATTGACACTTCCGTTTAAATAAAAAGGAAGGAAGAAGCAATTTATTCTATTTCATATAATTTCTGAAAAAAAGAGGCATCATTTTTAGGGTTCCGAAGTCAACAAGGAACCCTTATAGTTTCGCTCTGTCCGTCAGTCCGTCCGCTGATTCATGTGTCAATAAGCAGACACAATAGAAATTACCATTGTTTTAAGCCGATTTGGCGCGATGGACACTCAAGGGGTCCAACTGCTGGGCAAAGGCCTTTAAATTAAGAAAAATTGCCAAATACATACGGAGCAAAGGAAAAGGCGGTCCAAATTTATAATCATAATGATTCATACAAAATCCATTGATGATTGATTAAAAAGCGCAATATCACCTGAAGAATGTTTAAAGAAATTATGTTGGTTCAAATAACAGTATTGATACGTGAACCACAACACTTCATTTACGATTATCTCATCTTTTTATACATATATATATACTATAAAGTTTATATTTTGGTCTATTTTCCTTTTTGTATCGAACTGTACTCTTTCGGAAAATTATGGTGTTAGGACAATAAAAAATTAAGAAACCTAAGAATTCGGAAATATAAGAATTTAAAAAAATAATAATTAGGTAAAATAATGTTGCGTATTTTAAAGAATTCGTAAAATAAATAATATGAAAAATCGCGAATATGGATTTTGACACTGACACCTCTGTAATCGGCTAGCAACTCCAATATCGAAATTTTGCAAAGGTTCCAAAATTTAGCTCTAAGAACAATCTCAAGCGCACCCTGGTTTGTCAGAAACACGGAAATACGAGCACCTAAAAATACCAACTGTGAAAGAAGAACTATGCGAAAAATGCAAAAATATAAACAGAGACTGAGCAAGCACAGCAATGTCTTGGCCAAGAACCTTCTAAACAGACAAGGGGATATAATCCGCCTAAAGAGATGGCAAATCCTGAACTTGGATAACAGATTATAAAAGAAATAAAACAATAAAATAAAAATAAAAATTGTGCTGAACCACATAACGTGATTGTTCAATGGAACACCACAAAATAACCTCTCACGAAGAACCCATCTGATTATGGCTAGAAAGCCGATTGCAGATAAAAATATTAACTACATGGCACCGGTCGAACTCTGCTCGAAGAGTGTCTACAAAAATAGCGCCAAACTTCAATTAATCACTATAAATAAACTATAAATAAGTTGTGAATAAAAGGAATGCAGGTATCAGAAACACCGAAGAGATGCAAATACGGCACACTATTGACAACCCGCAAAAACACATAAATCGTTCCGTGTTCTGTTTTACTACCACACCCACACTTGCGCGGCGCTCCCACAAAGCCTTAGTTTGAGAGCCTACGTGACGTCGTGCGCACGCGCGCTCGTTGGATATCGTCAGGGCGGCGAACGAGCCCATGGTTCGATTGGTGATGTTAGACAACAAAGGAAGAAGAGAAAGTATGGTGCCTAGTAAAGAACGCCTCCACATCGCTGCCTCCGAAGGATTGTGATGCTGCTGCCTCAAACTGCTTGGATTCGATGCCAATGGATTATAAACCTTAAATTAGTAACTTTAAAGCAATTTTTTATTTATAACATACACGCTGTTCAACCTTCTGTGCTTCAAATAGGACTTTTTTTAAATGAAATTTAAAACTATGTTTTATTTTCAGTGATCTTATGGCAGGTGGAATATCATTCTAGCAGCGAGTGGCGGCATACTTAAAGCAGCCTCTGAAGGCTGCTGTCCTACGACAAGGCAACGAGAGCGGTTTGGACGTGGAACGGGCGGAGTATCTGTAGTGCTCGTGTCTCCAGCTAAGCTTTTTTAATAGGTATTCCGGTCTGTGTGTTTGTATGACGCCGAACATTAAGGTTGCTAAATGCCATTTCCGCATCACTTTGCTCATTTACTTATAGATATTTTCTCACAAGAATAACAACCGCTTATATTAATATTAATCATTGTGAAATAAACATAGATTACAATCATTAATAATATTTTGATTTAACAATTTTACTTTATTTTTAAACTTTACTAGCTGTTCCCCGCGGCTTCGCGCCCGTGGACCACCCTACAGGACCCGTTTTCGGGATTAAAAAATAGCCTATGTCACTCAAGATTAATGTAGCTTTCTATTGGTGAGAGAATTTTTTAAATCGGTCCAGTAGTTTCAGAGCCTATTTGGTACAAACAAACAAAAAAATCTTATATACACACATACACTCGCGAGCAATGAAAAAGTTCCAGTGACATAGCAACAAATTACTCCTAAACGGGAAAGGCTAGCTTAATGACGCCGTCTGTAATATTGAAATACATTTAACAGCGCATCCGAATATTACCATCTAAAAACGTAAATATTGTGTTAAAATTATAAATTAAATGTCAAAAAATTAAACATTTTGTGGGTGGAACTTTTTCATTGCTCGGCAGTTTATTAGTATAGATAATATAGATAGGCTCGCGCTTGACCACTATCTCAGCTGTTGGTAAGCGATGATGTGTTCGACGGTGAAACCCGCTTGCCTAGAAATAACCTAGTTTTTTTTTTGTTAATATATGCTCGCGCACAGAGAGGAGGCCTGTGTCCCAGCAGTGGGAACATTAATAGGCTGATGATGTGATGTGTGTGATGTGATATGCTCGCGCCACCCGCCAGGGGCCTTAACTATAAAAAATAAAATGTATGTAAATTTGTGTACCTAATGTTAAGAAACTCTATGTATGTTAAGGAAATAAAAAATGGTTTAATAATAATATGCTCGCGCTTTACTACAATCTCACCTGATGGTAAGCGATGACGTGGTCGACGGTGAAGCATGCTTGCCTAGAAATAACCGATTCACTCTTGACTGAAAGACCCCTAGATCGTAGCTGTCGGGAAACACAGACTCCGGCAGGGAATTCCACTCCTTAGCATAATAAAAGTGTTTCCAAAACGTTTTGTGCGTATGGGTGGGCTGTCCACCATGTACCGATGGCGCATCGCCGTACGTTTGGTATTCCTATGATGAAACGGGCTAGGTGGAATTAGATCGTGCAATTCCATCGCACATGCCCCGAAATGCAACCGATAAAAAACCAACAAGCTAGCAACTCGGCGACGGTGACAATGTAATCCAATGTCTAACATCATTAGCATCTGGACGTAACCCACGCACCTAGCGGATTCCCGCAGCCTTCACTTCACGACGACGAAGACGAGAAGGCTTAAGAGTCTAAGCATCATCTTAGAGCAATACTTGTATCATTGTGACCACAATATTCTAAACGCTTTATATGACAAAAATATTTGTTTTTAAATTGAACTATTTTTTTATCACCAGATAGAATGTATTATACCTAACATAATACTCCTGTATAACGAAGGGTTGGGCAGAGGTGCACAGGCACATTTCGACAGTTATGTTTAAGTCATGTAATAGGGGGCGAGACCATTGCGTCAACGGCGCACAAATCTAAACTCCAGGCTACTACTGAGAAATTCCGGATGGAAGATATTGCCCGACCCGGACATCAAACCCAGGACCTCATACCCAGAAGTAGTGCTAAAAAAACTATTTAAAGCATCCTGAAAGGCCTGATAGTCGATATGGCTGAATTCTTGTCAACATATATGCAAATTGCAACATAAATAAAAATATGATAAAATTAAATTATCGAAGAAGAAGAATATGAGACTCACAAACAGCGCATATTGAAAATAATAAAAAGCTTACCAGTATAACGAATGAGAGCGAACACTTCATGTTGGTTGCTGCTGTTCTTGCAACTGCAGACAGTGCAATGTGGCAGAGGTTGGACTGCTGGGCTTAAATAACCATCCAGCAGACATGCAGACAATAGCAACCGTTGCATCAAGCCATTAATTATTCCAATATCTATTGTAGTACGAAAAAAATAACAATATTATTTATTACACATTACCCTATTTATTTACATTAGTTAAGAAAGAAAGAAAACACATGTATTTATCACAGAACTTGGAAAATATAAACAAAACTGTAAAGTTTCATCAAGTACGAGCTGTATCGCTCAGCTTCCGTCGTGGTTCTCGTGTGTAAAGCTCTGGACCGGTGACATTCTATCAACGAAGGTGTCGTGATAGCGATTGGAAAAAAGTCAAACGTGTTGTTGGGCAGTTTGTCGCGAGTAGTATATTATTTGATTCTCTGGATCAACGGAAAACAATAAGTCCAGTTCTATGGAACTAATACCATTCACCCACCATCTATTCAAATAGATGAAAACAGTGCACAGCATTTATCAAACGAAGAATACCTCAGAGCGCTAAGAGTATGGGATGTTTTTGACATTCAATCGTTTGGAGAATACACAGACTTGTATTTGAAAAGTGATGTTTTGATTCTTAGTGATATATTTGAAAAGTTTCGAAATACATGCCTCCGCTCCAGTACTATAAGTCAGATTCGGCTTATTATGTCACCTCGCCCGGACTCAGCTGGGATGCAATGTTACTATGTATGAGTGTGCAATTAGAATTAATTAACGATGTAGAGATCTATCAGTTATTAGAAAAAGGTATTCGTGGAGGTTTAGCTCAATGTTCCCTGAGACATGCTAAAGCAAACAATCAATATCTACCCAATTACGATGATCAGAAAGAAACATCGTTTCTTATATATCTTGACTGTAACGCACTGTACTATCATGATATGACACAACCAATGCCAATTTCCGAGTTTAGGTTTCTAACGGATACAGAAATTTATAATTTCGATATCATAAATACTGATGAAGATGGTGATTATGGTTATTTTCTAGCAGTTGATTTGGAATGCAGTGATTATTTACATAGTACTCATAGTGATTTACCATTCGTAAGCGATAAATTCATTCTTCCTGGTGGTAAAAACCTAAAACTTATTTCAAACCTTTATGACAAATATCATTACGTCATACATTATGTACACTTGAAAGAATGTTTAAAACATGGGTATCAAAATCCATAAGATTCTATGTTTTCGTAGTTTTTACTCAGTTACGTCAAAATCACGAAAAAATAAGCCACTTGTTCCTCTCGTAAGGCCGGAGCATGTTGGAATCCCAACACTAAGATTTAGTAAGCATGCGCACAACACTAACGCGTAGGTATATAACGCGCATCGCGGCGCTCGCAACAATCAGTAGCATACAACATACACATACTACATACAGTCGTAGCAGCAATAACTATCTATTGTTTGGTACGTTATAAGCGGGTCACAGTGACAAAAGGATCAATAAACCTCATGGGTGTATATTTAATTAACCTAATAACGTTATTGTGAGTCCGCCATTTTCATGTAAACGCAGATCATTATGAAAGTGTTAATTGAATATGTCGTATCTACTCTTACCGACTGGTCCTAAACCTATGAGTGGTGTACAGCATTTTACACCTAGACCCATGCTGTCTGGCCATAATTGGCAGAATTCAGGTAATCCGCCACCAACTAATTATTTAAAATATCGTGAAATGCACATGAATGAGTGCACGTCATACGACTCATATTACCCGACGGAGTTCTGTTACTAGCTAGACTGTTTTAAATATGATAACAAGGAGCAACCATGATCCCACTTTGTACGATGTAAGTGTTCAAGGAAATATTACAGGTTAAACTGAACCTCAGGCAGGTCCATGTCAGATAAGTCAGGCTTTTCAGGAGGCACAGAAATCAAAAAAGCCAAAATAGAATTAAATCTCCAATCTCAACATTCATCCAAAAAAAAAACATCAAAAAAAAAAAAAAAAACATCTTTAAAATTACTAATTGACGCCGGTGCAAACCAGTCTTTTATAAGTCCAGAAACTGTAGAAAAATATCTTACAAATTTTCCTTTAAATTACGACCCATTTGAAGTTACCAACGTACACGCGGATGGTAGAAATAATTATTCTATAAGTTTACCTTGCTTCACGGAATTTAACGATCCAGAGTTTATCAAGTTATTTGTATATCGTTTCCATGAATATTTTGACGGTTTAATTGGTTTAGATTTGCTAACTAAATGGGAGTCCAAGATAGATTTAAAAGATCAGAGGTTAATAACGCGCACATCATCAAATCCTATCCGTATGTATAATGCCTGCAATGTTAACTTGTATGAAAACATAATACCTGCTCAATCTTCGAAATTAGTGAGAATACCGATTGACACTCCAAACGGTGCAGCATTAGTTAGTGAACAGACTATATGCAACTGTATAGTACGCGAGTGCCTTACTATTGTCGACAATAATCGCGACTTAGAGATAGAAAATACGAGCCCGAATGATATTATAATATCACTTGACCGACCAGTGCACGCAAGTTTATTTAATATCGAGTGCACACGCACCGAATATTGCACCACGCGAGTTCAAGAAGTGATATCGCGATTACGAACAAATCATTTAAACGAGGAAGAGAAACTCAACCTTATTACTCTTTGCTCAAAATAAGCTGACGTGTTTTAAATAGAAGGCGAAGCGTTAATATTTACCAATAGAATAAAATATCGTATTAAGACTACAGATGAGGTCCCGGTTTACACAAAAAATTATAGATACCCATTCATTCATCGTCAGGAGGTTAGGGAACAGATTTCAAAAATGTTAGATCAGGGAATAATAAAGCCTTCAGATTCAGCATGGACGACCCGCGAAAATGGACGCCTCGGGCAAGCAAAAATGGCGTTTAGTAGTTGACTTTAGGAAGCTCAATGAAAAAACTAATAGCGACAAATACCCTATCCCGAACATTAGCGATGTTCTTGACAAACTAGGTAGGTGCCAATACTGCACCACTCTAGATCTGGCTAGTGGTTTTTACCAAGTCGAGATGGACCCTCAGGATATTCAGAAAACAGCTTTTAATGTCGAACATGGACATTTTGAGTTTCTTTGAATGCCCAAGAGACTTAAGAATTCACCAACCACATTTCAAAGGGTTATGGACAATGTCCTCAGAAGTCTCCAGAATGACATATGCCCAGTGTATCTTGATGACATCATCGTTTTTGCCACGTCACTATAAGAACATATGACCAATCTCGAGAAAGTTTTCAATAGACTTCGGGAATCGAACTTTAAGATCCAAAAGAATAAATCCGAATTCTTAAAGCATGAAACTGATTATCTCGGACACATAATAAGTAGCGAAGGAATAAAACCTAATCCGGATAAAATTCATGTAATAAAAAAATACCCCATTCCAAAGACCCCAAAATAAATTAGGCAATTTCTAGGCCTTGTCGGTTATTATAGTAAATTTATCCCAGATTTTGCAAAAATTACAAAACCTCTCACAGCGTGTTTAAAAAAAGGCAGGAAAGTTGTATTATATACCCCGAGTACATATACAGCTTTGAAAAGTGCTAGGTTCTCTTAACAAATGACCCTATACTGCAGTATCCCGATTTCGATGCGGAATTCATACTGACGACAGGTGCTTCGAACTTTGCTATTGGTGCCATTCTATCTCAAGGACCCGTAGGTTCCGACAAACCTGTGTGTTTTGCATCCCGAAGCCTGAATGAATGTGAGCTTAACTACAGCATCATAGAAAAAGAACTCCTTGCCATAGTTTGGGCCACCAAGTATTTTGACTGTACTTGTTTGGTCGTAAATTTTAAGTACTAACAGACCATAAACCTCTTCAGTGGATGATGAACCATAAAGAACCTAATTCGTGATTAACTAGATAGAAGTTAAAATTTAGTTAATACAATTTCACCGTTATATATAAGAAAGGTAAATCTAACACGAATGCCGATGCCTTATCTCGGATGGAAATTCACAATGAAGATACGAACACTTTAATAGATGAATTATGTTCTTTGATTTCTAACCCATCAGAAAGCCCGATGCCTGCGAACTCATCCACTGCCACCGTACACACCAGTCACAAAAAGCCCACACTAGAAGTCCCAATCACAGACGAACCCCTTAACAGATTTCATAGACAATTATGCTTTACTATAGTAGAAGATGTGAAACGCAAACCAGTAGTTACTAAGCCATTCGAAACTCACACGCGCATAGCAGTCCAGATATCATCATCTAAGTTAGAACAATATGTAGTCAATGCCCTCAAAGAGTACATAAATCCGAAAGTAAAGACCGGTATCCTAATAAATCCACCTCTTGCCATGTATTCCATCATACCAGTCATACAGGAAAAAATTAAGAGTTCGTCTATGTACTTAGTGCTAGCTAAGATAGAATTAGAAAACGTTAAAGATTATCTACGTCAGCAAGAGATAATTCAACACTACCATGACGGCAAAACTAATCACCGAGGAATTACCGAATTTAAGAAATTATTATTTAGCCCTCTCAAAAAAATATTACTGGCCCAAAATGAAAGACCAAATAACCAAATTCGTCAACGAATGCATTATTTGCGGGCAAGCTAAATATAACCGGAGACCTATTAGACCCCAGTTTATTATTGGGCGCCCGGCAACAAAACTATTCGAAATAGTCCATATGGATTTATTCACGGTTCACAATGAAAAGTTTGTTACATTTATAGATGTTCATATGAAATACGGACAAGCATACCATCTCCGAGATGGCACGGGCATTAGTGTACTGCAATCATTATTACAATATTGTACCAACCATGGGGTTCCCTTAACTTTAATGACTGACAACGGAACAGAATTCACTAATCAACTGTTCCTAGAATTCACACGCCTTCAAAAGATAAACCACCATAGAATTTTACCGTATTCGCCTAACTTTAATCATCAATCAAAATTCAACTCTCCTTGAACATATAAAAATATTAAAGTTAAAACACAAAGATGAGCCTATCGTAAATCCTATGCCATATGCTATAATTGGTTATAATTCTTCAATACATAGCTTCACTAGATAAAGATAATTCGATTTATTTACTGGACACTTTGACCCACGTGATATTCTAGACATAGATTTTACCCAACAATCATTACAACAGTATGTTCATAATCATGAAGGGCGCAAATGAAGGAAGTCTATAACATTATTAACGAAACTTCCTTATCAAATCGTACCGCGCTGATAGAAAATAGAAACAAGAACCGCGAATCCGAAATAGAATACGTTCCTCAACAACAGGTATAACGTCAAAAAACTGTACCGCGGTATACTCAAGGTACCATTTTGGCCGATTTACCCATACACGTTTATACGTCCAAGAAACGTGGGCCCGTAGCCAAAAATAGATTAAAAAGAGTTAAGGTTAAGCTAAGGTACCTAACTAGTTGCAGGATTCTACTATTGCTGGTACTTCGCGAGACCGAGTCATCGGAGATAAAACTTGAAAGCTTGGCCAATGGACTCGGCTTATTACCGTATAAACTTGGATCAACGAGAATGGCCACTCATCATCATACATTTCTTCAGTACGTGAATCTAAGGAATATTGAAGATCAAAAAACAACACTACAATACCAGATATCAGAATACAAAAGTCGTCTTAGTAATGACACTTATATGCTATTTGAATTCCAAATTAGTTATCTTACTAACAAAATTGTCTTGGTCGATTGGTCGTGTAAAGAGAGGTCTAGTAGACAATCTTCGTTCGGTAATTAAGAGCATAACTGGAAATCTAGATAACACAGATGCCTTAAAATATGAAAACGCTATTAAAATTCTACAAACCAATAACAATAAGTTAGTGAATTTAATAATCACATCCGTCTCAGCAAATAATGGATGTTTAAGCGTTCTAATACAAATAGTCGAAAATCAAAGTAAAATCAATAGCACCTTAGAGTTATTGCTAAATAACACTCATACAACAGGTAACTTAATAGCTTATGCAAAGTTTGGCCAGCTCATATATATTATAAGTGAAAATGTAGAAGACCTAAGATTAGAATTAGTTAGAATAGAAAATATATTAGCGTTTATACACGCATCAAGTACTGTTCCATCTATGATAGATGTTGATACACTTAGATCTAAGGTAAATAACCTAGTTACAAACAATATACAGTAAGGACGAGATATTAAGTCTGGAGCTCAGAGAATATTACGACATTATCATATAATTTATCTATAGTACCCAACAAAAACCGTCAAGCCCTTATCCCTACCTATCCCTTTATAGCAACTAATCGGGACTCTTTCGTGTACATAGAAGCAAAATGCTCGAAGTTTAGTAACTGGTATCTCAGTGAAAAGGAAATAACCCATCAAATACGAACAAAAACTGACAGCATACAAGAACTTATCACGAATCAAGCCCTCAAGAGTTCCTGCCAATTCCGAACAGTATACAGAAAAAGAAGCAATGGAAAAACAAGACGATCAGCATTACGTCCTATCGTTTCCAAATCCAACGAAAGTGCAATCAGTTTGTGGGAGAAAAGTCTTCAATTCGCTACAGGGAAGCTACTTCGCTACTATACCTATCAACTGTTATCACCGCACAAAGGAATTAACTATAATCAACGACAACGACGTAATACAAGGGCAACCTTTGAAATTAATGAACATTCCCTACGACACGGAGACGCCGGGCGCTGCATTAACCCAAGTTCATCTTAGTACGATTATCGACTTAGGGGGACTACACAGCATACAGAACCAAGTCTTGACGAGCCAGCCGATACAACTCAACCAGCTGCAATCAGATGTCATATACCATACCCTTCTACATCGCATTATTAGGTGCAGGCGCACTTATTACAGCTATACTGGGCTATCGCAATAAATGGTTTTGCAAACGCTCCAAAACGCCCAACAGCAAGGGACATACCTACGAGGAACCTGACAAAGAAGAAAAGGATCGCGCGCCCAGAAGACAAGTTCCAGCAACATTTTCTCTCGAAGTTCTCAAATAGTTGCTGATCTGCGGGTGGAGATGTTACACGCAGCTGCATAAGGGGAATCACCAACTGATCAGCACTCAACACTTTTATTATAGAACCATACTCTGCAAATTTAACGAACGACGGAAACGGCGAGCTGAGGTAGCAGTTTGTGACGCACGGACCTAGTTTAGCCAATTATTGTAACTCTGTAAAATTCCATTCCATATTCATACTTAGAATAGGCACTTAGACTAATTTTAGCGATAATTAATGTAATTATTTTATTTTAAAATAAATTAAGTAAATTTTTTTTTTTTTTTTTCATTCCTCCTATTGCAGCTAACGTAATTAGCATTAGTGAGCAGTTGAGCAAACATCTGCAGCATGTTGTTTTGCTGCTCCATTATTGTTTTGGATCATCGACAGTAAATTGTCATTATTATCCAGCCCTTTTATAGTGATGGCTGTTTTTGTTTGCAACGCCATTGTGGCGCTTCGGTTCGATACCTTTTGTGCAAAAGTGAATCCGGGCTGCACTGTGTTCAAAGGTTTGGTTGCCGTCTCAGTTTGTCTGAAGACTTTTGACTGTTCACGCTGTTGTTTTTGAAGGCCTCTCTGCGTTCCTCCTGTCGTTTGATCTCTTCTCGAAAAATTGGGCATTTTGCCTGTCTTGCTGTATGGCCCGTTTGGCTGCAGTTACAGTTTAAAGACATTAACATCATGACGGTAGCTTGTCAATATATTTACGAAAACATCATGTACGTTAGAAAGAATATACATCTTTTTAGTAAAAATAGCGATAGACATAATTATGTTACTAGAAATAGGGACCAATTAATTCAACCAGGTTTCAGGCTGGCTAAAGTAGCGTCATCTTTTATGGGGTACTGTATAAAATGCTACAATAAAATACCTCCCCACATTCTAGAACTGAATGAGTCGAAATTCAAAAATTTTATAAAACGCACACTATGCAGGCAGGCATATTATAGGTTGGGGGATTACATCGCTGATAAAAATGCTTGGCTCAACGCTAGTCCTGCTCCACAGCCACTAGGGCACAAAAACAAGTGTTAAGCAGAAAAGTTCTGAAGTATTGTTGGACCTACTGAAGACTGTATGAATATGTCGCATCAAGGCTGGCCGACAGATGTAAACCATCGGGAAGTCAGGATGCATTCCCTTAGGTTAAGACATCGTGTGTGGGCAGGTCGTTGGGTACAATCGTGAAAATGAAATCACACAAATTATTCGATACACTGAGTATATTTCAAATAGACACAAGTTACATTCTTGCTTACTAATATTACGGATCGACACTGATTCTACGACGTGTTAGCTCTACGGCTGTCAGTACTCAACTGCCAGTACATTTTAGCTCAACTGCAATATTCTATTATCCCCACCACGCAAGTGGTTAGAGAAAGCGCGCCAAAGCGTAGTCGTTCTTGCTTTGCCGCCAGATGGCGTGCTTGCGATTTGTTTTGACGTCCGTACTATTGACTAAACCCGACACGGCCATCCTGCGAGACAGGCGTCCTCGTCTGTTCCTCATTGTCAGGTTCTAACAGTGTATCGAATCATGTGGAAATCCTCAATGGATGTCCTCAGCCCTTGGGGAAAGCTGAGGGGTCTGTCAGACTCCTACTGACTAAAACCACATGGTGTTCTCTAGGCCGTAGTTTCTCTTGAGAGGCGAGCGTGGAACACACACGTCGCCTTCTCGGGCCTCTCTCAGGTGACAGATCCCCAAATCTATCACCCGCAGGCTTCATCATCTTGTCCTTGCTCCATGCCACCTCATGTCGTGTTGCGCCACACGTCCTCTTAGTCTACTCCGACCCGCCCGTCTCCCATCAGACAAGGGATGTTTTTCTGAAACACAAAATTTCCAAACAGTATTCACTCGTCCAATCCTGACGCATACTCTAGGTGAGTGAGGAAACATTTTGAATCAATCAAACATGATCACTTAAATGTCTCCTTTCACCTTTGCAAGGAAAGAGTAATTCTATTTCCAATTTAAAGAAAATAGTAACTCAATCATCAATTTGGTACCTAAAAGCACCCAATCCTAGTGATTACAAAGTCCAAGTACCACTGATAGTCATTAATCTCAAATTAAATCCAGCAAAAGAAACCACCAGGTATCTTAGTCACGATATTTAGCTATCTTATAACTCTCTTAGCAATCACAATTGCTCTACTCGAACATCTCCACGATGTCTAGTCAACTCAACTCTCTGAACTCAGAACCTGTTCACACAGAGATTTAGTCTGTCCTATGTTACGTCAATTCATTATCTACTTCATCTACTATCTCAATTGGTACTTGAGCTCCGTGTGTTCTAACACGATCTACGCATAGTAATCAAAATTAGAAAACTGTCATTATTTAAATTTTCGTAATGAGGGCTTGACGATTCGAACGTCATCAAAATTATCATGGTGACCTCACCAGACGCATGACTGCGAGTTTACTTTCTTTTAACCTCATGACTCAATAGGAACTTTCTGTAAGGTTCCCGACACAAACATGAATTTTCACACCAGACATAGTGTCAATGTGTTGCCATACAGGCCCTTAGTTGCCATAAAGACCAACAGTTGCCACACAGGCCAACAGCCGCCACACAGGCCAACAGCCGCCACACAGGCCAACAGCCGCCACACAGGCTCACAGTTGCCACACAACGCTCGGCTACTCCTGACCAAACTAGATAATTGGGTTTGTGAAAATTAAGATTTTAGAACCCTACTCTTTAACTAAACCGTTGCCCTGGGCCATGTACCACAGTCATTCCAAACAAACTTTAAAACTTATTCTGCAGCAAAAACTGCCAAGCTCACAGAAACTCTCGAGTAAATCCTCTAACACCACGGCTCTATAACAGACTAGCAATTATATTGCTCTCACACAACGGTCTCTCTAGACCCCGACCTCCGCCAGAATCCACTGGTACGGTCAAACATAATATGGCTGATAGACTCAATTACTCGACACCTTAAGCTTGCTCATCATTATCAAAATCCTTTTGACATCTACATCGACTGGTACATAACCCGCTGGTATCTTCCTTAACCTACAGTGTGCATACTTGTAGGTCCTAAGCGTACCTATTTAAAGCTTTCAGTGTATAACGATAACTGTCCTGTCATAATCACCTATCGCGGACTTAATACAGGGCCTACTTAGTTTTCGTACTAGAGATTCCCACACAACACTATTCATTAGAAAAAAAAAGGTCAGACGATCAACAAGTTCAACAACTAAACAAAGTAATAGTAACAATGCTGTTACAGTTTGTTATAATTCAAAGGCAATGTACACTCAACTCATGAAACCCTCATTGTGACTTGTGCACCAACACAAGCCAGAATCGTATCTACCAACGACTCTTTACATATCTGCCGCCACACATGATATAACACATGAGGGGCCTTGTGCACCAACACAAGCCTGAATCGTATCTACCAACGATTCTTTACATATCTGCCGCCACATATGCTACAACACATGAGGGGCTCTGTGCACCAACACAGACAAGAATCGCACCAACGACTCAAAAATCTAGCGAATATGTGCTACAACACACGAATCGCTCTGTGCACCAACACAGACAGAAATCGCACCAACGATTCCTTGTAGACCCATCGCCACATGTTACTCATGAGGTGCGGTCTAAGACCCATCGCCACATGTCACTCATGAGGTGCGGTCTAAAGTTTCGAGTATGAGTGTACAAGCCATTCTTAATCAGATTTGGTCTCACTACCACTGTCATCAACTATGACGTCTAATTCTCAAGGAACTTGGTGATCGGGGATCCTTCTCACAAGATTCGCACTTTTTACCCAAAGATCTTGGAACATACCGACTGTTAATATGAGGGGACCAATTAAGCCTGATAATGTCCAATGAAGCCGTGTGAAGGAGCTTCACGAATTAACTCTGATCAAATCTTTAAAATCAAATACCAACAGTAACTATTTACTATCGCTCACTAACTCAGTTTTTATGCAAGGAAAAAGATTGCCAGATCTACTGCTATCATAATATTACTTTGAAAGTAAGCAAGTGAATTCAGATCTGAAGACGGTGGTTGTAAATCGTTACGCAACAAGATCCTTTCTGAGTACAGGTAAATGACCAGTACCGTTACTAACTGGATACAATTTCGTTACCCCACGACATTACAGACTCGCTTTGCCACTGAAAATTACTAGTTATTCAGTCATTTTGGATATCTCAACTCCTTCATAAGGGATATCTCATCCTAAGGTTCGTACTAAACCTAATATTGAAAGTAGGAAAGTACTAACTAGCCAATAGGAAACTCATTAGCTACCTGCTTTTTACTAAGTGTGTCTCAATTACCTAGTGATAGTGCTAGATATAACCACGACCAACTCAGTGGTCAAACATGAACACTCTTAAAGCTCGAACTAGCATCTCTTCACTAGAGAACATTCGACCTCACTATCGAAATAACATGGAAGCGACTCACCGAGTATTCCATTCCAAACTTGCGCGCGCTCCCGACATCACAGCTGTGGTCATAGCGTTCGACTACCACCTGCGAACTGCTAGCCTGCCATCGGTCTTAACCTCTCAAACGTTGACACGTCAACCTTCGCGCTCAGCATCTGAATCGCTAGCCTGCAGCAGAGGCTTCAGGCTGCGACACAATATGGTATCTGAAACATGAAAAACATTACGAGAGTATATGTTCACACGGTTATCTTAACCATACACAGCTTTGATGGAAATTAATCGATGCACCGGTGTACTCGTAGTAACCTAAACTAATGAATCCAACTAGCCTTTTCCCAACTACACTGGTGTCGGCTTCCAGTCCTACCGGATTCAGCTGAGTACCAGTGCTTTACATGGAGTGACTGCCTATCTGACCTCCACAACCCAGTAACTGGGTAACACGGTACCCCTTGTCAAGACTGGTGTCAGATCTCAGGCTTCTGACTACCCGTAACGACCGTCAAAGATCTTCAAATGACAGCCGGGACCAACGGCTTAACGTGCTCTCCGAGGCACGGAGGAAACCCGGTATGTTGAAATGGTCACCCATCCACGGACCGACCTCGTCAAGCGTTGCTTAACCTTGATGATCGACCGTGCGGCTGTTATTATTTAGCCACGAGCTTCTAGTAGTAGTAGTTACCTAAACCGGCATGGCCAAATAGGTTATTATGGACACCGAATTTGAGTGCAGAGTTCCCGTCCAAAACATGAACCACACATTAGTGTCCCAAGTGCCCAGGTCGCTGTCGCTAGTCGATGGGCTTTAGAGAATCCAATGAATGCCATAACGTTTTAAGTCGCAATTAACGAGGCCTGGTAGAGTTTACCACTTTTAAGATAGTTTCGCCCTACGACCACAAAAGAAGAATACTATGCTTCTTCTCAAACTTTGCTAACTCTCACTACATAGAACTATCACACTACAAAACTAATCAAAATATTTCATTTGGAATTATAATATTTTCCAGACTGAAGTGTAAGGTAGGTACGTTATTTTCCAGACTAAAGTGTAGGGCAGGCACCATATCGTTCTAAGGCCGTCGGCGTCGTAACCATAGTCTGCCAAGGCTAGTCAAGGGTCATTGCCAGTGTTAGCAGAATAATAACTCTTCAATAACACCAAAACTTGACCAGCGATAACTAACATGAGAGTATGGACCGAACACGGGCCACCCCGACAATCCACTGGCCGCCATACCGTACACAAAACCAGAATTTTGAATAACGAACACTTGGCAATAGTCATAACAAAATGAAAACGACTCACCAGATTCGCATAAAGATCCGTGTGTATGGAATTCTCAACAAGTCCACACGCTCCTCCTTGACCTGTCCAGCTCCTCGGTTGTAGCTAGCTTCCTTGCTTCTCCGCTCCGTTATTGATTATTCAAGACTGAGGGTAGTCGCAACTGACACCGCGAATTTTTTGCAAGAATGTAACCGCCACTTTCACTAGCTTTGTTTTTACGTGTGATCTCATTAGCACGACCGAATCCCAGTTCTGATGTCGCATCAAGGCTGGCCGACAGATGTAAACCATCGGGAAGTCAGGATGCATTCCCTTAGGTTAAGACATCGTGTGTGGGCAGGTCGTTGGGTACAATCGTGAAAATGAAATCACACAAATTATTCGATACACTGAGTATATTTCAAATAGACACAAGTTACATTCTTGCTTACTAATATTACGGATCGACACTGATTCTACGACGTGTTAGCTCTACGGCTGTCAGTACTCAACTGCCAGTACATTTTAGCTCAACTGCAATATTCTATTATCCCCACCACGCAAGTGGTTAGAGAAAGCGCGCCAAAGCGTAGTCGTTCTTGCTTTGCCGCCAGATGGCGTGCTTGCGATTTGTTTTGACGTCCGTACTATTGACTAAACCCGACAAATATATTTGTGTTGTATACACTCAATTTATTTTAGTATTATATAACTGCACAGCACATATGTGAGTACTATGTAGCAACTCTAAATCTACCATTTACTGTACCTATATGTCGTTTGTTGACTAGTGTGCCCTGGCAGTTAATAGTGTGTCATGCTCTCTCTAATGTCTCTCTGATGGTGGCACGTGTGTTGGATCATTCGGTTCCCTTCATAATGGTTGATCTGAGTGGTGCCGATCTATGTGTCATGTTCGTGAACGGGCGCCGTCAGTTGGGATTGGTCATAACTTAGCTGCCTCGGCCTGTTTTTAATTGCCTATGTATTGTTTTTTTCTTTAATTGTTTGTTTTACTCTAGACGCTTTTACGTGCACGTCTTTTTACATCGTTCTCACATATATTTATTATTTTCTAACAAGAAATGATGTAACCAAATACTTTTAAAACACTTTTTATTTTAAAAGAATAAGTGTGGAGTTTCTTGTCCATTCTTCTCCACAACAAGCTACATTTCCGAATGGACGGTAGAATCAATTATTGTTACTTTTTTTTTTTTTTTTTTTTACTTTCAAAAGTGCCGCTTAATGGCTTAATTGAATAAAGAAATTTTGATTTTGATTTTGTCTCACGTCCTGTGTTCTGGTTGTTCGTAGTTGCTGTCGAGTGTTGCTGAACGTTGACCGACCGTCGTTGGTTACCCGCGTCGGTTCATGCTTGTTTCAAAAGAATACCTTCTCTTGGTAGGTAGCTTGATGGCCTTCGTTTCCTCGCACTATTGTTGCTACTGCATGTGGAAATAGCATCTAATTTCGGTTCGCTAGCATCTGGGACGTCAGTTGCGAGCACAGAAAACCGGTTTTGCCTGGCAACACCAACGCCAAGCCTCAGCCTCAAGTTTTGTAAATGATTTCAGATTTGCTTTGTGCTCATCCTTTCTTTTTTTAAGGTATTGTTTGTTCAGTTTCGACATTGTGGGAGAATATTCTCTCTGGGTTAGAGATGGCTGCTGGGCTATAAAAGTTAATGTTGTTTACCTCACCACAGGCACACGTTTTTAATTCACGATGAATGAATCGCCGCTGATTTATTACGGGGATTTTGAAAATCCAACCGCAGGATGTATTTCCACACGCAGGGCGGGGGGTGTTCGTAGCTTGTAACTGTCATAGTTGACATTTTAGTGTAATCAAATGATACCCTCGTATTACAGAATATTTTAACTGCTGTATTTTTTTTTAATGTAATGCATTTAAAGTTCCTGAGGGTGGTTTGGTCTTCCACCCACACGCGGCGGTTCTTATGCATGTTTCTAGCACTGCAGTGGCAGCAGAACTCAACATTGTCACCACTTTCCGTATCCACAAGTGTCTCTTCACTTCTAATGTCATGTTTCACAAGCGATTCACTAGCATTAATTGTTTGTACTAGTCGACGCACAAGGCGTCTCTTCGTTTGTGATCCGTGAATGTGCTCCATTTATTTATTTAAAACTTCTTGCACAAAGGTACAATGGCGGACTTAATGCCTTAGGCATTCTCTACCAGTCAACCAAGCCAAGGGTGGTGAAGAGATAACATGTCGTGGTGGCCCAGTGGCTAAGACCTCGCCTCTCGTGCTTGAGGTCGTGGGTTCGAATCCGGGCAAGTACCAATGTGACTTTTTCAAATCATATGTACTTTCTAAGTTTATCTTGGACATTGCTGACAACGGTGAAGGAAAACATCGTGAGGAAACCTGAAGTTATAAGTGAGTTTATTATAAGATTGTGCTCCATTGGTGTAATTGCTGCAAGGCGTTCCAGTGCGAGTTTAAACTAATAAAATAAAACATGGACAAGAGGTGCATTATTTAAACTGTGACAAGCAAAAAAGTAAAACAATTAAATACTAATAATAAGTTGCTTAAAATACACATACATATATATTTTAAATAATACATACCTAATTTTAATAAAGTAATGAATAGAAGTTATCGAGATGTCCCTTCTCCCCGTTGAAAATAAAACCGCAATTTACGCTTAAAAGCATATTGACTGGTGGTCGCCCTGATTTCGAGAGGAAGCGCATTCCAGAGAAGAATAGCCTGAATATGAAAAGAAGAGTGAACTAAAACAGTAGTAGGAGAAGATTATTGGAGGAACGCAGATTCTTAGCGTGTGAAGAACTTAAATATTGAAAATGAGACATAAGGTAAAAAGGTGGGGTGGGAGAGTTGAGTAGGGAAAAAAGCGTAGTTAGAGCGCGCAAACTTCTCTGGTGAATGGGCAACCATTTGAGCTCAGACCAGTAGCTCGAAACATGGTCATATTTCCTCAACTTAAATATGAATCGAATACATTGGTTGAGGAGCCTGTCGAGCTTTTTCAACAGAACCGCATTCAAGTCAAAATAACACACGTCACCACAGTTGATTATAGGGAAAATTAAAGTCTGCACAAGCATAGTCTTTGTCTTTGCAAAAAAAAAAGTTCCTCAGGAGATACAGGTATCGCAAAGTGCCGTTGACTCTTTGGCTGACACTAGCAACCTGGCTATGCCAGCCAAGTGTCGGATCAAGATGCAAACCGAGATCTTTTACGCTAGGGCTAATGGGAATGACGGTACCATCGAAAATAAGAGGAGAAAGGGAGCTAACCGCCACTCTATCTATCATACGTGAGCTTCCTATTACAATGGCCTGACATTTAAAGGGGTTTACAGATACTCCAAATCTATCAGACCAGATTTTAATAGCATCCAAGTCTCGGTTTACATCTTCTATAGCGTCCGATAAACTTTCTACCCATGCAGCCGCATACAGCCGGAGATCATCGGCATAAAGATGATACGAACACCGAAGACAGATGGTTATAAAATTAATGAAGATAGAGAATAATAATGGAGAAATAATACCGCCTTGTGTTACACCAGCACCTAAATCACGCCAACTCGACGAGCTCTCGTCAACGCGAACAGACTGCTGACGTCCTCGAAGATAAGTAGAGATCCATTCCAGCGCCTCGGAAGAAACCATAAGATGTGAGAGGATGGATAAAAGAATATCGTGACTTACAGCTTTAAAGGCATTTGAGAAATCAATGAGTACCAAAACGGTAACTTTGGTATCCTCCATCCCCTCTCTGATGTCACCAGTCACTTTGAAGAGAGCGGATGCAGTACTGTGCCCAGGCCTGAACTCAGACTGGAAAGAGTGACAAGGTTGATACGGTGAACGAACGCCGAAAACTGCTTGTCTCGAGCACTTTTTACAGGAAAAGGAGAATGGATATTGGTCGAAAATGATTAGGTAGAGAGGGATTTGAAATTTTAGGAAGTGGACGGACATAGGCCATGCGCCACAGGGATGGAAACTGACCGGAAATTAGGGAAAAGTTTATTAAGGTGACCATGTAACGACTGATGTCGTCATGGCCAATGGTTCTATGTCCTATCATACCGGGTAGCCTGGAAATAGAATAGACCGTCTGAGACAACATTTGAGATTCCAAATGACAAGTGGTTGTGAAATGACAGTTGATTTCATCCAGGCCAATCGTCTTGGAAAAAACCACATGACGAAGCGTACCAATCCCTAGAGTTCCGAGGAACTTCCAGATATCGGCAGGAGAAGAAGAAGAAAAGTTTTCTAGAATATGGCGGCGTTTGGCGTTGCGTATCACCTGATTACACCGATTCCTTGCAGCTTTGAACTGGTGTCTATTTTCCTCACTGCTATCTTTTTTAAATTTCCGAAAGGCCCGATCCCTGCGCCTCATCGCCATACGGACCCCTGACGTTATCCAAGGAGTTTTCATCTAGCTGTAGATGACTGCCGCAGCAAGGTGTCTCCAATCGACTTCCGATGCATCCCGACGCAGCTTCTCGACATCCATTCGCGCAAAACAGCGCATGTGCAGAACTTTAGGGGGAAGTTTAGGTGGTTTAAGGACATATGAGACGAAAATGAGGTCATGATGAGAAAAGTCAGGTGCAGGACACTGACCGATCGAATTAGGATCAAATCGAGCCACGTATCGTCTCCTGAGATATTGAAATGCGTGGGTTGCAAAACAAGAACATGGAGACTAACGGACTCGATGATGTGAAGGAGTTTACGGAAACGAGGAGTTGGATGGGTAAGGTCTGTGTTGAAATCGCCCATGATGACATAGTGTGCATACTCTGATCCTATAGCTTCTAGCGCCAGTTCTAGTTTGAGAAATTAGTCAACGGCGGGCGGACAGTACATCACGCCAAGTAGGGTCTACCCTTTATGTAGATCTCCAGAAAAAGGTACTCAGCAGAAGCATAAAGTGAAGGAGACGAGGCAATGATTTTCTAAGAAAATCACTACGAAGATAAATAGCCACACCTGCTCCTCCCTTACTAATCCTATCGTTACGGATAAGAATGACACCGGGAAGAGGGTGGACGTAGAAAGAAGATGGGGCTTAAGCCAACTCTCAGAAATCAGAACGGCGTGGACATTGGCGTCAGAAAAGGTGTCGAAGAGATCACTATAATGACTTGCCACACTCTGAGCATTTATATGACATACATTAAATAAATTACGGTGTATATTGAAGCTCTGACGCACAAAGTCACCAAGGGTGTCAGTCACAGAGCCAAAACTTGTAGTAGTGGAAGAGTCAAGAGATTTAATGGCAGAGTGAAAAGAGTCATCAGCAGATAACATAAAATAAGATTAAAAATAATATACTTAAAATAAATAATTATAAAACTAACATAAAACTAAATATTAAAATTTTACGGTGCAACACCACTATCTTTGCACCACTCACCAGTAGAAATAGTACAAAACAAAAATGTTTTAAAATAATGTCGAACATAGAACCTCCTCCTTTTTGGTAAGTCGGTTAACAAGAATGAAGTTACTTACAAACACAAACAAAACGAAGAATGAATGATAACACAATTTGACAGTTGTACCTACTCCCTATGCGTTTTTATCCGTCTGAAAAATTGAACTTGACACTTGTTTTATCGGATCGTTATGTCAGATAATTATTACGACATCAAAATAGCTATCGTGCGGTCGACGAAAACTAAAAGTCTAAGCGATGACTGCTTTTTTAATGCTCGAAGAAGCTCTACTGGCAGAGCGGAGGCAAAGTCGACGACATTTACGCCAAAACATCCTGTTGGGATTGGACAGGGATTTGTGTTCGGTTGCATGCATTTTCCGTTCTTAGTTTTTTATTACTACAGTCTGTCGATGTTTGGCGTTTTAATTTTACTGTCGTGTGACCCGCGAGATTACTGGTTTGGATTTCCTTATTCATAGTTAGTATTCGGCATGTAGTTTTTTTTTTTTTTTTTTTTTATTTGTTATGGGTTTGCTCTTGACTCTAGTCTAGGTCAGAGGTGATAGAGACAGAGTCGACGTCTTTCTCCATTTATTTACAAAAGATTTTCTCATTGGGGTTGATGTTAGGCTACTCACTTGAAGTTTCGTGTTTGAATTTTTAGTTTTTTTCTTTTTTTCTTTCGTTTAGAACCTGGAGTGGCACACCTGGTTTCGCCTGCACCCACCTTCTTATATAATTCTATGACACGATTACATTTATCCAGATCTGACTTTAAATTTTTATTCTCACAGAGCAAGTTGTCAACTTCCTGATTCGCGCTTTGCAACTTAATCCTCAAATCATTGATCTCTTCCTGTAATGTCGCTATGGTTTCAGTAGCATCGAAAAGTGACGTTTCTGAGAACGAGGTAGACTGGATTTGTTTTTTTCTCAGCGTTATGTTTTCATCCCCCATGTTCAGGGTTGGGGCGTCCAAAATAAGCTGAGGTTTGCACCGCACAAAACCTGTGCGATGACCATAACCAATAAGCTTAAGTACGACACTCCAATACTGAGCATGGCCGAGGTCGGTATCGGTATGGTCAATAAAATGAAGTTGCTGGGTCTAACCATAGACGAAAAACTCACTTTTATTGAGCATGCCGCGAACATGCGGCTGTCCCGAGCGGCAAAGGTGAGCTGGGGATTAACACACAAGTAATACACACAATTTACACGGCAACGATTGAGCCCATAGTGACATACGCAACCGCCGCCTGGGCACCCGCTGCAAAGAAGTTGGGTATACGGAAGAAGTTAGGCTCTGTTCAACGAGGATTCGCTCAGAAGCTCTGCAAATCTTACCGTACTGTCTCTCTGAACTTGGCACTGGCACTTTCTGGGATACTACCTCTAGACCTGCGCATACAAGAGGCAGCCGACCTGTATAAAGCGAGGAGAGGGTCATCCCGGTTTGTGCCAGGAGATAGGGAGATCGAGGGTGCGGTGAGGTTTGCAGAAGCCCCTCATCCAGCTACACAAACGCCCCTGGAGTTCATGTGCCTGGCAGACCAAGAGTTACTAGACAGTAACAATGTGCAGGCGGTGCGAATATTCACCGACGGCAGCAAGATTGAGGGGAAGGTCGGAGCCGCATTATCCATTTGGGATGAGGGCGAAATCCGGAACCTCAAGCTTAGCCTTGCCGCGTACTGCACGGTCTACCAGGCGGAACTCCTGGCCATTTGCAAGGCGACAGAAGTGATCCTCGCGCGGCAAGAGGCGAGCTATGGCTTGTACAGCGACTCAATGTCCGCATTGCAGACGCTTGCAAACCATGGCTCACTCCATCCCCTGGCAGTTCGCGCGCGCGCAAACCTGGCTCACGCCCTGTGCCAGAGCAAAGCTGTGACTTTGTTCTGGATCAAGGCCTACGCGGGCCTGCTGGAGAATGAGCGAGCGGACGAGTTGGCTAAGGAAGCAGCATTGTCGTTACGGAGGAAGCCGGACTACGACCAGTGTCCGGTTTCATTTATCAAGCGACAGATCCGTTTGGAATCGCTTGATGAATGGAATCGAAGATATGTGTCGGGCGAGACTGCTTCGGTGACGAAAATGTTTTTTCCGGATGCAATAGCGGCTTTCCGTATCGTACAACAGGTGCGGCCCGAAGGCACGCAAGTTTCGACGGGGCACGGTGGGTTCTCTGAATACTTGAATCGCTTCAAGTGTAAGGATAGCCCATCGTGCGTCTGCGATCCAGGCGTGGCAGATACTGTTCAGCACATACTTGTAGAATGCCCGTTATTTATCAGGGAGCGCTACCAACTTGAATGTGAGCTGGACAGGAAAATAACGAGGGAGAGCCTGCATGGGCTCATGGACAAGAAATATAGGGAAAGATTCTTGGAATACTGTATTAGAGTAGCCACTGCGGTTATACATCGAAATAAAACCTGAGGCGCACCGTGCTTCATTAGTATTATGTATGATATTTAAATGCAAGCACGGAATGCAGCCTGGACATGTCGCTGGCCCCGGGCAATAAAGCGGTAATATCAAATTTTACAGGAGAAATAAAAGAAGCGAATTTATTTATATTTCAGTGTTAAGTGATCCAAAACAGGAGTTCAATGTCTCAAATGAAAGCTAATTTATTTACCAATTTAACCATTTAAAAATAATTGTAATGGTATATAAAATTAAAGAAATAATTTAATAAATGTATAATACAAACAAATTATAGACTATACCGTTTAAATTGTAACATCATTAACAACTTTTTAGACACACCGACCATTGAGATTTAGGAATGTAAGTATGTAATAAAATAAATACGACGTAATTTCCACTTTCTCTCGAGCGTAATGACCGATTACCACCTTTTTCTGGGAAATTTTATAGCTAAAGCTTAGCTGTGTCATGCACTAATCCCTATTTTAGAATCCTATCAATGAAACATATTTTTATGTAACCATCGTAACAGACTGACCTTATATTGTAATTTATTTTTATTTTTAATCTTTTTAAACAGTATTTTATGATTTTTTTTATTTTTTATTAATTTGTATTAAGTATTAAACTTTGCAAACAAAAATAAAAACAAAAAATTAAAAACATTATTCTACTTTAACTTGAATAAATCCATATAATTTTTATTAACTACTTTATTTATTAACTACTAAATTTTGATAAACAATTCTGGTTGTCGATATACAGGAGAGAGCAATATTCAATGTTGTAGTTTTAGTTTTCATCAGAATCGGCCCCGTGTGTCCCTTTGAGTGTTTTAGCTATTCTTCATAGTGTCTGATTTGACCATCCACGCCCACTTGGAAAACTCAGTCTGTATAGTATATCCAGGTACAGGAAGCATTAACATAATTTAACGATTAACTTTTTTAATTTTAAATGTTGGTACTGACCAACGTCTAGAATTAAATAAGTTAATAGTTACATTAATATAATAGAATTAAATCACAGGTAGATGTTAAAACATACGGGCATATGCTATGAATAGCTGGTCGTGGGTGTACCATAGTTTTTCAAATGCACCTCTGCTACCTGCTCTATCATGTCGGTCTCTCAGAATGGATGTAGGAACTGGTCCCGCGGTACTAAGGAGCTACTCCTTATTGATATGGCCATCAGCCAACAGGTTCGGCGTTCCCGAAAGGATCTGTCGACATGTTGGATAGATTATAAGAAGGCCTATGACTCGGTGCCTCATACATGGCTCATGAGGGTGCTAGAATTGTATTGTTGTAACTCTACGCACCTTCCTGATGTCGTGTATGGGCCAATGGAGCACATTCCTTCGCTATCCAGGATGTCGAAATATCCACAGGAATAGCGAACCTGTAAGGATCGAGCGAGGTATATTCCAGGGCGATAGTTTGAGTCCACTTTGGTTTTGCCTAGCCCTGAATCCTCTAAGCATGCTGCTGGAGAATTCAGGGCTAGGCTATCGGTTGAAGAGAGGTGGTCAGGTTATATCTCACCTCCTTGGATGGACGATCTGAAGCTCTTTGCCCCCAGCAATCTTCAGCTGATGGAGCTACTGAAGGTAACTGAAACTTTTAGTAACACCATCAGGATGGAGTTTGGTGTGGACAAATGTGCGGTCATGCATGTAAAGCGAGGGGAGATTGTGGAATCCGTAGGAATTCAACTCGCGGATTCCATAAACCTGAGATCCCTCTCTCCAAACGAAACCTATAAGTATTTGGGTATGTCGGAAGCGTTAGATATCAGCACTACTGACATGAAGCAATCGTTGAGGGAACGCTTCTTTGGCCGCCTGAAGAAGGTATTCAATAGCCTTCTTTCGGGCGGAAACAAGGTGCGCGCTTTCAACGGTTGGGTCATGCCGGTATTGATGTACTCTTTCGGCATACTCAAATGGACTCAAACGGAACTTGACGCCCTGGATAGGCGGGTCCGTACACTGCTGACTGCATATCGAATGCATCACCCACGATCGTCAGTCATGAGATTGTATATCCCGCGGAAGTGTGGTGGCCGAGGTGTAACACTTTTTTTGTGGTAGATAAAATTTTTGTCAAAAGAAAATTAATTACCTCTTTCCCGCCGTGTCCTCGTCCCGTTTTATATCGCTCCCTCGCTTTAAAACTGCCGCTGGGTGGTGGAACCACTTTGGAACCGCACTCATTTCACCAAAATAACTTAGAATCACTTGATATCCGTGCACCGAAGCTGTATTTTTTGTTTGTTTTGACGGACTGCAGCTGTCATTTGGACGTACGGCGTTTTCGTTCGGAAACGCGCCCGTCTCCACTAAGATTGGCTTAATTATTTCTTTGGACTAGCACACGGGTAGGATTCGAGTTTGGTTTTGGGATTGCGAGGACGTTGTCCCGCTTCCGTTGGCGTGCCTCAAGGAATTGCTTATGTGAATGATGGTAGCCTTTGAGTTCGGAAGATTCGAGAACGATCGGATTTCCTGAACGAAACGCGGCAGCGGGGTGCGTTCAAAACTCTCATCCGGGCTGTCAGGGATTGATAGTGTTTTATTGTAATCTGATTTTAAGTCGGGTTTTGGAAAGTTGTAGGGTGAGGCGTAGGTCTGGGATAGTGTATTTCTTTGAAAGAAAATTGTTCCGCGTAAATTCTTCGAAAACGGAAATTTTAGGAAACAGTTTATGGGATTCGGTGTTTTGGGTTTTCGGTTCGAGAATGATGGTATGAGAGCGCACCCGGTGGGAGTTTTTCTTGGCGACAAGGGCGAACTGCGTGGAGGCGTTTTTTTCTTGGGCTGACCGGCTTGACCAGAGCCTGGAGATTGCGAGTGGGCCGGAATTATCACGAGGGTGTCCGCCTCTGTGCGGCAGAGCGTTTCCTGTCTGTGCCTGTCGTGATTGAACGGAATCCGCGAAGCCAAAAATCGCCGGTGACCGCGTGCGTGGTTGTGGATACGCGGCCTGGAAGCTGCATGTAACCGTCGTGGTGTGATACCCGGCGTGATTGTGTTCCCAAGCTGGGCTCATAATCCCTCACGGTAAGTCGCCTTGCTCAGGGGATTGACCCCATCGTATTTCGTTGTGAGTTCTGTGTGCTGACTTGCTGGTTTCTTCCAGAACGACGTGGCGTGGGGTCGAAATTGGGCCGACCTATCTACCCTACGGGTTTTCCTTCCTCCGAAAGGTACGTGTTTGACTTCCTAAAGGCTCTGTCAGTTGGTATTCGGTTTCTTAGGGCGGCCGATACATTTATATTATTTGGGCTGGCCTATCCTTTGTGGGTGTTTGTGGACAAGCTCCATACAATTATACATGTTTACATACACCTTAGGCATGATTTCCATATACTCAGAAGGGCCATCCATTATGTTAGCCTATGTAAAGCCCGGTATTTAAGATAATATTTCCCGTATTCCAACGATTTGTCTGATCTGTATAATCATAAAATCTGTGTGTTTAATCATGAAGAGTGCGGGACAGCTCATCCGTTGTGTTCACCTATGTAAAGCCGGTGTGTAACATAATACCTTCCATGTGTAGCGAGTTGTCTGCTCTGTATAACCCTAAATTCTGTGTGTTTAATCATGAAGAGTGCCGGACGGCTCACCCATTGTGTTCGCCTATGTAAAGCCCGGTGTATAGGATGTTACTTTCAGTGTTTTAGCGACCTGTCTGTTCTATATAATCAAAACCCTTTGTGTTTGATTTGAGTTTTTGTGCTAAGAAGTTTTTATTCTGTAACTTCAGGAGGTGTCTGGTTGGGGCTAATTGCCTGGCTGAGGCTATCTGCTCGAGGCAGGCCGTCGCCGAGTGGAGTTGGCTGGCTACGCGACGGTCCAGGAGACAGGCTTTCTGATCCTTCCGTTTTTTTATTATTTTTTATTTTTTGTTCTTCCACCCTCAACTTTAAATTAGTTGGGAAATATTTTGGTACGAAGAAAAGTTTGACCAGCCAACTGCAACCAGCGACCCTTTTAAATTTATTTACTTTTTGTGACGTGTTCAAGGGTTACATTTAATAAACATCGTTCTCAGTATATGGTGCTTTATTGTTCCCAAGAAAAAATCCCGTTACAGAGGCTTTTTAAATGCCAAAAGCCTCCACAACCGCGAGATATGCAATCTCAGGGAATATTTTATAAACACCACGTGGGTATGCATCGAGATGTAGTAGCAGTGGACAAGGGAGTCACCCCGCTCTCCTTGGCGAATGAGAACTGGCGCAAGCCTGTAGTGCTTGACACTAACGACCGCAAGGAGGTATGGCAGAGTAAGAAGCTTCACGGACGCTTTTTCCGGGCCCTACATGGGTCCGATGTAGACCAGTCAGCGTCCGTAGCCTGGTTACGTTTCGGAGACCTCTTTGGGGAAACCGAAGGTTTTGTCTGTGCAATTATGGACGAAGTTATCATGACGAATAACTACCGGAGATTTATTGTGAAGGATGGCACGGTTGACATCTGTCGGGCATGTCACCGCCCGGGAGAATCGATCCGTCACATTATCTCTGGTTGTTCTCGTCTAGCTAACGAAGAGTACTTGCATAGGCACAACCTTGTAGCCAGGATTATCCATCAGCATCTTGCTCTGAAATACACTCTTGTGGCATTGGAGGTGCCGTACTACAGGTATGTGCCCGACCCAGTTCTCGAGAATGGTAATGTCACATTGTACTGGGATCGGTCCATCATCACTGATAGGACTATTGTAGCCAATAAGCCTGATATTGGGTGGTGGACCGAATCGTGAGGCGTGCAATGATTGTTGACATTACCGTCCCGCATGACGGGAACCTCGTGAAAGCCGAGAAAGATAAGCAAATCAAGTATCTTGACTTGGCTCGCGAGGTTGTCGATATGTGGGATGCGGATACAGCGATCATTGTACCGATAGTCGTGCCAGCCAATGGCTTAATAGCCACGAGCCTCGACCAACACCTTAGGAGGCTCTCGTTAGGCGGCTGGGTCAAGGGCCTGATCCAGAAAGCAGTACTGCTGGACACGGCTCGTATTGTTAGGAGGTTTCTCTCTCTGGAGCCCTGACCGCCGGTAGCTTGGACCCTGTTCCCGATACCGGTGGGCCTCTATTTTTTATATTTTTAAATGTTTTTGTTTTTTAATTTATTTTATAAAAATATTTAAAAATGTAATTAATAAGAAAAGTGATAAATAAAGGAAATAATAATAATAATAATCGTTTATTGCAGGCAAAATACCCATATACAAAAATAGCATTACAAGATAAGACAAAAATAAATAAATTAAAACCAGATTGAACTTTACACATATGAAGGTATGTATAGGTACCCATAGTCTTATAAAACTATATAGTCTTACGTCATTTTTTGTTCTCGTTCAGGTGTACAGAAATCTAGCTTTTAAATATGGGACTAGCTAGGTTGCACGAGACAGCCCTCAAAATACTATTACTGGAACATCTCAAACTTTGCCAAAAAAGACGCAATTCTCGACCTCATGATTGCGTAGAAGTCCGGGACTCTCGCTTCGGCAAACATGCTCGAAGCACTGCAGTATCTTGGTAGTTTCATAAGAGTTCGGTAAGCATTATTGTACTGAACTCTTAATGCACATCATGCATGTACATCTTTTTTGTGAAGTTGCACCAAAGTTGGCAAGTGTACATCGACAGGCAATAAGCTTTGAAAAGAGTGTTCTTGACATCATTGGTGCACCTCGCAAATCGGCGTGCGAGCATGTTACTCCTCACTGAGAGGGCCCTCCGCTCTCGTTCTATATTGCAGTCATCCTGGAGTCTGTCCGGCAATACGTGCCCTAAGTATTTGAACTGCTTTACGACCTTTATGGTCGCCCCATTCAAATAAAGACTAGGTATGTTCTCCGGACCAACACCAGACTTGAAAACCATGGATTCAGTTTTGAGAACGTTATATTTCAATCCATGAGCATTAGCATAACGCTCACAGACCGACAACAATCTTCTCAACCCTTTGATCGAGGGACTCAGAAGAACCATGTCATCAGCGTAGCTCAAGCTATTCATACAAACATTGCCTAAGTGACAGCCGACTCTGGTTCCTCTGAGTTCCGCGATCAGATCATTCACGTACAGGTTAAAAAGGTCCGGAGATGTCAGCCCCCCTTGGCGAACACCACAATCTAGCCTATAACTACTAGATAGGGTGTCACCCCATTTCACTTGATTGGTTTGGCCCCCGTACCAGTATCTCAACAGATCTACAACTTGATGAGGTACTTGAGACTTTTTTAGTTTGTCCCAGAGGATTCCATAATTCATCAGGTCAAAAGCTTTACTCAGGTCTAAAAAGCAAGCATACACTGAAGTTTTCTACTCTTTAGGCTTATAATAGCAGAGTCTGTTGAGAGACCGGGTCGGAAACCAAACTGAGCATCGTCAATTTTTATGTTCCTCTGCAGTTCGGGCTGTATGAGACGTTCCAGCACTTTGCCTATAACTGTACCAAGCGAGATTGGTTGGTAGTTGCCTGATGAACTTAAATCGCCTGTTCTATTTTTGACGACAAGTACTACCACAGTCTTCATTAAAAATTCCGGCAAGTAGGCGTGCCTCACACATAGATTAAAAAACACACTCAAATGGTGAAACAGTTTGCCACTACTCCAGATAAGGTGCTCAGCACTGAGACCGTCGTGTCCCGGTGACTTACCACGCTTCATATTCCTTACAGCAGAGATAACATCTTCTAACGTAAAAGGTGGCAGAGACTCAGTAGCGACAGTCTCAGCGCTGAGCTGGCAATCCGCATGCATTGGGTCTATTTTGAATTTACTGGCAAACAAGTCAGCTATCCGACGCGTCTCCTGCACACCATCGACTGAGACTGGCAGGCTCGGTTTAAAACTAAACTTTTTAGTTGCGTTCCAAAATTTAACAAAATTATTTTCTTTTCTGTGCAAAGCCAAAGTGTTCATCTTTATACTTTCTTCATTTTTCTGACACCATTTGATTTTATTTTTAAACATAGCACGACTACTACGCATTTTATCAAAAATCAATCCCTGTAATGGCCGAGCAGCCTCCACCCAAACCTTGAAATGGAACCTAGCTGTCTGATGATAGTCCCTCACATGGTAGTTCCACCCTGTCACCTTTTTGCAACGCTTCTGTTCACCTGCACGAGAACTCAGTATAGCAGCTGCCTGCAATGTATCAACAATGTGAGTAATTAGTATTATTATTAGTATTTAATATAATATAATTATCTAGAATTTTAGTACATTAAGTTTTTTCAATTACAAAGAGCAATATGCATGTGGTGTTTGCCTGTAATTGGTTGTGCAGTTAGATTTAAGACACAATTACTTATATGTTCCTATCTGTGTAATATCTGTAACAACTGTTGGTGAACCTTAATTAAATAAATAAATAATAAATAAATAATAAATATCAATTGCTTCACAATATTTGTCATAGTGCTTACACTTTCTGTTGGTTTCACAATTACATTTAAAAATATTAAAATCATTACCTAGCTTATCAATACAATATTTTTGGTACATATTTATTTGGTCTGTGGTACGTTTGCCCCATTTGATGTTATTAAGGTGATCACGGCAGACGGCTGAGGCCGATTCAGTAGTCATGCACATAATATCGCAGACAATACGCAAGGGATAATGATCAGACCACGTGACGTCATATATGACGTCCGCCGCCATCACAGTATCCCATGCCGCCTTTGTTGCGATGCAATGATCAAGCCATCGCCGGCTACCGTGTGACTCACTCATAAAGGTAAAAGTTTCTGATTCCACTCCAAGTAAATTAAAATCTACACATTCCCATTCGATATCAGTGCAGAGCTTTATCAATTCATGTCCAAATTTCGCGGAGGGGTGCGAATTAAAATCACCGAGAACATAAACACATTGTGCATCGCCTTCTTCTATAATTGCATTAATTGCACCCAAACAATCAATGAATTCTGTCAAGTTATCGGCGTTATCCACCGGCATATACACATTTATAACTATGACGCATCCCATACCCGTCGTTATTCGCACAGCCGCTAAGCGGTCGCTACTACAGCTAATAGGCGACACACACGGGAATTTTGTTTTATTCCACATAATGGCTAAACCCCCATACGGCCTACCTCTCAATATCCCTGCTGAAGTGTCAACAGAAGACTTGGCTACACAACAAAAATCTTCATTAATTTCATTTATAAAATCAAGGTCATGGGGTAGCAGCCAAGTCTCCTGCAGCAGCACAATATCGTTCGATTTAGTAAGTTCCCGCACACATTGTACCGATCTTTTAATAGATTTACAATTGTAGGATAATATAGTTAGCTTACAATCCATAATTAGTTATTCTGATTCTTAATTCCTCTCGCCGTATACTCACGGAATCGCCTAAACCTAACACCAACAGGCCAAAAGTCAACACTTAAAAATGTTTCTAGCCTATTTTTATCAACAGTAATTTTAAAAGATATAAATTCTGTTTCGTGTTTCTGAGCAAGTAGTTCCACTTTCACACAGTTTTCACCCATTTCACTGATGTATGTCCGAATATCATCCACGGTAGTTGCCTTGTTTAATCGAGACACGTAGACGGCCGAAGATAACTGAGCAACCTGTAGTTTATTTGAGCTTTGACCCGTACCACTCATGTTTGCAAACTTCTTCCGTCTCTTCTTCTCCACTAGCGTAAATGTATCATCCTCATTATTATTATTATGTTTACCAGCACTGTTTGTTTGCACTGTACTTATCAATATATCTCTGTATAGCGGCGCATGCGATAAGTCAGCTGTTGTTTTTGTTTTTCGTCCTGGCGACCTTGAACTCGAGCTCATTACCGGTACCATCGTAGGAACATTAACGGTACAATCGCTAGAATTATTTATTTATTTATTTATTTATTAAAACTTTATGCACAAGTACAAAGGCGGACTTAATGCCTTAGGCATTAGAATTAGTAGTAGGTGCGAGCGAGAGCGACGAAATGGGCTTCATACGTTGACTCCCTTTCTCCGCAACACAATTAGCTTCTACCTGCGTTTGTTTACTTTTATGTTCATGTACTTTAAGTTCCATGACCATACATTTTAATGTGTCAATTTCCGATTTTAAAATCTCCATATCCGAGGATGAGGTTGTCGTGTTACTTCTGGCTTTCATAGAAGTTACGTCAGTTTTCAATATAGCCATTTCTTTTAGAAACGCAGTCACATCCACATGGTCAAATGAAACAGGTGGCAATTTATTTAAGTTTCTCGCTACAAAAGCTGGAAGGTGGTCCGGTTCAAATTCCTTTAAGATCTTTATGATATCTTGTAAGCTTTTCTGTTCCGAGCCCTCCTTACGTCGCGCAGTGTACTTTTTCTGCGGTGCCAATAGTTTATACACAATAGATCTTGCCGTTTCCACTTCCTCATTAGAATAGGTACTGAGGCAAATCTGCAGAATCCCAGTCTCCGGTAAAGTATCTATCTTATGAGTCAGAAATGCCAATAGTTCATTGATCACAACCTTACACTCTTTACATCTATGTTCACCCTCATTTAACTTGTCAAAATTACTACTTCTTGCTAAGTCACTATCTCTGCCGTCGATCATTGTGAAAGCGAGCGACGCACACCGCGGTCAGAATGGAACTTTTGAGACAATTAATAAATGACTGTCGGTTAGTATCAATATTCTTTCGAATATTGACTAAGAACGACTAGATAGGCGATATTAAATTCCTTATACGTTTTAAAAATGTTTCATTACTCAAGAATTGATTATTGACTTAATTGTGAGATTATTTATAGCAATGTAGAAAATGGTGGGGACATTTGACGTATTGAGACAAGTCGACTTGTTCTATAAATAGTGTGTATTTCGTAAGTTAAGACTTCGTTGTGGACTACACAAGCTTCATGTAAGTTATTTGATATTATAACTTGATTATTGCTAATGGTTGTGTTGAAACTCTATTTTCATATTGTGGCTTTTATTCATAATGTTAAATTGATTTAAGGGCTAGTCATGTTCCTTAACTTTTGTTGTTTTGATTATGTAATATTGTGAAATGTTACAAGATTCATCATATAATGGCCATAATAGAATTAGATCTGTAATTTACGATATTTATATGGTTGTAAAAGATGTCTATGAATACTTTTACAACCATAGTTGCTTCCATGGAGTTTCTTGCCCTTCTTCTACACGAGAACTAGTTTAGTGAACGGGCGGTAAGCTTTCTGAGCCTGAATATGAATTAATTGACAAGCCTAATTGAAATAAATACCTAGTCTTGTCTTTCTGTGCTTTTATTCATAAAACCTTTCCCTTATACACCACATATAATAGGCACTCTGATACACAGTAAATAACCATCTTGACATATATCGATACTTTTATATGGAGTTCCTTTATGATTCTACGTTCCTTTATGACCAGTACAAAATGAACTCCGATAAATATTATCAGAAAATAAATCTGATTATGATTTTGTAACTATTAACTTAGCGATGAAATGTCATGCCATTTTTCGGAAAACTCGAGTTCTGGCTGTTGTTACCACACCAACGTATTGTACAAGGGGCCATTATAATATTTATTTTACCAATTTGTTATTGCCTGATGCGGAAGTGTTTACGGCTCACAGAAGTGGTCGCTACTAATTCGAAATTGTCGAATGGCTTCCTATAATACCTGGATATGATCTTTTAGTTATATGTGTTGACAGACATCGCTCACCTCTTGTTAGGCGTCTAGGGGCTGTGTGGTCGATGATTTTAATAGATAAGTGCCAATGAATTAAACAATATATTAGAATAGACCATCCATTCAAAAAAATAATATTACTTCTAGTTGAATAGACATTTTTATCTATTTGAATAGATATAATTGGGGTGTCTGGATCTCATGTGATCCAGATGCCCCAATTATATACTACTCCTCTTTGCTTTATCTTCTGCCCGTACGAACGCAGGTTTGCGAGCACCCTTACGTCGCCTTGCTGATCAATATAATAACTTTTTTGTAAATATTGTTATCTTTGGCCTATCGACAGTCAGTACTGCCCAATAATTGGATGTGGAACATTGTATCCGACAAGTAGTACTATCCTTGTTGCGGTGGGTGCACAGAACGCTGTCCCTGAAAGCCAGTACTGCCCTATGTTACCGCCTTCACTGCCATTATTAATTAATTGAATTAAATCTATATTTTCTAGGTTAAGATAACTGATTGTTCAACTAAAATAAATTTGTGCATTGCCATATCTGAGTTTCAATCCTGATGTCTGAACCAAACCCGACATACACAATAGTTGCCTCATTCAGCTTTTCTTTCAAACGCTCTGGCGTTCCCCTTACAATAGTCAGTTTATATAAATTTTCTATAATTTATCAAAAAAAAGCTCCTATGCCATAATTGGTCATTATTAAAGAAAAAGAAATAACTAGCATACTTCACAGCTAATAAAAGGTTATATAAATTTGATTACAATTGTTCAACGCATTTTCATCGGTTTCAGTTTAATTTTACGCAAAACGCACTTCACTTTACATCACTTTTACGTTATCACACATTCGGTTTAAGCACGAAATCTTCTTTAGGACGTGACAGCTTGGCTCGGCTTGAGCCCAGGACTGTTTGAACATGACGTACACCTGGTATTGAACGCCGAAAATCGCGTTCCACACGCCGCACATCTATTTCCTTCTGCAGTTCCTCTATGACCACGCCGTGTAAACGAATTTCTCAAAGTTTGACGAAGTATTTGGTAATTAATCCATATATGATGACAGTTCTTATAGCATTAGTACAGGAAATAAGCTGCCAATATCAGCAACAAACCCAAAATTATCATCATCACAATGTTTATTGCAGAAAGATGAAATTGTAGCTGGTCGGTACTAGCCACATTCGATGCTCCAAAAATTTTGGTTTATGAAAGTTCTCGAACATAGTTCAATAACGCAACTTAAACGTAGAACGAAAGTCTGAACCACAAATAGTGCGCCTGCATTGCGACCCGACATCCCATCACCAAACATGGCAGGGTCGCCATGTAAGGTTGGGTATTAGAGGAGAATCAAACGCTCTGACTGTTGATAACTCACTCATTTATTAGTAATTATTGGTATTTAAGTATACGAGTAACATACATAGGTATATGCAAACTGAACATAGCTGCTACACTACATTAAAAACCTAACACGCGGGCGACGCCACGTTTATAAGTTTTATTACAACACCTAATGTTTATCTAATAGTGTGTTGCAATGGAGATTGTCAGAAGGCTGAAGGAAATTAATGAAACTGGAAATAAAAATTCACACAAGCTTATTAGCCACGTCAGCTATATTTGCTGAAATTAGGTTAATGTTGGTGTGGTGGAGGGTGGTGTGGTCGAGGGTGGTGTGGTCGAGGGTGTTGTGGTCGAGGGTGTTGTGGTCGAGGGTGGTGTGGTCGAGGGTGGTGTGGTGGAGGGTGATGTGGTGGAGGGTGGTGTGGTGGGGTGGTGCACTCTGTTGTGGTGGACTCTGGTGTGGTGGACTCCGTTTCCATGCACTGTGGTGTGGTAGACAATGGTGTGGTGGACTCCGGTGTGGTGGACTCCGTTTTGGTGCACTCTGGAGTCGTGGACTCTGTGGTGGTGGACTCCGTTTCCATGCACTGTGGTGTGGTAGACAATGGTGTGGTGGACTCCGGTGTGGTGGACTCCGTTTTGGTGCACACTGGAGTCGTGGACTCTGTGGTGGTGGACTCTGCGGTAGTGGACTCCGTTTTGGTGCACACTGGAGTCGTGGACTCTGTGGTGGTGGACTCTAGGGTGGTGGACTCCGTTTTCATGCACTGTGGTGTGGTAGACACTGGTGTGGTGGACTCCGTTTTGGTGCACACTGGAGTCGTGGACTCTGTGGTGGTGGACTCTGGGGTAGTGGACTCCGTTTTGGTGCACACTGGAGTCGTGGACTCTGTGGTGGTGGACTCTAGGGTGGTGGACTCCGTTTTCATGCACTGTGGTGTGGTAGACACTGGTGTGGTGGACTCCGTTTTGGTGCACACTGGAGTCGTGGACTCTGTGGTGGTGGACTCTGGGGTAGTGGACTCCGTTTTGGTGCACACTGGAGTCGTGGACTCTGTGGTGGTGGACTCTAGGGTGGTGGACTCCGTTTTCATGCACTGTGGTGTGGTAGACACTGGTGTGGTGGACTCCGGTGTGGTGGACTCCGTTTTGGTGCACTCTGGAGTCATGAACTCTGTGGTGGTGGACTCTAGGGTGGTGGACTCCGTTTTGGTGCACACTGGAGTCGTGGACTCTATGGTGGTGGACTCTGGGGTAGTGGACTCCGTTTTGGTGCACACTGGAGTCGTGGACTCTGTGGTGGTGGACTCTAGGGTGGTGGACTCCGTTTTCATGCACTGTGGTGTGGTAGACACTGGTGTGGTGGACTCCGTTTTGGTGCACACTGGAGTCGTGGACTCTGTGGTGGTGGACTCTGGGGTAGTGGACTCCGTTTTGGTGCACACTGGAGTCGTGGACTCTGTGGTGGTGGACTCTAGGGTGGTGGACTCCGTTTTCATGCACTGTGGTGTGGTAGACACTGGTGTGGTGGACTCCGTTTTGGTGCACACTGGAGTCGTGGACTCTGTGGTGGTGGACTCCGTTTTCATGCACTGTGGTGTGGTAGACAATGGTGTGGTGGATTCCGGTGTGGTGGACTCCGTTTTGGTGCACTCTGGAGTCATGGACTCTGTGGTGGTGGACTCTAGGGTGGTAGACTCCGTTTTGGTGCACTCTGGAGTCATGGACTCCGTGGTGGTGGACTCTAGGGTGGTGGACTCCGTTTTGGTGCACACTGGAGTCGTGGACTCTGTGGTGGTAGACTCTGGGGTGGTGGACTCCGTGCACTGTGGTGTGTTAGACTTTGGAGGGTGGTGTGGTGGAGGGTGATGTGGTCGAGGGTGGTGTGGTCGAGGGTGGTGTGGTGGAGGGTGATGTGGTGGAGGGTGGTGTGGTGGAGGGTGGTGTGGTGGAGGGTGATGTGGTGGAGGGTGGTGTGGTGGGGTGGTGTACTCCGTTGTGGTGGACTCTGGTGTGGTGGACTCCGTTTTAGTGCACACGGGAGTCGTGGACTCTGTGGTGGTGGACTCCGTTTCCATGCACTGTGGTGTGGTAGACAATGGTGTGGTGGACTCCGGTGTGGTGGACTCCATTTTGGTGCACTCTGGAGTCATGGACTCTGTGGTGGTGGACCACCCCACAGTGGCAGGCACCACAAGCGCGCTTGTCACCACCTGCGAACATAACCGTCATATTCATCATCATTACATATCGGATTAAATGCGTTTGCATATAAAAAGCTATTGTATAGCTTCACTAGCTGTTGGCCGCGACTTCGTCTGCGTAGCATTAGTACTTCGAATAGCTAATTATTTATATCGCGCGATAATATTGTAGGTGTGCGGGCACCCTTACTTGAGAAATTATTAGTTCACCATACAAACTTCCACCCCTTAAGGATGATTTCCGGGAAAAACGATATCTCCTATTAAAAATTTTGTATGGACAATCCAATTTTTTTTCGGTTGTTTTCTATTACATTCCGGGAGAAAATTGTCCAAATACATGGGCAAAAGGAGTTTTTAAAATATGGTCACACGTTTTCGTTACACTCTGTATAAAACCAGATCCTTGAAGGAACAAACAAAGTTAACGCATTTATTAACTACATGGCACCGGCCGAACTCTGCTCGAAGAGTGTCTGTCTACAGAAATAGCGCCAAACTTCAATTTCTGTCCAGCAACGTCAGTTGACGTAGTGACGGGATTTTCAGAGCGTGGGGTTTGACACAAGAAAAGAGAGGCCTATTCCCAGCAGTGGGCGAAGCCAGGCTGCGGATGATGATGAAGTGAAAAGCATCACTTTGCTCATTCTCTTATATATAGATATTTTGTCACAACAATAACAACCGTTTATATTAATATTAATCATTGTAAAATAAACGTAAATTATAATAATTAATAATATTTTGATTTTACATGTAATCCAATGTCTAACATCATTAGCATCTGGACATAGGCCACAGTTACTTCTGACATATTATTAGACGAGAAGGCTAACCCTCTTACAAATAAACGCGGTATAAAGTTATACCAAGTATAAACCTATGAAAATGTATGGTTATACCTTTGTTATACCTGTTATAACTTTATACCGCGTTTATTTGTAAGAGGGTAAGAGTCTAAGCATCATCTTCGAGCAATACTCGTAATATTGTGACAATATTCTAAACGCTTTATATGACAAAAATATTTTGATTTATATTGAACTATTATTTTATTACCAGATAGAATGTATTACACCTAACTTAACATCACTCCTGTATAGCGAAGGGTTGGGTATAGGGGGCGAGACCATTACATCAAACGCGCACAAATCTAAACTTCAGGTTACTACTGAGAAATTCCAGATGGAAGATACTGCCCGACCCGGGCATCAAACCCAGGACCTAATTCCAACAGTAGTGCTATAGTATCTATGAGTGTTTCACAAGTAAAACTATTTAAAGCATCCTGAAAGGCGGATAGTCGACATGGTTGAATTCTTGTCAAAATATATGCAATTTGCAACATAAATAAAAATATGATAAAATTAAATTATCGAAGAAGAAGAATATGAGACTCACAAACAGCGCATATTGAAAATAATAAAAAGCTTACCAGTATAACGAATGAGAGTGAACACTTCATGTTGGTTGCTGCTGTTCTTGCGGTTGCAGACAGTGCAATGTGGCAGAGCTAGGACTGCTGGGCTTAAATACCCGTCTAGCAGACATGCAGACAATAGCAACCGTCGCATCAGGCTATTAATTATTCCAATATCTATTGTAGTACGAAAAAATAACAATGTTATTTATTACACATTACCCTATTTATTTACATTAGTTAAGAAAGAAAGAAAACACATGTATTTATCACAGAAAAATATAAACAAAATTGTAAAGTTTCATCAAGTACGAGCTGTATCGCTCGGGTTCCGTCGTGTTTCTCGTGTGTAAAGCTCTGAACAAGTGACATCCTACCACTGAAAGCGTTGTGATAGCGATAGGAAAAACTTCAAACGTGTTGCTGGGCAGTTTGTTGAGCCACTTCTTTATCCCAGCTACAGCACTAGGGGCGCACGGTTGGCGCAGTGGTTGTGCGATTGACTGCTGCGCTGCGTGTCGCGGGTTCGATTCCCGCACGGAACAAATATTTGTTTGACCTACAGATAGTTGTTCCGGCTCTGGGTGTTTGTGTATGTGAGTTAAATAAAAGTTAAAAAAAGCAGCTTCCATCTCCGGCCTCCTACAACTACAGGGGAATACTTATCCCTACAGAAGTGACAACAGACGTCCGTAACCAACGACTTTATAAATATGTGTGTGGCTGCGGCTAATCTAGTTTAGTTCAAGAAAGTTTTATTTTTTAAAGTACACGCCCGTTTTGCATTCAGTTTCCAGTTGTTAGGTGGGAATAGAACGGGTGGAAGCTACACTGGCTACTCAGTAATAAAGCGTTTCATTAATGTTGGGTCGGAATTAGCTCGTTATAGCAAGTTCTCAGCGACACTTGTGTGTTTGAGATTTTGGAGAAAATTCATGCCTTTTGGAACTAGCCGAGCGGCAACATGTTTCATACCCAAGTGATTATTTAGAATGGTACGAACCGACTCGTGAGACACAGAAAGTTCGGCGGATAGCTCTCAAAAACTTGAATGAAGATTTTCAGTCACTATTTCCTTCACTTTTGCTATGTAAACTTCTGTTGCATACGTTGATGGCCTACCAGAGCGAGGCAAATCTTCCATCACACCTTGACCGCTTTTCAACGCTTTGTACCACTCAGAAGCACGTATTTTTGATAAAGTCGATTCACCGTAAGCCTTCTGTTACAGTTTGACATAAAAAATAGTCAACAAGCTTCGGAGTGACTCGTTCCAACTGAACCGAAACCGAAAACACCACACCAAAGTCGATCAAAAGTCAAAGTCATGTTGACTGTTTTCTTTGACTACCGCGGTGTTGTGCATTCGGAATTCTTGCCGGAAGGTCAAAAGGTAAATAAAAAATATTATTTTAGCGTTCAAAAGACCAAATTAGACGAAAAAGTCCAGATTTGTGGAAAGAAAATTCTTGGATTTTGCACCACGATAATGCGCCTTGGCACAAAGCCATCATTGTGAACGATTTTTTTACCAAAAACTCAACAAATACCATCGAGCAACCACCTTATTAGCCAGATATGGCTCCAGCCGACTTTTTCCGAATGGTTGTTCACCAACTTTAAATTGTTATATATCCTAAACCGTTATTTAAAATGAAAAATGGTGAAAGGAACCTAATTTTAAATACCTATCCAAAGATACCCCACTTGACATTTTTCGCTGTTTTGTATTTTCATCTTAACAATATGGCATCTGGTGGTCGCTGTGGTGAACTTTGATTTCTGTCATGTCTTTAGTGATACTCGCAAGGTTAAGACGAATCGATTGACATATGAATAATTAAAATCGGCACATGCGTTATAGCAAGTTCTCAGCGACACTTGTGTGTTTGAGATTTTGGAGAAAATTCATGCCTTTTGGAACTAGCCGAGCGGCAACATGTTTCATACCCAAGTGATTATTTAGAATGGTACGAACCGACTCGTGAGACACAGAAAGTTCGGCGGATAGCTCTCAAAAACTTGAATGAAGATTTTCAGTCACTATTTCCTTCACTTTTGCTATGTAAACTTCTGTTGCATACGTTGATGGCCTACCAGAGCGAGGCAAATCTTCCATCACACCTTGACCGCTTTTCAACGCTTTGTACCACTCAGAAGCACGTATTTTTGATAAAGTCGATTCACCGTAAGCCTTCTGTTACAGTTTGACATAAAAAATAGTCAACAAGCTTCGGAGTGACTCGTTCCAACTGAACCGAAACCGAAAACACCACACCAAAGTCGATCAAAAGTCAAAGTCATGTTGACTGTTTTCTTTGACTACCGCGGTGTTGTGCATTCGGAATTCTTGCCGGAAGGTCAAAAGGTAAATAAAAAATATTATTTTAGCGTTCAAAAGACCAAATTAGACGAAAAAGTCCAGATTTGTGGAAAGAAAATTCTTGGATTTTGCACCACGATAATGCGCCTTGGCACAAAGCCATCATTGTGAACGATTTTTTTACCAAAAACTCAACAAATACCATCGAGCAACCACCTTATTAGCCAGATATGGCTCCAGCCGACTTTTTCCGAATGGTTGTTCACCAACTTTAAATTGTTATATATCCTAAACCGTTATTTAAAATGAAAAATGGTGAAAGGAACCTAATTTTAAATACCTATCCAAAGATACCCCACTTGACATTTTTCGCTGTTTTGTATTTTCATCTTAACAATATGGCATCTGGTGGTCGCTGTGGTGAACTTTGATTTCTGTCATGTCTTTAGTGATACTCGCAAGGTTAAGACGAATCGATTGACATATGAATAATTAAAATCGGCACATGCGTTTGTTCTCTAGAACGCCAAATGAAAAAACATAGATACCTACATAAACTGATAAACACATTACCCTCCTTCGGCAGTCTGTTAAAAACGCAAGGGTTTCTTTTCTATCTAAGTCGTCACGGATCCCTGGCTCTCGCACAGCTGTGCAACTACAGTGAGTGGCTGCATATCATTAATGTTGTTATGGCATGATAATGTGACTCCTATCACCTCTGCGTATTTATAGGATTAATAGTTGAACCAGTTCAAATGTTGTCGGGCACAGCAATGTTATACATAGTAGCTTAATTCACACCCTGCCCCTTCACACTTGCACTGCAGTGAACAACCTAGTAATCCCTAAACCGATTGCGGGCCCAGGTAGGCCGCTGTAGAAACATGCTGGCTAAATGGAATTTTATAGACCCATCTTGAACACGGTGCCAATATATAACCTTCGGGATCTGAACGTAGTTAATGACACAGCTTTCAAAAATTTGAGTTAATCGATAAGAAAAGAAGAAGAAGTAGCTTAACCAATTAATATAAATAGGAATTTTATAACGTTATAAAATATAAGTCACTCGAACGGGCCAGCCAGATTACTCAGTATCGATTAGGCGGCGAGAGGTATCCTTGTAAGGGAAACGCGCATTCGGGTCCCAGAACCCAAACATTTCGTCTCTAAACGGTTCAAAACTGTAATTAAACTACCTATAAGGTAACAGTATTTGTGCCGCTAGAGGGCCTCAGCAGCCGCAGCGGCAAAACTAGAAAGAACTATTAGAACTTTCATATATAAGAATTCAAAGACTGTAAACTTCATCAAATAATTGTATTACTTTGTTGTCAGCTTTATTTTATTTATTTGGGACAAAAAACAGTTATACAGTACAGCATATAGAAAAAGTAGTTATATTACAGACGAGAAAACGTATAATCCACACTATTGTCCACGAAGTGACATCGGAGTATAATAACGAACGCATTTTAACTGAAAAAAAAATGTACTTATCAGAAAAAACACAGCATACACGAATCGAAGAAAGGGGATGACAAGAGCCTACATCTTATGGGTGACTTGCAAGAAATTGAGAAACCATTCTTTAAAATTTAAATAGCGATAGCGCGAAAATGTCAAAATCAGTAAATTGTGAGTTATATGTTTCTAAAAGTCGGCGGAGAGGGTCCCGCTCTCCAGCATTCGTTCTACATCGTGCAGTGTAGAATAGTCGAGGAGCGCGCACCCCCCGTCGAAAAACTGTTCTTGGTACTACGTAACATAATCCATTCGTCAGCTCAGTACAATTGTATTTGTTATTGCATATACTGTATAGCATCACAACCATGATCAATGAACGTCTGGAATCCAAGCTCATTACTTCATAATGCTTTAGCAAATCTGCATAGGAAATCTTAGTACGGAAGCATTTGAAGAGCGTGGCGCGAAGAAATTTTTTCTGAACCATTGCTAGCTTATATTTATCATAATATGGGCACCAGATGGGTATCGCGTATTCCAATTGTGAACGGACTATAATAGTGTTTTAAATAAGAAGAGAAATGTAGACGGCTTTTTGAAGTCTTTACAAGACCGCATGACGAAACCATACATCTGAAAGGCTTTGTTAATTATGTTGTAGATATGGGTGTTTAAGTGTAATTTGTAATCAAATAGTACGCCGAGATCACGTGTGCACTCAGTTCTTTTCAATTGTATATCATTCAAGGTATAAGGGAAGTAAATAGTGTTTTTGTTTTTGGTAAAAGAAATGAAGTGACATTTTGGAAGACTAAGATGAAGTTTATTGACCAGACAGTATTGTGAAAGCCTGCATAAGTCCTGTTGTAGCAAACAGTCCCTAGAGTTCGCACAAGCCATGAAGATGTTAGAGGCAGCCGACCTGTATAAAGCGAGGAGAGGGTCATCCCGGTTTGTGCCAGGAGATAGGGAGATCGAGGGTGCGGTGAGGTTTGCAGAAGCCCCTCATCCAGCTACACAAACGCCCCTGGAGTTCATGTGCCTGGCAGACCAAGAGTTACTAGACAGTAACAATGTGCAGGCGGTGCGAATATTCACCGACGGCAGCAAGATTGAGGGGAAGGTCGGAGCCGCATTATCCATTTGGGATGAGGGCGAAATCCGGAACCTCAAGCTTAGCCTTGCCGCGTACTGCACGGTCTACCAGGCGGAACTCCTGGCCATTTGCAAGGCGACAGAAGTGATCCTCGCGCGGCAAGAGGCGAGCTATGGCTTGTACAGCGACTCAATGTCCGCATTGCAGACGCTTGCAAACCATGGCTCACTCCATCCCCTGGCAGTTCGCGCGCGCGCAAACCTGGCTCACGCCCTGTGCCAGAGCAAAGCTGTGACTTTGTTCTGGATCAAGGCCTACGCGGGCCTGCTGGAGAATGAGCGAGCGGACGAGTTGGCTAAGGAAGCAGCATTGTCGTTACGGAGGAAGCCGGACTACGACCAGTGTCCGGTTTCATTTATCAAGCGACAGATCCGTTTGGAATCGCTTGATGAATGGAATCGAAGATATGTGTCGGGCGAGACTGCTTCGGTGACGAAAATGTTTTTTCCGGATGCAATAGCGGCTTTCCGTATCGTACAACAGGTGCGGCCCGAAGGCACGCAAGTTTCGACGGGGCACGGTGGGTTCTCTGAATACTTGAATCGCTTCAAGTGTAAGGATAGCCCATCGTGCGTCTGCGATCCAGGCGTGGCAGATACTGTTCAGCACATACTTGTAGAATGCCCGTTATTTATCAGGGAGCGCTACCAACTTGAATGTGAGCTGGACAGGAAAATAACGAGGGAGAGCCTGCATGGGCTCATGGACAAGAAATATAGGGAAAGATTCTTGGAATACTGTATTAGAGTAGCCACTGCGGTTATACATCGAAATAAAACCTGAGGCGCACCGTGCTTCATTAGTATTATGTATGATATTTAAATGCAAGCACGGAATGCAGCCTGGACATGTCGCTGGCCCCGGGCAATAAAGCGGTAATATCAAATTTTACAGGAGAAATAAAAGAAGCGAATTTATTTATATTTCAGTGTTAAGTGATCCAAAACAGGAGTTCAATGTCTCAAATGAAAGCTAATTTATTTACCAATTTAACCATTTAAAAATAATTGTAATGGTATATAAAATTAAAGAAATAATTTAATAAATGTATAATACAAACAAATTATAGACTATACCGTTTAAATTGTAACATCATTAACAACTTTTTAGACACACCGACCATTGAGATTTAGGAATGTAAGTATGTAATAAAATAAATACGACGTAATTTCCACTTTCTCTCGAGCGTAATGACCGATTACCACCTTTTTCTGGGAAATTTTATAGCTAAAGCTTAGCTGTGTCATGCACTAATCCCTATTTTAGAATCCTATCAATGAAACATATTTTTATGTAACCATCGTAACAGACTGACCTTATATTGTAATTTATTTTTATTTTTAATCTTTTTAAACAGTATTTTATGATTTTTTTTATTTTTTATTAATTTGTATTAAGTATTAAACTTTGCAAACAAAAATAAAAACAAAAAATTAAAAACATTATTCTACTTTAACTTGAATAAATCCATATAATTTTTATTAACTACTTTATTTATTAACTACTAAATTTTGATAAACAATTCTGGTTGTCGATATACAGGAGAGAGCAATATTCAATGTTGTAGTTTTAGTTTTCATCAGAATCGGCCCCGTGTGTCCCTTTGAGTGTTTTAGCTATTCTTCATAGTGTCTGATTTGACCATCCACGCCCACTTGGAAAACTCAGTCTGTATAGTATATCCAGGTACAGGAAGCATTAACATAATTTAACGATTAACTTTTTTAATTTTAAATGTTGGTACTGACCAACGTCTAGAATTAAATAAGTTAATAGTTACATTAATATAATAGAATTAAATCACAGGTAGATGTTAAAACATACGGGCATATGCTATGAATAGCTGGTCGTGGGTGTACCATAGTTTTTCAAATGCACCTCTGCTACCTGCTCTATCATGTCGGTCTCTCAGAATGGATGTAGGAACTGGTCCCGCGGTACTAAGGAGCTACTCCTTATTGATATGGCCATCAGCCAACAGGTTCGGCGTTCCCGAAAGGATCTGTCGACATGTTGGATAGATTATAAGAAGGCCTATGACTCGGTGCCTCATACATGGCTCATGAGGGTGCTAGAATTGTATTGTTGTAACTCTACGCACCTTCCTGATGTCGTGTATGGGCCAATGGAGCACATTCCTTCGCTATCCAGGATGTCGAAATATCCACAGGAATAGCGAACCTGTAAGGATCGAGCGAGGTATATTCCAGGGCGATAGTTTGAGTCCACTTTGGTTTTGCCTAGCCCTGAATCCTCTAAGCATGCTGCTGGAGAATTCAGGGCTAGGCTATCGGTTGAAGAGAGGTGGTCAGGTTATATCTCACCTCCTTGGATGGACGATCTGAAGCTCTTTGCCCCCAGCAATCTTCAGCTGATGGAGCTACTGAAGGTAACTGAAACTTTTAGTAACACCATCAGGATGGAGTTTGGTGTGGACAAATGTGCGGTCATGCATGTAAAGCGAGGGGAGATTGTGGAATCCGTAGGAATTCAACTCGCGGATTCCATAAACCTGAGATCCCTCTCTCCAAACGAAACCTATAAGTATTTGGGTATGTCGGAAGCGTTAGATATCAGCACTACTGACATGAAGCAATCGTTGAGGGAACGCTTCTTTGGCCGCCTGAAGAAGGTATTCAATAGCCTTCTTTCGGGCGGAAACAAGGTGCGCGCTTTCAACGGTTGGGTCATGCCGGTATTGATGTACTCTTTCGGCATACTCAAATGGACTCAAACGGAACTTGACGCCCTGGATAGGCGGGTCCGTACACTGCTGACTGCATATCGAATGCATCACCCACGATCGTCAGTCATGAGATTGTATATCCCGCGGAAGTGTGGTGGCCGAGGTGTAACACTTTTTTTGTGGTAGATAAAATTTTTGTCAAAAGAAAATTAATTACCTCTTTCCCGCCGTGTCCTCGTCCCGTTTTATATCGCTCCCTCGCTTTAAAACTGCCGCTGGGTGGTGGAACCACTTTGGAACCGCACTCATTTCACCAAAATAACTTAGAATCACTTGATATCCGTGCACCGAAGCTGTATTTTTTGTTTGTTTTGACGGACTGCAGCTGTCATTTGGACGTACGGCGTTTTCGTTCGGAAACGCGCCCGTCTCCACTAAGATTGGCTTAATTATTTCTTTGGACTAGCACACGGGTAGGATTCGAGTTTGGTTTTGGGATTGCGAGGACGTTGTCCCGCTTCCGTTGGCGTGCCTCAAGGAATTGCTTATGTGAATGATGGTAGCCTTTGAGTTCGGAAGATTCGAGAACGATCGGATTTCCTGAACGAAACGCGGCAGCGGGGTGCGTTCAAAACTCTCATCCGGGCTGTCAGGGATTGATAGTGTTTTATTGTAATCTGATTTTAAGTCGGGTTTTGGAAAGTTGTAGGGTGAGGCGTAGGTCTGGGATAGTGTATTTCTTTGAAAGAAAATTGTTCCGCGTAAATTCTTCGAAAACGGAAATTTTAGGAAACAGTTTATGGGATTCGGTGTTTTGGGTTTTCGGTTCGAGAATGATGGTATGAGAGCGCACCCGGTGGGAGTTTTTCTTGGCGACAAGGGCGAACTGCGTGGAGGCGTTTTTTTCTTGGGCTGACCGGCTTGACCAGAGCCTGGAGATTGCGAGTGGGCCGGAATTATCACGAGGGTGTCCGCCTCTGTGCGGCAGAGCGTTTCCTGTCTGTGCCTGTCGTGATTGAACGGAATCCGCGAAGCCAAAAATCGCCGGTGACCGCGTGCGTGGTTGTGGATACGCGGCCTGGAAGCTGCATGTAACCGTCGTGGTGTGATACCCGGCGTGATTGTGTTCCCAAGCTGGGCTCATAATCCCTCACGGTAAGTCGCCTTGCTCAGGGGATTGACCCCATCGTATTTCGTTGTGAGTTCTGTGTGCTGACTTGCTGGTTTCTTCCAGAACGACGTGGCGTGGGGTCGAAATTGGGCCGACCTATCTACCCTACGGGTTTTCCTTCCTCCGAAAGGTACGTGTTTGACTTCCTAAAGGCTCTGTCAGTTGGTATTCGGTTTCTTAGGGCGGCCGATACATTTATATTATTTGGGCTGGCCTATCCTTTGTGGGTGTTTGTGGACAAGCTCCATACAATTATACATGTTTACATACACCTTAGGCATGATTTCCATATACTCAGAAGGGCCATCCATTATGTTAGCCTATGTAAAGCCCGGTATTTAAGATAATATTTCCCGTATTCCAACGATTTGTCTGATCTGTATAATCATAAAATCTGTGTGTTTAATCATGAAGAGTGCGGGACAGCTCATCCGTTGTGTTCACCTATGTAAAGCCGGTGTGTAACATAATACCTTCCATGTGTAGCGAGTTGTCTGCTCTGTATAACCCTAAATTCTGTGTGTTTAATCATGAAGAGTGCCGGACGGCTCACCCATTGTGTTCGCCTATGTAAAGCCCGGTGTATAGGATGTTACTTTCAGTGTTTTAGCGACCTGTCTGTTCTATATAATCAAAACCCTTTGTGTTTGATTTGAGTTTTTGTGCTAAGAAGTTTTTATTCTGTAACTTCAGGAGGTGTCTGGTTGGGGCTAATTGCCTGGCTGAGGCTATCTGCTCGAGGCAGGCCGTCGCCGAGTGGAGTTGGCTGGCTACGCGACGGTCCAGGAGACAGGCTTTCTGATCCTTCCGTTTTTTTATTATTTTTTATTTTTTGTTCTTCCACCCTCAACTTTAAATTAGTTGGGAAATATTTTGGTACGAAGAAAAGTTTGACCAGCCAACTGCAACCAGCGACCCTTTTAAATTTATTTACTTTTTGTGACGTGTTCAAGGGTTACATTTAATAAACATCGTTCTCAGTATATGGTGCTTTATTGTTCCCAAGAAAAAATCCCGTTACAGAGGCTTTTTAAATGCCAAAAGCCTCCACAACCGCGAGATATGCAATCTCAGGGAATATTTTATAAACACCACGTGGGTATGCATCGAGATGTAGTAGCAGTGGACAAGGGAGTCACCCCGCTCTCCTTGGCGAATGAGAACTGGCGCAAGCCTGTAGTGCTTGACACTAACGACCGCAAGGAGGTATGGCAGAGTAAGAAGCTTCACGGACGCTTTTTCCGGGCCCTACATGGGTCCGATGTAGACCAGTCAGCGTCCGTAGCCTGGTTACGTTTCGGAGACCTCTTTGGGGAAACCGAAGGTTTTGTCTGTGCAATTATGGACGAAGTTATCATGACGAATAACTACCGGAGATTTATTGTGAAGGATGGCACGGTTGACATCTGTCGGGCATGTCACCGCCCGGGAGAATCGATCCGTCACATTATCTCTGGTTGTTCTCGTCTAGCTAACGAAGAGTACTTGCATAGGCACAACCTTGTAGCCAGGATTATCCATCAGCATCTTGCTCTGAAATACACTCTTGTGGCATTGGAGGTGCCGTACTACAGGTATGTGCCCGACCCAGTTCTCGAGAATGGTAATGTCACATTGTACTGGGATCGGTCCATCATCACTGATAGGACTATTGTAGCCAATAAGCCTGATATTGGGTGGTGGACCGAATCGTGAGGCGTGCAATGATTGTTGACATTACCGTCCCGCATGACGGGAACCTCGTGAAAGCCGAGAAAGATAAGCAAATCAAGTATCTTGACTTGGCTCGCGAGGTTGTCGATATGTGGGATGCGGATACAGCGATCATTGTACCGATAGTCGTGCCAGCCAATGGCTTAATAGCCACGAGCCTCGACCAACACCTTAGGAGGCTCTCGTTAGGCGGCTGGGTCAAGGGCCTGATCCAGAAAGCAGTACTGCTGGACACGGCTCGTATTGTTAGGAGGTTTCTCTCTCTGGAGCCCTGACCGCCGGTAGCTTGGACCCTGTTCCCGATACCGGTGGGCCTCTATTTTTTATATTTTTAAATGTTTTTGTTTTTTAATTTATTTTATAAAAATATTTAAAAATGTAATTAATAAGAAAAGTGATAAATAAAGGAAATAATAATAATAATAATCGTTTATTGCAGGCAAAATACCCATATACAAAAATAGCATTACAAGATAAGACAAAAATAAATAAATTAAAACCAGATTGAACTTTACACATATGAAGGTATGTATAGGTACCCATAGTCTTATAAAACTATATAGTCTTACGTCATTTTTTGTTCTCGTTCAGGTGTACAGAAATCTAGCTTTTAAATATGGGACTAGCTAGGTTGCACGAGACAGCCCTCAAAATACTATTACTGGAACATCTCAAACTTTGCCAAAAAAGACGCAATTCTCGACCTCATGATTGCGTAGAAGTCCGGGACTCTCGCTTCGGCAAACATGCTCGAAGCACTGCAGTATCTTGGTAGTTTCATAAGAGTTCGGTAAGCATTATTGTACTGAACTCTTAATGCACATCATGCATGTACATCTTTTTTGTGAAGTTGCACCAAAGTTGGCAAGTGTACATCGACAGGCAATAAGCTTTGAAAAGAGTGTTCTTGACATCATTGGTGCACCTCGCAAATCGGCGTGCGAGCATGTTACTCCTCACTGAGAGGGCCCTCCGCTCTCGTTCTATATTGCAGTCATCCTGGAGTCTGTCCGGCAATACGTGCCCTAAGTATTTGAACTGCTTTACGACCTTTATGGTCGCCCCATTCAAATAAAGACTAGGTATGTTCTCCGGACCAACACCAGACTTGAAAACCATGGATTCAGTTTTGAGAACGTTATATTTCAATCCATGAGCATTAGCATAACGCTCACAGACCGACAACAATCTTCTCAACCCTTTGATCGAGGGACTCAGAAGAACCATGTCATCAGCGTAGCTCAAGCTATTCATACAAACATTGCCTAAGTGACAGCCGACTCTGGTTCCTCTGAGTTCCGCGATCAGATCATTCACGTACAGGTTAAAAAGGTCCGGAGATGTCAGCCCCCCTTGGCGAACACCACAATCTAGCCTATAACTACTAGATAGGGTGTCACCCCATTTCACTTGATTGGTTTGGCCCCCGTACCAGTATCTCAACAGATCTACAACTTGATGAGGTACTTGAGACTTTTTTAGTTTGTCCCAGAGGATTCCATAATTCATCAGGTCAAAAGCTTTACTCAGGTCTAAAAAGCAAGCATACACTGAAGTTTTCTACTCTTTAGGCTTATAATAGCAGAGTCTGTTGAGAGACCGGGTCGGAAACCAAACTGAGCATCGTCAATTTTTATGTTCCTCTGCAGTTCGGGCTGTATGAGACGTTCCAGCACTTTGCCTATAACTGTACCAAGCGAGATTGGTTGGTAGTTGCCTGATGAACTTAAATCGCCTGTTCTATTTTTGACGACAAGTACTACCACAGTCTTCATTAAAAATTCCGGCAAGTAGGCGTGCCTCACACATAGATTAAAAAACACACTCAAATGGTGAAACAGTTTGCCACTACTCCAGATAAGGTGCTCAGCACTGAGACCGTCGTGTCCCGGTGACTTACCACGCTTCATATTCCTTACAGCAGAGATAACATCTTCTAACGTAAAAGGTGGCAGAGACTCAGTAGCGACAGTCTCAGCGCTGAGCTGGCAATCCGCATGCATTGGGTCTATTTTGAATTTACTGGCAAACAAGTCAGCTATCCGACGCGTCTCCTGCACACCATCGACTGAGACTGGCAGGCTCGGTTTAAAACTAAACTTTTTAGTTGCGTTCCAAAATTTAACAAAATTATTTTCTTTTCTGTGCAAAGCCAAAGTGTTCATCTTTATACTTTCTTCATTTTTCTGACACCATTTGATTTTATTTTTAAACATAGCACGACTACTACGCATTTTATCAAAAATCAATCCCTGTAATGGCCGAGCAGCCTCCACCCAAACCTTGAAATGGAACCTAGCTGTCTGATGATAGTCCCTCACATGGTAGTTCCACCCTGTCACCTTTTTGCAACGCTTCTGTTCACCTGCACGAGAACTCAGTATAGCAGCTGCCTGCAATGTATCAACAATGTGAGTAATTAGTATTATTATTAGTATTTAATATAATATAATTATCTAGAATTTTAGTACATTAAGTTTTTTCAATTACAAAGAGCAATATGCATGTGGTGTTTGCCTGTAATTGGTTGTGCAGTTAGATTTAAGACACAATTACTTATATGTTCCTATCTGTGTAATATCTGTAACAACTGTTGGTGAACCTTAATTAAATAAATAAATAATAAATAAATAATAAATATCAATTGCTTCACAATATTTGTCATAGTGCTTACACTTTCTGTTGGTTTCACAATTACATTTAAAAATATTAAAATCATTACCTAGCTTATCAATACAATATTTTTGGTACATATTTATTTGGTCTGTGGTACGTTTGCCCCATTTGATGTTATTAAGGTGATCACGGCAGACGGCTGAGGCCGATTCAGTAGTCATGCACATAATATCGCAGACAATACGCAAGGGATAATGATCAGACCACGTGACGTCATATATGACGTCCGCCGCCATCACAGTATCCCATGCCGCCTTTGTTGCGATGCAATGATCAAGCCATCGCCGGCTACCGTGTGACTCACTCATAAAGGTAAAAGTTTCTGATTCCACTCCAAGTAAATTAAAATCTACACATTCCCATTCGATATCAGTGCAGAGCTTTATCAATTCATGTCCAAATTTCGCGGAGGGGTGCGAATTAAAATCACCGAGAACATAAACACATTGTGCATCGCCTTCTTCTATAATTGCATTAATTGCACCCAAACAATCAATGAATTCTGTCAAGTTATCGGCGTTATCCACCGGCATATACACATTTATAACTATGACGCATCCCATACCCGTCGTTATTCGCACAGCCGCTAAGCGGTCGCTACTACAGCTAATAGGCGACACACACGGGAATTTTGTTTTATTCCACATAATGGCTAAACCCCCATACGGCCTACCTCTCAATATCCCTGCTGAAGTGTCAACAGAAGACTTGGCTACACAACAAAAATCTTCATTAATTTCATTTATAAAATCAAGGTCATGGGGTAGCAGCCAAGTCTCCTGCAGCAGCACAATATCGTTCGATTTAGTAAGTTCCCGCACACATTGTACCGATCTTTTAATAGATTTACAATTGTAGGATAATATAGTTAGCTTACAATCCATAATTAGTTATTCTGATTCTTAATTCCTCTCGCCGTATACTCACGGAATCGCCTAAACCTAACACCAACAGGCCAAAAGTCAACACTTAAAAATGTTTCTAGCCTATTTTTATCAACAGTAATTTTAAAAGATATAAATTCTGTTTCGTGTTTCTGAGCAAGTAGTTCCACTTTCACACAGTTTTCACCCATTTCACTGATGTATGTCCGAATATCATCCACGGTAGTTGCCTTGTTTAATCGAGACACGTAGACGGCCGAAGATAACTGAGCAACCTGTAGTTTATTTGAGCTTTGACCCGTACCACTCATGTTTGCAAACTTCTTCCGTCTCTTCTTCTCCACTAGCGTAAATGTATCATCCTCATTATTATTATTATGTTTACCAGCACTGTTTGTTTGCACTGTACTTATCAATATATCTCTGTATAGCGGCGCATGCGATAAGTCAGCTGTTGTTTTTGTTTTTCGTCCTGGCGACCTTGAACTCGAGCTCATTACCGGTACCATCGTAGGAACATTAACGGTACAATCGCTAGAATTATTTATTTATTTATTTATTTATTAAAACTTTATGCACAAGTACAAAGGCGGACTTAATGCCTTAGGCATTAGAATTAGTAGTAGGTGCGAGCGAGAGCGACGAAATGGGCTTCATACGTTGACTCCCTTTCTCCGCAACACAATTAGCTTCTACCTGCGTTTGTTTACTTTTATGTTCATGTACTTTAAGTTCCATGACCATACATTTTAATGTGTCAATTTCCGATTTTAAAATCTCCATATCCGAGGATGAGGTTGTCGTGTTACTTCTGGCTTTCATAGAAGTTACGTCAGTTTTCAATATAGCCATTTCTTTTAGAAACGCAGTCACATCCACATGGTCAAATGAAACAGGTGGCAATTTATTTAAGTTTCTCGCTACAAAAGCTGGAAGGTGGTCCGGTTCAAATTCCTTTAAGATCTTTATGATATCTTGTAAGCTTTTCTGTTCCGAGCCCTCCTTACGTCGCGCAGTGTACTTTTTCTGCGGTGCCAATAGTTTATACACAATAGATCTTGCCGTTTCCACTTCCTCATTAGAATAGGTACTGAGGCAAATCTGCAGAATCCCAGTCTCCGGTAAAGTATCTATCTTATGAGTCAGAAATGCCAATAGTTCATTGATCACAACCTTACACTCTTTACATCTATGTTCACCCTCATTTAACTTGTCAAAATTACTACTTCTTGCTAAGTCACTATCTCTGCCGTCGATCATTGTGAAAGCGAGCGACGCACACCGCGGTCAGAATGGAACTTTTGAGACAATTAATAAATGACTGTCGGTTAGTATCAATATTCTTTCGAATATTGACTAAGAACGACTAGATAGGCGATATTAAATTCCTTATACGTTTTAAAAATGTTTCATTACTCAAGAATTGATTATTGACTTAATTGTGAGATTATTTATAGCAATGTAGAAAATGGTGGGGACATTTGACGTATTGAGACAAGTCGACTTGTTCTATAAATAGTGTGTATTTCGTAAGTTAAGACTTCGTTGTGGACTACACAAGCTTCATGTAAGTTATTTGATATTATAACTTGATTATTGCTAATGGTTGTGTTGAAACTCTATTTTCATATTGTGGCTTTTATTCATAATGTTAAATTGATTTAAGGGCTAGTCATGTTCCTTAACTTTTGTTGTTTTGATTATGTAATATTGTGAAATGTTACAAGATTCATCATATAATGGCCATAATAGAATTAGATCTGTAATTTACGATATTTATATGGTTGTAAAAGATGTCTATGAATACTTTTACAACCATAGTTGCTTCCATGGAGTTTCTTGCCCTTCTTCTACACGAGAACTAGTTTAGTGAACGGGCGGTAAGCTTTCTGAGCCTGAATATGAATTAATTGACAAGCCTAATTGAAATAAATACCTAGTCTTGTCTTTCTGTGCTTTTATTCATAAAACCTTTCCCTTATACACCACATATAATAGGCACTCTGATACACAGTAAATAACCATCTTGACATATATCGATACTTTTATATGGAGTTCCTTTATGATTCTACGTTCCTTTATGACCAGTACAAAATGAACTCCGATAAATATTATCAGAAAATAAATCTGATTATGATTTTGTAACTATTAACTTAGCGATGAAATGTCATGCCATTTTTCGGAAAACTCGAGTTCTGGCTGTTGTTACCACACCAACGTATTGTACAAGGGGCCATTATAATATTTATTTTACCAATTTGTTATTGCCTGATGCGGAAGTGTTTACGGCTCACAGAAGTGGTCGCTACTAATTCGAAATTGTCGAATGGCTTCCTATAATACCTGGATATGATCTTTTAGTTATATGTGTTGACAGACATCGCTCACCTCTTGTTAGGCGTCTAGGGGCTGTGTGGTCGATGATTTTAATAGATAAGTGCCAATGAATTAAACAATATATTAGAATAGACCATCCATTCAAAAAAATAATATTACTTCTAGTTGAATAGACATTTTTATCTATTTGAATAGATATAATTGGGGTGTCTGGATCTCATGTGATCCAGATGCCCCAATTATATACTACTCCTCTTTGCTTTATCTTCTGCCCGTACGAACGCAGGTTTGCGAGCACCCTTACGTCGCCTTGCTGATCAATATAATAACTTTTTTGTAAATATTGTTATCTTTGGCCTATCGACAGTCAGTACTGCCCAATAATTGGATGTGGAACATTGTATCCGACAAGTAGTACTATCCTTGTTGCGGTGGGTGCACAGAACGCTGTCCCTGAAAGCCAGTACTGCCCTATGTTACCGCCTTCACTGCCATTATTAATTAATTGAATTAAATCTATATTTTCTAGGTTAAGATAACTGATTGTTCAACTAAAATAAATTTGTGCATTGCCATATCTGAGTTTCAATCCTGATGTCTGAACCAAACCCGACATACACAATAGTTGCCTCATTCAGCTTTTCTTTCAAACGCTCTGGCGTTCCCCTTACAATAGTCAGTTTATATAAATTTTCTATAATTTATCAAAAAAAAGCTCCTATGCCATAATTGGTCATTATTAAAGAAAAAGAAATAACTAGCATACTTCACAGCTAATAAAAGGTTATATAAATTTGATTACAATTGTTCAACGCATTTTCATCGGTTTCAGTTTAATTTTACGCAAAACGCACTTCACTTTACATCACTTTTACGTTATCACACATTCGGTTTAAGCACGAAATCTTCTTTAGGACGTGACAGCTTGGCTCGGCTTGAGCCCAGGACTGTTTGAACATGACGTACACCTGGTATTGAACGCCGAAAATCGCGTTCCACACGCCGCACATCTATTTCCTTCTGCAGTTCCTCTATGACCACGCCGTGTAAACGAATTTCTCAAAGTTTGACGAAGTATTTGGTAATTAATCCATATATGATGACAGTTCTTATAGCATTAGTACAGGAAATAAGCTGCCAATATCAGCAACAAACCCAAAATTATCATCATCACAATGTTTATTGCAGAAAGATGAAATTGTAGCTGGTCGGTACTAGCCACATTCGATGCTCCAAAAATTTTGGTTTATGAAAGTTCTCGAACATAGTTCAATAACGCAACTTAAACGTAGAACGAAAGTCTGAACCACAAATAGTGCGCCTGCATTGCGACCCGACATCCCATCACCAAACATGGCAGGGTCGCCATGTAAGGTTGGGTATTAGAGGAGAATCAAACGCTCTGACTGTTGATAACTCACTCATTTATTAGTAATTATTGGTATTTAAGTATACGAGTAACATACATAGGTATATGCAAACTGAACATAGCTGCTACACTACATTAAAAACCTAACACGCGGGCGACGCCACGTTTATAAGTTTTATTACAACACCTAATGTTTATCTAATAGTGTGTTGCAATGGAGATTGTCAGAAGGCTGAAGGAAATTAATGAAACTGGAAATAAAAATTCACACAAGCTTATTAGCCACGTCAGCTATATTTGCTGAAATTAGGTTAATGTTGGTGTGGTGGAGGGTGGTGTGGTCGAGGGTGGTGTGGTCGAGGGTGTTGTGGTCGAGGGTGTTGTGGTCGAGGGTGGTGTGGTCGAGGGTGGTGTGGTGGAGGGTGATGTGGTGGAGGGTGGTGTGGTGGGGTGGTGCACTCTGTTGTGGTGGACTCTGGTGTGGTGGACTCCGTTTCCATGCACTGTGGTGTGGTAGACAATGGTGTGGTGGACTCCGGTGTGGTGGACTCCGTTTTGGTGCACTCTGGAGTCGTGGACTCTGTGGTGGTGGACTCCGTTTCCATGCACTGTGGTGTGGTAGACAATGGTGTGGTGGACTCCGGTGTGGTGGACTCCGTTTTGGTGCACACTGGAGTCGTGGACTCTGTGGTGGTGGACTCTGCGGTAGTGGACTCCGTTTTGGTGCACACTGGAGTCGTGGACTCTGTGGTGGTGGACTCTAGGGTGGTGGACTCCGTTTTCATGCACTGTGGTGTGGTAGACACTGGTGTGGTGGACTCCGTTTTGGTGCACACTGGAGTCGTGGACTCTGTGGTGGTGGACTCTGGGGTAGTGGACTCCGTTTTGGTGCACACTGGAGTCGTGGACTCTGTGGTGGTGGACTCTAGGGTGGTGGACTCCGTTTTCATGCACTGTGGTGTGGTAGACACTGGTGTGGTGGACTCCGTTTTGGTGCACACTGGAGTCGTGGACTCTGTGGTGGTGGACTCTGGGGTAGTGGACTCCGTTTTGGTGCACACTGGAGTCGTGGACTCTGTGGTGGTGGACTCTAGGGTGGTGGACTCCGTTTTCATGCACTGTGGTGTGGTAGACACTGGTGTGGTGGACTCCGGTGTGGTGGACTCCGTTTTGGTGCACTCTGGAGTCATGAACTCTGTGGTGGTGGACTCTAGGGTGGTGGACTCCGTTTTGGTGCACACTGGAGTCGTGGACTCTATGGTGGTGGACTCTGGGGTAGTGGACTCCGTTTTGGTGCACACTGGAGTCGTGGACTCTGTGGTGGTGGACTCTAGGGTGGTGGACTCCGTTTTCATGCACTGTGGTGTGGTAGACACTGGTGTGGTGGACTCCGTTTTGGTGCACACTGGAGTCGTGGACTCTGTGGTGGTGGACTCTGGGGTAGTGGACTCCGTTTTGGTGCACACTGGAGTCGTGGACTCTGTGGTGGTGGACTCTAGGGTGGTGGACTCCGTTTTCATGCACTGTGGTGTGGTAGACACTGGTGTGGTGGACTCCGTTTTGGTGCACACTGGAGTCGTGGACTCTGTGGTGGTGGACTCCGTTTTCATGCACTGTGGTGTGGTAGACAATGGTGTGGTGGATTCCGGTGTGGTGGACTCCGTTTTGGTGCACTCTGGAGTCATGGACTCTGTGGTGGTGGACTCTAGGGTGGTAGACTCCGTTTTGGTGCACTCTGGAGTCATGGACTCCGTGGTGGTGGACTCTAGGGTGGTGGACTCCGTTTTGGTGCACACTGGAGTCGTGGACTCTGTGGTGGTAGACTCTGGGGTGGTGGACTCCGTGCACTGTGGTGTGTTAGACTTTGGAGGGTGATGTGGTCGAGGGTGGTGTGGTCGAGGGTGGTGTGGTGGAGGGTGATGTGGTGGAGGGTGGTGTGGTGGAGGGTGGTGTGGTGGAGGGTGATGTGGTCGAGGGTGGTGTGGTCGAGGGTGGTGTGGTGGAGGGTGATGTGGTGGAGGGTGGTGTGGTGGAGGGTGGTGTGGTGGAGGGTGATGTGGTGGAGGGTGGTGTGGTGGGGTGGTGTACTCCGTTGTGGTGGACTCTGGTGTGGTGGACTCCGTTTTAGTGCACACGGGAGTCGTGGACTCTGTGGTGGTGGACTCCGTTTCCATGCACTGTGGTGTGGTAGACAATGGTGTGGTGGACTCCGGTGTGGTGGACTCCATTTTGGTGCACTCTGGAGTCATGGACTCTGTGGTGGTGGACCACCCCACAGTGGCAGGCACCACAAGCGCGCTTGTCACCACCTGCGAACATAACCGTCATATTCATCATCATTACATATCGGATTAAATGCGTTTGCATATAAAAAGCTATTGTATAGCTTCACTAGCTGTTGGCCGCGACTTCGTCTGCGTAGCATTAGTACTTCGAATAGCTAATTATTTATATCGCGCGATAATATTGTAGGTGTGCGGGCACCCTTACTTGAGAAATTATTAGTTCACCATACAAACTTCCACCCCTTAAGGATGATTTCCGGGAAAAACGATATCTCCTATTAAAAATTTTGTATGGACAATCCAATTTTTTTTCGGTTGTTTTCTATTACATTCCGGGAGAAAATTGTCCAAATACATGGGCAAAAGGAGTTTTTAAAATATGGTCACACGTTTTCGTTACACTCTGTATAAAACCAGATCCTTGAAGGAACAAACAAAGTTAACGCATTTATTAACTACATGGCACCGGCCGAACTCTGCTCGAAGAGTGTCTGTCTACAGAAATAGCGCCAAACTTCAATTTCTGTCCAGCAACGTCAGTTGACGTAGTGACGGGATTTTCAGAGCGTGGGGTTTGACACAAGAAAAGAGAGGCCTATTCCCAGCAGTGGGCGAAGCCAGGCTGCGGATGATGATGAAGTGAAAAGCATCACTTTGCTCATTCTCTTATATATAGATATTTTGTCACAACAATAACAACCGTTTATATTAATATTAATCATTGTAAAATAAACGTAAATTATAATAATTAATAATATTTTGATTTTACATGTAATCCAATGTCTAACATCATTAGCATCTGGACATAGGCCACAGTTACTTCTGACATATTATTAGACGAGAAGGCTAACCCTCTTACAAATAAACGCGGTATAAAGTTATACCAAGTATAAACCTATGAAAATGTATGGTTATACCTTTGTTATACCTGTTATAACTTTATACCGCGTTTATTTGTAAGAGGGTAAGAGTCTAAGCATCATCTTCGAGCAATACTCGTAATATTGTGACAATATTCTAAACGCTTTATATGACAAAAATATTTTGATTTATATTGAACTATTATTTTATTACCAGATAGAATGTATTACACCTAACTTAACATCACTCCTGTATAGCGAAGGGTTGGGTATAGGGGGCGAGACCATTACATCAAACGCGCACAAATCTAAACTTCAGGTTACTACTGAGAAATTCCAGATGGAAGATACTGCCCGACCCGGGCATCAAACCCAGGACCTAATTCCAACAGTAGTGCTATAGTATCTATGAGTGTTTCACAAGTAAAACTATTTAAAGCATCCTGAAAGGCGGATAGTCGACATGGTTGAATTCTTGTCAAAATATATGCAATTTGCAACATAAATAAAAATATGATAAAATTAAATTATCGAAGAAGAAGAATATGAGACTCACAAACAGCGCATATTGAAAATAATAAAAAGCTTACCAGTATAACGAATGAGAGTGAACACTTCATGTTGGTTGCTGCTGTTCTTGCGGTTGCAGACAGTGCAATGTGGCAGAGCTAGGACTGCTGGGCTTAAATACCCGTCTAGCAGACATGCAGACAATAGCAACCGTCGCATCAGGCTATTAATTATTCCAATATCTATTGTAGTACGAAAAAATAACAATGTTATTTATTACACATTACCCTATTTATTTACATTAGTTAAGAAAGAAAGAAAACACATGTATTTATCACAGAAAAATATAAACAAAATTGTAAAGTTTCATCAAGTACGAGCTGTATCGCTCGGGTTCCGTCGTGTTTCTCGTGTGTAAAGCTCTGAACAAGTGACATCCTACCACTGAAAGCGTTGTGATAGCGATAGGAAAAACTTCAAACGTGTTGCTGGGCAGTTTGTTGAGCCACTTCTTTATCCCAGCTACAGCACTAGGGGCGCACGGTTGGCGCAGTGGTTGTGCGATTGACTGCTGCGCTGCGTGTCGCGGGTTCGATTCCCGCACGGAACAAATATTTGTTTGACCTACAGATAGTTGTTCCGGCTCTGGGTGTTTGTGTATGTGAGTTAAATAAAAGTTAAAAAAAGCAGCTTCCATCTCCGGCCTCCTACAACTACAGGGGAATACTTATCCCTACAGAAGTGACAACAGACGTCCGTAACCAACGACTTTATAAATATGTGTGTGGCTGCGGCTAATCTAGTTTAGTTCAAGAAAGTTTTATTTTTTAAAGTACACGCCCGTTTTGCATTCAGTTTCCAGTTGTTAGGTGGGAATAGAACGGGTGGAAGCTACACTGGCTACTCAGTAATAAAGCGTTTCATTAATGTTGGGTCGGAATTAGCTCGTTATAGCAAGTTCTCAGCGACACTTGTGTGTTTGAGATTTTGGAGAAAATTCATGCCTTTTGGAACTAGCCGAGCGGCAACATGTTTCATACCCAAGTGATTATTTAGAATGGTACGAACCGACTCGTGAGACACAGAAAGTTCGGCGGATAGCTCTCAAAAACTTGAATGAAGATTTTCAGTCACTATTTCCTTCACTTTTGCTATGTAAACTTCTGTTGCATACGTTGATGGCCTACCAGAGCGAGGCAAATCTTCCATCACACCTTGACCGCTTTTCAACGCTTTGTACCACTCAGAAGCACGTATTTTTGATAAAGTCGATTCACCGTAAGCCTTCTGTTACAGTTTGACATAAAAAATAGTCAACAAGCTTCGGAGTGACTCGTTCCAACTGAACCGAAACCGAAAACACCACACCAAAGTCGATCAAAAGTCAAAGTCATGTTGACTGTTTTCTTTGACTACCGCGGTGTTGTGCATTCGGAATTCTTGCCGGAAGGTCAAAAGGTAAATAAAAAATATTATTTTAGCGTTCAAAAGACCAAATTAGACGAAAAAGTCCAGATTTGTGGAAAGAAAATTCTTGGATTTTGCACCACGATAATGCGCCTTGGCACAAAGCCATCATTGTGAACGATTTTTTTACCAAAAACTCAACAAATACCATCGAGCAACCACCTTATTAGCCAGATATGGCTCCAGCCGACTTTTTCCGAATGGTTGTTCACCAACTTTAAATTGTTATATATCCTAAACCGTTATTTAAAATGAAAAATGGTGAAAGGAACCTAATTTTAAATACCTATCCAAAGATACCCCACTTGACATTTTTCGCTGTTTTGTATTTTCATCTTAACAATATGGCATCTGGTGGTCGCTGTGGTGAACTTTGATTTCTGTCATGTCTTTAGTGATACTCGCAAGGTTAAGACGAATCGATTGACATATGAATAATTAAAATCGGCACATGCGTTTGTTCTCTAGAACGCCAAATGAAAAAACATAGATACCTACATAAACTGATAAACACATTACCCTCCTTCGGCAGTCTGTTAAAAACGCAAGGGTTTCTTTTCTATCTAAGTCGTCACGGATCCCTGGCTCTCGCACAGCTGTGCAACTACAGTGAGTGGCTGCATATCATTAATGTTGTTATGGCATGATAATGTGACTCCTATCACCTCTGCGTATTTATAGGATTAATAGTTGAACCAGTTCAAATGTTGTCGGGCACAGCAATGTTATACATAGTAGCTTAATTCACACCCTGCCCCTTCACACTTGCACTGCAGTGAACAACCTAGTAATCCCTAAACCGATTGCGGGCCCAGGTAGGCCGCTGTAGAAACATGCTGGCTAAATGGAATTTTATAGACCCATCTTGAACACGGTGCCAATATATAACCTTCGGGATCTGAACGTAGTTAATGACACAGCTTTCAAAAATTTGAGTTAATCGATAAGAAAAGAAGAAGAAGTAGCTTAACCAATTAATATAAATAGGAATTTTATAACGTTATAAAATATAAGTCACTCGAACGGGCCAGCCAGATTACTCAGTATCGATTAGGCGGCGAGAGGTATCCTTGTAAGGGAAACGCGCATTCGGGTCCCAGAACCCAAACATTTCGTCTCTAAACGGTTCAAAACTGTAATTAAACTACCTATAAGGTAACAGTATTTGTGCCGCTAGAGGGCCTCAGCAGCCGCAGCGGCAAAACTAGAAAGAACTATTAGAACTTTCATATATAAGAATTCAAAGACTGTAAACTTCATCAAATAATTGTATTACTTTGTTGTCAGCTTTATTTTATTTATTTGGGACAAAAAACAGTTATACAGTACAGCATATAGAAAAAGTAGTTATATTACAGACGAGAAAACGTATAATCCACACTATTGTCCACGAAGTGACATCGGAGTATAATAACGAACGCATTTTAACTGAAAAAAAAATGTACTTATCAGAAAAAACACAGCATACACGAATCGAAGAAAGGGGATGACAAGAGCCTACATCTTATGGGTGACTTGCAAGAAATTGAGAAACCATTCTTTAAAATTTAAATAGCGATAGCGCGAAAATGTCAAAATCAGTAAATTGTGAGTTATATGTTTCTAAAAGTCGGCGGAGAGGGTCCCGCTCTCCAGCATTCGTTCTACATCGTGCAGTGTAGAATAGTCGAGGAGCGCGCACCCCCCGTCGAAAAACTGTTCTTGGTACTACGTAACATAATCCATTCGTCAGCTCAGTACAATTGTATTTGTTATTGCATATACTGTATAGCATCACAACCATGATCAATGAACGTCTGGAATCCAAGCTCATTACTTCATAATGCTTTAGCAAATCTGCATAGGAAATCTTAGTACGGAAGCATTTGAAGAGCGTGGCGCGAAGAAATTTTTTCTGAACCATTGCTAGCTTATATTTATCATAATATGGGCACCAGATGGGTATCGCGTATTCCAATTGTGAACGGACTATAATAGTGTTTTAAATAAGAAGAGAAATGTAGACGGCTTTTTGAAGTCTTTACAAGACCGCATGACGAAACCATACATCTGAAAGGCTTTGTTAATTATGTTGTAGATATGGGTGTTTAAGTGTAATTTGTAATCAAATAGTACGCCGAGATCACGTGTGCACTCAGTTCTTTTCAATTGTATATCATTCAAGGTATAAGGGAAGTAAATAGTGTTTTTGTTTTTGGTAAAAGAAATGAAGTGACATTTTGGAAGACTAAGATGAAGTTTATTGACCAGACAGTATTGTGAAAGCCTGCATAAGTCCTGTTGTAGCAAACAGTCCCTAGAGTTCGCACAAGCCATGAAGATGTTAATGTTATCGGCGGACATTAGAAATTCAGAGTTGACTATACAGGATTTTATGTCGTTTATAAACAAGATAATATAAAAAGGTTTCAGATACAAGGACAGCGTGAACAAGATCTGAGTCGAAGGACGACAGCAGGTCAGAGTAGTGAGCAGGGATGCTTTGAGCATTTATGTGAACAGCGTTGAAGAACTTGCGAGAATTTGAAAGAGAAGAATGTAAGAGAATTATCATCGCTAAGATCCACAGCAAAGCCCTCATCTGACGCACAAGAGGATGAGCATGAAAAGAAACTATCATCTACAAAATCATCTGAAATAATAAAATATAAATATTATAAATTAAAAACTACTCTAAAAACTAAAGACATACAACATTAATTCAAGTACTTAAACCTCGTTGCACTCGCCGGTTACATTTAAATTAATTAAAATAAAATTGCTAAAAAGCCAAACAAAAGCAAAAAGTAGGTGAGTGTGTTCCTGTGGACCTGTGACAGTGACAGTTATGTCTTACATGGTCATCAAAACACACAAACAAAACGTACATAGTTTACTTTATTTTCATCAAAAGTATTTTCAACCATATTATCAGCTATTTCAGAAAATAGACTACCTTCATTGGTCACAGTAAGTCTTAACCCAAACAAAACTTACGAAGATGTTTTACCCGTTCGTTCGTTATTATACAGTCCCCATTGTACTTGTAACAATATATCATCCCAAAGTCAAACGTCTTTACCACGGTTTTGTGAAGCTAAAGAATCCAAAATGGTTCGGTTACAGTGCTCCACTTGGCCAATTGCTTTAAGTGAAGCAACTGCATTCTTTATGATTAACTCCTAATTCAGCATGATCTTTTTTAATTTCGAACCTGAGAATGCCTCTATCGAAGTGCCTCTATCGCTAATTAACCGTTTTGGCAAACCAAATGTCTCCAAACAGTCCCTAATTTCACATCTGGTGATATTTTACTAATATGTAACAAAGTCACAAAATATAGTCTTTCGCTGCTTAAAGAATTTACCTCTTTTTAGTAATAACGGTGACAGACATAATTACGTTACTAGAAATAGGGACCAATTAGTTCAACCAGGTTTCAGACTGGCTAAAGTAAGCTCATCTTTCATGAGGTAGCGAGTAGACTGATGCCGTTGCCTAGTAGATGAGAGTTGTCTAGTAAATATTAAATGAGTTATTCTATAGCACAACATAAATCAAAGTATTCCTTTAGTACTAGACTTTTTACAATGATTTCAATAATCTTTATAGCCCTTTGCCCTTTAATCTTTATAGTTACAGCACTGATAACAACATTTGTGCCACATGTTAAATTTAGTCTTGTTATATATTTTTATTTATTTTTTCCTTTGTTTAGAATCTTTTACTGATTGTTTTGTGAATGTGTGAACATTGTAGGCCTTCTAGATTTCTAGACGCTTGTTAACATTTGTTAACTCTCTCGTTTATACATTATTTTTTTTAAGTTTCTTACGACTTATTGTCCGGCCTAACGTAGGCCGTCCCCCCATATCTAAGCACTAATACTGTAACATGGAAATATTGTAAAAACAAACCAATTTTTTTAAAAGAGTAACCGTGGAGTTTCTTGCCGGTTCTTCTCCACAGGAAACGACTAACCCGAACCGTGCACCTTTTGTCGACGTTTTATAAGTGCCCATGTAGGCCTATGTGAAATAAAAAACATTTGATTTGATTTGATTTTATTAAACAGCAATCCCAAATTGTATAAATAACTATATTTTATCTTAAAAGAGAATATCACATGCACAACAATTTTTTGAGCAAAGACGTTTCACAGAAAAAAATCTTAAGCTTATAACAATAATAACATATTAGGCATTTTTTTATAGCTAAACGGACACTTTCCAAAACGTGGCACCGCCTTGGCGTGAAGCCTTGCATCTTTCCCGCTGGTAATTTTTTGAGAGCACATTCTAAACTCGAGTTTACATAATTCTTCGTTAACTTTCGCATGCGAGGAAGACAATAATGTTGTTTGATTTTACCTAATGTTTTTAACCGACTTCCCAAAAAAGAGGAAGTTCTCAATTCGGATGTTTACAATTTTTTTTTTGTTTTTTTCGAGCATCACTCCGTCATATATAAACGGATTTGCAAAATTCTGTTTTTGTTCGAATTAAATTTATTCCGAAATGGTACCATTTAAATTTGGTAAAGATCTGATGAAGAACTTCGGAGATAATACAACAGAACTCTTCAATAAATGACGGCAAATCTCTCGGGATTGTTGCAACCGCATGTCTGTTTATTATTTACACCATTTCATAACATATAATCACGCCAGTACACTCTACACGGGTACCTAGATGTGTACAGTTCACCCTGGTATACTCTCATTCCATGAGCATAAAAATCTTAAGCTTATAACATATTAGTAATTTTTGTATTGCTAAACTGACACTTTCCAAAACGTGGCACCTTTTGTATTAAAAATAATTGTGTGCTTGTTTTTTTGTAAGGGATACCACATTTGGGACGCATTCCCAAATGTGGTCCTGTTGCCCAAAAGATTCTCTCACAACATAGTTAAATTTTGGCGTTGTGGCCCTTTATCACAAAACTGAAATGCGCCAGTGCCTACTGTCAGGTCGAAACTCAAAAGATGGCCGCTTTGCTCGGAACTTACAAGCTTGTACTTTGTTCTAGTTACATGTTATTCGTGTAGTCTATTCTGGCATCACTGTGGACATTATAGGTACCTTACTATAGAACTTTTCTATTAAGTATCACTAAAAAGTGGAAAGTAAAAATCGTTTTTACAACTTCAATTTCGGGAGTCGGTGTTCCTGTTTTCGTTTCTTCGTTATTTTTCACTTTGTAGTGTTTTTTTTGGAATTCGGTTGTATTTTTATGTAAAAAAGTTATTTACTATCCCTTTTTTGCGTGGAACGACTCCTTTCATAGCGGATTCTTTTAATAAGGTACACTGACTACCAAAATCAACGCACCCTGTCAAAAGTACATTATTAACATATACACCGTTGATAAATTTGTCGTCTAATCTCAAGCCCGCACTGTTATCCAGTCATAATGTCTTAACTTCAGCATAATCTACACAAACACTCTTACTGCATTTAGAATCATCATGACCAATACGTTTACACTTAAGAATAGGCTTTTTATATGGTAATCGTTTCGCGACAGTTAAAACAACTGAAGAGTCTATCCAAATCAATTTTTTACATGTTTACGCATTTCAGTTACTGAATGTACTGCTTTCTTAAAATAAATATCTAATCTGTCACGTTTGACACCCCTCAGATAAGCCAATAATTTTTCAGTATCCTCAAAACTGCCTCTGTCCCGTGCTGAACTGACCTATCCTCTACTCCATAAACAGTGCAATCAATAGCGTTACCACCTACTATCACAAATTCAAAGCTTTTATCTTATCATATTAGTACTCTTCTATACCATCGCCAAACTTTGCCCTTTTAGCCAATATTTATTTTTTATCCCATTGGTCCCAAGTTAATGATATAGATTTTTTTTTTGTTGCCTTCTTATCTGCCATCAGTCTGCCGTCGTCTACCGTCATAATCAGATGTGTTCCTGGGTCAATACCTTGTAGAGTGCTTCCTCCAGCGAGGATAGCTACTCTTCTGTACAGAATAGCTACCATCTATTGTGTAGCTTCATGATATTATGCCTTTTTAGACGGTTGGAGTAAGGTTGGTACATCAGTTGGACTGCTAGTTCATTTGGGTGACGAGACAGTCGCTGTTTTTATTTCTCCGCAGTCGATCGAATTTCTTCTTTAACTGTGTTCATTTGTAATTGTTGGTGTATTTCGTTATTTGTGATGAACCAATGAGCGTTGCTTATCGTTCAAAGTATGATATTCTGCAGACGCTGAAGCATCGAGATGTTTGAGTCACTAGCACTACCCCACAATTGTATGCCGTACATCCAGACAGGTTTGAGGACAGTTTTGTACACAAGTAGTTTATTGTCTGAGTAGATAATATACTGTTTCGACCAAGCAGCCAGTGTAGGAGTCTATATCGAATGTTGAGTTCCTCTCGTTTAGCCTTGATATGATTTTTCCATGTTAAGCGGCGGTCCAAATGCATACCAAGGTACCTGACGTTGTCTTCATGCGGTAAGGTGGTGCCTCCTAGTTGTACAGGTGGGCAGTTACCCCTTCTCAGTGTGTAGATGACTTGCACAGACTTAGATGTGCTGGCTTTGATTTTCCATGTTTGAAGCCACTCATTGATCTTGTGAAGTCCCTGCTTTAAGGTATCTGATGCGACAGCTGGATCATTGTTACACGCCAGAATGGCGGTGTCGTCAGCGTACGTAGCTGTAGTTAAGCCGGATAGTGTTGGAAGGTCTGCCGTATAAAGGGTATACAGTATGGGTCCCAAGATGGATCCCTGTGGTACGCCCGCTCTTATGTCGTAAAAGTCAGAAGTCGAACGAACCCGCCTCCTTCACTTGGAATAGTCTATCTGAGAGATATGATCTCATCAGCATGTGAAAGCTATGAGGCAAGCTTTTCTTAATTTTGAAGAGGAAGCCATTGTGCCAAACCTTGTCAAAAGCCTGTTGAATGTCCAGGAATACGGATGAGCAATATTCTTTCTTTTCTAGGGCCTTTCTTACCGTCTCACAAACTCTGTGGATTTGCTCGACTGTAGAGTGTTGCTGGCGGAAACCAAACTGGTGATCGGGTACTATCTTATTTTCTGTAAGTATTGGTAAGATTCTACGTAGCAGCACTTTCTCAAACAGCTTTGACAGGATTGGCAGCAGACTGATTGGTCTATACGAGGTTACTTCGTTCACTGGCTTGCCTATTTTGTGGATCATCATAATTTGTGAGACTTTCCATATCCTGGGAAAATGTTGCACTCTGAGGATTGCATTAAACAAGATGGTTATAAGTACCAGGGCTTTCATAGGTAGTTCTTTTAGAATTTCTTTGGTTATTAGGTCAAAGCCAGGTGCTTTTTTGTCCTTGAGCTCTCTGATAGTTTTGGAAACCTCTCTCACTGATACTGGTTTTGGGGGCATCGACATTTGATAGGCCTGGTTTAAAGCTGCATTAACTTTCGATTCGGATTCACGATCGTCGGTCTCGTACGGGGTGAATACATTGGATAGGTGTTCTGCAAATGCATCGGCCTTTTCCTGAGCAGTTCGAGCCCAAGCATTGTTGTTTTTCTTTATGGGTGGTATTGCAATCTGCGGCCTGACATATGATTTTGTGAATTTCCATAAAGAATAGTTCGTTGAAGGAGTAGCAGACAGTGATTCCAGCTTAGACTGCAATGTATCGTCGTGCCAGTTGCGCATCAGATCTTTTAACTCCACAATTGCCTTATTCAATGCGGTTTTATCCGATCTGTTTCTACTCTGGTGCCAGATTCGACGTAGTCTTCTTTTTTCCATTATCTTTTGTTTGATGTCTAGAGGATAATTCGTTGGGTGGTATGTTGGTTTCAACGGTGGTGTATTTTTCCAGCAGGATACTTGTATTAAATTAGTTAGATTTATAGCGGTGTCTTCAATATCTTCTAGTGTCTTGAGTTTTACTTTCAAGTTGATGCCCATCTCAATTTCCTCTCGGAAAGAGGCCCAATCAGTCCGTTTGTTGTATAGTGTTTCCAACTTTTCGTTTTCAATGAGCAGGGTGCTAACGGTTAATATAACTGGAGTGTGATCCGAAAAGGAATCCAAACATGATTCAGACTTGACGTAATGTTTAGAAAATCCTTTAATGATGAAAAAGTCCAAGAGGTCTGGAACTTTTGTAGAGTCGGATGGCCAATAGATAGGTTCGCAGGTAGAAATAGCGGTGAGGTGTTTTGTGTCTATACTCGACTTGAATTGTCTGCCTCTTGTGGTTATCAGTCTAGAGCCCCAGTATGTGTGTTTCGCATTCCAATCTCCCCCAGAGATGAAGCGGGTTCCAAGAGAATGAAAGTAAGTGTTGAACATCGATTCGTAAATTTCATGTTTTGGCGGACAGTATACAGCTGAGACATTAAAACAACCGTGCACATCCTCAACTGCTACTGTTGTAGCTTGAAGAAAGTCTTGTTTAAACTCAGGCATCAGGTGATGTTTGGTCGATTCACGAATGATGACTGCGCTTCCTGCATGAGCAGTACCATCAGGATGCTGCGTGACGTAGGTACGATAGCCGTTTAATCTAATGTTGGATGTTGCATTAGTACGTAAGCCCACTGCTTCTGATACTAGGAGAATGTCCAGTTTGTGGTTATTGATAATGAGTTCCACGTCTTGTTTATTCGGTGATATAGATAGCCGCCCTTATTAAATCTTATTCGCAGTACCGACTAGCTTAGGTAGAGCGTAGTGGGTAGTCTATTTATTATCCCACCCATAGATCTCTGAGAATTCTTTAACTTTATTCAACCAAGTAACAATTGTTTGGTTTTTAAATTTAGGATCAAACTTTGGATCCACATTATTATTCGCAAATAATTCTTTATTAGTATGTAAATTTAAAACTAAATCGATTGTAAGGACTCTTTGATGCATTTAAGCAAATCATTATTTACAATATCGACAGCTGTATTAATAGAAGAACGAACTGCACTACGCGATCTATTAATGTTTTCTCTGCGAGGTGTCTGTAACCTGTGAATCCGTTGCCCACAACAACTATCCAAAGTCTATTTGTAGGTTCATGATCCTTCACGACCGTAGGCGGTACACATGATGAGCTGCGCTGTAATGTAGGTTTGACGAATGACCCGCTCCTACTTCTTGCCTGCAACTCAGCCCTTGAAGGTGATCTTTTGGATCTGTGCCGCTCGGCGTCACGACCACTGTTGCGGGGAGCTGCTGATGAGCGCTGACTTCGCCTCGAGTCTCGACCACGAGTCCAGGATCGGCTGCGTCTCAGGGATTGCCCCAGCACCACGCTTAAATGCCTCCCTGCCGACCTCCGTCTATTCTCGGACCGGTCGTTAGGCATCTTCATACGTCCAATGTTTTGTAATAATTAGATTATCGAGTATCTGGTTTCTATTGTGTACCTACTTACTTCTTTGTTTCAAAATAGCCTAGTCGCGGAAAAAGTTCTAACTTTCTCAAATTCCCAATAAAACATACATAAATTCAAAGTGAATATTTGTTATTTGGTACCTACACTTACATAAACTCACATTTTTACCCATGGCGGTAGGCAAAAACTACAGAACGCAGACTGCTATAATCCTCACATACCTTTGCTTCAATGATCATATCTGCATCTAGTCTAGTTATTTGGTATTTAGTTAATACCAAGACGATTATTAGCCTAAATACGGGAAACCTAAATTACGTATCAAATAAATCTTACCACATTATTTTATTTGAAGAACAAACTATCGCCATATTGACGGGACGCCACCCGCGCACGCATTATGTACATGCGTGCATAAATACTTACTCGTACATTACACATATTATACAGATTGATATTCTACACAAAAAAAGAAAATAGACACAAATAAAATTCACATAAAATAATCACATTGACTTTTAATATACCTTATTGTGGGCGTCACGTCGATCACACCAAGGTGGTAGAGATACACCAGATTTCCTTGGTGTTAGTCCTGCTGCTGATTTGTTAGAACTTACAAATATAAGAATTCAAAGACTTCATCAAATAATTGTATTACTTTGTTATCAGCTTTACAATAATGTCTCCAAGTTTTTCAGATACTCGTAATGATCCACAAATCCACAATCCTTCATAGCTCCAATAGTGATTGATTGTGATTGGCTGTCCTTTCCTCGTTGACACCGAGGAGATAGCTATACCAGTATCAGCCAATGGAAAATAAACACGACATTTTGTTCGGAAGTCAGCATTGAACTACTTACTTACAATGTTTACAATAACAATCAAACTATAATCTTTACATTTTTTTTTGTTACTTAGAATTATAACAAACTAAAAATGTAAACATATTCAGAACATAAAAATATACATTTAACAGTAATTAATATTTCTTTTAATAAAAACTTTTAAACTTCCGTAATAACCAAAACGTTTTAATAGAATTCAATACTTATTTTATTTAAATAATGCAAGATAACTAAAAATATGTGCAATATTAATATTAAATTAGCACATGAATTTTCGGGTTATTGGACCATTGGCACGAATTTAACTCGCCCGAAACGTGTAAATCGGCCACTTTTAATTTTTTTTTTTTTTCTGTAGCGATTCGCCAGAAGTGAATATATGTACCAGTCCCTCCTAGCCAACTTACATACATTTCGTATAGAATCTCTTTATACAATCGTTAACGCCTTCTATTTGTATGGCCTGGCCACGTGACTTAACGTTCATATGTGTCATTCCCATTGATTGGTGCGTTTTCTACTAGCGTTATCGGTTATAGATTGTCAACTTGGCTTCAGGTGCAGGAGATTATAATCATGAGGAAGCTAGGCTGTAATCATGAGCGGTAAAAAGAGTAGGTACCGGGCGATTTTCAATTCTGAAGTCCTAGTACTCCGTTAGTCCCTACCGCTTATGATTCTAGCCCTGCCAGAATCATGAAGACGTATTTGCACGTCTTCATGATTCTGGCCTCCTGGTGGTTTGCCTCCTGGTAGTAGTAATTATTCTTTACCGGTAATGATAGCAACCCTGCAAATACTAAGACTTCTTCATGATTCTGGCCTCCTGGTAGTTCGGATATAAATGCTTATAATGTCAACATCTACCTTAAAAGTTATATTTATATCACGTTATTAAACTCTCTACTGAATTAATCGAATCTTTGATTTTGATGTCCTAATAAATTAAAAGTCCCGAAGGTGCCATTTAATTTTGTGAAATCAAATTGTGAAATATATCGATAGGTACCTTAAATGGCATACATAAGGCGCCATTCAATCAGTTTCCATTCTAGTGGGTGCCCAATGTGGAAAACATTCTCAATATTAAGGGCGCGGCGAAGCATGAATTGTCCATACAAACGTAATACCTAAATCATTTGTAAGTTGAGCATATTTCCACCAAATTATGCTAATATTCGGATTCAGACAGTATTTATCTAGGTTCCTACGTCTTTTTTAAGCTATTGCATAGCTTCTATCGTGGGCCTTGAGCGCGGGGACCGAATCCAGAAATTCCGTAACGAAAAAAAACCTCACGCTCCCCACTCCGACGGGCAAGGAGGTGTGGCTTGAAGGCCGTGCATCGTCTAACGTCGTTTCAGTTCGGCAGTCTTCGACACGGCGTTGTGTGCGATTAGACGTATTGTACGACTCTACGAAACTTGTTTTTGGTGTATAGATAATGCACATGAATGCCGCGCAGAGAAAGTATATACACTGGACAGCAAATAAACCGAGCCACCCGCTACCTAGGAACTCTGATTCGATTTTCTCAAAAAGTATAAAACTTACAACTATCAAAGTTATACTTACAAAAAGTGCGTTTCATGGTGATTAAAATGACCACAAATTAATTCGAAAGTACCGTCAACTCACATTGTAATCAAGCAACAAACACAATGCTAACGATTTGCTCTGTTTTCACCAGAGTTTGAAATTAGCGTTCTTTTTCTCTACAATGAGGGTAGTCGGATATTTCTTATCATTTCTTTAGTTTTTATCCATCGTTTGCTCAGACGCGTGTGTTTTTGCTACTTTTTTCGATTAATAATGGATACAACACCTCAGGAAGCAGCTCAAGCTGTAGCATTACTTCAAGCAGGCATTGCGCAACGTGAAGTCGCTCGAAGGCTTCGAATCAGCAGATCTTCGGTGCAACGAGTTTACAGACGATACCTAGAGACTGGAGCATTCGACCGCCGTCCAGGTACGGGCAGACCTAGGGCTACATCAGCAGCAGATGATCGTTATATCCAGCTTACTGTTCTGCGAAATCGCCACCTCAACGCAGTTCAAGTCCAACAAAGTCTGCGTGACGAACGCCAAGTGGTCATAAGTTCAGATACCGTCAGAAGGAGACTTGCTGAACGGAACCTGACCCCAAAAAGAGCTGCAACAGGCCCAGCATTAACGGTAGCACACCGTCGAGCACGACTTGAATTTGCTCGAGAGCATAGGGATTGGACATTAGAGCAGTGGAGTAATGTACTCTTCACTGATGAGACCAGGGTGAGTCTACATGGAAGTGATCGACGTCAGAGAGTATATCGTCGCCCTGGAGAACGTTATTCTCAGTGTTGCATCGAGGAAACTGTTGCTTATGGAGGAGGATCTGTAATGGTCTGGGGCGGCATCTCGTTAACAGCACATACAGCGTTAGTTTTCATCGAACCGACGGGCCGAACACGTGGACTGACTTCTCATCGCTACATTACTGAAATCCTCGCAGACCATGTGGTACCTTACGCAGGATATATCGGACAGGATATGCAATTGATGCATGATAATGCACGGCCTCATGTTGCTCATGTGGTGACCCAGTATCTACGCGACGTCAGCATTCGTACGATGGACTGGCCAGCTCGAAGCCCGGACTTGAATCCGATAGAACACTTATGGGATGAGCTGAAACGTCGGGTTCGAGCCCGGGTACCTGCTCCAACAAGGCTTCCAGAGCTGCGAATCGCAATTGAAGAGGAGTGGAATACAATTCCTCAAGATTTTATCGTCAGGCTCGTAAGGTCGATGAATACAAGGATGCTGGCAGTTATCCGAGCAAGGGGAGGGAATACGGAATATTGATCAAAAACATTTTTTTGATTTTATCTTTGTTTTTGGCTTTAATTTTTTTTTCACTTTATCATTACTAACGATTGTCACGACTGGAAAACGACTCTTCTTTGTAAAATCCTTAATAAACACTGAAATATTGATTAAACCCAATGAGTTTCCTTTCATTTTAATCACCATGAAACGCACTTTCTGTAGGTACAACTTTGATAATTGTAGGTTTTTTAGTTTTTGAGAAAATCGAATTAGAGTGCCTAGGTAGCGGGTGGCTCGGTTTATTTGCTGTCCAGTGTATGATATTATATCTATATAAATGTACATCGCGCGAAATTCGATAATCACTTCTTAATATTGTAATTTTTTTATAAATGAATATTGTTTTGGTGTGTCATTATACTATTTATACCAAATTATTTATACCTATTATTTATACCTAGATATTTTTTTTTATAAATGAATATTGTTTTGGTGTGTCATTACACTATTTATACCTAATTATTTATACCTATTATTTATACATAGATATTTTCGTTTAATAAACAATATTAACTTTTTTTATTTATTTAATAATAGAAAAATTTGTTTACTTATCGGTCACCACGCTCAAAAAGTGTAACTTGAATTAATATCAAAGAAAAAGCAATACTGCATGAATAAAAAAAAAATATAAAAAAAGAAATTATAATTGCATAAGTTGATACAAAATGCTATGCAATAGCTTTACCGCGGCAGTCCCCGAGTGCCACACGTCTTCTTTTTTTCAAAATACTTACCTAAAATGAAGTTTAAGCGAATTCCATTTCGTACATTTTTACAGCTTAAATGACATGTTTTCTTATTGATTTTTCTATCTTAAAAAAAACAATATCTATAAAATTGTCAACGCTATAACATAGCTCATATTATCAAGAAACAAATTATCGAAAAAAAAATAAAAAAACATTAAGTTTTCATTCATCATTTTTGGTATTACGGAACACATAAAAATAATCATACATTTTCAATAGCTAGTATTGCTGTCGCGTCGAGCACGTCATGTCAATGTGTGTGTAGTCGTGCTTCATACGGTTGAGTAGGTATCGCTCGTACGGCTTTTGTTCGGGGCACTTCGGCATGCTTATTACGTATCTTTTGCAACAGCAAAACGATAGCGATTTTTGCGCAATAATTACTCTTCAATACAAAAGTTTTAGAGATATTGGCGGTTTTTTTTTCAAATAAGTGCATTTGACAAACAGCGAGCGATTAGCAAACAATTGTGTAGAACCTACCATACCTACACTGCAGATAATTCCGACTTTTATGACATAAAGCGTTTGATCGCTATCGTTTTGCTCTTGCAAAAGATACGTAATAAGCCTACGGGGTTGTTTACTGTTTGTTGTATTGTATATTTTTTACCCGACTGCCGAAGGAGGGTAATGTGTTTATCAGTCTATTTATGTATGTAAGTATGTAAGTATTCAGTCTTTAAAAAGGGGGAGGCTGATGACGTGAGGAACTACCGACCTATCTCTATTTTGTCTGTTATTTCAAAAGTTTTCGAGTCTCTCTTGTGTCCTATTTTAACTGCTCATGCCAGAATAGAGATGGCTCCGGAACAACATGGTTTTTGCGCCCAAAAATCCACTACCACCAACTTAGTTCTTTACGTTAATGATCTTGGCAAATTAGTGGACACACGGAAGCAGGTCGACTCTATTTACACCGATTTTAGCAGTGCATTCGATAAAGTAGATCACAAAATATTACTGCGAAAGCTGTCAAACCTCGGCATATTCGGTCAGCTTTTGCTGTGGTTTCAATCTTACTTGACTGACCAAAAACAGAGAGTTGTATTAAAGGGTCATCAGTCTCTGCCTTACCCTTCAACCTCTGGAGTTCCACAAGGTTCCCATTTGGGTCCAATACTGTTTATTATATTCGTCAATGATATAGCAAACAGTATCAAACACAGTACCTGTTCCATTTTCGCAGATGACTTGAAACTATATCGGGTTATTGACGCTAGTACAGACATTGCCCTACTCCAGGAAGATCTCAACTCTGTTCATAGCTGGTGTACTAAAAATCACATGTTTCTTAATGCTGACAAGTGTTACCATATAACATTCACAAAAAAACACCGTACGCTTACTTCTTCATATTCGCTCAACGGAAGAGCACTTCAAAAAGTCGACAAAATCCGAGACTTAGGTGTTCTCCTTGACAGTAAGCTTACCTTCATACCTCACGTTGACTCTATTGTTTCTAGGGCTACAAAAACACTGGGATTCATAAAAAGAACCTGTTATGACTTCAAAACTGCCCAAACCTTAACAGTACTCTATAATTCACTTGTACGAACTGTTTTGGAATACGCGTCACCAGTTTGGAATCCAACTTATGGTACACATGTGAATCGCATAGAACGGGTTCAAAAAAGCTTTACACGCTATCTGCGGTACAAATCTGACAACTGTCCTCTGGACGCTGATTACTCGCAAAGGCTAAGTCACTTCAAAATGATAACTTTGAAACAGCGAAGACATAATAACGATCTGATTTTGCTTCACAAAATCATTAATGGATTTATACAAATTCCGAAGCTTCTCGTCGAAATAAATATATCTGTCCCTCGCCATAGTTCACCCAGATCTGAACGCATCCTGGATGTATTCACTCCATCCCCAACCAGAACTAACCTCTGTCATTCGGCACCAATGAACAGGTTGATGAGGACGTACAATGAGCTCCATACACGTTCCAATAGCGTTGACATTTTCGCCAACAAGCTATCGCAATTTCGCAAGCAATTGTTACTGACTCACAGTGACCGCAGTTGATATCTATATCTGTATCTTCATTATTATTAATAGTATCACTTACTTATATATTGTTAACAATACAACGCTGTGAAGTGAGCCCATAAACGCGCGGAACATTCGCCGCTAACTTCATGCCGTGCGTGTAGCCGGCGCGGCGCCCGCGCCCTCTACAGTCGACATTGCGAATCAAGACACCACGCCATTATCACACGTTCTACGTTACTTTCTGTCGGTCCAATACTGTAATAATCTTAATTGAATACAAGTTTCATTCCTACATCGCATTTTAATGTGCATGCAAACCCACCTCCTGCACATATTTTGGTGACCCCGACGTGATAGCGACAAGCGTAAATGCACAAAACCGACGAGACTCCAACGCGTCATAGTCGACGAATTCTACGCACGCCGCCGCCTGGTATAAGAACAACGTGACCTGTTCCTGTTGAAAAAAGAGCCGCGACAAGCTGTACCTGCTGGACCTGGATGAATCTCCACGACGACAACTCCACAACAACAAGTGCCTATACTCAGAAAAATCTGACGAATGCTGTGGTGAAGTGACCGTTGTCGTGTCGTTCGTAAAGGAAGTAGCCATCTTGGAGGTAAAATAATTATTCATTTTTTATCGCTGCGAACTTCAATTTGCCTCTTGTGTGATAGTGTTTCGTTTTCGTTTGCATTCTTTTCCGTTAAAAAATAAAATATAACTACGAATTTCGTACCTATTTATCAAACGTAGGTACATTTCGCTTACTTGTCAAATAATTATTGACCATCAAATTCATACTGTTTTCGTGCCTAGCTTAGGTATGGCTATTACGGAATTCTAAGCAATTATTGCAGGATATCGCTTCGCAATCTACCTGCACGCTTGCAATGGAATTCGCGCTTATTTTATTTAAGTGACTGGACGCACGATTTATTGGGCATGACATTGCTACTTAGTACATAAATTAATCTAACTTAAAACTATCTGCGCTGTGATTGCTTACTTTCTGTCTAGCGTCTTGAGATAATTTACCAACCTACCTACATAATACGTCATATAATCTAATTCCTTTGTTATCTAATTTATAACAAAGACGATCTTACTACCTTGTTCCACAAAGCAAGGAAGTTCAAACTGTTGGAAATAATTCCGTGCTACTTAGTGTTCAAAATGACTACGTAATACTCTAACGTAGGTCTGTACACATTACAATCTTCTACCTGCAACTTATTGAAATTTAAAAATCAATAAACTTCCCAGCATTTCAAAACTGATAGGCAATACCTACACAGTAAATTCATTTGTATTCGCCGACTATTCCAGATTCGGAGATTCCACCGGAACGTGAAGTCTGCGCTGCGCGCGATTGTTACGGCGCATGAGCGACAGAGGGTGATAAGCAGAGTAAGCTGAACTGAAGGTGACGCTGATGCTGTCAGCCTGCACTCGCTGCGCTCCGGGTTCGTCTGTTTGGATTGTCGGTACCATTTTATTGTACCTATGGTCATTGGCTATATTTGTTTAAACCGTTATTTGCCTCTTCGTATTTGCGTAGGTACTTACCTCAATAAATAATAATGTCGGACGATATTAAAAAGCTTAGGCAGTCTCGTAGTAATATAAAGGGTAGAATTACTATATTCAAAAAACATATTGAGTTGTTAAAATCAATTGATCCGGGTCAAATAACAAAATTACAGCTTACTGAATTACAATTAAAGTTAGAAAGATTTCAGGCATTGTTTTCTCAATTTGATGAACTACAATCTAAAATGGAAGCGCTAGATCTTGAATCTGAAGGTGAGCTTGACGAAAGAGAATCATTTGAGGAAACATTTTGTAATTTGATTTCATGTGCACAACTAATAATTGAAAATGTGTCTCAGGCTCAAAGCGCTTCTGTTCATGGTATCAATAGTGTTGATGTGCAGTCCGAGTGCAGCGGTTCATCCTGTAAAAATAATTTTAATGTTAAATTGCCAACTATAAATCTTCCAAAATTTGATGGTAACTACTTGAAATGGCTCGAGTTCCGTGACACTTTTGACTCATTGGTTAATAAAAATAAATCTATTCCAGAAATTAACAAATTTCATTACCTTCGGTCTTCACTGGAGAGTGGCGCTGCACTCGTTATAAAATCAGTTGAATTTACTGCTGAAAACTATATGCTGGCATGGAAACTCCTTTGTGACAGATATGATAACAGAATATTGTTGACAAACAACCATTTGAAATCATTATTTAGTTTTGAACCTATCACAAAGGAATCACATAAATCTCTGCGTTATATGATTGACTATTTCACCAAAAACATAAGAGCCTTAAATTTATTAAAGGAACCTACAGATTACTGGGACACACTTATTATCCACATGATGGTCTCTAAACTAGATGGCGCCACAGGTCGCAAATGGGAAGAACATCGAAATTCTTTATCGGTTTGTCCAACTCTTGATGAATTTTACGTATTTCTGCGGAACCGTGCGGATGTTTTAGAAACTGTACAGTTCAGACCGGACTTTAAACCTCAGCGTTCAAATGTACAGACTAAATCTTTTGTATCTTCTAATAATACAGAAAGGTCGACCAGTAAACAGTGTGCCATCTGCAAGCAAGAGCATTTCGTTCATGAATGTGAGAAATTCAAAACTTTAAGTGTAGACTTGCGCCTGAAGGAGGTTGCTAAGCATAAGCTTTGCCCCAATTGTCTTCGCAGTGGTCATAACGTTAACCGTTGTTTCAGAGGTCCTTGCAAATTCTGTCATAAAAAACATAGTACGTTGTTACATGAAAATAAAGAATCAAAGCAAACTAATAATATTGAAAATTCTAACTTACCTTCATCTGCTGGGTCGAATTCCAGCGTCGCTGCGGCAGCGACTCTATCCGCCGTGATGGCGAGCCAGGTGTTATTATGCACGGCCCTAGTTGAGATAGTCTATCAACAAAATAATACTTACCTTGCGAAGGCGCTACTGGACAATGGCAGTCAGTCTTCCTTCATAACAAAAAACCTACAAAATAAATTAAAATTAGATTTCACTAATAGAAATGCAGTAACCGTTAGTGGCATCAATAATGCTGTTGTAAATACAGCTCAATATTGTGATTTACAATTAAAATCTCGATTAAACAACTTTTGTGTCAATGTGTCATGTCTTGTCATACCACAAATTACAAGCAAACTTCCAAGCGTGACCATTGATCCATCGCAATTAAATTTACCTCACAATCTTCAGTTGGCTGATCCTGAGTTCTTCAGTCCTTCTGACATTGACATTTTGTTGGGTGCAGATATCTTTTGGGATATTGTAAACCCAAGACTAATTAAACTGGGTCGAAACAAACCTACGTTACAACATTCTAAACTAGGCTGGTTAATATCCGGGCCTACTGGTGTTGGTATCAGTAACAAACTAAAACATGATAATATCTCATGCAACTTTACACAAAGTATTCAACAAAAATTAACAAAATTTTGGGAAATAGAAGAATTACTTCCTGTTAAAAACCATTTTTTCTCTAAATCTGAGGAGTTGTGTGAAAGTATCTTTATAGAAAATACAAAACGATTAAATGACGGTCGTTTCTTAGTTAAAATTCCACTAACTGATTCTCCAGAACTAGCTCTCGGTGACTCATACAATATAGCGCGTCGTAGATTTATTAATTTAGAGCGAAAACTAAACAAGTCGCCTATTCTAAAGGAGGAGTATAAATCTTTCATTCATGAGTATGAGCGCTTGGGTCATCTTTCGCCAATTGGGTTGTTGAATTTAAAAAAAAATACGATTTTTAAAATTTATTTTGAAACTTTACATATCATAAATTATATTGTCGTTGCAAAAATCTCTTAAAATTTTTTTTTCAATTTATTATAAGCAATTGAAAATCGATAAAATTTTAAAAAGAACCACCTGTCTACGAACGGGCTATGATTGGTCGCCATGTTGGTGACGTCATAACGTTCAAGGAATTTCACCATAGTACAGTGTCAAGTAAATTGACTAAAAATATCCGAAAATTAGTGCAAAAATATTATTTATAACAGCAAATTTTATTTAGACATGTGTGATAAAGGATTCATAAAGGCAAATTTCGAAAAGATATCCATCTGATGGACGATTTGGAAAAATTGAGCATAAGTAAAGTAGTCGTAATGAATATTACGTGATAGAGGACCGCGACCGGTGTTTGTCATTGTTGTTCATTGTACACATTACATTTAGAAACATAATTGTCATAATGTAATTGTTGTTACATATGGGTAGGTGATATTCGTGTAAAATAAAAAGCTAACAAACACGATTGGTGCGCAACTTCGACTTTAGATATCAAAAAACTTCATAGGTACCACTAAATATTATACAACCCGAAATCTGTGGAGCCTTTATTTTTATTTATTTTTTGCATAACATCCTTAAAATTTTCGGTATTTTTAATTATTTGCATATCCCTTTATAATATTAAACACAAATATCTATATAATATAATTACAAACACTAAAAAACTTTGTAGAACAAAAACGTGAAAATATTAATTCGGTACATTTTCAAATATCTCTTAAATGCGTCGACCGATTTTCACAATTCAAACAGAAATATTAGTTTTACGCCTATATCCGTCATTTAAAATTAAAATAATGAATATATCTCCATAAACAAAAAATCATGTTTTCAAGTTACGTAATTATACAAAAATGTCAACTTTGCTCGAAAGTTCCCTTAAAAATTTACTTTTCTCAATCTTTAATGATCAAATTAAGAAATTAATCAGAATCTAATACTAAATTAGAACAAGATAACAACATAATTAACATATTTTAATTGGAATCTAGTTAGACATAGAACATTTCTCAAAACTTTAGTACAGTTTGCTAGGTTGGGTATTGCGCGAATCACACAGTATTGGGGAGATATTTGTAATATTCGTACATAATGATGCGAAGCAAGCACGATAACTTTTAAGGTTCGATATTTATGATCAATGTATTCGATATTCATCAATATATTGACGATAATAACAAGATGGAATTGGTTATAAGTCAAAACACAGTATAAGCTATGTGCCACAATGAGTAGAAATGAACGTTGTGACGTCACACGGGCTCGGCTTTGTTCGGAAAACTGTCGGGGTGTTTTCAGTACTGGATTCAAAAAAATATTTTCGATTGGATTTTACTTTGTAATTACAATGAAAAAAAAAAAACTAAAAATTGTTTTGTATGAAAACTTATATATGATCTTTCCATTTATTACAAAAAAAAAGTTGGTTCAACAAACCAATTGAGCGTCCTTCTTTTGGTTATTTTCTACCCCACCACGCTGTTTTACGGCCCCAAAGTGAAACTACTCGATTACGAGTGGTGTTCGATGCTTCGTGCAAATCTACCTCCGGAAAGTCCTTTAACGATATCCAACTGGTGGGGCCAGTTATACAAGACGACCTTCTGTCAATTTTGTTGAGGTTTCGTCGAAATGACTTTGTTGTTACAGCCGATATACAAAAGATGTACCGGCAAATATTAGTTGACGAGTCTCAGCGAAACCTACAATTGATTCTGTGGAGAGACGAAGAAACGAAGCCGTTACAAGTACTACAGCTAAACACTGTTACTTATGGCACGGCCTCGGCTCCATTTTTAAGCACAAGATGTCTGTTAGAGTTATCGCGTGAATGCGCTGATAAACCCGACGTACAGCATGTTATTGAGCATGATTTTTACGTCGACGATTTAAATACGGGTTCTGACTCAAAACAGGAATTGAAAAATGTTGTGCATGAAGTCGTTAATAAACTGTCAGAAGCCTGTTTTCCTTTACGTAAATTCCGTACTAATGCTCCAGATATCTTGAAGGATTTGCCTCTAACAAACATTTGTCAAGATTTTAGCAAGGAATCCACTGTTTTGGGTCTAAAGTGGTATCCACAAACAGATACTTTAAAATTTTCAACGGAATTCAAAATTGAATCGGAAATTACTAAACGCAATATTTTATCTATGTCCTCTAAAATTTTTGACCCACTGGGTTTATTATCAGCAACTACAATTATTCCAAAGATAATATTACAACAATTGTGGTTGCTAAAAAACGATTGGGATGAAGAAGTCCCAAACAATATTAAACTTCAGTGGGAAGAATTCATAAAAAATCTACACCATATTTCCATTCTTGAGGTGCCCAGGCATATAGTCTGCCCAGCATCAAATAACGTAGAATTTCATTGTTTTACTGATGCATCGCAGACTGCGTACGGTGCTTGTTTGTATCTAAAATCAAAGGATGCATTAGGCTTTATCCGTGTTCATCTTTTTTGTGCCAAGGCAAAGGTAGCTCCTTTAAAACCGGAATTAACAATACCGCGTCTTGAATTAATGGGTGCTCTGCTAGATTGCTTACAAGGGTTCTGCATTCATTAAGAAATAAACAATTTGAAACTTCACGTGCTGTTTTGTGGACAGATTCAACCATAGTTCTGAGATGGATCAATACCCAACCAAAAACCTTAAAAACTTTTGTATGCAATCGTATACAAGAAATTCGTGAACTTACCGCTCAACATGAGTGGCGCTATGTGCCAACTCAAGATAATCCGGCAGATCTAGCTTCACGTGGAGTCAAGCCGCAGGACCTTAAAAATAACTATCTCTGGTGGCATGGTGCTTCCTTTTTGAGTAAACCTAAGAATGAGTGGCCTCAGCATAATATAAAATTACCAAATAACACATTGCCTGAAATGAAGGTTAGTTTAACTATACAATGTAAACAGAGTTTTATTTCATTTGAAAATTTTTCTAAACTATCTAAATTACAAAGAGTTTTAAGCTATGTACAACGTTTTATCTATAACTGTAAAAATAAAAATAATAAATTAAAAGGGAAACTGACTCTACAAGAATTACAAACTTCACTAAAAACATTAGCTAAAACATCACAAACTTATTCCTTTGAAAGGGATATTCATTCTTTAAAAACAACAGGAGTTGTAAATTGTAAATCTAACATTCTATCTTTGAATCCATTTTTGGATAGTGAAGGTATCCTGAGAGTCGGGGGACGCATTCAAGGTGCGTTGCAACCCTACAATAAAATACATCCCATTTTAATTGATTCCAAACATGCATTTACCAAACTATTATTCGCAGAGGAGCATCTGCGTCTACTACATTGCGGTCCTCAGCAATTACTTAGTCTGATACGTGAGAACTTCTGGCCCGTTGGTGGCAGAGTTCTTGCTACACAAACTGTAAACAAATGTGTCAAATGTGTACGGTTAAAGGGTAAATCTGTTCAAACTTTGATGGGTAACCTACCTCAATCAAGAGTAAATCCGTCATCCCCGTTTGAGATCTGTGGCACCGATTTTGCAGGTCCGTTCCATATTTCCAATCGGAAAGGACGTGGTGCTAGAACTAATAAGTGCTATTTATGTCTTTTTGTATGTTTCTCCTCCAAGGCTTTGCACCTTGAAGTTGTTAGTGAGTTAAGTACCAATGCATTCATTTCGTGCCTACGTAGGTTCATTTCTAGGCGCGGCAAGCCTCGCTTAATATATTGCGATAATGGTAGGAACTACGTAGGGGCAAATAACGAATTAGGCAGGATGCTTAAGGCCGCCAATGAACCCGTGACTGAGTTCGGAGCGATCGAGGGTATAGAATTTAAATTCAGTCCAGCTTATGCACCCAACTTCGGTGGAATCTGGGAAGCTGGCGTTAAAGCGGCCAAGTTCCATTTAAAAAGAATTGCTGGTAATTCGAACCTTACATTTGAAGAGATCTCCACTCTGTTTACACAAATTGAGGCAATATTGAATTCGCGTCCGTTGACACCTATGTCATCGGATCCGTCGGATTTTAATCCATTAACACCAGGTCACTTCCTTATCGGGCGTCCGTTGACGTCACTACCATCCCCAAACGTGGAAAAATTATCCATCAACCGATACCAGCATTTAGAGAGACTTAGACAACATTTTTGGAAGAGATGGTCTCAGGAATTCCTCTCCGAGCTACAACAAAGAGTAAAATGGCGTCGATCCAGTGGCCAACCCATCAAGGTTGGAGATGTTGTGGTAATCAAGGACGAGCATCTGCCGCCTATGAAGTGGATTCTGGGCAGAGTCGAGAAGCGGTTTTTTGGACCAGACGGTTCATGCAGGGTTGCAGATATAACCACAAGTAAGGGAACCTTCCGACGAGCTCTGAACAAGGTGTGCATCCTGCCAGTGAACGATCCAGAGCTTCTTGAAAGCACGGCTTCCAAGGGGGTGGAGGATGTTAACAATACAACGCTGTGAAGTGAGCCCATAAACGCGCGGAACATTCGCCGCTAACTTCATGCCGTGCGTGTAGCCGGCGCGGCGCCCGCGCCCTCTACAGTCGACATTGCGAATCAAGACACCACGCCATTATCACACGTTCTACGTTACTTTCTGTCGGTCCAATACTGTAATAATCTTAATTGAATACAAGTTTCATTCCTACATCGCATTTTAATGTGCATGCAAACCCACCTCCTGCACATATATTATTATTTACTTAATTACTATTTATTTTGTCATAGATTGTGTTAATCTTTAGAGCAACAACAAAATAGATTTAGGTATAATTTTTTTTTAAATTTTATGTATTGTTGTCATGTAGTTTTGTTTTTTTTTTTAGCCTGTATGTACTCTATGTTAGTCTATATGTGGTATTATATGTAATATTATAAAATTTTATATATGCAAGTGCTGTGCACACCTGTAAGTGACAAGTTCACTCTAGATTTAAGTTTAATTTGTTACAGTACCCCAAAGAATGTTTTAGTGAATAAGTCGTTGGAGTGCCATAATTAAATAAATAAATAAGTATGTATGTATGTAAGTATGTATGTATGTATGTTTGTTCCTATGTGGCGTTCTAGAAACCAAACGCGTGGGCCGATGGTTCTTACGTCAATCGATTCGCCTTAACCCCGCGAGTGTCACTGGCTACATAAAAATTGGCAAATAGGAAAATAGCGGTTCTTCGGCGCCATATTGTGGGGGCCCAAATTTTTTTTTCTTCCACACGTATCGTGTGGGGTATCAAAATAAAGGATTTTAAGAGGTGAATTCAAAAATATATAACACTTATAATATATGTTTAAATGTACCTGATTCGAAAAAAAAATAACCAAAAAGTTATAAATAAAAAAAGTTAATTAAAAAAATCAAAAAACCCGACTGCTTGAAAAGCGAACTAAAAATACGTAAACAAGGAGAAAATCATGCTCGCGAAGATGTATCCTCCGACAGCACAGCATGATTTTCTCCTTGTTTACGTCTTTTTAGTTCGCTTTTCAAGCAGTCGGGTTTTTTGATTTTTTTAATTAACTTGTTTTTTTGTGGTTTGTTGTCAGTGTTAGACGATTACTTTACTGTGCTGCTCGTGCGTATTTATTTATTTTCTAAGTATGTACTTATTGTAATATTTCTGACACTATTGACCTAAGCTATGAACTTGGATTTAGGTTTGCCTTGTGATTTGAACTTTGATATTGAGTAATCTACTTTCTTACGAACTTTGCGTTGTTTACGGACTTTATTATTTACGATTTGGTTTGGTTGCCGACATGGACTCCGAGCGTTGGGATGTTTCTCACAGTAAGTACCTATATCCCAATGATATAATACAATAAGTTACTATTTTTACCAGATACAAGGACAATTGCAAATAACAACCCGCAAATACTGTATTTTTATAATATGGACGCCTAAAGGACTGGCATATGAAAAAATTTAAAAAGACAACGAATTTTGGAATTCAATAGTCTTAAAATTAGAAGAGTTTTATTTTAAATGTATATTGGCTGAATTAATAGATCCCCGTTTACCTAGAAATCTGCCTATCAGAGACAGAATATAAACATTTTTTTTTCTTTACCTACGTAATGTACAATTATTACAATGTACAATTGTACATATAAACTAAAAAGCGTGCGTAAAAATGTTTTCTGATTATTGTATTTTTGTATTTCGTTCAGTCGATAATATTTATGGTCACCCTACACGACTTTATCACGTTTTGATTTATATTTTTTAAATAGATGAATGATGATCTATAAAGTAAAACATAACTAAATAAATGTTTATACGAAATTCTTGTTTTTATTTTTAATATTCTTAGATCAGAGCGCTGTTATTTGTCTGTACCTACTTATGCGTAAATAGGCATAAACTTATTGAAATATTTGTCTTGTACTAATACTTTGCCTAAGTAACATTTGTATTATTTTACTTGCTTTAATTATTTATTATAACAATACATATTTGAGGTTTCGTAAAAGGCATAGTTACCTACATAAATAAGACAAAAGAACGCCGGCGCAGTTCGCGTTGGCCGGCTTGCCGGCTTTCGAGTCGTTATGAATGGAAGCCTATCTACTCGCACACACACGGCTGCGCACGGCGCACCGCGTGTGTGTGCTAAGCGAGATAGCAATACTCTGAACGAATTCTTCACTCGTCTCGAATTGCATTTGCGAGCTACGTTCGCCGCGCTCTTAATACTTCTGTAATTGAGTGTACTATATCTTCACGGTATTGCATAAAACACAATGTGTGTGCCAATTCCTACTACATAATTTTGGAGTGGTCGATTCGCACACCGATAAATTAACTTCGAGCGAATCGCCACAGAAAAATTAATATTTTAGAAGGGGTCGATTCACACTTTTCGGGTGAGTTAATTTTGTGCGAATCGTCCAATACCCCGAATTTTCATCAAGCTAACGTTTATTTTTTCATCTTGACAATATGGCGTCTGGTTGTCGCTGAAGTGAACTTTGATTTCTGTCATGTCTTTAGTGATACTCGCAAGGTTAAGACGAATCGATTGGCCTAAGAATCATCAAAATCGGCCCACGCGTTTGGTTTATAGAACGCCACATGAACAAACATACATACCTACATAGACTGATAAACACATTACCCTCCTTCAGCAGTCGGTTGAAAACGCAAGGGTTTCTTTTCTACCTAAGTCTTCACGCATCCCTGGCTCACGCACAGCTGTGCAAATACAGTGAGTGGCTGCATATCATTAATGTTGCTATGCCATGCCGTATGGCATGATAATGTGACTGCTGTCACCTCTGCGTGTTTACAAGATCAATCGTTGAACCAGTTCAAATGTTGTTCAATGATATACATAGTAGCTTAATGCACACCCTACCCCTTCACACTTGAACTGCAGTGGTCAATCTAGAAATCCCTACACCGATTGCGGGGACAGTTAGGCCGCTGTAGAAAAACGCTCGATAAAGACGTAAATACTTACGGATAACGGACACCGAGTGCCGAAATTGAAGTAATTTTTCACTTTGTAGTGTTTTTATTTGGAAGTCGGTTGTATTTTTTTGTAAAAAGATTTTATTTTTCACTTGTGTTTTTAGAATTGTTCCAGTGGTGATCAGAACTGCTTGTTTAGCTACTACTTTGGCGTTTTTGATGGGGTTTTGTAAGATTAAAATAAAACAAGTTGTCGTTACAAATGGTCGTCAGCGAATATATTCATTTTTTAAGTATACAGCAATCAAGGGAAAAGGGACGGGAACAAAATGGGCCAATCACAACAACCTATCCGGTCATTTAGCTGTGCTATGATTGTCTTACGATAACGTGATAGAATTCTGGTCGGATATTCATCCCAAACATGCCCGCGGCCTTGTAAGCTTCAGCTTACAATCAAATTTACTCATGGTCGACCAGGGGGTAGATCTTCGTGTATGGCCGTCTCACGATGTCTGAATGTCTGCTACTCGTGAGACACCATCGTTGCCATGTATCGTCTTCATGATTCGACCCAATTGCCATTTTAGCGGCAGAAGATTGACTTCCTTAATAATGACTATCGTGTCAGGTTTCAGGTCAGCCGTATTTATCCTCAATTTGATTCTTGTTTCTAGTTCCGAGATGTATTCCTTGGTCCAGCGCGACCAGAACTGCTGCCGGATCTGTTCCACTCTCTGGTAGCGAGTCAATCGAGGAACAGGTAAGTCTCGCAGGTCGTCTTCACATACTGGTGCAGTGTACAGGGCTAAGGGGAATATAATCTCGAGGATCCGAAGAAAAAGGAGTCATTGGTCGAGAATTCAACATAGCTTCGATTTGAGATAACACCGTAGTGAGTTCCTCGAAGGCTAAATGAGCGTTGCCCACTACTCGGCGAAATGGCACTTGCATGATTTGACCCCAGCTTACCACAAGCCACCAAAATGCGGGGAATATGGGGGAATAAAAGAAAATTTAGTTTGTTTACCCCTCGCGTAATCAATAATATCTTTTCTACATTTTAATAAAAACTGATCGAAATCATTGCTTCAGCCTACAAAATTGCGTCCATTGTCCGAAAATATTTCTGACGGCTTCCTGCGCCGTGAAATAAAACGCTTAAGTGAAAATAAGTATGCATCAGAAGAGAGGTCACTAACTAATTCCAAGTGTACTGCGCGCGTCGTGAAACAGATACATAGGGAAATGTATGATTTGATTAGTTTCGCGCCTCTGCCCTTTCGGTTTTGTATGAACACCGGCCTAGCGTAGTATACATCTGTGCGAAAGAAAGGAAAACTAGCGGTTACCCTTTCTTTAGGCAAGTTGTCCATAACTAGGGTTAATGTTTTACCCCGAATGCGAAGACAACACATTGGTGCGTCACCTTCTTAGCTAAGTTTCTGCCTGACAAGAGGCCACCAATTCTCGCGCAAACGGTATAGTAACGCTGGAAGTCCGCAATTCTTAGATTGGTTGTGTTCGTGTGTAAACAATAAAAAAATATACTCAACTGGAAATTATTCCATTTGTGAGAATCGTGCAAGTGTAATAATAGCATGTCTTAACTCAATAACAGTGATCGTACCTGTCAGTTGATTTGTTTTGTTGCGCGCACAGCTGTTGTTACTTGTTGTTGTAAATAAGCAGCAACATGACTCATGCGATTAAAATGCGAAAACCTATTGATTGGAAACAATGTTTCGAGCGTAGTATTTTTTGTTAATAACGAGTTAATGACATTTGCTTTAAGCTCAGGTAACTCTTTAGGCAAGTTGTCATTAGCATTCGAAATTAATTTCAAATTAAAATTGCTATCAAAGTCAAGGCTGTGCATAAAGTTAGGGCCTTCCCACCATAATGTCGATGAAGACAAGTCTTCAAGACTCACACCACGCGAAACCAGGTCAGCTGAATTATCTTTTCCTCACATGTCGCCAACAAAACTTACTCGTAAGTTCGTGTATTTCAGCGACTCGGTTTCACACAAAAGTTTTAAGCAAATTAGGTGCCATGCGCAACCAACCTAATAAGATAGTCGAGCCTGTCCAAAATATGAAGTTATAACATTTACGAGTAAATGAATAATTAATCCTGTCAAACATCCTAGCACCCAGCAACGCACCGCATAGTTCCAAACGCGGTATACTAACGGATTTCAATGGAGCTACTTTACTATTAGAAATATCCAATTTTACTGTCACCTCACCAACACCTACACTACGTACATACGCGCACGCGCCATATGCAGTTTGTGAAGCGTCTGTAAAAATGTGTAACTCAGTCCGAGTAGAATCACATTGAAAGACGTGTCGTGGAACTTTGATAGTGCGAAGATAAGAAAGATTGTCAACAAACCGGCTCCATGTTCGCACGATATCAGTGGGAAGCGGATAGTCCAAATCTAATTTTAATAGCCAAAGTTTTTGCAATAATACCTTGCCGATGACAACAGAAGGGCTTAACAATCCCAATCTTATATATATATATATATATCTATAAAAGCGAAAGGTGACTGACTGACTCACTGACTGATCAATCAACGCACAGCCAAAACTGCTAAGCCTAGAAGCATGTAATTTGGTAGAAAGGTCCCTCAAGTGATTTAGATGTGCACTAAGAAAGGATTTTTAGAAATTCCACGCCTAAGGGGGTAAAAAGGGGGTTGAAAGTTTGTATGAAAAATCTAATTCTTGCTACCAAAATTCTTGAAACTTAGCACAAAAAATATTCTAAGTAAATGATAAAGATTGACATTATTAGTTTTATGAAGCTACCCCGAAATGACGATTTAGGGGGTGTTCAAGTTTGTATGGACAAATCTGATTTCTTGGGTCAATAAACTTGAAACTTGCCACAAATATTAACCTAAATGAATAATAAAGGTTGTTATTATTTTTTTTTTGTAACTACCCCCAAAAGACGATATATGGGTGTTAAAGATTTTTTGAAGAATCTTATATTTTAGGTTAATAAACATGAAACTTGACATGAATACCAACCTCAATAAAGGTTATCATCATTAGTCTTTTGAAACAACCCCCAAAGTCGATTTAGGGGGTGTTGAAGTGTGTATGGAAATATCTGATTGTTTGGGTCAAAAAACTTGAAACTTGCCACAGATGACTAATAAAAGTTGTTATTATTTTTTTTTTAAACTAACCCTGAAAGATGATTTAGGGGTGTTAAAGCTTTTTTGAAGAATCTTATTACTTCAGTTAATAAACTTGAAACTTGACTTAAATACCAATCTTAATAAACAATAAAGGTTTTCACTATAAGTTTTTCAAAACGACCCCCAAAAGATGATTTAGGGCATGTAATTTATTTTTGATGAATGTTATATTTTGGGTTAATAAACTTGAAACTTGACATGAATACCAACCTTAATAAAGGTTATCATTATTAGTCTTTTGAAACAACCCCCAAAGTCGATTTAGGGGGTGTTGAAGTTTGTATGGAAATATCTGATTTTTTGGGTCAAAAAACTTAAAACTAAACTAAAAAAATACTAAACTAAATGAATAATAAAAGTGGTTATTATTATTTTTTTAAACTACCCCCGACTGACGATTTAGGGGTGTTAAAGCTTTTTTGAAGAATCTTATTGATTCAGTTGATAAATTTGAAACTTGACATAAATACCAATCTAAATAAACAATAATGGCTTTCATCGTTAGTTTTTTGGAACTACCCCAAAAGATTATTTAGGGGATCTTAATTTTTTTTGAAGAATCTTATTTCTTGGGTTAATACATTTGGAAGTTGACATAAATACCATCCTAAGTAAACAATAAATGTTGTAATTATTAGTTTATCAAAACTCCCCCAAATTATGATTTAGGGAGTGTTGAAGTTTGTATGAAAGAATCTGATTTCTTGGGACAATAAACATGAAACTTGACATAAATACCAACCTAAATAAACAATAAATGTTTTTATTATTAGTTTTTCGAAACTACCCCCAAAAGATAATTTAGGGGATGTAAAATGTTTTTTAAACATCTTATTTCTTGGGTTAATAAATTTGAAAGTCGACATAAATACCATCCTAAATAAACAATAAAGGTAATCATTATTAGTGTGTGTCTGTGTTATCAAAGGTTTTCGACAGCATGCTTAATCCATGTGGCATAAAATAGTAAGGACTCGTACAAGAATCAACCTGAGTCATGTGATATTATTCATGTATAAAATCAGTGTATAATTTCTTGTAACTTATAGGTGCGCGTAATAACCTATTTTCTAAGGACAGAAAACACCGCTTTGCCTGGGGAAATGATTCACCTAAAGTATCGGGCGACCCTTTAAGAGAAATATGAACACAAAATCGTCCATCTTTATTGCGTGTAGTGGTTGTGATGAAAGACTGTTCACAGGCCATACAGTAAATTTATTTCAGCATATCTGCCATAACATAGCGTGCAAATGTATTGACAATCAGTGATGTCACTTATTCTAACTTACAAATTTCAAACTCAACTGACTTGTCTTTAAGTCGTTAATGCTATAATATCTTTTAAATAACAATAGTTTGAAAAGTATTTTTTTAAACATGGTCAGCGTAGGTCTTGAAAACTATTAGGTAAATGATTGTAAAGAATAATCGACATGCAGTATACATTTTTCTTAAATAATTCTAATTTTATTGAGGGCATCTGAAGTCTATCTTTATGCTGTGTTCTGCTATTTGGCCTGTCAGTGTTAGTTTCAAATAAATTGTAGTTTATCTTTACAAAGGTACATATTTCAAAAATATATAAACATTGCAAAAGTAGAATTTTAAGTTTTAGAAATAGTGGCTTACAGCTGTCTAAAAAGTGAGCACCACACATTGCTCGGATACATTTTTTTTGAGCTTTAAAACTTTGTCGAAAACTACTGTGTTACCCCATATTATAATGCCGTATCTAAGTACGGATGATACATATCCATGATAAGCCAGCATTACAGTGTTAAAGTTTACTGTTTGTCTAATTCTTTTCAAGACATAAATATATAAAACAATCAATTTCTGTAAGAATTTTATCTATGTGTATTTTCCAATTACAATTTTTATCGATCATTATACCCAAGAATACACAATTATCGACAGTGAGAATCTTTATAAAGAATGTCTAATTTATTTATGTTTGCATTGTATATTTGAAATTGTATTATGTTTGTTTAGTCATATTTATTTGTAAGTTATTTTTTTCTAGCCAATCGATTGCCTTAACAAGAGCTTGTACGATTTCATTCTCTAAGTTTTTGCTATCGTCACATGGCAGATAAAATCAAAGGCTTTTGTCATATCTAGAAACACGCAACTAATCTTCGATTTTTTATTCATACTTTCAGTTATGTATTTTATTAGTGCGAAACATAAAGTAGTGGAAGTGCCCTTCCTAAATCCGAATTGTTCTTTTTTAAGAATATCACACACGCAAGTTGTTAAAATGTTCTCTATTTTAATGCACATAACTTTCTCAAATATTTTGGATAGCACTGGGATTAAATTTATTGGACGATAATTGCTCATGTCAGTTTTTGCACCTTTCTTATAGAGAGGTTTTACAATTGACCTTTTCAGACGTGTTGGGAATACTACTTCTGTAAGAGACAGGTTAATAATATAGGTTAAGGGAGACACTAAAGTCATTGCACATATTTTTAACACTTTTGTGCTCAAGTCGTCATATCCAGTTGAGTTAGTGTTTCTTAGACTGGGAATTATTTTATAAATGTCTGATTCATCTACTGGTGTAAGGAAAATGCTTTTAAGATTTTTACGAGTGGTTAGTTTCATGTCATATTGCACATTTTTATGAGCCTTATTGGTCGTCTTTGTTTGGGATATATAATAATCATTAAATAAGTCACATATTTGATTTGATTTCATAAGTTTTACTGTTAGCAATAACTGCGTCAACTTCAGTTACTTGTCATATTATTTGTGTTTGTTTTAATCATGTTCCAAGCCGCTTTACTCGTATTTTTGGCATTATTAATGTAGTCTAAGCTATTAATCTGCTGAGCCTTGTGTATGCATTTTTTCAGTATATGAGTGTAGTCGTCATACTTTTTTTTTATGTTTGTAGAGATGGTATTTTAAATATAATGTCCGTTTTTTAATGCAGCATATTTTTATACTCTTGGTTAACCCTCTAGTTTTCACTTGTTTTCAAGTATTTTTTACTTTAACTATAGGAAGACATAGATTGTAGAAAAGGGTAATTATATCGTGTAGTCTATCGAAGGCGTCATTTGTTGTGTTGTTATTATTTTCTAACATACATTAAGAATACATTAAGAATATATAAATTAACAGAATTTATACGTTTAAAGTAACAAGAACGTGTTACAAGGTTAAATTTACACTTTGCGTGCTATAAATAAACAATACTGCCTTTAGAATATCCGTAGTTCAGCACTTCAGACTTCAGTCGTGGTTCCGTGCCACAAACTTTTGTATAACTCGATATTTTTCCAGTAAAACAATAATCCTGTGGATAGGTAGGGTTGGAAGGGTAGGCAGGGTAGACAAAGTTGGCAGGGTAGGCAGGGTAGCCAGTTGACGGAAGCGAAGCCCCGGGGGTCAGCTAGTTTTGTATAAATTAGTATTTACCTACCTATCTACCAACTTACGAAGCTTTGTTTTTTACCCGACTGCCGAAGGAGGGTAATGTGTTTATCAGTCTATGTATGTATGTATGTATATATATATGTATGTATGTATGTATGTTTGTATCTATGTGGTGTTCTAGAGACCAAACGCGTTGGCCGATTTTGATGATTCTTACGTCAATCGATTCGTCTTAATCCTGCGAGTGTAACTGGCTACATTAAAATTGGAAAAAAACAAAAGTGGCGGATTTTGGGCGCCATTTTGTGGGGGGGAATAAAATATTTTTCTTCCAAACCCATCGTGTGGGGTATCAAAATAAATAGTTTTAAGAGGCGATTTCAAAAATATATAATACTTATATGTTTAAATGTAGGTACCTAATTCTAAAAAAAAATAACTAAAAAGTTGTAAATAAAAAAAGTTTATTAAAAAAATCTAAAAACCCGACTGCTTAAAAAGCAAACTAAAAAGACGTAAACAAGAAGAAAATCATGCTGTGCAGTCGGAGGATACATCTGGTTTTGGTCCGCCAGTTCGCGATTATGTATCCTCCGACTGCACAGCATGATTTTCTTCTTGTTTACGTCTTTTTAGTTTGCTTTTTAAGCAGTCGGGTTTTTTGATTTTTTTAATAAACTTTTTTTTTCATTTGTTTATTCAAGTCATGAGACAAAGCGGGCGTAGGTAATTATCTTAAGAACACCGCTAAGACTTACCTACACTGCTCCTCTTAACTTACTGTGACGTTAGTTCAGCTCACTCAGGGTAGGGTGAGCATACGATCGGATTTGCCTGCACAAGCGCGGCTTTATGCCCTCGGTCCAGTTTTTGCTGGAACTTTTTTGCAAAATTCCTATTACAAAAAACTAAAATTAAAAATCCAAAGTCGTCCTAGTTTATTTAATAACTGGCTGGCTAATCGACTTAATAATAAACTGCAAAAATATTTACAGAGCCACGACAATCAAGTAAAAAACGCCTTTGGCCATCAGTTTCCGGACGGAAACACAGAAAATAAGCGTGCTTTGAGCTGAGAAATCGAACATTAGTACTATACTAGATACAGACACACACACACAGAATACAGATAGAATCAAAACTGATTGTAACTTTGGAGAATAATTTTATAGTACATACATGAGACAGACATGAATCTCTTATACAAAATTATGAACAACATGACTTGCTACTCTGAATTGCTCCATCAAATCAGCCTTGACGTACCTCGCCGGGGCCTTGTTAGGTCAGCCAGAATACGCAGAACTTTCGTAACCAAAAGTTCTCGCACGAATCTCGGGCGTACCGCTCCTTTGAATACGTTGATGAGCACGTACAATGGGATCTGCTCTTGCAATGAGGATATTGACATCTTTTTTGACTCTCTGTCGAAGTTTAAGTCTAAGGTCGCGCTGATTGATTCGTAGTTTCACCTAAATTGCCTGCTCAAAATCTTATCAGTGTTTATTTATATTTTAACTTAATTTTAGGTTAATGTTTACTTTTTTTGTTGCCATAAAATAATTATTTGCATTGTGATCATTATCGTTATATTTTTTGTGACATAATAGTACTTTTTTAAATGATTTTTATATTTATTTGTAATTTTATTTTATTTCAAACTTGATTAAATTTTAGTTTATATTAATTCAATTGTGATCTATCTAATTTTAATATTGTATCTTATTTATATTGTTGTTTTTGTAAAATAACTATTTCGTAGTCCTAATCTGTGAGTGCTGTGCATTCCTATAACTGACCTGTTTGCACAGGAATATCTACTAAACTTCTTTCTATAAAATGTAATTGCGAATAAGGCATGCCAACAACTGGCATGCCTTATTGAAATAAATAAATAGTATGTAAAAACATCTTATTATTATTTACACCTTATTGTAACAGTACTGAATTAAATAAATAGTAAATAGTTTTGTAATAATAATTTGTATTAAAATAAGTCCATATCATAAATAACTGTGGAATTTTTTTTGTTGTCTATTTACGCACAACATGACTTTGAGAGTGATAAGGGGGTGCACCTGTGCATACACAGTTGTGTATAATAAACACAATTGTGCACCAGTTGTGTGTATAATATATTCTGCGCGGTTGGTGAGTCTTGGACCTCCGTTGATATTCGCCGCGACCAGCATCGGTCAGGAGGACATTATTACATTTTTTTTTATTGCTGGACGCGAACCAGGTTAAAGTTTCATACAATACCCCTGATATGATGATAAGATCTAAGATGGCGAGTTGTAACTATTTATTTTATTTATTAAACTTACACACACTATCTTACAGGTTGAACCCAATACAATAGAGTGGTTAAAATCTTAATCTAAAATCAGACTTAACTTAAATGTATAATAATTATATAAACCTAAACTTCTAACACTATTAAAATCATCTAAACTAATATAAAAAAAAAACTTTACTTATCTAAATTTAATTATAACTAACAAAATTCAACAATACTCTTGCGAATTGACTCCAATTCACAGTGTGTTATTTTGCCTTAGTTGCGGACATGCTCATTTTTTTTTTTTTAGTAAGCTAACAATTAATCATACACCACATTAAAACTCCGCCGGCTCTAACTACTATACTTTAAGAGAAATTAATAAAATAAAGAAAAAGCCTTAAAAACCATAGAAACGGTATATCTCGTTATTGGATTAAATTTTTACTCTAAATGTTTTAAGGTATGATAAGAATTTACTACAGGAACAATTTTTTTCTCGAAAACTTTAATAATCTAGTTCACCCAAGCGTAAATATTTATTTTATATGATTCAGAATTTTTTTTTTTCTTGCGGGTCTCTTCATGGTCGCGTTTTTTTAAATGTATATATCGCACATCGGCAACAAGAGAGTCACAACACATAAAAATACGAAATTGAGTTAAGTATGCCATGAGAAAGGCAATTACAAATTTTATCTGCTAAAAAAACGTCATAATTATAGTGCGATTCCTCGGCGAGAGATGGCATTTAATACCCTTTTTCACCAAGCCACTTTCATACCTTTTGTAGGGTAAACAGTGTCACATCACAGTTGATACAGAACAGACGTGCATTTAGTGTGTGTAGTACTGTCATAAACTGTGTAACGACCCTATTACGGTAAGGAATTTTAATAATATTTGCTTTGATTTCGGCAAAAAGACAGTCACATCATGTGAAATGACACTGTTCTTGCTTTAGCGTTGGTTAATGCCAAGTTATTATAAGGGTAGAAGTGTTATAACATGTGATATAACTGTACTACCGAATAAGACAAGTATTTAATTGGGTATTATTTAATATTGTGTCTCTAATTCTGCTTTATGTTGTGTTTATAATTTATCTTAGGACGCTTTACAACTGTTACAACTATACTTATTTTTTACATTATTATCACAAAATGAAGCGGAATTGAAGAGCGGAGTTCATGATTGATTTAATATTACACGATAGCACTCTAGCAGTAGCCGTTGGCTTGGATGAATCTGAAACTAATAAAGAAAATATCAACAATACCAACACACTTTCTGATATTGATGATGGTAAGTGACAGTTTTATTTTCAAATATCTACTTACTTACAAAGTTTTACTTAGGAATATAAATGTTCTCTTCACATTAATTTTAAACCATTTAACTAGTTTACAAAATTATAATTTAGATGTACAGTACATGAATATGAATATCTATTCAATTAATGTGAATGGTGTGTGTAAAGTATACATTGTTTATTTTTCTTTTGTAATTTTTATTATGATTATTTATGTAAAACTTTTCAGAATTCTAATGTAACTAATACTTACATGTTTTAATTCAGGCACACATACCTTGCTAGAAGAAGCTACAACTCCTTCAAATGAAGATGATTTTATCGAGGATACTGATGATACCGTCAAAGTTCACGATTTTGTTATTGGTTGTACTATGCTCAGAAGAAACTTTTTTTTGTAATAGTCAGGAAGAAGAAATAACTGATAATTAACCTTCTGAATCTAGAAGTATACTACAGCAGAAAGTGCATCAATATAGAGTAAACTTAGAATGTTTTAGTTATAGATCAAGTACCAGTAGTAGTAGTAGTACTCGAGTACAAAGAGCAATATTTGTTATTTTTTAATCTTACGCTATGTTAAGTTCGCACAAATTATGCCATTCAATTTTATTTTGTATGTGTAAACTATTTTCTAATAATTTTGATAATAGTTTTCTAGTGGTGATATTATTTATTGTCTGAAAATGTGCTATATTATTTTTATAAGACAAGTTTTGATACCTTAATTGTTCGAATGTAACTAATAGTAACTACCTACGAAAATATGTAATATTACCTGATTAATTCTAAATAACAATAAATATTGTTAACTAATAAAAGTGTTTTATTTCATGAAATCTTTGATAATTTTGTCGAAAAAAGTGACACATTAGAGGAATTTAAAAGTAAAATATGAATTTAAAATATATCTTTAGATTTTAATTTCCATAAAAATATAATATAGCATTAAATAGTCATCTTAAATATATTTTAAGTTCACCGATATGCTCTCTCAGATTGTTTTTGTTGGAATTATGAGTTCAAAAAAAAAGGAAATCGTGATTTCCCAAAAACTGCATTTATTGTGTTGTGACACTCTCGTTGCTGATGTGCGATATGTTGATTACTATAATAACTATCGCCACAAAAAAAACCAGACGCAACAAACCCAGGATTTCGGCAATATCAATTTTTTTATTGTGGGCTAGGGTTGTCAATAAACCTGTGAGCAACATACAATTACTTTATAAAAACATTATTTTTGGACTCAGGTATTAGCAATTACCGGTTAAAATTGCTACGTGCCTAGTTTACATAGTTTAAGTTTATAATTATGGAAAAATAGTTGAGGAAAGCTAAAATTAGTAATAGTTGAATTTTGACCACTTTTGTTTACCTAGTACCGTCCATAGATTTTCTATCTTCGATGAAGGATATTATGCGGAATTGGGAAGGGATCCGCTCTCATCAGGCAAATGCTAAAAACCAATTGCTAAACATAATATCTGGAGAACCGGGGGTGAGATGTCATGGGGCCGTCAAAGAGCCATGGCACTGCTTTACCTCAGCAGGCCCGTCCCGTCACTGACCCGTCCTGCTGGGGGATGTCCGTCTGGGCCCCGACCAGAGGACTTAATGCAAGGGGGACATGAGGGCGCCAACCTTCATACTGGTCAGCGAGTGGCAATTATTACCGACGACCAAAGCCTGAATACGGCATACGAAACTGGATATTTATAATGTTTTGGTAGAAAAGGCCCGACTATATGGGTAAAACATAGACCGGCAGCCTAATTGCGTAAGTGAATTCTGCAAAGCAAACAAGTTGGAACCTTCCCAAAAACGTCTTTTCGTATTGCATATTACACTCTGAAACGGAAAGGTTATGCTCCTTTCATTACCAATATTTTGACGTAGAATTGATTGTAAAAGAATGAATGAAAGCGGAAGAATCGAGATAAAACTTTACTTTTGGTATTGTGTAATGCAAATGTCATATATCTTCAACTTCGTAGTATCTCTAAGTAGTCTGTGTTCAACTCAAAGGAGGGTTTGGAAAGCTAACGCTAGCTTTCCAAATTAGTTTCGCAATACCAAAAAAGTTGAAAGAAATGATTCTGATTCTTTGAAAGAATCGACTTGTTTCCTTTGCAGAATTCACTTACGCAATTAGGCTGCGGGTGACTTTGAAATGAACGAACGATCCATGATTATTTTAAATGCATTATATCCAACGGGTATTCCTAACAATGTTGATGTACAAAACAAAAGTCTTAAAGAGAGTATTTTCAAATTTATCTGTAAGTGCGAAAAAGCAAATGCGAGTGCGAGTTTGAAGCAAATGATATCACGCTGACGACTGACGAAATGGTATTTGAATCTGATAGTGAGGTTATGTCATAACCGTTCAGAGGATAACTAGTTTAAAAGATTTTTTTTTTAAATTAGCCTATATCATCCCACTGCTGGGCAAAGGCCTCCCCCATAGCTTTCGCCGGCCAATCCGTCAAAAACGAGTTCAAATCGATTGAATTAATCAACTGAAATGTTTACTAGTTTGTGAAAACCCTATTTCCATAGAAATTTAAAAAAAACTTAGAAACGCAATATCGCCGAGATCTCGCTAGTTTCATATTTAGAATTTTCTCAAGTTGAAGGTACTATAAATAAGTATATTATGCTAACAAAAAAAACGCGACCAGTAAATAGTTAATTTTATATTTATATTTTTTGTTTATTTATAAAATAATTATTTACTCTTATTCCTGTGATGTTAGGGACTTCAAATTTTCAGGCCTGATATATTTAAAACCAACAATTAACCTGTATTTATACAAAAGGTTGAGATTTAATTTATTCAAGAAATACAGACGAAAAACTTTTTCGGGCAGATCAATGACCTTTCACAAATTTATTTTTATCTCCTAAATTAAGTGAAATATCAAAACGAGAATTTTCTTAATGCTTTATTAGGATTAAATCTATGAAATTAAAAAATAAAACGGGCATGTCCGCAACTGAGACAAAATAACACACTGTGCAATTGCACGAAAATATGTCCAGCCTCTCATGGAATTCGTTGAGCACACAGATTGTGCGGGTGAGAGTTGTTTTTGCCAATAGATTGGTTCTAGCAGTAGGCACGGCCAGCAGTGGCGGCCGCCGCCGCCTCCACACGTACCAATCTGGCACGCACAGCTCCAGGTTACGCAGCACATCCGGGTTATGTGCTACTACACAACAAGGAAATGGATTGGATGGATCAAGGAATGATTTTTTTTAACTAAAGATAAATTATTTTTTGGCAGCTCAGTGGATACTTCCGTGCCACCTCGACATTATGAAAGAACTCTCACTGAATCTATCGAGAATAATACGAATGATCTAGAATTACCTAGTAGGTAGGGTATATAACATAATTATAGTTTACATTTGATTTTATAGCTCTATATCAAGATGACTGAACTGAGACTGAACGGACTGACGAACGGAGACTGTTTACTTGAAGTTGTAGATGATTATGTCTACCTGGGACAAACGATCCAGTTGGGTAGATCCAACTTCGAGAAAGAGGTCAACCGTCGAATCCGACTCGGCTGGGCAGCGTTCGGGAAGTTGCGTGGTATCTTCTCGTCCAATTTACCGCAATGTCTCAAGACAAAAGTCTATGACCAGTGTGTGTTGCCAGTGATCACCTATGGGACCGAGACGTGGTCGCTCACAATGGGCCTTATCAGAAAGCTTAAAGTCACCCAAAGGGCAATGGAGAGGGCTATGCTCAGAATTTCCTTGCGTGATCACGTCAGAAATGATGATATCCGCAGGAGAAACGACATAGCCCGAAGAATTGCCAAACTTAAGTGGCAGTGGGCAGGGCACATTGCTCGCAGAACGGATGGCCGTTGGGGCCGAAAAGTTCTGGAATGGCGACCGCGAACCGGAAGACGATATGTTGGAAGGCCTCCCACTAGGTGGACCGATGACCTGGTTAAGGTTGCGGGAAGGCGCTGGATGCGAGACGCACGGGATCGGTCAATGTGGCGACGCCTGGGGGAGGCCTATGTCCAGCAGTGGACGTCTTTCGGCTGAAATGATGATGATGATGATGATATCAAGATGATAATATGTATAATAAATTTATACTCTATTTATTATTTGTCCTGCTTTATAATAATCTACCAGCAGATATAAGGAACACATCACTGCCTCGTTGAATCAAAGTCTATTCAATGAATTGGTGCCTGTTGCCCCTTCAATGGTTACAGCAATAAACCCCTCTAACACTATAGATTTAACAGGTCATGATGATTCAAAATCAATTAAATCATTGAGGGTAGTTACTAGTAAAAATAAAATAACCACAGGAATGCCAAGAGGTAATGGACAAGTTGAGCGTATAAATAGAATAATTATTTCAGTCCTGTCGAAGCTATGTATAGAAAACCCTATATTGTGGTACCGGTATGTCAGTCGTGTGCAGCGAGCTATCAATAGCACTTATCAGAGGAGCACAGACACAACACCACATGAGCTTCTAGTTGGTGTGAAAATGAAGACCAAAGAAGATGTCAACATTTATGAGTTGCTGTAGCAAGAACAAAAGGGACAGCTTTATTTTAGAAAGAGATGAGCTCAGGCAGAAGGCTAAGGAACAAATATTAAAAGCACAAGAAGAAAATATTAGAAACTACAATAGGAAGAGGAAGAAGAGTGATGAATATAATGAAGGAGATAAAGTAGCAATAAGAAGAACACAATTTGGAACAGGTTTGAAATTCAAACCATAATATTTTAGCCCTTACAAAGTTACCAAAGTGAAAGAAAAGGATCGCTACGATGTAGAGAAGTGTGATAGTAGCAGTGAAAGTCCAAATAAGACATCAACCGCGGCTGACAGTATGAAGTTGAGGCCAACATGTTATTAAAGGTGAGTGTTACTAAGTTATGGTGTGTAGTGTAAGGAATGTTTGCATGATGATGAATGAATGAATGAATAGTTTTAAGGTGCACAGTTTTATTGTAAACATTTTCTTTTTCTGGATAAAAAAAGGAGACACGTTTGCAATCATGTTTTTTAGGGTTCCGTACCCAAAGGGTAAAAACGGGACCTTATTACTAAGACTTCGCGATCCGTCTGTCTGTCTGTCTGTCTGTCTGTCCGTCTGTCTCCAGGCTATATCTCATGAACCGTGATAGCTAGACAGTTGAAATTTTCACAGATGATGTATTTCTGTTGCCGCTATAACAACAAATACTAAAAATAGTATAAAGTAAATATGAAAGGGGGGCTCCCATACAACAAACGTGATATTATTGCCGTTTTTTGCTCGATATTAATAACGGCAACAGGTAGACGCTTGAAATATTCACAGAATGTGTAGTTGTATATTTACTTCAAAAAATAATAATTAATAAATTAAAATAAAATAAATTAAGGGGGGCTCCCATACAACAAACGTAATTTTTATGCAGTGTTTTGCGATAATGGTACGGAACCCTTCGTGTGCGAGTCCGACTTGCACTTGGCCGGAAGTTGCGTGGTATCTTCTCGTCCAATTTACCGCAATGTCTCAAGACAAAAGTCTATGACCAGTGTGTGTTGCCAGTGATCACCTATGGGACCGAGACGTGGTCGCTCACAATGGGCCTTATCAGAAAGCTTAAAGTCACCCAAAGGGCAATGGAGAGGGCTATGCTCGGCATTTCCTTGCGTGATCACGTCGGAAATGATGATATCCGCAGGAGAACCAAAGTTACCGACATAGCCCGAAGAATTGCCAAACTTAAGTGGCAGTGGGCAGGGCACATTGCTCGCAGAACGGATGGCCGTTGGGGCCGAAAAGTTCTGGAATGGCGACCGCGAACCGGAAGACGATATGTTGGAAGGCCTCCCACTAGGTGGACCGATGACCTGGTTAAGGTTGCGGGAAGGCGCTGGATGCGAGACGCACGGGATCGGTCAATGTGGCGACGCCTGGGGGAGGCCTATGTCCAGCAGTGGACGTCTTTCGGCTGAATTGATGATGATGATGTAAGTGTTTATCTGTTAGAGTGATGAGTGTATGTGGACGTAAGCAGAGCAAAGCATGACTGGGGACAGTCATGATAGTCAGAATGGCCGAATGTGGGAATGTATGAATGTAAGGTGTTAGTTAAGTGGCAACACTTATTAAATAAGGGAATGAAAGATGATGGAGTGACAAACTGTGTGAAAGAGCGAGTATATGAGAGGACGCGATTTGGAAGACGAAAGACGTTAAGTTGTGAACGGGAATTGTAACTAATTTTTCGGAAGAATAAAATATAAGAAGTGAAGTCCTCTCAACCAGTTTTTATTTCGAAGATCCCTTAATAAACACACTACATTTATTTTAATCGAAATATTTATATGATAAAATACTTCTAATCCACGGCAAGTACTGCGCTGTATCAGTAAACACGACGTATTCGTTGAGGTTGCAGGCGCGGCCTCCATTATCACTCTGGAGGGACATGGAGACGATTCCTCGGAGTCTCCACTTGCCGTCCTCTTTTAGATACAGGCCACCACCGGAGTCCCCTGAACAAGGACCACTACCGTCTCGATCACCTGACAAAGTGAAATGTCAAAAGTAACGTCTGGTAACTACATAGATTAATAAAGTTATAAGTAAGTAAGTGTCTAAGGCAGCGGTCGCCATCGGCAACCGGTGGTCCGTATCCGGACGTGCAAGGTCGAACCTCGAACCGCCGAATATTCATAACATATACCAACATTGAGCCATAACAGTCAAGTGTTTCAAATTTTCATCTGACGGCGATCGTTCACAAAGACGACATCTTCATCATTCAACTAGAAGTAAGCTGCCAGTCTATTCTGTAGGTAAACATGTCACTGGTCAGTTCTCATAAAGTGAACTGTCATTCCACCTTGATTGGATGAATTATTGATACTTCACTTCACCTATGTTTTGCAATATAAAATGACATTCGTACTCCCTATTGTCTGTTAGTGTACTCTAAATACATACCTGCACAGAAGGTCGTGTTGTAGGTTACTTGGTGGAAAAAAGAATTGCTAGCCCTGCAATCTTTAATGCTGACTATAGGGATGCGCACCAATTGGGGTACATCTAGCTGATACTGATTAGTGTTGCTACGGTCACCCCAACCGGCTACCTGTGAAAATATTATAGTGTGTTAAAAGAGAGAAGATAAAGCCGTTATCTACGCATGCTGTACATCAAACAACTGGTGAGCAACAACAACAAAACATTGGGCTTGTGAGTGTATGCAGTCATCATCATCATCTTCAGCCTATAGTAGTCCACTGCTGGACATAGTCCTCTCCAATTGCACGCCATTTGCTTTGATTTTCGGCAACTCTCATCCAGCTGCTACCAGCCACCTTGCGAAGATCGTCACTCCACCTAGCCACTCAAGAACTCATCTACCCCAACGTTCATCGGTTCTATGGCTTATATGACCGGCCCATTGCCACTTCAGCTTGCTTATTCTGTGAGCTATGTCGACAACTTTGGTTCTCTGTCGGATCACCTCGTTTCGGATTCGATCCCTTATAGAGACTCCGATCATAGCCCGTTCCATAGCTCACTGAGCGACTTTAAATTGATGCACCAGCCATATCGTGAGTGTCCACTTCTCGGCCCCGTAGGTCATAACAGGTAGGACGCACTAGTTGAAAAATTTAGTCTTCAGGCTCTGTGGAATTCGTGAAGAGAAAACTAGACGAAGTTTCCCAAACGCCGCCCAGCCCAGCTGTATTCTTCTCCACCTTCTCAAAGTAGTACCTACAGGAATTTTAGGTGTACTTTCATAAACTTAGGTCACATACATATAAAAAAAAACCGGCCAAATGCTAGTCGGACTCGCACACGAAGGGTTCCGTACCATTATCGCAAAACACTGCATAAAAATCACGTTTGTTGTATGGGAGCCCCCCTTAATTTATTTTATTTTAATTTATTAATTATTATTTTTTGAAGTAAATATACAACTAAATATTCTGTGAATATTTCAAGCGTCTACCTGTTACCGTTATTAATATCGAGCAAAAAACGGCAAAAATATCACGTTTGTTGTATGGGAGCCCCCCTTTAATATTTACTTTATACTGATTTTAGTATTTGTTGTTATAGCGGCAACAGAAATACATCATCTGTGAAAATTTCAACTGTCTAGCTATCACGGTTCATGAGATACAGCCTGGAGACAGACGGACAGACAGACAGACAGACAGACAGACAGACAGACGACAGACGGATCGCGAAGTCTTAGTAATAGGGTCCCGTTTTTACCCTTTGGGTACGGAACCCTAAAAAGGTGTTCCCTTGTTTTGCAGACAGAAATATCAGAGAATTTAGTTTCGCAGCAAATGATTTATATTATAATATTTGGTCCTTGTATTCTTATTTCGAATATTATTGTTTCAACGACTATTTACTTGCATGAAACATATTTCACAGAAACACAATTCAATTAATTTTATAATCACATTTTTAGGGTTTCGTACCTCAAAAGGTAAAAAGGAACCCTTATAAGATCATTTTCTTGTCCGTCTGTCCGTGTGTCACCACCAATTTTCTCAGGAACAGGTGGACCTAGCAAGTTGAAATTTATACCAAATATTGAGTCTCTATTAGGTGTATAAAAATCAAGGCCAACACGATAAAAAGATATAAGCAAATATAGATTTTCGCGAAAACTTGTAAGTACCAAAATTTACCTTAATTTTCAACTTTTTTTTTATTTTTCGGATTTTTCTCTTTACTTGTGCTGTAAGACCTTGCTTTTTTCCATTTATTTCGAACAGTAAATATAATTTGTTCTTTTTGCGGTTGCTTGTAATAAGTTAATTTCTGAATATTCCTATAAATAAGTTTAAAAAGGGTCGAATCTGTTCCAAAACTGAAACGGGGACACTCTGACTGCACGTAGTCTTTTGGTTACAACCGCTAGAGTGCATATAAAAAATCGGAGACGCGAAGGAAGAGCAACCCCCGCCCGCTGCTCACCTCTGCAGCTTCGGCTCGCTCAGCTGCTACGGCTCATACGAGTGCCTATCCTTTGTTACGTAAAGGCGAAAGGGTTGCACTGCCCGCAGTGCCGGACAGATTTAAAGTGTTAGAAGCAACTTAAAAGTGGTTTAATAACGATATTTAGGACATACGTGCATATGCAGTCACTATTAATGAGAATAACAAGATTGTTTTCGTGCTTGACTAGAATTTACCCGCATTGTTTTTGTGAACGCGGTGTTGTAATTTTATAGAAGGGTATGTATTTTGTCAACAATAAAATGTTTTCTTGGTAATAAGTTTTAAATTAACTAAAGAATATGAGGACAGAGAATATTTAACTTGTTATTCTATGATAATCATGAATATCGAAACATAAAATTTTATTAGTTGTTACTAAAATCAATGGTTTTTTTTTCTTAGTAAGCATATATATGAGAAAAAAATATGCGAAACTAAATTCTATAAAACTGTTATCTATATACAATCTTTTAAACAAAAAAAAATAAACCAACTTCCAAAACAAAACACTACAAAGCGAAAAATAACTTTCTTTTGGGCAGTCGGTGTCTTTGGTAGTTACCTATTTTTTTTCGTTTTCGGCACTGACTGTCGAAAATAAAGTTATTTTTCGCTTTGAAGTGTTTTGTTTTGGAAGTCGGTTTAATTGTTTTGTTTATTTTATTTTTTATTTTTCTGCTTTTTGTTTTGGTATCTACCCTAAATTACCATGAAAACCATTTAAAGCCAGAAGGCTTCTCATAACAATCCCAACAAGCCTAAATACGACTGGGATACATAGTTTATTTCGGAGTTCCAGTGCCTACCTTTCGGTATCATCATTACATCAGTTCGTGATCACTGCGCAACTGTCTTTTCTGGAGTCACTTGGCGCCCTACAGTACTTACAATTCCAGTATCCCCGACCACGCGTGAGAGCTCCGTTTCACCGCTCCACAGACAGGCTGGCTGGATGTACTTGTTGAACTTGACGCGTCTGTCCAGTGTGAGTACCATAATGTCATCTGAAAAAGGAAATTATCAAAAAAAAGGAAATATAATAGGTACCGGTATAGTAGAAGCATCCTATGTCCTTAGCCTAGTCAGTGAATTTACCTTGTGATAAAAGGGAAAATGCCCTATTTTATTAGATTTATAGTAATTCAGAATTTGCCTAGCCTTTTCCCAATGTTAGGGTCGGCTTCCAGTCTAACCGGATTCAGCTGAGTACCAATGTTTCACATGGAGCGACTGACTATCTGACCTCCACAACCCAGTAACTGGGTAACACGATACCTCTTGGCTAGACTGGTGTCAGATCTCTCCTTCTACTACTACTACGACTACTCGTTACGATTGTCAAAGACAGCTAAAATCTTCAAATGACAGCTTATAGTAATTAATTCTGTAATAATAAATATGTTATGGCTAATATAAAAAAAAAACGATTATGACGAGCAATGCCTTGATTGCCATTGGCCATTTTTTTAAACTTACTTTGAAGCGATCTAAAACTAACGTAGGACTCGTGCATAGTTGCATTCATAATCCTTCTGGTGACGGAGATCTCGTCAGACCAGTCGTCCAGTGCGTGTATACCAACTTTCACCACGATGTCCCTGTCACTAAGATTTGTTCGCCGACCCTGCTTGCAGTGGGCCGCTGTAAGTAAAAAAATCGGTGGTGACACATGGACAAACGGACAGACGGACAAGAAAGTGATCTTATAAGGGTTCTTTTTTTACCTTTTAAGGTATGGAGCCCTAGAAATACATATTTAACTCAACATCAAATTATTCAATAATTAAACATAATATATGTTGACATAGATTTATGCATAAAATTTACTTTTGTCTACTATCTTGTCTGTTATGTAACACATTGCCTAAGAAATTCATTTCGAAATATGAACATTAAGACACAAGATTATAAAATAAAAACAAAATTACATAATAACAGTTACGAAATGATTTTTGTATGGAGTTTTGTTATCATTATGTAACTGGCAGAATGATACTGAACCTGTAACCTCTCGAAAAAGCGCGCGTTGATTGTTTGTATATAGTCTGTGGTTTTTAGTCTGAACGTTTCTAATAAATTGTTATTGGAACTTATTTAATTAAATAAGCTCATCAGGTGTGGAAAAAGTAATATAATAGTGTTTTACCTTATGATTTTAAATAAACTTATTATATTCGTTGACTGTAAAAACCCGAACTACGGTAAAACCTAGGATTATCAACTTTTACCAGACCCTTAGATAAATTCTAAGATTTACCATGGCTTATCTGGTAAAAGCGCGAAACTAGCGACTATCATAGATCATTTCGGACTTCTATGTTACGGGGGTTTGGTTTCCGAATTTAGTCCTTCAGCTGAACCATTATGCGTGGGCCATGGCGGCCGTTTGGTGGTTATTCCAACCATTTCGGACTTTTACAATAAGATTTGATAAGTCTTAGGATTTACCGTAGTTTGGGTTTTACAGTATATTTTTTTAAACAAGCATTTTGAATTGAAATGTACTGAATGAAACACGATGCTGCTATCTTGTCTGGATGAAGAGTTGCTTTAGCCAACTGTCGACCCCATCATGACACCAACTTCATGGAACCATTTTCAATTATTTCCATGTTTCCACAGTTTTTTAACTACGCCAAGTTTCAGGTTAATCGGATGCCAGAAAAAGCTTGAAAAATTGATAACTAGTTACTGGACACACACTGCACACATACGGAATCAACGTAATAATAATAATAATCTGTGACCTGTCTTGTCAAGAGAGACAGTAAAAAATTCTTAGCTCTTCGTATTTTTAACCGACTTCCCAAAAAGGAGGAGTTTTTATTTTTTATGTATGTACACCGATTACTCAAAGACGCCTGGACCGATTTGGAAAATTATTCTTTTGTTTGAAAAGGTATACTTTCGATTTGGTCCCATAGTCATCAAGGCAGGATCTGATGATGGAATCTTGTAGAAATCGAGGGAACTCCTCAAATATTATAGGCATACATATAGCGATTTTAGCATTGTTTAACAACATTACAATCATTTGCACTCAGAAAGTAACATTTGGCGGAGTGGAACTGATGAAGAAGACCACAGATGGCCAACTACTTAATGCTAAGTATGTCACGGGTCTACGATATCTCGAATAGTTAAACGACTATGATGAAGCAAATACTTATAAATAAATAGTACTGATGAAAATGGTACCATCGAACTGATCTGATGATAAAGCCGGCAGGTAGGCACTGGAGCCCTGGGCGTCGGGAGTCGCAAGCCGGTTCCCGGCCACCGTAGGCGCGGGCTTGCGGACGGCGAGTAATGTGTAGCTCGCCGTCCGAGAAGGACCAGGCCCGAGTCGACGGCGCGTAGTGTTCCACGCGCGCCTCAAAGAGATGTCAGCAAAAACTGATGGGGTCCGTCTGGGTCGCGGATAAATTTGAAAGTGAGTTACCGCGGCCTGGCACAAGCAACTGAAGGAACACGGGTGGGTTTTAGTCAGTAAAAGTCTGACACGCCCCTGGAACTGCGAAATAAAACAATGTATCTGTAAAAGACGCCTCGCCTCGCATGGTATTTTACCATAAGGACATTTCTCACGGTCAACCTGTAACGGTTGTTTAAGGCCTGCATATGTTTGGGCCTTCTAACGGGTCTATGAATTACGCAACATAAAGATCTGTTGTCGGCATTTTACAGTATTATAATAATAAGTTAAATTCAATGCTTATTGTCTTCGGAACTGTAAACGAACCCTCATTATACTAATGAATAGCGGCCGACTTGACCGAACCAAACACATTAACTCGGCGTGAGAAAATAGGATATCCCGTTACATTGTCTCGTAGCTTTCTCTTCTTCGTGTTACAAATAAAAATACCACGTGGATGTTTAAAATAGGATTGACATAGGTGCCATGTGAGTTTTAGATTAAGACTACCTACACTTGTAATATATATAAGAACTAGAGAAAAGGTAGCTAATTAGAATTATACTCTCTCCTTGTCCGAGACGGTTTAACGTGTAGTAAGCTGTTTGTACCAGCGCCAAGTCACAACATTAAAGCTATAAAAAAAAAAAGTTAGTTTCCTCGTGTCACATCTCTACTTGTCATTACGGTTTTTTGTGCAGCGCTGTCACTTATTCCTCGTGATAAAAATGTTATTTTTATTGTTTTTGTACGATAATAATAGCTTAAAAGAATATTATATCAGTTGTATTATGAAGTGTTACGTGGTGTTAGGTTTTTACAAAAAACTATATAGTGTTTTCTGATAAACAAACAACAAGTATGATGCGCGGCTCACTCAAGGTCAAGGTTTGTTGTGTAAACATTACATTGAATCCTTGTTGGATTCAGAGTTACAGGTATGTTTTGAAATACTACTACTATACCCTTAGGAATTAGAGATCCTAAGTACGATAAAATAAACATTCGACGTTTAACCTAAAATGTATGCTAATGTTATCTAAAAACAATGCATATCCGCTTCCGGATACCTGTTAATAATAGTACAGATTATCTAGTATACGACCATAAATTTCTATTTTTTTTCTATTATGTTCTGTTCACATCCCCACGAATGAACGAACGAATTTACATCTTTTCCTAACGGTTTTTCTGCCTCGGTTTTTTCCGCCTTCTTGAACTTGAAAGTTTGTTTTTGAGAAGTGTGTTAGTTACCCTGAAATTTAAAATGGGAAAAAGAAAAAGTAAAGATGCAAACCACCTCAAGAAAAAAATACGGAAACTTGAAGAAAAATTGAAGAATTTGCCTCAAGATTCAGAAGAAGAATCACCATGCCGCCCATCTTCACGGCAGTATACGCCGCCGCCACCGACGTCGGCAACTGAGACCGGGGTTATGGAGGAATCCATCAATATCAATGAATCAGAAGCCAACAATTATACAGGTCGGTCGTACAATTCTCTTAGAATACTTAACTGAATTAAACTTCAAACGCCTGGGCCGTAATACCTATATATGAACATTATATTTTGACATCAGGCGCTATCACTAGTGGATAGACAGTGTCTCACTATCTAACAAATCTAAAATAGAGCAGGCGCTATCACCTTGCGGTTAGACAATGCTCCTAGACATTATGCTGTGTAATATACCAGTTATTGAAGCACTATCACTGAGCGGATAGACATTTCACTCCTTTTCTAAAATAAAGTATAATATTTTTCAGAAACTGACCAACTTCCTGAAGAGTTTTTACTGGCATTGGGAAAAGAGGGAGAGGAGAAAGAAGAGTTTGGTGATCCAATTCGATCTGAATTGGCCCTTCGCTGGACAAAAATAATGTCAGAAGGGTTGGGTAAGGATGGCCGAGACAAATTGATTGAAAAATACCCCACTCCATCTAACTTCCCTAATGCTGTTGCACCGGTAATGAACGCTGAGTTATTAGCTACTCTCTCGGAACCATCCGTTAAGAGAGACAGAAGAATAGTTTATAGACAGAATCTTATTGGAAATCTAATGACATGCTTGGGTCGATCCCTAACAAATATACTGAAGGGTGATATAAATAGCAAGAAGCTTATTGAGGAGATAAACGATGCTGCAAAAATTGCATCGGAAATCCATCATCAAGACTCCTCCTCCAGAAAATTTTTTGCCTTATCAGGAGCCAGTAAAGTAATCCAGGAAGCAGTTAAGAACACAAAAATTGATACATTTTTGTTTGGAACAGACTGTGCAGATAAAATAAAAGCTGCACAGTCTATACAAAGAACAAGTACACAGATTGCAGAAACCAGGAAGACCAAATCAACTACATCAACAATGGCAAAGAGACAGTTAAACTGGAGGGGCCCGCCGCAGAACCATCAGCCACAATACCAGCAAGCTCGCGGTGGGCAATTTCAACAGAACTCATACAAGAAACAGCCTCGATTCGACCGACCTCGCCAGACCAGACCAGACCAGGCCAGACCTCGCCCTCCAATCAAATCGAAGCCCAGGCACTACCGCTAGTAAATCAGGTACATGCAGGCCGACTTAAATATTTCATTAACAATTGGCTGCAGATTACAAATGACCCTGTAGTGTTAGGATGGATACAAGGTTATGATATACCATTTACTAAAATACCAACATCTCATGATACTGAGCCACAACACTGGCCAAAAAATGAGAAAGAAATTATCTCTTCTGAGATTAAAAAGCTTTTACATCTAGGAGCAATCTCTGAGTGTTCATACTGTGCTGACCAATTTACATCACCCATATTTTTAGTACCAAAACCCAATGGCTCATTTAGATTTATTTTAAATTTAAAGAAATTAAATCAATACATAGATACAGAGCATTTCAAGCTAGAAGACATTAGAACAGCTTGTAAATTAATGTCAAAAAATTGTTACATGGCTTCAATAGATTTAAAGGAGGCCTACTTTTCAGTACCAATATCATCAAATAGTAAAAAATTCTTAAGGTTCAAATTTGATGGTTTACTATACGAATTTAATGCTCTACCCTATGGCCTTTGTACAGCCCCTTTTGTTTTTACAAAACTTCTCAAACCAGTTTCTACATATTTACGAAATAATAACATTTTATTAACATGTTATTTAGATGACAGTTTGTATTTTAATAAATGTCAATTTAAGTGCAGAAAAGATATTGAAATAGCATGCAAACTTTTACAAGATTTAGGTTTTATAATAAATTATGAAAAAAGTGTTATAACACCTAGCCAAACATGCAAATATCTAGGTTTCATTTTAAATTCAACAGACCTCACATTGTCAGTTCCACATGAAAAACAATTAGTAATTCTAGAAAGAATTAAATTATTTAGACACCTTAATACTTGCAAAATAAGAGAATTCTCACAACTATTAGGATCACTTAATTCAATTTGTCCAGCCCTTCCATATGGTTGGCTATATACCAAAGCTTTAGAGAGACAGAAATACCTAGCATTACTGAAATGTAATGACAATTATGAATCGCCTATGAATATCTCTCAAGTAATCAAATCAGAATTGAAATGGTGGCAACATAATATATACAAAAGTAACCCAATTAAACAATATAATTTCCACATAGAAATACACACCGATGCTTCTACCACAGGCTGGGGAGCTGTGTGCAGTCACAAGAAAGCTTCTGGGTCATGGTCACGTTCAGAACAAGAACACCATATTAATTATTTAGAATTGAAAGCTGCTTTTTTAGGGCTTCAGTGTTTCACAAAAGATATATATAATTGCGAAATCTTATTGAGAATAGATAACACTACTGCAGTGGCATACATTAACAAAATGGGGGGAGTGCAATTCCCACACCTCAATAATATCACAAGAGAGATTTGGCAATGGTGTGAAAATAGAAATATTTGGGTTTTTGCTTCCTATATAAATACCAAAGAAAATTTTGAAGCTGATAAAGAATCTAGGAAAATCAATATTGAATGGGAACTTTCACAAAAAGCTTATATGCAAATAACTAAACAGTTTGGCACTCCTGAAGTAGATTTATTTGCCTCTAGGACAAATAAAAAGTGTGCAAAATTCGTTTCCTGGAAATGTGATCCAGAAGCATTCACTGTAGATGCTTTCACCCTTAGTTGGGCAAATATATTTTTCTATGCATTTCCACCTTTTTCATTATTGTTAAAATGTTTATATAAGATACAAAGAGATAAAGCCAAGGGAATTTTAGTTTTTCCTTATTGGCCATCACAACCATGGTTCCCACTAATAAAATCTTTGTCCTGTGAGGATCTTATTGTTTTTAGTCCTAACAAGAGTCTGTTGTCATCTCCTTTCAGAGAATACCATCCCCTGCACCACCAGCTTACCCTGGCTGCAGGGCTGCTGTCAGCCAAGCGTTTATAAGGCGTGGAACACCACGCTCTGCACTAAATTTGATGTTAAACTCACTCTCAATAAATACATTCAGACAATATGATTCATCCCTAAAATTATGGTGGATGTTCTGCAGGGAGCACAATTTAGACACTTATCAGGCATCGATTCCATATATTTTGAATTTTTTAACCAAGTGTTACCAAAATGGGGCGTCATATGGTACAATAAACACTACCAGGTCTGCATTATCCCTCCTGATGGGATCCAAAATCGGATCTGACGACAGGCTAAAACGGTTGATTAAAGGAATCTTTCGATCAAGACCACCAATGCCGAAGTATGACAGAACATGGGATCCAGGCATAGTACTAAATCATCTAGCAGGATGCTACCCAAATGAAGAAGTAACACTCGAAAAATTAACCAAAAAATTGGTCACTTTACTGGCATTAACTACTGGTCACCGTGTTCAAACCTTGTCAATGATAAAGATATCAAATATGAAATTCACTGACAGTGGTGTAGAAATATACATACCTGATATAATAAAAACATCCAGAAGAGGTAGCATACAACCAATGTTTCACTTGAAAACCTTCATCCAGAAGAAAGAAATTTGTCCTGTCAACACCATTAAATCTTATATAGATCAGACAAGTTCTATAAGAAACAGTACAGATGAATTAATTCTTACATTCAAGAAACCTTATAGAAAGGCATCAACGCAGACTATAAGCCGTTGGATCAAGTCGATATTGGAAGAAGCAGGAATTGATGTCACCATCTTCACAGCCCATAGCACCAGACATGCATCAACATCTGCTGCAAACAGATCCGGTGTCAGTATTGATGTAATTAGAAAGGCTGCAGGGTGGTCTCAAAATTCTGCCATTTTTGCCAGGCATTACAATAGACCTATCAACCAAGATACATCCCAGTTTAGTAGTGTGATATGTAACACTGTTATGACCTCATAAATTGTTGATTATTTTCCTTGCATTGTTACCAATTAATGTAACCTAATGTTATACATTTCTTTTTGATTAATATAATACATATTTAATACATAATTATTTTTTACTAGCAAATCTGGTTATTCACAACCAAACTTCAAACATCTACACGTTAAACCGTCTCGGACAAGGAGAGAGTATAATTATAAGATTAAACGAACTTACCTTAAGTGAAGTTCTATCTTAATTATACGAAGCTCCTTGTCCGAGACGGCAGTCCCAAAAACCCTCCCACTAATACTCATTGAGTATTATCCCAGTATTGGGGTTGTTCATAAACCTGTCTTTAAACGTAATGACAAGTAGAGATGTGACACGAGGAAACTAACTTTTTTTTTTTATAGCTTTAAAGTTGTGACTTGGCGCTGGTACAAACAGCTTACTACACGTTAAACCGTCTCGGACAAGGAGCTTCGTATAATTAAGATAGAACTTCACTTAAGGTAAGTTCGTTTAATCTTATAAGTATGTTTTCATAGCTCATAAGTAGGGAGTAGGTTAGATAAGACTCTTGTATTGAACTTTTACACGTTTTATAATTTTCCTAGGTAGAATTAAGTATGTAGATTAAGGAAATGTATAATTTGTGTAGATTTAAGTAAGATAAGTTTAATAAAGTCGGCATTTCTGCGGTGCCGTTGAGGGAGAGTGGCACTATTGTTCGCGGCTAGCGGTTTTTGTATAAAGGCCGGACCGCTTCGGGGCTGAGACACAGTCGGTCTCCAGCTCTACAAGGGGTAACAAATAAAGAATAAAATTAAAGATACGAATCAAGACAGTATTTTCATTCCTCCAACAAGACCCCAACAAACAACAAAATACAGTCTACTACAGTATGCTAGTCATGTTTGTGCTTATTGGAATAGTCATGAGATGTACTTTGGCTATATATGATTTTTATGGCAATTGGAGGTACCTATCAAAACTAAAAAGACATAAATAAAAAAAATATTAACAAAAAAAGAAAAACCTTCTTCCAAAAAAACACATTACAAAGTGAAAAATTACTATCTATTCCGAAGTCTGTGTCAAAACACGGAAAACAATTGGTACCAAAGACACCGACTTCGGAAAAGAAACTTATTTTTCACTTTATAGTGTTTTTTTGGAAGTCGGTTTGTTTTTTTTATTAAAAAGATTTTTAACCCCCGACGGAAAAAGAGGGGTGTTATAAGTTTGACGTGTGTTGCTGTGTATCTGTGTGTCTGTGTTTGGCATCATAGCTCCCAAACGGATGAACCGATTTTGATTTAATTTTATTGTTGTTTAAAAGGTGACTTTGTCGAGAGTGTTTTTAGCTATGTTTGATTAAAATCGGTTTAGCCGTTCAAAAGTTACCCGCATTTTACTCTTTGAATCTGAGTTTTTGACGAAGTCATAATTACGTGTTTCGATAGATTGTCGATTGAAGCGTGTCTACTACTAGGTTATTATATATAGTTTAAAAAGTATGAAATAAAAATTAAACACCAACGTTTACAGCAGTTTATTTTATTTACTTAGCGGTTCCCCGACGCGAGTGCGAGGCTTATTTTTTGCTTTTTAGAGGTTTTTATGTCGGGAGTTCTTTAAATTTTAATTTAATTTATATCTAAAATATATTTATCAAACCGTACAATATCACCGTTATATCTGCATCAAACTAAATTTTAATAATGTATATATAATAAACCAAGAAGAAAACAAATAATATAATTACAATGCCAAACAATACAAAATCAAAATAAAAATGACATGCTAAGAAGAAAATGTTGACACGAAGCCAAGTCCGAGCCAAGAACACACGCCCAACATCTTCGAGTTCGTCGCTCTGCTCCGCCTCGCAGCCGCCGGGATCCCCTACAACCGTGAGAGTTGCTTCGACCTCGAGCGACGCATACTTCTCTCCACCGACGACACCACCACCTGCGCGTCAACGGGGAGGATGCCGGCTGCCAGACAACTTGGGGCCTCGAGGCTTCTGACAGGGTCCTCACCGGACCCTACCGGTGGAAGTGTGCAGCACATGCGATGGACGAAATCCATTAAAGAAAACGTCATGCGCGCATACTTTGGGGCTACAGAGGAAGTAACCTGACAACGTACCGTGGTCGGATGCTCTCTCTGTTTCAGGTACTTGAGCCAGCTGTCAACGTTTCGCCCCAACACCTATCCGATCAGATGCGGGTCATCCAACGTAACCGTATGTTGGATGACGCCGTACTTGATAGACTGCGTAATGAATCACGGAGTAGCCGTGTCTCGCCTTCCTTGCCACCGGCCGCGGTGCAACTGCAACCCAATGTTTCACCGCGACCCGATCATGTTGGCGAGGATGACGACGATGAGGCTATATCCGTGAATACCCAGTGCAATGTACGATTGAGGAGCGCTGTGGTGTGTGCATTCAGAGAGTATCGTTCCACACCGTCTGAGCTTAGACCTCGGTTACCTCGTCTGCCCGTGCATGAGAAAAATAGGGCGCTGGTGTGTGCTCTAGATTCACAGCTATCAAAATGTTTTAATAGCAGCAAAGACCTTGCCGATACCCACTCGATCTTGTACTGTACGGCTGCCGCTGGCATGTCGTGTAACTAACGTCAAATTTCCCAAAACTGATAGAGCTACACGACCAGCTATACCAGCTTGGCAGTGCAGGATTGAGCGTCGTATCGGCAAGCTTATCTGCTTCAGGAATGGCAACACTCGCCCCACTCGCAACGATTGTTGATATAGCGGTGCCCCATGACGAGAACCTCGTGAAGGCTGAGAGAGATAAGAAAAGTAAGTATCTTGATCTGGCTCGCGAAGTTGATGATATGTGGGATGTGAATACAGCAATCATTGTGCCGATATTCGTTACGGCCAATGGCATAATAGCCAAGAGCCTCGACGAATATCTGAGGAGGCTCTCGTTGGGCAGCTGGATCAAGGGCTTGATCCAAAAAACGGAACTCCTGGACACGGCTCGTAACGTTAAGAGGTTCCTCTCTCAGGAGCCCTGACCACCGGTAGCTTGGACCCTGTTACCGATACCGGTGGGCTACTATTTTTTATAGTTTTGTGCAACAAAATCATTTTTTAAATGTTTTTCTTTTTGTATGTGTTTTATAAAAATATTTAAAAATTTAATTAATAAGAAAATAGTTAAATAAAGGAAATAATAATTTAGTATCTTGACTTGGCTCACGAGGTTGTCGACATGTGGGATGTGGACAGGAAGACACAGCGATCATTGTACCGATAGTCGTGTCAGCCAATGGCTTAATATCCACGAGTTTTTTTTTTTTTGATCTCGCTGGGTAAATATGCATTACGTATACCCGCCCATTGGGGGAATGGGGGGGGCTATGTGGGACTCCCCGGGCTGACTGACCCGGCCCGGTATACCCACTAAAATAACCCAGCGGCACTCCCGCATCGTCTGAGTGGAGGAGGACTGGAAAACTGGCACAGCCTTTACGTCCAGTCCTCCGCCGACGACCGCCCGCCTTTACAGCGGGGCCTTCACGCCCCTCTTTTAGTGGAGGGGCCCGGGAACGACCGCGAGTGCTCGGCCGTTCCCGCCCGACGAGGGTGGTGATTAGTGCAATGCGAGCGATAGGCGCCCCCACGCCTGTCGCCCGCTAATCACCACCAGAAGGTGGGAGGAGACGATCATAAAACCGCCTTCTCACACCCCTTCTTCGCCTGCGGAGCGGCGGCGCGAGAGGATCGTCCTCCCGCGCACGCTTCACCGGCTCCTTTTGCGACATCACGTACTCGCAAAAGGAGGCAACCGCCACCCGTGGGCCCTCCTCACTCCCCAGCATGGAGTTCACCACGCTGGGAAGCGAGAGGTCCTGCCCGATCACACTGATTAGGGCACGGCGCAGCTCAGCCCAGGCTGGGCACACCTCGAGGGTGTACTGCGCCGTGTCCTATACTGCTCCGCAGTCATGGCACGCCGGGGTTTTCTCCCTCCGAATCCGGTGCAGGTGCGTTCCGAAACAACCATGTCTGGACAACACCAGCACCAGACGGAACGAGAGCAAACCGTGGGGCCGCTCGAGCCAGCTCCGCAGGACTGGACCGAGCGCGTCCAGCGTCCGACGGCCAAAGACGGCGGTGGCGAGGTCCTCCGTCCAATGGAGGACGATTGCGTCCCTCGCCTCCCACCGTACGGCTTCCTGCTCTTCCGCGGTGGGGTGCTCGCCCAGCAACTTACGCCGCGCCGTGCACTCGTACACTCTGGCAAGCACCCAAGCCTCTAACTCCCAAGGAGCGGTAGGCCCTCGCCACCCGATGTGCAATGGCCCTTTGGGGCCAAAATGGCGGTCGCGTTCTCCCTATTGTGGAGGGAGTCCGCCCAGATGGGCGCCCCGTAGAGGGCCATACTCTTTAGGATACCGGAATACAACCGCCGGCATCGCGCCTTGGGCCCCCCCAAGTTCGGCAGGAGTCACGAGAGGGTATCGGCGGCCTTCAGCAGGCGCGTCAACAGCCCACTGAAATGTGGGCCGAAGCGCCACCTGCTGTCCAGCAAGAGGCCCAGATATTTCATCTGGGCTCGACCTCGATCCTAACGCCCTTCACAACTATATGGACGTCAGGAGGGTGGGGTAGGGAATAACCACGAGCCTTGTCCAACACCTTAAAAGGCTCTCGTTAGGCGGCTGGATCAAGGCCTCTATTTTGTATATACTTTAATGTTTTTTTCTTATTTATTTAAAAATGAAGATAATAAGGAAATTAATGAATAAATGAAATTAACTCCCGTTTATGATGTCACGATGTACTGGGATCGGTCTATTATCACATTCATCACTTATAGGACTATTGTTGTCAATAAGCCGGAAATAGTGGTGATAGACCGAATAGCGCGCCGCACAATGATAATCGATGAGTGACATCCCACTTGACTAGTACCTCGTGAAAGCTGAGAAAGATAAACAAATCAAGTAACTTGACTTGGCTCGCGAGGTTGCCAACATGTGGGATGTGGACTCTGCGATCATTGTACCGATAATCCTGTCAGCCAATGGCTTAATAGCCACGAGAACAAGCATCGACCAACACCTTAGAAGGCTCTCGTTGTTTTTTAAGGTTTTCTTTTATTAAATATTAATAAATGTTTTAAATAAGAATATAGATGAATAAAGGAGTTAATAATATAAAGCTTGTAAAAGGACCCAAACCAAAACAAAAAGACGAAGTTTTTTTGACAATGTGCGAAAGATTATATGGCTAGGCAGCAACGGACAATACAATCACTGACATGATGGGGAATACACTGGGACAATCATGATGGAGTCGCTTACTTGTAACTTCATCAACATTCCAGCCGGGCGTGTTTCGGCTGGAAAAATGATGAAATTCTGCTGAACATAGGCCTCCCCCAAGTGTCGCCAAATTGACCGATCCCGTGTGTCTCACATATAGCAGACATACGCAACCTTAATGAGGTCATCGGTCTATATTTTTTTTGTTTTTTTGTTGGGTAATCATCAAAACCCACCCGTGTGTCCTTCAGTTGCTTGAGCCAGGGCCGCGGTAACTCTTTTTCAAATTTATCCGTGACCCAGACAGGCATCGGCCCTCGCGGACCCCGTCAGTTCTGCTGACATCTCTTTGTCATCGGTCTACCTAGACTCTAGCAACGCAAAGTCTTCGTTTTGTGTCTTTCGGTTCGCGGTCGCCACTCCAGAACTTTTTGGCTCGATCGACCACCCGTTCTACGAGCAATGTCCTGCCCACTGCCACTTAAGTTTCTTCGGTCTATGTCGTTAACTTTGATCCTCCTGCGGATATACTCATTTCATGCAGTAACTAATGACCACTTAAACTCACCTGTAACAATATGACGATCGGAAACGAGCGTGCCTCCGCAGATAAATTCAAGAGCCCTACCCTTAGAAGAGAATATAGCCACAAGCCAAGGTACATATCCCCTCTCGTAAAAGCGGCCATTTTGGACCAGTTCTTGAATCTGGTTGCCACCGTAGATTACACCGCATTCATCCGTTGTTACGGATGGAGTATAACTGTTATGTGGGCTGAAAAAGACACAGTATGTAATTAACATATTGAATATAAGCCATTATAATTATAGTAAAATATATCTTCTAGTGAAATTTGTACATTGTGCGTGCAAGCACAAACATAAATATTTGTGTAAGCAGCACAATATTGATCCATTCCTAACTAGTGTAGCATCAGCCAGGAAGCATTTAAGCCGAAACTTTTTCACCTTGGTCAAGGGTCGTTAAGCAGTACGAGCAACATGTTAGTAACACTATAAGTATATAAGTTATTTAGTAATTTCTCAATTGGTGATCTATTGTTATTAATGTCTACTGAAATGTCCATAGAAATTAAGAATTGTTCAATATTTTATAAGTGAAGACTTTTAATTGGCTGACTGTGCTGTGACGGTGATCGGAACACAGCATAGCTTTCCCAAGTGTCTTGTCAAAGCAGATTCATACATACCGGGGTTCCTTAGTCACAGGTCGTAAATACTCCAGCTTAGGTGGTGGCGAAGGTTTCCTTATCTCATACTCCAGGTTATCAGGTGGAGATGGATTATTCGTCATTTTTTCGTTAGCAAATAAGGGGTATGTGAGGAAAAATTCGTCTCCATCACCTGATTTGGAGTATGTGTAGAAGTAACCGTTTCCAGCAATACCACCTGGAGTAGAAGGTGCCTTTATTGGTTCCACCCACGGATTGGACTGGGATTGGTTCGTGAAGAAGAACGGGTGGAAAGGTGAACTAGCTGAAAAATTATAACGGTTTTAGCTGGAGTATATTTTAATCTCATTGATATTTGTGAAATTTAAAAAGAGTGCGTTTAATGAGTCTGGTTCCCGTCAATACACAGCGTTCGTTCTCAGCACGGATAATGCGCTGTTGACCTCGAATACCTGTCAAGAAATCACGTTGCTACAGCAACATTCGCTCTATTAATTTTAGGGAAATTATTAACCAGGTGAAAAATATACTGAATGGACGACTATTATATAGAAAGAAAGTAAGAAGAAAGAAAATACATTTATTTAGCACAGACTAAAAGACACACAATATAAGTACTACATTCATAATAATATATTAACATCAGATAAAATTCAAATAAAAATAAACAAAAAAGTGTAAAATCTGATGCTCCTTGCATCAGATTTTGTTTGTAGGAAAGTGTGCCTCACGGCTACGCCAAAAAGGCCCAGTTCAGCAAAAATGTCCAGACAACTAGTGTCTAACGCTGGTTTTCAACTGGACCTGATGTGTGAGGTGACGGATGTATATCAGTTTTATACTGCAAGGTGACGTGTTTATGAATACATAAGTAAAATAAATTTGTGTTCATTAAAAATAGTGAGGAATATGGGAATATGTACATAAATAGTGTGGAAATTAGTAAATAACATTGCAAGAATAAAACAATTTGATTATATGGGTAGATAAAAATATCATATAATTGAGACATTTAGTGCGACCATATCTAGCTTTCTTAGTGCTTCTACGAGATACTGCCGTAAGCGTCGTCTAAAAACGTGTATTATATTAATTACTCTAATCGAAGGTGGCAAGTTATTCCATATTTTGGAAGCCGCATAACGAAAGCTGCCTATTAAAGCGATTGTACCCTGAGACTGAGTCGAGAGTTTTTCTGAGCATTGCCTTCTACCGCATTCCCGTCTACTCGTGATCCAACTTAGCTTGTCATAAAGGTAATCCGGCTTTTGATATTTTACCACATCGAACAGAAGGCAAGCTATGTATAGTTTGCGTCTGGACTTCATCTGCCTGTTCAGAATAGGTGTTACATGACTTCTGTAAGGAATATTATAACAAAACCGAGCACAAGCGTTTTGTACCGTTTGGATGAGGCGGTCTGTACGAGCCAATAGGCGCGGGCCGTAAACCGTGTCAGCGTAGTTCAACCTGGACAGAACCAGGGTTTCCACGAGCTGTTCCCTTAGTTTTTCGGATAAGTAAGGTCTCATATTATTGTCACCTTTAGGCGATAAAAACAGTTTCTAACCGAGTCTGCTACGTTTTTCTCAAAACAGAGGTCTTTATCCATAATGACACCTAGATTCCGCGCTTCATACACTCGCTTAATTGGTTCGCCCATAATTTTCAGGTCAAATGTCACAGGTAATCGAGCCAACTGCTGTCTTGTGCCAAATACCATATATTTAAAGTTGCACCCTATTAGATAGCTGCGAAACCATTGCACAGCACCGGCATCGAAACCATAATAATTTAGCTTGGATAGTAATAGCGGGATATTTATTGCGTCAAATGCACGAGAAAAATCGTGTAAAACCAGTAATGAGCACATTCCTCTATCTTGGGCAGATAATATATTATCAGTAACATCCAGTAAAGCAGTAGATGTACTACGCTGCTTTCTGAAACCAGATTGTAAATCAGAAAGGAATCACTTTTATTTTGTTCCAAAAATAGTGTTAACTGGCGGCTAACGACTTTTTCCAATACTTTGGATAGACATGGCAATATACTTATAGGGCGTAGATATTTTATAGTGGAAGGATTAGAATTTTTTGGCAAGGGCCTAACGGAGGCAGTTTTCCATAGGTCGGGGAACTTAGACGTCAGTATGGAGCAGTTTACTATGTCCGTTACAATAGTTAATACGTTAACTATTGTAACGGACATAGTAAACTGCTCCTGCGGCAGGGTCATGTTAATCATATCCAGGGTAATGTTGTCGTAACCTTCAGCGTTACTTTTAAGGTTGGAGACAACGCGAGAGATGTCGTTTTCTTCCACTGGAGTGATTGCAAAAGTTTCTTCACCATGTCTATGGTAATCACTAAGTGTTTTAGCTCTTTGTAAATTTTTTTTCAGCTTTCATTTTCCTATAACTACTAATCGCATCGGGATAAAATTTCCATTATGGGCCGTTGAAATAGAGAGCTTTTTAAAAATTTTCAAGACTCGGAAATTTTATGTATTTGTGTATATTTTTCGTGGGAAAAAAATGAGAATTAGTCCAAGAGCGAGCGAAGCGAGCTCGGGAGCATAGGGCACCCCGACACGGATAGGTTAGGTTCGAAGAAGATAACGGGAGCTGAAGTGAGCGAGCAAAGCGAGCGAACGCAGCTCCCGGCATCTCCTTCATGTTAGGTTACTTTAGGCCCTGCAGACAGAAATAGGAGCCCCGCGCAGCGGGGCTCCATCGACTTTGTTGCTTAAATAGTAATCTTAAACTTTAACCATGGATATTTCCATAACCATGGGGCTCTGAGTAGTGGGGATGGTACCTCGGAGATGGTTGATGGTAGACGGCTCCGTCGACAAACTTTAATTTTCAAGTCGCTGTTTTAAACATTTGTTTTCGCCCACTGTCTGTCGCCCACTTAGTATTTCAGTAAGCCATAATATTCATAATTTGAATTTATTTTTGATCGTTTAAATACTATCCTTAATTTTACAGCTAAGATTTAAATTCAAAGAGCAAACAAACAACACACAAGAAACAAATAACGCTACGGAACATGAAATTTTCTGCGCGGCGTCCGAACGGTTATTTATGTATGTTTCCGAGGAATTTTGGCATTGTCACCGCCGCACGTCCGAATACGAAAGCTTTCGCATCGTCTAAACAGAGGCCTGAAACAGTAGGAATCTGCACTAAATAGAGCGCATTTTGCTTTAAAAACGTGGTTTACAGGCAGGTATTTGACTTCGAAAAATCCCACACTCGCTGATCTTTTCCCCAAAAGTCCAGGCACCATTTCGACGAGGACGAGGATTCGTCTTATATAAACGGGGCCTAAATGAGACCAGCAGCCTTATTGCATAGCGAATTCAGCAAGGCAAAGGGCGAAGTCATTCTCTATATGTTTGTTGTTTTCGGTTTATAATAAACTATATGAAAAGTAAAGTTTGAAGTAAAAGTTAACAGGCCCAAGACATAATGGCATTCTAGCATATGAATTCATTGGTATTGGATCCTGGCCACTAGGGAACTTCTCAAAAATCACATATTATGTATAATATTTTCAGATTAATGACAATTCCAAAACACTACCTTAACTAAATCAAGCTCATGTTGGATGTGACTGGGCTTGAACTACGTAGACAAAAAAAAAGATAATTCAAAAAATCTAAAAACCGGACTGCTTAAAAAGCGAACTAAAAAGACGTAAACAAGACGAAAATCATGCTGTGCAGTCGGTGGATACATATTCGCGAGCTGGCGGACCAAAACCAGATGTATCCTCCGACTGCACAGCAATGGCGCCCAAAAGCCGCCATTTTTCTATTTTCCGATTTTCATGTAACCAGCGACACTCGCAGGGTTAAGAAAAATCGATTGGTGTAAGAATCATCAAAATCGGCTAACGCGTTTGGTCTCTAGAAAGCCACATAGGAACATACATACATACATAGACTGATAAATAAATTACCCTCCTTCGGCAGTTGGATAAAAAGGAACTCCATAACGGCGAACAGCACGAAGGTGTATGTTGTGTGATTGAGATACTATATTTTTTAAATAGGCTCGCGCTTGACCACTATCTCTCTCACTATCTCTTATTCTTATTCTTTATTGTACACAAACAGATGTATACAAATACAGAAGGACAACTTATGTACAAAGGCGAGCTTAACACATAATTGAGTTCTCTTACAGCAAACCTCAGTGTTATAGAGATTAGGTGATACGTGAACAATAACATACAACACAAGAAGTAAAAACAAAATCCAACTAGCAACTGCATGTGCACGGACCAAGGTAAAAAAAACATTATTAGTGGAGGAAGCACAGCTGTTTAATGATTTACCGGAGGATATAAAGAGGTGTGATAATATTACTATATTTAAAAGTAAATTCAAATAAAAACCGATCAAGTGCGTGTCGGGCCAAGCGCAGTAATAGGGTTCCGAAGTTTCATAATAATGCGGACTAAGAAGAGGGTTTTGTCGTTGTTACATGAACATTTAAACGGTTTCAGCGGCACACAACTTCTAAAAACGGGCCCACATAGGATGATGTTTTTTTTTTATCTAGATGCTCGCGTTTGACCACTGTCTCGCCAGACAGACAGACAGACAGACAGACAGACAGACAGACAGACAGACAGTTTTTACCCTTTGGGTACGGAACCCTAAAAATGTTATCTATTTGAGTACCACCGCGGGTGCGAATTGCGAAAGGACCCGATACGAGCGCGCGTTAGAGCCACGGGGAATCAAAAAGATGTTAACTTCAAAAATTAAAGAAAATTGTAACATTTCGGCCCATAATTTGGATTCAAAATTATCGACACAGAGGTTTACCTCTTCAAGAGGTATATCCCACCTGGTCGAATCGAAGTTAGGGGAAGGGGAGCAGCCAGGATTCTTTTTAGTAGTGATGTGGTGACACCGTGTTCTCCAGATACTCTTGCAGCCCTGGAGAGCAAACACCCTGCCCCAGGGGATGGTCTTTCTTTTCCCGACCCCCCGGTCCTGATATTAATACCCTCACAATTACAGGTCGAGAGGTGATCAGAGCCGTGTGTTCCTTCCTGTGAGGCTGCCGTACATGCATTATCGACCTACCTAAATTCCGGCAAAGGAGAGGTCATCCTGAAGGTTGATATTAAAAATGCATTTAATTCGATTAATAGGGACACCTTGCTGGCAGAAACTAAAAAGTAAATATCTCAAATTTTTAGTTTTCTCTGGCAATGTTATAGGCATCCATCTAAATTACTTTATCGGGACAATCTTCTGGAATCCGCAGGCTGTCAACAATGTGACCCTCTCGGGCCAGTGATCTTCAGTGTGGCTATTCACCCAATTATTCGACAGCTAAATTCAAAATTTAACCTTTGGTATCTCGATGATGGAACCCTGGGAGGCGATGTAGACACAGTTTTAGATGACCTGCAATTTTTAAAACACCAACTACATTCTATAGGACTGGATCTAAATTGTTCTAAATGTAAGTTATTTTTATCTGACAGTACCGACAGACAAGTGACACTTTCAAAATTCTATATAGCTCTCTTCGTCTCCTTGGGTCCCCAGTCTTCGATGATTCCTTGCCCTATTTTATTGAGAAAAAAATTCAAAATTTCAACAACATTTCGGAAAGATTGCTCCAAATTGACATGCATTCGGCTATGGTGATAGCCGAATGCATGTCAATTTGGAGCCAATCCGCTTTTGTTGTTTTGGCCCCAAATTAACATAATATTTCCTTCGTGCTTCCCATCTATGGAAGCACCCTCATCTTTTAGAAAAAATGGACCAAATTATCCGTCATAAACTTACTTTAATTTTAAATGTGGTCATGGACGACCGAGCTTGGGCTCAAGCTACTCTTCCCATCCGTATGGGGGGCCTCGGCGTCCGCAAAATTTCTAGTATTAGTTTACCGGCATTTATATCCTCGGTCCACGGTACTGAGAGATTAATCAGGAATATCCTAGCTCACATAGTGATTAATTTTGATGTGCCGTGCTTCACCGAGGCTATTGATGCTTGGAAACTCGCTTGCCCGAATTGTAATCTGCCCGACTTTCCATCATCCCAGAGACGGTGGGATGAGCCGCTCTGCAGAGCAGTTCAGGAGCACCAAATTGCCACTTCTGCCACTCCTGCCGAGCGCGCTCGCCTGCTGGCTGTGGGTGAGTGGGAGTCGGGCCTCTGGCTTCACGCACTACCGTCGTCGAACATAGGCACCTTGTTTGACGACACTACTTTCCGCCTCGCTGCTTCCCTACGTCTTGGCGCTCCCTGTTGTACTCCTCATCATTGTCACTGTGGCGAATTTGTCAACAGCCTCGGTCACCACGGTCTATCATGCAGCCGAAGTGCGGGTCGCATAGCGCGTCACGGAAACTTAAACACATCATCCGACGTGCTCTCGTCAACGTCGGCGTTCCGGCCGTATTGGAACCCCATGGCCTGGCACGTGACGTTGGTAAAAGACCGGACGGGATGTCTTTGTTTCCATGGAAGATGGGTAGGCCTTTAGTGGGTGTCGATACTCTTGCGCCATCCCATCTTCCTAGCTCGTCGTGCTGTGCTGGCGCTGCCGCTGCGGCTGCAGAGAACCTCAAGCGGCGGAAATATAATAACCTCATCGGTAGTTATATTTTCGAGCCGTTTGGGGTTGAAACTCTTGGTCCGTGGGGTCCGAGTGCTCACGCTTTGTTTAAAGATCTTTCCAAACGCTTAGTTGACACTTCGCGTGACCCAAGGGCTGGCTTTTACCTCGATCAGAGAATAAGCATTGCTATACAACGTGGCAATGCTGCCAGACTTTTGGGCACATACCAGTGGACAACGATGTGGAGGAGTTTTTCGACGCCATATTTTAGATTAGTATATTTTTTGGTTTAGTTAGTGAGTAGTTTTTGGTTTAAGTGTTTATGTTTGTAGTCTTACTGCCATACTCATAGTCCGTTAACGGTTACTTAAGGCGATCCTTAGTATTGCTTTTTAGTACAAAATCTATACTAAGGAGCGGTTTAAGTAACCGTTAAATGTTTCTGAGTGCGGCAGTTAGTTAATTAAGTATTTTATACACTGTATATACTTGTATCTATGTAACGAATAAACTTATCAACCATTTGACTTTAGATTACAAAACGTCGAAAATACTAACACAAAATAGATATCCCCGCGCGCATGCGCCGTATGGACTACGGACTGGTACTGCCAATGACTCCGGCCACTCTAATGCGTTATTCGAGCTTAAACATTATTAATTTAGAAATCATTATTATTAAGGATGTTATGATTTTATTTTTGTATATTTTTACATGGTTCATTTACTATCTGTTTTACATAGCTAACAACGTTATTTAAGTAATTTTTTAAGGGTGCTAATTAAACAGGCTTCTTTTTAATATCATTATTCGCCCCCAAAAATGTATGTTGCCTTCTAAATTACTAAGTCAGCCACAATTAACGAGCATCTAAATAATACTATGTTAGCCACTAGTTATCTTCTATGTAAACCACTCTAAATACAACTCAGCATGATGGTTATTTTTTAGCATCAAAATTTTTAACATGCATTCTAACAGTAAATTTCTAAAATACTATTAAATGACATCAAAAAATATATTTATTTAGCTTCTAATTTTTTAACTCAGTACGTTTAAAATGTAACTTACGTGTAAAATTTTTAACATGCATTCTAACAGTAAATTTCTAAAATACTATTAAATGACATCAAAAAATATATTTATTTAGCTTCTAATTTTTTAACTCAGTACGTTTAAAATGTAACTCATCCCATATTAATTGATCGTAAAAAAATTGCAAAAACATTTCATCAAATAGTATATTGGCCACTAATATTACCAGAAGCTATTGAGGAGAGACAAAATAAAAGACTATATTTTTTGGTTTTAATATAGAATAGGTGCAAGTTGGATTAGTATTTATGCGACAGAGTCGACGGAGCCCCGCTGCGCGGGGCTCCTATTTCTGTATGCAGGGTTTAAAGTAACCTAACACGAAGGAGATGACGGGAGCTGAGTTCGCTCGCTTTGCTCGCTCACTTCAGCTCCCGTCATCTCCTTCGAACCTAACCTGTCCGTGTCGGGGTGCCCTAAGCTCCCGAGCTCGCTACGCTCGCTCTTGGACTTATTCATTGACCGTCATTTATTATTTTAAATATAATCAACTCGTCGAATCGAGATGTGATCAACTCAACTCGTCGTCACATGAATCGAATGGCGCTCTCTGATTGGTGCAAATGGCCGGTCGCTGTCGTCTCGCGTACTCGCGCCAAATCATGCAGTGGCTATTTTCACGATAAAAGAATATGATGTATTGTTTTACATGCTAAGTTATAATAAATTATGCTTTCTTTCTTTCTTCGATAGAAGCTTGAATTATATTTTTTTGAGGATATTGCGTTGAAGCTGTAAAACGTAAAATGGTGACAAGATATAAAATCCGTGGCCGAGTTAGTAAATTACGTGGCAATGTATAAATAAGAAGGACAAGTCACAATAATTGATGATCTTTACTTGACGCTTTCTGTAGAATATTTAGTTGGCGTTGCAAAAAAGACGAATTAGTTTATTAGAGGCTATGTCATTTTCCCGTTGCTTAGTTATAAAATTAGAAGTTTAATCACGTGTCCAATAAATAATTTTGTGGCTAGACTTATAATTTCCCATTTTTTAATGGCATTTGTACAAACATTTTACTGTGCCGAGTACATTTTATAAGTTTGTCGACTATTACTCGTAAACTTGTAAAACCTACTTATCTGTGATAGTTTTCCTTTTAATTTCGTTATATTTACTATTGCCATGAATTTTTTCACATAGCCCAGAGCAGCCAGTTCGCTGGCAGGAGGGGGACACACTTGACTCTAACATAAATTTGCAATTTAAAGATTAATTTTACGCAAACGGATCATCGAATGAAAAATGGTTTTAACTAACCCATAATATTTTTGAATGGCTTATCCAACGATACCCCACACCATGGGATAGACGAAAAAAAGAAAAACATCCCCACTTTACATCTAAAGCAGGTAACCCAAAAAAACATTTTTTTCTTATTTTAATTTACCACTTTGTCGGAATTATTAATATATATATCCATGCCAAATTATAGCTTTCTAGTACTTAGATTCTCTGAGCTAAGCTGCGGATGGACAGACGGACAGAGCGAGTTTATAAGGGTTAATAACTATAATAAAAACATGTATATACCCTACAACGTCGCCAACGCGCCAGAGTCAAATATTTAGATTAAGAAACTCCGTATCACATCACCCATAAGTTCTTATGGGAAATAAATATCTTTAAACCTAGGTGTTTATTTCTCTCCTGATGGTAAGCGATGATGTGCTCGACGGTCGTTAGAAGTAACCTTTTCACTCTTGACTTAAAGACCCCTAGATTGTAGACATCGGGAAACAGACTCCGGCAGGGAATTCCATTCCTTAACTGTACGCATAATAAAAGTATTCCCAAAACGTTTAGTACATATGGGTGGGATGTCCACCATGTACCGATAGCGCATCGCCATATTTACGTCTTGTTGTAGTCCGATGATGGAACGGGCTAGACGAAATTAGATCATGCAATTCCATCGCACACTCACCGAAATGATAAAAAACCAACAAGCTGGCAACTCGGTGACGATGTTCAAGGCTCTGGAGCTATGACTTGTCCAGTGCCTCATCGCCGATGAGCCTCTTGGTCCGCTTTTCGATCGACTAAGAGTATTATGTCAATTCCATGGTTTGGTTCCATTACGAAATGCCAAAATGATCGACTTTTTTGGAAATGCAAAAATGTAATGATTGATCACGTGATTTTTCGATAGCGCTTGCTAAACCCATATATTTTTTAACCCCCGACGGTAAAAGAGGGTCTTATAAGTTTGACGTGTGTTGCTGTGTATCTGTGTATATGTGTGTCTGTCTGTGGCATCATAGCGTCCAAACGAGTGAACCGATTTTGATTTGGTTTTTTTTTTGTTTGAAAGGTGATTTTGTCGAGAGTTTTCTTAGCTATGTTTGAATAAAATCGGTTTAGCCGTCCAAAAGTTATGGGCGTTTTACTGTTTGAATCGGGGTGTTTTTGCAAGATATCGTGTCATAATTACGTGTTCAATAGATTGCCGATCGAAGCGTATCTACTATGTACTAGATAAATTATGTAGCATGAAATAAAAATGTGTCGGGGGCTTTTTAAGTTTTAAATTATACTTGTTTACACTTTACCAATCGCTCTCGCGTCGGAGAAATGTATGTTCTCACATTCTAATGTCACTTGTCTAGAACCACTTAATATCTTACCACTGCCATTTCCATGTGCATTGTTGATACTCTGTACAAAGGCCATAGTATAGTCCTTATTTGTCTGTTGTGATCTCTGTGGCGTCGTCGGCCGTCGCGTCGTTGTTGGGGCCACCGTCGCCTGATCTGAATGTATTTTATAATTTGCATTGAAATTAAAAATGGTTTAAATACTGTATTTTATATTTCAAATAAAGGCCTTGAAAATATTTTGTATTTAGTTAGAGCAAAGCATAGATTTGGCCCAGCTCTGGCTGTACACCACAAGAAAAAAGATCAAAAAAATAAAATACAAAAAAAAAACATTTCTTGTTGTGTACTTTGTAGACAAGTTAACTTCAGTTTCGGAAGATGTATGCCGAGTTTTTAACGTACTGGATCGCGTTAACTTAAATGTTCTCCTACGTCAATATATACCAGACGGCGCTTATCCAGTTTCAATACAAATTGACGTTTACGTTAATGCGATTGAGCTAGGGTAAAACTGTTACTAAGCATATTAACTTGCCCGGGAATGCATTTGGAACATGAGCAGGGGGCAAATCCGCTACCTGCTTGGGGCCTTTACTGGGCACTTTGGAACCAACGACATGCTCATGAAGATGGGTTTAACTACGACTCCCGTGTGCAGGTTGTGTGGGGAACATACGGAACGCATGGAGCACCTTCTGTGCACATGCGATGCACTGGCTGGTAAGCGAATGGGTCTCCTAGGGGTTGGATACCCAAAACCAGAAGACTATAGGTCTTCTGGTTTTGGGTATCCAAATCTCCTAGTCTCGTTGTAAAACTCATGAAAACGGTTTTCAACGAGATTGGGGGGGAGTAAGTTATCTAGGGGACCACAATAGATCCCAATGGGTCGAAGTGTCCGAGATGTTCTCGGCCCCTCCATAAGATAAGATAAGATAAGCATATTAACTTACCATTGTCACCAAAGCGATTGTTGATATTCTGTACAAAGGCCGCAATATAGTCCTTAGTAGTCCGTTGTATTATCTGTGGTGCCGCTGTTGTCTTTTGTATTATCTGTGGTGCCGCTGTCGTCTGTTGTTGATGTTGGAATTTTTTGTATGGTGGGGGCCGGTTGCCGACACCGTAAGAGTTCGTTACCTGGAGAGTCGGATGCGAGATGACTCGCCTCTCACTTGTGGGTTTATCTGGAACAGTTAAGATTTGTTTAAGCTTTTAATGGACTTATTTAAAAAGTACAAAATGTAATATTGTGTTTGGGGTCATTGGACATGTATTTATCTTATCCAATGAGCCCTTAGATAAAGTACCTATAGATTAAGCACTGGCGTGGCCGCACATGAGACAGCAATAGTTAGTTCTGGTGTTACAACAAGAACAAGAACACTACAACCCACTATCGCACTGACACTTATTATCTATAAATAACCCAAATTCCTTGTCTCAATTAACACATAATACCACGAAATCACAGAAAATCAAACAAAACCGAGTTTGTTTGTCAAACCTGCCATTGTATTAGAGGTTGACAAACAACAGAAACTGGCCACGGTGACAAAGACAAAAAATAATCTTTTGTCCTTATTATTTACATGGAGCTGCCAATTAGCCATCTCGCTCTATCAATCAAGGTCATTTTTAGGCTTAATCTATAGGTACTTTATCTAAGAATGAGCCCAAACACGATGTTTCTATCTCGTCTGGTTGAGGAGTTGCTATGGCCATCTTTCAGCTTCTCATGAAACCAGATCCATAATACCATATTATTTCAATGTTTTTAAAGTTACATAAGAACGCCAAGTTTAAGCTTAATCGCTGCTTGAAAAATCGATTACTAGTTGCCGGACACGTACGAAATCAAGGTCATATTTATAAAGCTTGACATAAAAAGACATAATCAGTAGTTTAATTAAGACACTAATGCCATCTTTTTTTTTTGGTGGGAAATCATCCAATGACTTCTCCCGCTCTGGGTGAAGCGGAAGGGCGTGTCAGACTTTTACTGACTAAAACCCAGTGCCAGGGCCGCGGTAACTTTCGTTCAAATTTATCCGCGACCCAATGCCATCTGACTGAAGAATGGTAAAATAGTGACACACTTAAATGATTCTCATCTTTGGCACTAGATGTCGCTAGTGACCTCAAAATCAAGTGAAACGTTATTTATGATCGTTACATGCGATACATATTCCCAATGGTAACGCAGTACTGGCCGTGCGCCCACTCGGAACTGGAATATCAATATTGAACCTCCTTTTGGACAGTTTTGTTTGCAAAATATTCTTATATTTATAAATGCTATTTCAGGTATGAAGAAATACTAGCGTTAAAATTTTCTGTGTACAAATGTTTTTAAACATTTAATTCATTCAAACTTATTAACACTGCCATGTATGCCGCATATATATTTGAGGCCGCAGTATTTGTCAAAAATAATATAGACATGTATAATTATTGCACGCATATGCGGCGTAAGCACTAATTGCGTACAGTAGCTAGCAAGAGTCATCTAATTAAAATATATATATATATAAAGAATCTCCATGATCTAATAACCGTATTCAACAAGTGCTACTACTCTATAAAATACATCCTATCAGACAAATCACTGCTCCAAAACAGTCCCCTTCAGTCATGATGCGTTCGTTGACCCACTAATGTGTACCTACCTAAATTCGTTCCTACGTTAAATTTCACTAGATGCCGTGATAAGCAACGATTTGTTATTGACCTTTATGTAAAATTGAGGTTATTTAGAATTGATTATAAACATTGTATATTGTTGTTTAATCAATTCTCCTAAGCACAAAATTATGAAATATTGGGCTCTTCATTCACATTTTAAAGCTTATTTGTAGGAACCATTTAATATATACATACATACATATTGATAAACTCACGCCTTTTTTCCATGGGGGTAAGCAGAAACTACACTTCTTTTGGTTCACTCAAAGGATCATTTAATATCCATTCCAATAGATGACGCTGTATTAAATTTTCAAGGTTTGCCACTTGATTTTTTAAATTTGTATCATAACACATTTTGGTACAATGAAACTGTAAAAATGTGTAAAATTATACAAAAAAATCGGCACTTTATTTAAAGAAAAATGTATTCACGAACCGAGTTAACCTTTTTAGTTTTAAGTCACTGTTAACACCATCTATCGCCGCGGTACGGAACCGAACGTGGTGTATGAACATTTAGACAATACGCCGTTATGGCCATCAAAAAACGCTAGTTACTTCGGCACCATTTCTGTCTATGGGATGAGGCATTAGTATGCTAGTACTATAATTATTATCTGTGCCGAGGCGCTATAGAATCGGGACAGCCCCATCACCGCCCTGAACGCGTTATTATACTGTACGCGGAAGGCATTAAGGCTATTTTTAGGGCCGAAACACATAACAGCGTTGCGGCGTCGCAACGCCGACATCTGCGATGTGTTTCAGCCCGAAATACATAGAAATGCATAAACGCCGATTCCGGCGTTGCGGCGCCGCATCAGTACAGTAGTGAGCCCACAGAGTGCGTAAGCTTGAGAGAGTATACCGATGTACAGTAAGCTCTAAATAGTGTTTGTTACCTTTAATTCATCTGAGCATCGCGCGAATCTGCGAGCGACCATATTCGCTCTCACGGTTTAATTTGGATTTACTTTCGATGCGACCGTAGATTTTTTTACATGATCGCGACATTTGCGACTCATTACATTCCTTCAATGCACGCTTCTTTTAATTGTAATATTTTTATTTCTGAGCTCATTTACAACTGACATAAGACGATATTTAAAATTATTTTGCTATTATCAAATTTATATGCAACTAGCTTTTGCCCGTGACTTCTGCGTAGAGTCTGGCCAACGAAAGCGTGATCTGGGGTATTTTCAAAGTTGGGGTATGGCAACATTATTAATCTGTGTATTGTCTGTGATTGCGATTGTTAGTATGACTTGGTAATCTTGATCCATGTTGGCTGATTGTAATATATTTACGATATCATGATACCTTTTCTTATGTTTATGTTTCAATGTTCCTCATTTGGCCGAATAACTGCAGAAGACTGGAAAAATTGACGGACCATGTAATAAATGTGGTAAATAAATATAAACAAAGAGATCACATAACAGAAGAAGTATTGGAAAAATTTATATAAGTGTAGATGATGATACAGATACAGATGAATACTTAGAGGTTGAATTTTTGGACTATGATTTTGAGTATGATGATTAAGTAATTAATAAATTAAATTTTAAGTGGGTTAATATTATGTAATTAATAATAAATAAATCTACACACTCTTTTTTAACTCACATCCATGACAGTCACGGCTCCGTCACACTTCACCAAACGGAGCCAATAAATGAAAAAATAAATTATAATAAATACAAATAATACAAGTATCAAAACTTTTAACTAGTGGTATAGTTGGTGATACCACATAAGGATTTTTTGAATTTGCCGCGTTTTTCAGATCACACTTTGGTTGGCCAGACTCTAGCAATAGTACCTTGAATAGCTTATTTAATAATAAAAATAATAGCATGCTCGCTTCACATGCATGTGCAGTCATGCATGTAAAGCGAGGGGAGATTATGGAATCCGTGGGAATACAACTCTCGGATTCCATACACCTTCGATCCCTTTCCTCAACCGAAACTTACAAGTATTTGGGTATGTCGGAAGCATTAGGCATCAATGCTAGTGACGTGAAACAGTCGTTGAAGGAACGCTTCTTTGGCCGCCTGAATAAAGTACTAAATAGTCTTTTATCAGGCGGAAACAAGGTGCGCGCCTTCAACGGCTGGGTCATGATGTATTCTTTCGGCAAACTCAAATGGACTCAGACAGAACTTGACGCCCTGGATAGGAGAGTCCGCATGCTGCTTACCGCAAATCGTATGCATCACCCACGGTCATCGGTCATGAGACTGTATATCCCGCGCAAGTGTGGGGGTCGAGGTTTTTTAAATGCTAAGACCCTACACAACCGCGAGGTATGCAGTCTTAGGGAATACTTCCCTAAGACTGCATACCTCTAAAGCTTTGGAAGCTTACCAATAAGGCTTCCGTGCCAGACCCTATTAAAAAGCCTTTTAGATGTCTAGAGGGACGGCAAGTGCTTCCCCGTGCCTCTCGATGGCCTCACTCCAGATGTGAATGGCATACGCTAGAAGATCCCCAGTAGACCGATTTCGGCGGAAACCGTATTGGTGGACACTTAGGATACCGTTAGTTTCTAGGTATGCCAGGAGCTTAATATTAAGTACACGTTCCATTATTCTCTTACAGAGTATGGAGGTTACAGATATGGGTCTGTAGTTGGCTGGGTCAGCTCGACTTCCCTTCTTGGGCACGGGCTGTACGTTAGCCTGCTTCCAAGCATTCGGCACTTTTCCAGCCTCCTACGAAAGGCGGAATAGGCGTGTCAAGATCGAAGACAGTTCAGGCGCACAGGTTCTAAGAACATTATTGCTGATATTCCGTCAGGGCCGCTAGCCTTGTTCACGCCGAGGTTATGCAGCACCCTACGGACGTCTTTTTGATGGATACGAATGTCCGAAATACTCGTCTCGCATCCATCAGAAGAAGGAGGCGGCCGCGCGTCACCAGGATTCAGACGTGAAGATTCCGCAAAAAGAGAGGAATGCAAAAAAATTGACTTCTCTTCAGCGGATTGGGCCAGCGACCCGTCGGGTTTCAGCAGTGGTGGTAGTGAGAGACGGCAGAAGTTCGACTCGACCGACTTAGCCAGAGACCAAAACGCTTTACTACCTACCCTATGTTCTTCCCAAGGTCTCAAATTATCTCCATATAAAATTTCATCCATAACGGTTCAGCGGTTTAAGCGTAAAAAGATAACAGACAGACAGCGAGACAGATAGATTTAGTCTCTCATAATATTAGTTCTAGTGGCTGTAGGTACTAGAGTCTTTATTTTTTATTTTTTGATAGCATGACTGATTTTGGTGCTATAATTAAGAAAATCCTAAGCAGATAATGATTTTTCATACATAATTTGTCAACCTATCGCTCCAATATCCCACCGATTTGGGGTCTGCCTAAGTGGTAAGGTTATTTCGCTCGTTATAAGCAATCGACTCGCATACAGTTAGTTTGTATCGATGTCTGGGTTTTTGATCCATACATTTTGGACCATCTCCTTTGTTTTTTTTTTTAATTTTTAATAGAGGGTCCTACAAATTTGCCTACTACTACTACTCACGAAGTGATGTCATAGACAGATTAAATCTTGCTTAATTTTTAGGGTTCCGAAGTCAACAAGGAACCCTTATAGTTTCTTAAGTTGGAGTGTCCGAAATGGTCCTGGCTTGCGCAAACCAGAGTACCCGTTTTCGGCCGTATTTTCACGCCTCTGGGAAAATTATAAATATTGGTTCTTCAGTTCTGATAAGACTTTCTTTTGGAAAATTTCCGCTTTTTTTTTGAAAATTTCAATAATCTTCATTACTTTTTGAGATATTTGCAAAATGAACCTTTTTATTTTTCACTTATATTTATTTCAATTTGTGCCAGCGGAACTTATTTTCTTTTTGCAAAAATCATGCGCATGCGCATGCTATTCCGAATCAAATGACACCTTGTTCATATTTTGCTAGACTGCTGAAAAAAATTGTTTACCTAGGGAGCAAACAACTATTTTAAAGGCGAGACCGTTTTTAAAAATCCAGAGCGGAGCGAAGGATTCTAGAGTAGAATTCTGAGTGCAACGAGGGATTCAAAGTACGTCACTCGAGTTCAAAATAGTGTTGCTCCTGAGGTGGACACACTATTTTTCATCACCCTCTATGAGAAAATAAGTAAGTGCAATGCAACTTATGAACAAGAACGTTATGTTTATTTATCTACATAAAATTAAGAACCATAAGACATAAAACAAAATAATTAGAGGCTACTGTTTATGTTTGAACAATTATGGAAGTGCATCGTAACAATTTTATTAGTACCATCCGTTACAATTGTAGATTTATTTACAGCTTGGGAATAAGAAATAGTCTCAGAAAACGGTGTATAATCTTTCACTTGAGGAAGACGCACACATTTTTTAGGGTTCCGAAGTCAACAAGGAACCCTTATTGTTTCGCTCTGTCCGTCTGTCCGTCCGCAGCATAGCACAGAGACTCTAAGTAGTAGAAAGCTATCATTTGGCATGGATATACATATTAATAATTCCGACAAAGTGGTACAATAAAATCATGAAAAACTTTTTTTTTTTTGGCATACGTGTAAAGTAGGGATGTTTTTTTTTTATTTTCTATCCCATGGTGTGGGGTATCGTTGGATAGGCCATTCAAAAATATTACGGGTTTGTTAAAACTATTTTTTGATTCTGAGATCCGTTTGCGTAAAATTAAGCATTAAATTGAACATTTTTATTAGAGTCAAGTGTCCCTCCCCCCCCTGCCAGCGAAATGATTGCTCTTGGCTATGCGAAAAAATTTACGGCAGTAGTACATATAACGAAATTAAAAGGAAAACTATCACAGCTAAGTAGGCTTTACAAGTTTACGAGTAATACTCGACCAACTTATAAAATGTACTTGAACAGTTAAAAATTTTGTACAAATGCCAATGAAAAAATATTTAAATAACGTTGATAGCTGTGTAAAACAGAGTAAATATATGCGTATGAATCATGTAAAAATATACAAAAATTAAATCATAATAGGCTTTACAAGTTTACGAGTAATAGTCGACCAACTTATAAAATGTACTTGAACAGTTAAAAATTTTGTAAAAATGCCAATGAAAAATTACTTAAATAACGTTGTTAGCTGCGTAAAACAGATAGTAAATATATGCTTATGAACCTTGTAAAACTATACAAAAATAAAATCATCATCATCCTTAATAATAATGATTTCTAGATTAATAATGTTTAAGCTCGAATAACGCCTTGGAGTGGGCGGAGTCGTTGGCAGGACCGGTCTGTAGTCCATACGGCGCATGCGCGCGTGGGAGTCTATTTGGTGTTAGTGCAGAAGTAATTTCGACGTTTTGTTATCTAAATACAAATTAAATTTGATAGCCAAGCAAATTCCGCTACCCGACCATAGATGGCGGTATTCTCAGTGGTCGCAATTATAAACTTAATTGTGTTTGCCGTGAAATTGGAATCACCTTGTCAATCATCTAGTGTAAGGACCAATTGGCATCACCTTGTTACTCATCATTTCATGTTCATCTCACATTCATCTTCCCGCTCGGGAGCATATACGGTGCATCCGCACATTCTTCAATTCAGCAGTTCACGCCACGCATTCATTTCAATTCATTATAATTAGTTAGTTCGCGTTGGGCTATCAAGACAGCCAGGCGTCCTCATAACAGCCAACAAGGGCCGCGTCACTCACTTAATTCTTCACACATCAGTTCATTAACTTCATTTTATTCTTAAAACCTTTCAGATAATACATCAGTGTTTAAATATTTCAATTCTTTTATGCCATGCATCCATTCATCTAAAATTAATGTATGGCCTAACAAGGGACCATACATTCTTTTTGGTCAAGGGACCATACATTGTATTGTGGTTGACATTCGTGTCATAGGTCGATATTTGCTACTACTTAACCATTGTAATTTTAATTACATTATCGATATCGATACGTAGTGATGTAACGAATGTCAACACAATGTAACATTCGCGGATGCGAATACGAATGTTCAGTTTTTGTTAAAATTTGGCGCATATTGGGTTGTTGAATTTTAAAAAAATACGATTTTTTTTAAAGTATTTTGAAACTTTACATATCATAAATTATATTGTCGTTGCAGAAATCTCTTAAATATTATTTTTCAATTTATTATAAGCAATTGAAAATCTATAAAATTTTAAAAAGAACCACCTGTCTACAAACGGGCCATGATTGGTCGCCATGTTGGTGACGTCATAACGTTCAAGGAATTTCACAATAATACAGTGTCAACTGCACGTGAATTGACTAAAAATAGCCGAAAATTAGTACAAAAATATTATTAAACAACAAATTTTATTTAGTCATGTGTGATAAAGGATTAATAAAGGCTAATGTCGATAATATACCCACCTGAAGGACGATTTGGAAGTTTTGAGCATAAATAAAGTAGTAGTAATGATTATTACGTGTTAGTGGAGCGGTGTTAGTAATTGTTGTTTACCAGGTACATTTAGAAACATAATTGTCATAACTTAATCGTTTTTACATATGGGTAGGTGATATTGGTGTAAAATAAAAAGTAAACAAAAAAGATTGGCGCGAAACTTCGACTTCGGATATCAAAAAATTTCATTAGATACCACTACATTTGATACATATAAACATAACATTTTCGTTAATTCACATTATTTACATATCGCTTAATAATATTAAACAATAATATCTATATTACATATTTACAAACACTAAAAAGTTTGTAGAACAGAAACGTGAAAATACATCGAGGTATGAATGTACTAATGCGAAAAAATTAACTTGGTTGATTTTCCTTACACTAACTCGTCAGTAAATATATCTTAAATGCGTCGACCGATTTTCATAATTCAATCATAAATATTAGTTTTACGCCTATATCTGTCATTTAAGAATTAAATAATGAATATATCTCCATAAACAAAAAATCATGTTTTCAAGTTATGTAATTATACAACAATGTCAACTTTGCTCGAAAGTTCCCTTAAAAATTTACTTTTCTCAGTCTTTAATGACCAAAGTAAGAAATTAATACGGATCTAATACTAAATTAAAACAAAATAACAACATAATTAACACATTATAATTGGAATCTAGTTAGACATAGAACATTTCAAAATTTTGTACAGATTGCTAGGTACTTGGCTATTGCGCGAAACACATATAATGGGGATCTTTTTGTAGTGTTCGTACATAATGATACGAAGCAAGCACGATAACTTTTAAGATTCGATATTTATGATTAATATATTCGATATTCATCAATATATTGACGATAATAACAACATTGAATCGGTTAAAAGTCAAAACACTGTATAAGCTATGTGCCACAATGAGTAGAAATGAACGTTGTGACGTCACACGGGCTCGGGTTTGTTCGGAAAACTGTCGGGGTGTATTCGGTACTGGATTCAAAAAAATATTTTCGATTGGATTTTACTTTGTAATTACAATGAAAAAAAACTAAAAATAGTTTTGTATGGAAACTTACATATGATCTTTCCATTTCTTACAAAAAAAAATGGTTCAACAAACCAATTGTCTATGGTTTGGTGGCAGTCTCGAGGTGCGTTCCATTTGTATTTTGTTCCGAGAAATTTGTAAGACTTATGAAGCATTTGTGTCCATCTTATGATTTAAAATCTCGCCCGCGTTTGATTTTAATGAAAATTTAATTATTAAGCTTCATTGCTCAATGTAAAATAATAAATATATAATACCAAATGATAAAGCGTAGACTGATAATGTGCTTACGAGGTTGTTACTTGCCCTTGCATTAAAAAACCTAAGAAATTAATAGATTTTATTAATCTACTATTATCTTCAAATTGATTTTTTTTCTGATATGCATATTCGCAAAACATTCGCAGAAATATTGCGAATGCGAATACAAATGCGAATATGCAAAAATATGCGAATATCCGCGAATGCGAACGCGAATATTCGTTACATCACTAATCGATAGGTACCCGATTTATTTATTCGAAAAAATAAGATTTTATTTTTTATTTAGGGTTTTGTATATATTTTTATAAATAAAATCAATTTGAAATTATGTAGCAATTTAATTATGTTCATTGAGGCGGGTGGGCCTCTTCATAATATTGTCTTATAGAAATATTAAATTACTTATTTTCTTTTGTCTATATCCATCTATAAAGTCAATATTCGACCCGACCACATCACTAATTGAGTAGCGTAAAACTTTCGAGAACGAAATAGTGAATACCTCAGATTAGAGGTGAATACATTCGATATTTTTCAAATTCCGAAAGAGAAATAAAATAGGAGCGTGCGCGCGAGGATCCAGGAACGGACCATACCATTTCCCGTGGCTCTAACCCGCGCTCGTATCGGCGCCTTTCGCAATTGACGTCCTTCATATAGATTATTTATTGCAGCTTATTTACGTCGGTTGTTTGTTCCTATCATTGAATAATTTGATTTTACTTTTTGGTAGTTGAGTAGGTTGTTTGAAAATACTCATACTAAAATATTTGATTTCGGTTTGTAAATATTTAGAGATTTTAACGAAGACTATCTCCGTAACGGCAATGCTGCAGTATTCAAATTATTAAGTGACGCTGGTTATAAATGTTTATTACAAACGCTTGCGTCTACCCGCGCTGGTACTCAAATAGATAATATTTTTCTAACTTCACTTATGAAGTTGAACAACATCTTGCAGCCAACTTCAGTTACACAAATATCCACTGTGACTACTATGATCAAGTCTATATTTACCTCCCTGTCCAGTGCAGATGATCTGCCCATTCAAAGCTATCTCTGTAACTTTTGGTCGCGGTGATATCACAGGGAAGTTAACTCGGTAGATGACGGTTTCTCCCCTGTTGTACTTGTCCAGGATGTCGTCGGGTGAATCGATGCGTCCCAAGTAATCCTGGTTCAAAAGAAAAATTACATTTAATTAAGTAAAAATATTTATTAAATTATCTTGTGGAACTGAACGGTACTAACTGCCGGTTTCCCAGCTCTCAATTATCGGGCTGTTAACGTAATCGATGAATAATCGCCGGTTAATTCTACTTTCAGTTTCTCAACACTAAAAATCTCGACTTAACCACATGTTACAGCAGTTTTGGGTTTCTGAAAACCTTTTTCAATCTCTTGTCAACAAGCCTAATTTATAATTATTGGAAATTGGTCGATTATTCGCAGGTTAAAATTAATATTATGATTTTAAAGGCTTATATTACGGTAAAAAGATAATAGGGGTCGGCGAAAACTATGGTATGGGTTGAGTTATAAAAAATATGTTAATTTAGATCAATTAAATAATTGATCTAAATTAATAATTATTGTTATTGATATTTTTTTTTTATTGTAATTAAAATAATTACCAAGATTTAAAAGAAATAGGATATTACAAACTTTTTAAATTAATTACATTATAAAAACTTGACACAATTATCAAAAATAGTTATTTTGTATTTATGTAAATAAAAATAAAAAAGCTAACTGTTACTGACCTGGGAATCGAACCTTCCTCACGCGCATTAGCGTCAAGCGCCAGGTCAGTGTTGCCTGTAAACTGTACTTAGTACTTGAAGGTAAGGTTTGCTTAACTTGGCGGCTATACCAACCCAGCCGCTCAAGATAAAATACTTTTTAAAGTTACTGATTACGTTAGTAGTGGATAAAGTGAATGAATACTAGCTAGGGTAGCCAACCGAAATAAATGAATGGCGATTATTTAATGTAACAAGCGATTACGTAATTTCCACAGGCATCGGGCAAAGATAAAATAGTTGCAAAGGAATTATGAACCTGAACTGTATGTCAAACTCAAAAATCAGACTATATCAATCAATATCGATGTTTACATCATGAATAACCTAACAAAACATTCACCATCATACTCATTCCCGAAAATAGTATGCACATTCCTGGATAATTTAGAATTAGCAGATCCTGACTACAACGTCAGCTGACCCATAGACATTTTATTGGGTGCGGACGTATATTTGAATATTCTTTTAACGGGCATGTGCAGATTAAACGAATCACTTCCGCTTGTTCAAGAAACTCATCTAGGTTGGATATTATTTGGAAATATCAAAACTAAACTAATATGCAACGTCGTGCAATTTTATTTGGAGATTAGAGCAATTCTGGGAGATGGAAAATGTTACAGAAGAAAAATTACTATCATCAGAAGATCAAGAGTGCATTCAATACTACAAAGCAACAACAAACCGTTTGGAAGACGGAAAATACCAAGTGAGGCTTCCACTTATACCACAATTTGAGGAGAAATTGGGGCAGTCCAAAAATAAGGCTGTTGCTCAATTCATTAATTTAGAAAAGAAATTGCATAAAAACAATTCTTTATTTAACGCATATAAGTCATTCATTACCGAATACAAAAACCTAGGTCACATGAAACCTTCACCTCGCAACCAGACACTGGAATATTTCCTACCGCATCATTGCGTATTGCGCGAAGAAAGTGCAACGACTGCATTGAGAGTTCTTTACAATGCTTCAGCAAAAACATCTACAAATAAAAGTTTAAATGACCTCATGTACACGGGGCCCAATCTAAAGCAAGACCTTCAGTCTCTTATCATTAAATGGAGACAATATCAGTTCAAAAATGTTTAGACAGATTTGGGTACACACAGAAGATTTACCTATACAAAAAATAGTGTGGAGAGATAACCCGTCACAAAAAATAGTAAAATATCAATTGACAACCGTGACGTACGGCACAAAAGCTGCTCCATTTCTTGCAATGATGACATTGAGACAATTAACGGCTGATGAACGGGATAAATTCGCAGAAGCCGCCAAGTTCATATGGATGATCTGGTTCATGGATCCTGCTCCCTATCAACAGCACAACAGTTGCAGCAAGATTTGATGAATCTACTGAAATTAGGGTGCTTCAACTTGAGAAAGTGGACATCAAAAGACAGTCGTCTGCTGCAACTAGAAGATCATGACTATTATAAACAAGAAACCAAGAGATTTAATCAAGCATCACTATTGCTGGCCAAACTCATGACCAAAGTCAAGCAGTGTCTAGCAGGTCATGACCCACATGTATTTGGTTGGAGTGACTCTACTGCCGTACTGGGATGGCTTCAAGGCAATCCAAATTGATGGATAACGTTCGTAGCAAATAGAACAATGCAAATAACCGATAGCATTAAGCCACAATCTTGGCGATATGTAAAATCAAGCGAAAATCCCGCTGGCTGTGTAAGCAGAGAACTCACAGTGGCTCAATTTAATGATTATCATTTGTGGTGGCAAGGACCAACATGGTTACAATCCTTTGAAGCAACGAACGACAATCAAGCAATCTATTCACAAATGAGGAAATAAAGAAGCAAGAAGACGTTCATATTGTTACAAAGCATGAATCAAGCATCATTACAGACCTGTTAAACAAACACCAACCAATCAACAAAATTGCACGTATTCTAGCATTAGTGATAAAGATTACGACGTACAAAAGAAAAGGAAAAAAGTATTATCAGAAATCAGTCAAGCAAAGCAAAAAATTATCAGACAAGTACAGCAAGAAGAGTTCGCGAATAAAACAAGAGATTTAAAGCAAGAGGGAAAGCTAAACTCAAAAAGAAAATTGTTAAAATTATACCCTTACCTTGATGAAAATTATATCTTAAGAGTCGGAGGGAGACTAAAAAAGGCACATATCAGCCATGACATGCAACACCCTATTATTCTGCCGCACAGTGGACGTCTGATAGAATTAATAATAGACGACGCACATTTAACCATGTTACATGCCGGATCCCGGCTGACATTGGGTTTTATCAGGCAAAAATATTGGATTCTAGAAGGGAACGTCGCTACAAAAGGCAGCTTCGTCGGTGCGTAACATGTAAAAAACAAAATCCACACTGCCAACAGCAAATTATGGGGCACTTGCCGGAGGCCAGAAGTAATCCGGGATGGAGTCCCTTTACACACACAGGCGTAGAGTTTACCAGCCATATTTACGTCAAAACAAGCAAAGGATGAGGTATCAAGAGCACAAAGGGATATGTGGCTGTCTTTGTGTGTATGGTAACGAAGGCATCACAATTAGAACTAGTTAGTGGTTTAAGCACAACTTCATTCATCGCAGCATTAACAAGGATGGCGGCTCGCAGAGGGACGCCTAGTCATATTTATAGTGACAATGGTCGCAATTTTGTCGGTTCCAACAAGGTACTACAACAGGAATATCAAGCACTAATGAATATCATGCAAGATAAAGATCTAAAAGCAGAAGTATTAAAAATGGAAATCGAGTGGAGCTTTAATGCGCCCTCATGGCCATCTGCAGGAGACCTATGGGAGGCGGCAGTTAAAAGCTTCAAATATCATTTCAAGAGGGTTATTGGTGACCAGATTCTTACATTTGAGGAACTATTTACGGTGCTTACACAGATTGAAGCTTGTCTCAACACGAGACCATTATGTGATATATCAGAAGATCCAGACGATGTGGATTTTTTAACGCCTGCTCACTTACTAACAGGTGGATCAAAGGTTTCCATACATGAGACTGAAACGGATTTAAGAGCCCGATGGCAGTTGACACAGAAAATTGTACAGGATCTCTGGAAAAGATGGAGGAATGAGTACCTAGTACAAACTACAGAAAGAAGTAAGTGGAGACAATCTACAAGCAACCTCAATGTTGATGACATTGTCATGATTCATGATGACAATCTTCCGCCGGGAAAATGGCTGATGGGCAGAGTCATCGAACTACATCCCGGTTCCGACGGCAATGTTTGCGTGGTTACAGTGATAACCAAAAACGGAACACTCAAACGTCCTATCACAAAATTATCAAAACGCCGAGTTAACAATGAATCCTCGCAAATCAAGCAAGCAAATACCGCGGGGTTCGGAGATTCTATCACAACTAATCGCTCTGAAACAAGGAAAGGAGGCACTCGTTACAATATAGCAGCAGTGTTTGCAGCAATCATGTTATTTTTTAGTATCATAACAACTTCCCAATGCGCGCGCGTACGCGCTGCTCCCCCGCACCTGCGCCGGCGATGCCCGAAACGAACTAAAAATTTACGGTTTTCGGATTTTTTCCTTTATCTGTGCTATAAGACGTTGCTTCGTACCAAATTTCAAGATTCTGAGTTCACAGGAAGTACCCTGTAGGTTTTGATTCCCTTGCGAGTGTCGAAAATTTACGGAAATTTGTGGCATAAACGGCCTTTTTTTATTTTTTCACAGCTTTAAGGGACAGTAGACCTGAGTATTTGATATAAATTTCAGCTTGATACCTCCACGCGTTACTGAGAAAAAGGTTCTTGACAGACGGACGGACGGACGTCGGTCAGGGACTCAAAAAAATATCGTTGTGTACATTTTATATGAACTCGTTCACACACGTCAGTGCACGGGACGTGCACGGGCCAATGACGAAGCTTCAATGATTGGGCCCGGCCCTGTCACGTCCCGGGCACGTCCCTGATATGTGTGGATAGACCTTTAGGATTCCGTTTTTTCCTTTCGAGGTACGTAACCCTAAAAACAATTTAAAAGCAACATTGTGTGTTTGGCTGCGCCAAATAAGACCAGGCAAGCATTTGCACTCAGTAAGTATCATTTGGTGAAGTGGAACTGATGAAGAAGACCACAGATGGTCACTGGAACTCCTTAATAAGTAACTATGTCATTGGTATAAGAAATCTCGAATAGTTAAATGACTATGATGAAGCAAATACATATAGTACTAGCTGTTCCCCGCGGCTTCGCTCCCGTGAGCCACCCCACAGGACCCGTTTTCGGTATAAAAATATAGCCTATGTTACTCAGGAATAACGTAGCTTTCTATTGGTGAAATATTTTTTTAAATCGGTCCAGTAGTTTCGGAGCCTATTCGGTACAAACAAACAAACAAACAAAAAAATCTTTCCTCTTTATAATATTAGTATAGTTAAGTAAATGATCGAACTGATCTGATGATGAAGCTGGAAGGTAGGCACTGGAACTCTGTAATAAAAGAATGTATCCCAGACGTGTTTGGGCTTATATTATTGGAATCGAAATGAGATATACTCTGGCGTTTAATGATTTTCATGGTAATATGAGGTACCAACGCTAAAAAGAATAAAAAAAAATGTTTTTTTTTTTCCTTTTTTTTTTTTGGAAGGTTACACTAGTCGACGGCACGAACAATTTTGTGCGCGGGGTTAAAATGCGTGCTATATCATCCGACAACACGTGCGGAACAGATAGATGTTGTTATGAGCAGTAAGAAGCTAGTATACGTACGAATACACACTTTTGCAATTTTGTAGCGACGCTAAGAACGAAAACGAGCGCGCGAAATTTTATAAACAGACCTTTGGGAGTCTGGATATCATGAAAAACGACTGAATGTATCTGTTCAAAATAAAATATTTGCATTGTTGAACTACTAATCTATCCCTGCATGCAGGCCGTTTTTCAATTTTCCTTCTTCTTATGGTACTTATTTGCGCCCAAAGATGCGTTAAAATTAGTGTTGAAATATGGAACTTTCGAAGCTCATAACTTTCAAGTATTTCTTTTTTTACTTTTTTGCTTCCATACAGGACTAGATAATGATGAGACAAATTGATATCATTTTTTTTATTTTGAACGTACATCGTCAAACAGTGAAGTAAAAGCCAGACTACGTTTGTATGGAAGTATTTTCGACTAGCGTACCCTTAACTATAAAATAAATAAGAAGTAGGTTTTATTTTGTTTTTTTTTAAGTTTTTCACAATCATTATTACTTACATAATGTTGGTATGTAGATGCCTATATATCTATTACGGTTCCTTTTTAACAACCGACGGAAAAAAGAGGTGTTATAAGTTTGACGTGTGTACCTGTGTGTTTATGTATCTGTCTGTGGCATTATAGATCCTAAACGTAGGAACCGATTTTGATCTCATTTTTTTTTTGTTTAAAATGTGACGTTGTCGAGAGTGTACTTAGCTATGTTTGATGAATATCGGTTCAGCCGTTCAAAATCTATGGGCGTTTTATTGTTTGAATCGGGGTGTTTTCGAAAGGTATCGTGTCTTAATTACGTGTTCAATAGAGTGTCGACCGAAGCGTATAAAAAAACCGGCCAAGTGCGAGTCGGACTCGCACACGAATGGTTCCGTACCATTATCGCAAAACACTGCATAAAATTACGTTTGTTGTATGGGAGCCCCCCTTAATTTATTTTATTTTAATTCATTAATTATTATTTTTTGAAGTAAATATACAACTAAACATTGTGTGAATATTTCAAGCGTCTACCTGTTGCCGTTATTAATATCGAGCAAAAAACGGCAAAAATATCACGTTTGTTGTATGGGAGCCCCCCTTTAATATTTATTTTATACTGTTTTTAGTATTTGTTGTTATAACGGCAACAGAAATACATCATCTGTGAAAATTTCAACTGTCTAGCTATCACGGTTCATGAGATACAGCCTGGAGACAGACGGACAGACGGATCGCGAAGTCTTAGTAATAGGGTCCCGTTTTTACCCTTTGGGTACGGAACCCTAAAAAACTAGATAAATTATGTAGCATGAAATAAAAATGTGTCGGGGACTTTTTAAATTTTACTTGTTTAAATAAAGGAGGGATAGTAGGTGTTCAAAAGACTGCGCTGGCAATAAAAGTCCACATTTTATATAAGTATGAGTAGTATTTAAAACGAAAAACCCCAATGATTAAAATACGCATAACTTTTTAACGGCTGAACCTATTTTCACCAACATAGCTATAAACACTCTCGACAGTAGCCTTTCGAACAAAAAATAACTAAATCAAAATCAGTTCTCCGGTTCCGTTAAAGAGATGTGATGCCACAGACAGACACACAAATATCTACACAAATACACACTACAAACTTATAACGCCCCAGTTTTTTCCTCGGGAGTTAAAAAAGAAATATTATTAGAATAAGTAGGTACTTACGCCTAGATCAGCTTGAACTGTAAAACTAATTCTAATTACTAACGATGACACCACCTCAATTGGCTGCAAAGTGATTTGCCCGAATATACTTTTTCCGTCAGTAAAAAAACCAAATATATTAGGGCATGGAGAATTCGAGAAGCCACAGTCAAATAGTAATATTAAAACTAAAACACATGAACACACTGAGTTCTTATCCATAGTTTTGAATTACGAAGTTCTTATTTCAAAAAATTGTTCTAAGCAACGTGTTGCCATGCCTCCGATTGGCGAATAACTGGCCTTCTTGATAATACACAGATAAAAATATTTCATACATAACAGGTGACTCAGAGATGGTCCAGCAGTGCAGAAAAACGACCACGACTCGTAGGTCGTTGATTTGATCCCGTGCCCATCACTTTACTCGGTTACTAGTGACTTGATGTAGATAGCCTATATTAAGGGTTGTACCAAAAGGGTATGTCTATCTGTCTGTCTAACACAGCTGATTATTTCGGGCACAAATCTAATAATCGTATGGCCCAGTAGAAATCAACAAAAAAGCTAACATCGAAAAGGTTGATGTAGTTCTACATTTTTAGTATGTTATGTGGACCCACAGATATAAATTTCTGGTCCGTATTACCCCTGGATTGAAAAGGGAAGTCTTTGCCCGACAATATCATCATCATATTTATTATAGTAAATATATATGTATGTTTATTTTAACTAAAATATATATATTGTTATTTAATTTTACTTCAGTATTTTTTTTCAATTATTATGCGCCTGCCATGTTATCACTCCACCACCCTTGGTTGACTGGTAGAGAATGCCCCAGGCATTAAGTCCGCCTATGTATCATGAAGTTTTAAATAAATAAATAATATCATAACCAGTACCAATTAATCGTTGCGTGACTCCATTCTCTGTACTGAGACTCCTATTTGGTTGGTTGTGCTTGTAGTCTTGGCTAACATAGCCAGCCTAGTAGCCACGTTGGGAATTTATGGCCTCGCAATCTAGGATGACTTGGGTGGCAGATTCCTCGGCGCTAAAGCAGCCTGTGCACAGTGGGCTGTCTGTGATGCCTATGTGTTTGTTTTGGGCCGTAATTGTCCTATTTTATTCTTTTGAAGTTATTTCTGCTTGGGCGTCGTAACAATAGTTCAAGCCTGTATCCCCCGAAGGGTCACCTTTCTTCAGTTATGGTTAAGTACCATATAATGTGCATACATTATTTTGTTAAATAGATTATGTATATCATACAAATTAAATCATGTCAATGTCTACTATGTATGCATAATACTCGAGGGGTTTGGCGCTGATAGCCGAAATACAGGCTCTGCCTAGTTCGGCTACAGACCACTTAATGTCGACCTAAATTAGCCTGTAAAAATATTTTGTAAATTAAGCCTAAGTTTGTATAAATAAAATAAAAATGATAATAATAGGTCACACGTTTGATTTAGAATCTTGACTAGACTTACGAGTTTCTTTATTCAAACATAAACGTGTTTTAAAAACCTATTTGTCACGATACGATATTATTACGCAAAGCATTAAATTAATATCCAAAACCCGGTTGAACATCTCATTTACATTTCGAGTAGGTCAGATTGATAATTAATACAACTAGCGATCTGCCCCTGTTTTGCTCTATAGTAAAGGCGACATGCCAAAATCATAAAAAAATTTTAGTCATCATCTTTATCAGCCTTTTAATCTGCCCACTGCTGGGACACAGGCCTCCTCTCTGTGAGAGAGGGAATGGGCCTTAATCCACCACGCTGGCCTAATGCGGGTTGGTGGATGTCACATGTCTTCGATTTTTTGGTTCTAGACATGCCGGTTTCCTCACGATGTTTTCCTTCACTGTTTTTGGAGCAGTAGTGATGAAATAATTTACACAAAGTAAAGCGCCTGCCTGGATTCGAACCCTCGACCTACGAAACGTAAGTCGGGGCAGTTACCACTGGGCCACCACTGCTCATTTTTAACCGACTTACCAAAAAGGAGGAGGTTCTATGTTCGACATTATGTTTTTTTTTTTTTTTTTTGTGTATGTTCACGCATATCTCCGTCAATTTTGGACCGATTTTGAAAATTCTTATTTTGTTTAAAGAAGAATGTTTCGAAATTGGTCCCATTTTAATTTGGTGAAGATCTGATGAAGAACTTCGGAGATATACAACAGAACTCTTCAATAAATAACGGCAAATCTCTCGGGATTGCTGCAATCGCATGTCTGTTTATTGTTTATACCATTTCATAACATAACATCATGCCAGTACGCTCTAAAGGGGTACGCAGATGTGTACAATTCAACTTGGTACACTCTAATTTCACCAGTTATGTTCAGTTTCATGATATTCGGGTAATCTATTTTGGCATTATTGCCTATTAGGTAGGTACAACTAAAAAGTGAAAAATAAATAACTTTTTTACTAAAAAATACTACCGACTTCCAATCTACAAAGTGAAAAAAACTTTCTTTTTGGAAGTCGGTGTCCATAACGCAAAAAATTTGTAACTACCTACAAAAGACACCGACTTCCAAAAATAAAGTTATTTTTCACTTTGTAGATTGGAAGTCGGTAGTACTTTTTTGTAAAAAAGTTTTTTTAGTACTTATGTTTAATACTAGTCTTTGTCAGCAGCTTCACCGGGGTGAAAGTTGGAAATTATCCTAAGGGAGCATTTTACCACTTAAGTTTGGCAATTCTTCAGGCCATGTCGGTAACCCAGGGTCCTGTGGATGTCTTCATTTTGACTCGACCACGCAAGGCAATTCCGAGCATAGCGCTTTCCAATGCTCTTTGGATGAGGCCAATTGTGAGCAACTTATTTCGGTTCCGTATGTCATTACTGGCAACACACACTGATCATCACCTGACTTTTGTCTGGAGTCACTGCCGTATGTTAGACGAGAATATATGGCGCGGTTGACCTCTTTCTCGAAGGTAGACCTATCTAACTGGACCGTTTATCCTAGGCAGATATAATCGTCTACAACTTCGAGTGTGGTGTCTCTGATCTATATAGGAGGGGGCGTTACATGGGCATTTAGCATGACCTTTGTCCATGTCCATTTTAAACCCTAAGCTAGTCTTTCGGAAGCCCATCGAGCATTGTACTGGGGTCCTCCAAACCTCAGCCATAACCACAATATCGTCGGCAAACCGAAGACAGAAGGTGGGTGATGTACCTACTTACCACCAACGTTGATGCCTTGGTCTCTCCAGTCCAAAACCTTGAAGACATCCTCCAGTGCAGTAGTGAATGATGTCTCCTTATCTCACACCCCACTGCAGAAGGATAGGTTCTGAGGTCTGCTCCTGAAGTCGGACTGTCATGGAGTCGTTTTCGTATAAACACTACAACAGATCTATGTACCGGTAGTCCATCTGGCACCGTTGCGTTCATCAACGCAGTGTTATTTTCTTTTTAATATCGTTGCACATGCTGAGTTGCAGATGCTGACAAAAGGCTCCTATCTTTTTGGTCTCGCACGGGGTTATTTAGTTTAATTTTTTAGGGTTCCTTTGGGTAAAGGGTAAAAACGGGACCCTATTACTGAGACTCCGCGGTCCGTCTGTCTGTCTGTCTGTCTGTCTGTCACCAGCCTGTATCTCATGAACCACGATAGCTAGACAGTTGAAATTTTCACAGATGATGTATATCTGTTGCCGCACGTTTCCTGACTTAATGAAATACAGTAAAGTAGTACCAATTTTCAAATCAGGCTGTAAGAGTGATCCCTCTAATTATAGACCTATATCCGTGCTTCCAGCATTGAGTAAAATCTATGAAAAAATCATGCTGGACCAGATGTTGTCTCACTACAATTTAAATGGGATCCTGCATAGTCAGCAGTTTGGTTTCACGAAAGGTAGGTCGACAACGGACGCGGGAGTGAAACTCATCAGCCACATCTTGGAATTTTGTGAGAAGTGCCAGGATGCAATTGGCATTTTCTGTGATCTCTCAAAAGCGTTCGACCGCGTCGATCACAACACACTGATCTGTAAATTACAACACTACGGAATTCGAGGACAAGCTGCTGATCTTGTGCTTTCATATTTATCAAACAGACAGCAAAAAGTAAATGTAAATGGGGCGACGTCCTCCGGGTCTCTAGTCAAGATGGGCGTACCCCAAGGTTCAATTCTCGGCCCTTTTCTTTTTCTTGTTTACATTAATGATCTCCCTTTTATGATGGCCAAATTATCGGATGTAATTTTATTTGCTGATGATACTTCGCTAATTTTTAAAATAGATAGGAAAGATACGGATGTCTTACATGTCAACGAAAGTCTAATTGTTCTCTCAAAATGGTTCGCAGCTAACAATCTTTTACTGAATGCGAAAAAAACAAAATTTCTAAAGTTCTCCTTACCAAATGTACCTCAACGTGACCTAAATTTAAATCTTGACGGCAAAAATCTTGAAGTTATAACGGAAACTGTATTCTTGGGGATTACAATCGATTCTAAATTGCAGTGGGGCGCGCACATTAGAACTCTTTCGGGTAGGTTAAGTTCGGCTGCGTATGCAGTAATGAAGATAAGGCAGTTAACCGATGTAGCTACGGCTAGGCTGGTATACTATGCTTACTTCCACAGTATTATGTCTTATGGCATTCTGCTGTGGGGATCAGCAGCGGACGTTGACTCAATTTTCGTCTTACAAAAGAGGGCAATCCGCGCGATCTATAAAATGGGTCCTCGCGAGTCCCTCAGAGAAAAATTTAAAGAGATCGATATACTGACTCTACCTTCACTTTATATTTTAGAATGTATTTTGTACGTACGCAAAAATCGAGGGCTTTTCAAAACTTGAAGCGACTTCCATAATTTAAATACACGCAGTAAGCACGAAATTGTAATACCCAAAATCAGATTAACGAAAACTAGCAAGTCTTTTCTTATAAACAGTATACGCTTCTATAACAAGTTGCCAAAGTCAGTTATAGAACTGACCGATGGAAAGTTCAAAAACTTCATCAAACGTGTCCTTATTAAAAAGCATATTATAAAATCAAGGACTACGTTGAAGATAAAAATTTTAGCTCCTTCTGCGCATGCGGCTTCCCTGGTAACTATAAACGGTACAAATATGTGGATGTCACTAACTATTCTCAATCTCATTTTTCTTTTTTTTTCTCTTCTTTTAATTGGACTTTTCACAATGGTTTTCAATCATCTTAATAAGCAGCACTGATAACTACATTTGTGCCACATGTTTAATTTAGTCTTGTTATACATTTTTTTTTTACCTTTGTATCTTAGATGCTTTTACCGATTGTTTTGTAAATGTGTGAACATTGTAGGCCTTCTAGATTCCTAGATGCTTGATAACATTTGATAACTTTATATCTCGTTTTACTTTTTATTTTTAGTTTCTAAAGTTTTATTGTCGGGCCTACGTTGTCCTCCCATATTTAAGTAATGCTGTAACATGGAAATATTGTAAAAACAAACCATATTTTTAAAAGAGTAACCATGGAGTTTCTTGCCGGTTCTTCTCCATAGGAAACGACCAACCCGAACCGTGCGCCTTTTGTCGACGTTTTATAAGTGCCCATGTAGGCCTATGTAAAATAAAAATAAATGAATTTGATTTTTGATTTTGCTATAACAACAAATACTAAAAACAGAATAAAATAAATATTTAAGGGCCAGTTTCTTAAGTCGACGTCACATCTCAAATCAGCTGACAATTTGTCACAAATTAACCAGCCGTCAGTTGTCAGTGAGTTTCTCAACCCTTCATCATCGAGAAATTACGTAATCGCTTGTTACATTAAATAATCGACATTAATTTATTTCGGTTGGCTACCCTAGCTGGTATTCATTCACTACAATAATGTAATCAGTAACTTTAAATAGTATTTTATCTTGAGAGGCTGGGTTGGTGTAGCCGCCAAGTTAAGCAAACCTTACAAAGGTCGATTTTTGGATGGGTAACCACTTTTTTTTTTGGTTTGCTTGTTTTTGGATAGGTGACCCCACACAGGTTAAGCAACACTTACCAAGGTTATTCTTTGGATGGGTGACCGCTTTTTTTTGGTTCGTTTGTTTTGGATGGCTGACCCCGCCAGGGTAAGCAACACTTACCAAGGTCAGTCTTGGGATGGGTGACCACTTTTTGTTGGTTCGCTCGTTTTTGGACGGGTGACCCTGCCAGAGTAAGCAACACTTACCAAGGTCAGTCTTGGGATGGGTGACCACTTTTTTTTGGTTCGCTTGTTTTTGGATGGGTGACCCTGCCAGGGTAAGCAACACTTACCAAGGTCACTGTTTGGATGGGTGACCACTTTTTTTGGGTTCGATTGTTTTTGAATGGGTGAACTTGTTAGATGTTGTTTAACCTAACGGGGTGACTTTAGGATGGGTGATCAAAATTTTTGTGGCGATAGTCACCCATCCAAAGACTGACCTTGGTTAGTGTTGCTTACCCTGGCGGAGTCACCTATCCATAAACAAGCGATCCAAAAAAAGTGGTCACCCATCCAAAGAGTGACCTTGGTTAGTGTTGCTTACCCTGGCGGAGTCACCTATCCATAAACAAGCGCTCCAAAAAAAAAAAGTGGTCTCCCATCCCAAGACTGACCTAGGTAAGTGTTGCTTACCCTGGCGCGGTCACCACCCCAGCCGCTTCAAGTTAACACAAACCTATCCAGAAGCTGACCTTAGTAAGTACTAAGTACAGGGTAAAGTCAACACTGACCTGGGGAACGAACCTTCCTCACGCGCACTAGCGTGAGGAAGGTTCGATTCCCAGGTCAAAAAGTTTTTTTTTTTTAATTTATTTACATAAATACAAAAAAACATTTTTTGATAATTGTGTCAAGTTTTTATAATGTAATTAATTTAAAAGTTTGAAATATCCAATTTTTTTTTTAAATCTTGGTAATCAACTATAATTGATTTATTTAACATATTTTTTATAACTCAACCCATACCATAGTTTTCGCCGACCCCTATTATCATTTTATCGTAATATAAGCCTTTAAAGTCATAATATTAATTTTAATCCGCGAATAATCGACCAATTTCCAACAATTATAAATTAGGCTCGTTGACAAGAGATTAACATTGAAAAAGGTGCTGAGAAACCCAAAACTGCTGTAACATGTGGTTAATTCGAGATTTTACTCAAATGTGACAAATTGTCAACCACTTGTCACACTTGGATGTTGAGAAACTGAAAGTAGAATTAACAGGCGATTAATCCTCGATTACGTTAACAGCCCGATAATTGAGAGCTGGGAAACTGGCAGTAAGTGGGGCTCCCATACAACAAACGTGATTTTTGTGCCGTTTTTTGCGATATTGGTACGGAACACTTAGTGCGCGAGTCCGACTCGCACTTGGCTGGTTTTTATTATTGTTTGTGTTTTTCTTGTCTCGTGTGCGGGTCACGAATACATATTTTTTCTTTCTCTCTTTCGTTGGAGAGAATGCAGTACAGCTTCAGCCTCAGGCCACAAAAGCTAAGCAGAGACTCTTCGGTCTTCTGTATAATCGGGATCTGTTGACGCATATGTAAGGTATCTACGGTGCTGAAGCGTTTTCGGAATCCAGCTGGTTCGGCTGGACATAATCAAAACAGCGCGTGAGATGATTCATTATGAATCTTGAAAACAGCGTGTCAGACACAAGAAAATAGTGAGATGGGCGTGTAATTCATAAGCCGGTGGACAGGGCACATTGCTCGCAGAACGGATGGTCAATTTCTGGAGTGGCGACCGTGTACCGGCTGGATGCGAGATGCACAGGGCCGACTGATTCGACGATACTAAGGTGAAGCCTATGTCCAGCAGTAGACATCTTACAGCTGAAATAATGATGATAATGAAGATTAATGTGGAGTAAAGTATAAAAATATTTATAAATGATCGACCACATAGACCAGGGTCTGCGTGGTCGCTGATATAAATAAATTTTGACATTCTACTGTGATAAAAAGTATTCATCATTCGCCAAGGAGGTACAATCTACTCGTATAAAACAAAATCGCCAAAATTGATGCAGTAGTTTAGACGTGAAAACGTGGCAAACAAACCTTTTGCAATCAATTCTTCAAATAATTGTGAAAATAGCATCTTAAACCTAGTTTAAAATATCTTAACGGTCAGGTCACAGGAACAGATGCGAAAAGCGACTTTCTTTTATACTTACTAGTTGTGCCCGCGGCTTCGCTCCCGTTATCCCTACCTACCTAGCTACCAACCTAGCGTACCTACCTACCTACCCCACCTACCTACCGACTCTAGCTATCTATCCCTACTTACCTATCCCCTACCCTACATACCTACCCTCCCACGCCATCAATTTTTATTTTTAAACCTTCCCTTTATTCGGGCGAACCAAAAAAAAATTATGTTTCAAATCGATCCAGCTGTTTTTGAGTTTTAGCGAGACTAACGAACAGCAATTGATTTATATATATAGAATATAGATATAGATATATCTGCATTTAGATATAAAAGACGTAAATGTAAATGACTCCGGGGGATTTACCAACACATAATTTTTATGGTAACTTTTTTGACGAAACGGAAAAATATTCATCAGTATCTGTTATTGGATTTGCTCATTGCCAAATTGTAAAAACCCGAAGATAGGAAAAAGCGAAAATTCTAACTCTTTTGTACCGTTGGTGTTTTGTTTATTTTTTTAATTAAGTAGTCAAAACCCCGGTGCAGAAAGTTTTTTTGAAGTATGATAAATCAAAGGAAAATCTAACATAGATCCAAGATATTCCGAGGCGAGGTGCTAAAATTTTTGAATTCCCTTCGCACATCAATCATTCTCTTTATATCTAGCTTTTCTGTATAAATCGATGAAGTTAATCCTTTTTATACTACACCTGCTCGGAAAGTACCTTGATACTTTATCAAATTTACGGTAGAAAGTATGTCATTGCAGATCGAACAAATATGCGGCGAGAAAACGCATCTGAGCGGGCGAGAAAAGTGTATGAAAATCCATTTCTTACGTGGTTTTTCTTTTTTAATTTTGGGTAAGACTATGCGCTGGTAACCTAAATATCAAAAGCCAAAAAGTTTTTACAGTGAGTTTTTATCTCCAAGTTCGCAAAATGACACTGGCCACTAGCTGTGTGTTGGATGGTGTCAAACAATTTGAAAAAAGAACATGTGAAAATTGCAGACGCCATTGGCGCCATTTTCAATTTGTGTGTTGTTTGAGGATTCAGTTTTCGTAGAAAAGTAAAATAAAACTATCAAAATGATAAGTAGTGATAGTGATGATGAAGATTTTTTAACTCCGCCGCAGTTGAAGGAAACAGCAAAAATACTGATTGATAACCTTTTACCACAGAAATCAATTAAAAAATATAATAAAACTTATGACGATTTTTTGCAATGGAAAAGTGAAAAAAATGCGGCATCTTTTTCTGAAACTGTTTTGCTAGCTTATTTCAGTGAAAAAGCCCAAAAATACAAACCAAGTACGTTATGGTCTATGTACTCAATGTTGAAAAGTACTATATTGACAAGAAACGACGTTAATATTCAAGAATACAAAAAACTTACAGCATTTCTGAAAAGAAATTCGGAGGGATTCCGTAGTAAGAAATCAAAAGTGCTTACTACAAAGGATGTTTATTCCTTTTTGCAGAATGCTCCAGATGACAAATATTTGTTGATGAAGGTAAGTTTATGAACAAAATGCACTGGTTTATGATTTATTACGTACCTATTTATGAGTAGAAATCTACTAGGTTTTCATGTTTGATATTTTTGTTTACAGGTTATTTTGATTTTAGGAGTAAATGGGGCCTGTCGTTCGCAAGAACTTGTGGATATGACAACAGACGATATCGAAATCCTCGAAAATGGAATAATCGTCAATATTCCTAACACAAAAACCAAAATTCAGCGATCATTTGTTATATCGGGCTTATTTTATGAGAAAGTGAAGAAATATAACGAAATTCGCCCCAGTGACCCCAAAACCAATCGGTTTTTACTACAATATAAAAACAAAAAATGTACGAAACAAGTAATTGGGAAAAACAAAATAAGTACTGTGCCAAGAGAAATAGCTTCCTACCTTAATTTACTCAATCCACTAGAATACACTGGCCACTGCTTTCGCAGAACTTCAGCGACTATTCTTGCCGATACTGGTGCTGATTTAACCACAATAAAACGTCACGGTGGTTGGAAATCGTCCGCTGTTGCAGAAAGCTACATAGAGAATTCCGTAGAAAACAAAACACGAATAAATAACCAAATATCGGGATCGATTAATGTGCATCAAGACTCATCTCCTCAACCATCAACGAGCGCGGCGATGCCAGATGCCCCTCAGCAGCCAGTTGCCCCTTTGGCACCACAGCCTTCTACGAGCGCAGTGCCAACAGCACAGCCAGTTATTCCTCCTACATTGTCGCAAACATCTCAAACAAACATTAATGGAAAAAGTGTTACATTAAGCTTCACTAACTGCAACAATTTCAATATAAATTTCAATTAGTAAAGATTTAGTTTTTTATTTTCCTCGTAGGTGTAGTATAAAGCACTATGTATCACTCGAGAGAAAGTGCGATTCCCGATCTCGGGTGTTTTAAAGCCCTCGCCTACGGCTCGGGCTTCAAACGACACCCTCGACGGTAATCGGTCACTTTCTCCTCTCGGTGAACAATGTACTATTCTGTACGAATATCAAAATCTATGATGCTATACCTAAGAACTTCTATAAAATTATATTTAACTAGCTGACCCGGCAAACTTTGTTTTGCCATAAAAACACCAAACAGTCATCTACCCTACCTACACTACCTACCCTACCCTACCTATCTACCCAACCCTACCTACCCTACCCTACCAACCCTACCCTACCAACCCTACCCTACCAACCCTACCCTACTAACCCTACCCTACCAACCCTACCCTACCGTACCCTACCCTACCGTACCCTACCTATCCTACCCTACCTACCCTACCCTACCCTACCCTACCTACCCTACCTACCCAACCCTACCCTACCCTACCTACATACCTACCCTACCTATGTAGGTAAAGTACCAATTTTTTCTTTTTCTTTAGTTTTTTTTTCATAAGATCCGTCTCCTAACAATAACAAACCCAACAAAAAAAGAATAAGCGAAATCGGTCCAGCCGTTCACGCGTGATATGCCGTGACCAAAGGAAATAGGGATTCATTTTTATATATATAGATAGATTAATTAAGGACAACCAACAAAGCATACACCAAAAAATACATGTTAAAGTACTCATACCTTTATATTTTATAGTGTAGCCTTAATTAAAGGCTGCCACGGCATGCAATAGGAAATGCAGAACAGTTTTAAAACAGATTTTACTTATTTAGATAGATTGTTACATAAAAACAGTTTATTTATTTATTTATTAATTGCAACATAAATCCAACATACAAATACAAATGAGAACTCACTAATTAATGCTGGTTTTGTTCGATTCATCCAATCAATTTATATTATTTATGTTATATTTATTAATTTCAACATATAGTTAGGTATTGGTTCTTTTTGTAAAATCACCTATTGAACAACTTCAAATACGTCTATCGTAAGAATGAAGATAGTTCCTATCTTATGCACAACATTTTAAAGCTTCAATTTCATGAAAATATAGGGGTAACCCGAAAAACATAACATTTTTATTTTAGCTTCCGTATATGCTCATGCATACTGCGCTACCGCGGGGAGATAGCGCAGTTATGTGGGACCCTTACCCATTAAAACTCCACGGTGTCCTCCTGTGCTGCTTATGGCGGGAACACGGGCACGCGTTAGCACTCACCGCGAACCCGCCGCGGCTGTCCATCTCCGGACCCTCCTCTGGGGAGTAACCCCCATCACCGGCGCACCAGAACACACTGTACGCCATGACCACCCCAGGGACCAAAACAGCACATGGGCGCCAGACTATCCCGTGTATGGCACCAACCATAAGGACCTACATATTGTAATGAATGTGACCCAAAATGCAGAAAATGCTTTTTATCAATAACACAGAATGGAAATATTATCCCCTCTCCTGAGCGAAAACCTGGATCCCCGTCTTTTTTTGAGGTCCTTCTACCTTTTTTTCTATTCCCTTTTGTAGTTCTGCACTATACATCATCATCTTCAGCCTTTTAATATTCCCACTGCTGGGACACAGGTCTCCTCTATTTGAGAGAGGCAACAGGCCAACTTTAAACAATTTATCTGAATAAAATATATTTTTTTAATTCATTAACAATATTTCATTTGTAATATCACTTTAAATAACTTTGACCTATTACTAAACTAGTCTTACAGATTTTATGCAAAACCAGATAACGTTATAACGCGAGACTTCTAATCGCGAGATAACAAAAAGGAAATGGGAAAGGAAGGTGAAAATTTGGACTCACCAGCTCGCCTTTCTCAAATCTCTCCTAAATTTAAAAGTTTTATAATTAACCACTTATCTACTTGTTTAAACGCCTGCCCTTGTTTCACGGGAAGGATACCGGGGTTTTTCTCAACCTTTTGAAGTTGAAGAGCCCATGTTACTTGCGCTACTGCCAATAGCGTGAGGCACCACCTGCGGAGGACGTTTAATATTTTTAATTGGGACTTTTGTGTTTCTAGTTCCAATTGTAACAGGGATTACATTATATTCTGCATCACCGCTGACATTTGCCTTCCTATAGCGTGGCTTGTCTTTACTTAATCTGGTATTAACTTCTTTTGCATAAATTGTTTCGCCTATTTCAAACTTTTTGCTTATCTCACCACCCTTGCTATTTCTAATCTTTTGCTTTGTTTCTATCATCCGATCAGATATGTAACTATAGAGTCGTCTAGTACGCTTTGCATGATCTTTTAATAATTGTTGTGTATAGTTTTTCTCGAAATTTGCATTTAATATAGAATTTGAATCAGTATGACCGAAAACAACTTCAAATGGTGTCAAACCTGTCGTTGTATGTATGGTATGATTATAAGCCATTATTGAATAGGTCATAACGGAAGCTGCATCAGTGCATTTTCGATCATATTTAGCTAAACGGTATATTTCAATGATAGTCGAATGGAAACGCTCTACTATGCCTGTTGAATTAGGGTTATTAGGTGTACTGATGTGTAATTGTATATTGTACATTGTCATTAATTCCTTCAATAATTCATTATTAAATTCACTCCCCGGATCGCAACTAATTTTTTTGGGGGTGCCGTAAATGGAAAAATATTTAATAAGTGCACGTATTACTTCGGGTGTAGATCTATTTGATATTTCAATTGCTTGTCCCAATTTACTGAATGCGTCGACTAATGTAAGATAATATACAGATTCTATAGCAAAAATATCTATGAAAATCTCCTGAAATGGTGCATTTTGTGTTTGTGTTAATTGTAGAAAAGGCTTTATGGGTTTTCTGTCATACTTGGTTTTACGGCATGCTTCACAATTATTTATTACGGCTGATATCGTCTCTTGCATGTTATTCCAAAAATAATTTCTTCTTATCCTGGACATAGTCTCTTTTATACCTCTATGACACGTTTTTCCTTCATGATGTTGTAAGATGATTTCTTTTTGTTCGTTTTCATCTTCAACAAAAACTACACGCTCTGAACATTCCACGAATTCTACCATTCCCTTTTTAAATAACTGTATAATAACTTTGTTGAACTGTTTCCTATGCTCTACGCTTTCAAAATATATAAAGTATTTAATTTTATATTTAACATATTCTTTTAAAAACTGTTTGATTAATTCTTCATTATTTATTGGTAAAAATACTTCAAGTATTTTTTGTTTTTCACGGGAAAGATCTGTAACTTGGATATCGTTTTTGTGCCATGTAAAAACTAATATCTGGTTAGGTTTAGTGTCTATTGCTTCTTGTAATATTGGAATACCAATTGATTCCATGTCTTTGGCTGAATGTACTGTAAATGTTTTATCTATCACAGGGTCAAGTGGAATTGGTTCATTTGTATCACATTCAGAACTGGCTGTTAGAGTAGCAGACAAATCCGAGATGGAAATTGTTCTAGAGTCATCACTATCGTAATCAATTAATTTTTCGATTTTTTTCGGTTTTGTTCTTTTTCATCTACATTAACTTTCATAGATAATCCGTCCTTATCGGAACCTAATGCATTTAATTTAATACGAGACAGGGCATCAGCGTTTGTATTCTGCTTGCCATCTTTATATTTGATTTCAAAATCATATTCTTGAAGACGAAGTCGCCAACGGGTGAGCTTGCTATTCGGCTCTTTAAGGGAATAGAGCCAGGCTAAGGGCCTATGGTCTGTATAAATGATGAATTTATTACCGTAAAGGTAGGGCCGAAAGTGTTTTACTGCCCAAATGATCGCTAAAAGTTCACGTTCTATAGTACTGTATCTGGTCTCTGTATCACTTAACGTTCTACTGGCGTAAGCTATTGGTTTATCAGACCCTACGACGCCTTGCGATAGTACTGCCCCTAAGGCATTTGACGAAGCATCTGTGGTTAGGATATAAGGCTTATCGTGATCGGGATATTGAAGTAAAGGTGCGTTAGTAAGAAGCTCTTTACATTTTTGGAAAGAATCTATGTACGCTTGATTTATAATAATTTTGTTCTTTTTCTTTAAGCAATTAGTTAATGGTTGTGTTACTTTCGCAAAATCCTTAATAAAACGTCTGTAATAGCCTATCAAGCCCAAAAAACTTTTAATTTCTGTCACGGTTTTTGGTAGTGGATAGTTAAGAACTGCTTTAATCTTATCATCGTTGGGTTTAAGGCCATCCTCAGTTATAACATGACCAAAGTATAGGACTTCTTTCCGGAGAAATTCGGACTAATCAAGTTGAATTTTAAGGTTATTTGACTTCAAACGATTAAAAACTGCTCTTAACTTCTGGATATGTTCTGCAAGTGAATTTGAAAAGATTATAATGTCATCCAAATATACCAGGCAATGGATTCCATGCAATCCTCTTAGAACATTGTCCATTGCTCGCTGGAAGGTCGCTGGAGCGGTTTTAAGACCAAACGGCATTCTTAAGAATTCAAAGTGTCCGTTTTCAGTGCTGAATGCTGTTTTCTCTCTATCATGTTCGTTAATCTCAATTTGATGGTAACCGCTTGCTAGATCTAATGTCGTAAAGTATGTGCTTTTACCTAATTTATCAAACAGATCAGTGATATTGGGAAGTGGGTATCTATCGTCAACCGTTATCTCGTTTAACCGTCTGTAGTCAATTACCATTCTATATTTTATTTCTCCTGATGCATCTTTCTTTTTTGGAACTAAATGAACTGGGGCTGACCAAGGTGAATGAGATTCCTGAATTACATTTTCTGTAAGTAACTTCTCGATTTGGTTTCTTATTTCTTGCGACTGACTTGGGGGTTGTCTGTATGGTTTGACGTAAATAGGATCTTCATTTTTTGTCCTAATACAATGTTTGACTTGGTTCGTGAAACTTAATGGAATGCCATCACAATAGAATATATCTTTATATTCTAAACATAATGTACTAATGGCTTTACTTTCTTCGGCTGACATGTGATTCAAACGAAGCTTTTGTAAGTTATCTGTTAATAATTTTTCTATTTCAATATTTTCAGTTTCGTTAAAATTATTAACATCACAATCTTTTATATTATTTTCATACGGTTCTACTTCGAATGGTTTAGTAACGGCTAATTTAATTGGTTTGTCAAGGGTATTTTGAATTATGGTAGTAAAGTAACCGTCCTTGCATTTAACTAAAGCGCTGGGCATACGCACACCTTCCGTAAATTCTCTGAAATCCACTAAAGCATTACCAGAATGATAATTTGCAGGTATTTTAACTCTTTGTTCTGATCGAGGTGCCAACTCTATTATATGTTTATTCTTGTCGCGCATAATTGGTATCACCGTAGTTTTAGTTTTCAAGACCTCGTTTTTCAAATCTATTAGTGCCTCTACACTATGTAAAATATCATTACCTAGTAAACCATCGAAGCTAGGGTCGACTTCATAGATATGAAATTTGTGAGTATCATTAACATTAAAAATCGGCAATGCTGGCATGGCAAGTACTTCTTCGTGTTGGGTTGTACCGTGAGTACTTCTAACTTCAAATGGATCATAATAAATATAATCGTAAAAATAGTCATATGCCTTTTCCGGGTTTATAAATGATTTAGTACTGCCCGTATCTATCATAAATTTGGCATCAATTTCGGGTATATATATGTATGGCAATTTAAGGCATGTATCGCAATTTAATTGTATCATTTCCTTATGTTTTCCGAGGCTATTGATGGAAAATCCTCATTATTTTCCGTTGAAACCTTTTTGTTAACTTCTTCCATATAATTATCACCTTCATTTTCAGTAAAAGGGTAATAATCGTGATAATATTCATCGTTGCATTGGTAATCACAGGGAAACTGACTATCATCGTAATGATCAAGGTCAAGCTCATTTAATTTAAATCCTTTTATATAGACCTGGGCCGGAGGCGCCGTACGCATTGTGACGTCACTAGATTGAAGTTTAGGTTGCTGAATACCGAACGACTGTGAAGGTTTATTGAACGATTGGTTCTGGTTGCCAAATGGCTGTAAGGATTTATTATTTAATTGCTGTTGATTTCCAAATTGTTGAGGGCTCATCCCAAACTGTTGGGGGCGCATCCCAAATTGTTGCGGACGCATCCCAAATTGTTGCGGACGCATCCCAAATTGTTGTGGGCGATAACCAAATGTTTGGCCTTGAAATCCAAATTGTGGAGTACGCGTCCCAAAATGTTGACCTTGGGGGTTACCTAAATATAATTTGGGTTGTGTAAAAATAGGTGTATCATTATTAATAGGCTTATTATAATTATTTGTGCCGAATTTAAACGTTTGTGTATTTATTTCGGGCATTATATTGGTCATGGAAATTTACCTCTTCTAACACGAAAGATAAAGCCTGTTCCAAAGCGATTTTAATCTCACAATACGCACCATATTTTCCGGTAGATTATAAAGGAACACGTTTAATGACGTATTATTATAAATAGTTATTTTACTTTCACGCATACTACTCGATAATCTATTAACTTTTGATATTAAAATACTACGCACTGATTGAATACGGTTGCAAAAATCCAAAAATGATTCACCATTTTTTATACGCATAGTTTCCAATTCAATAGCTAAACATTCTTCACTTCGTGGGTCTCCAAAATGTTGTATTAATAACTCCTTAAACTCTTCCCATGTAACAATATCCTCGCGCTCACTGATAAGCGCGGCTGCATTCCCCGCTAATCTACTCGTTATGGTATGCATTACATACAAGTTTTGCTCGTCACTTCCCCTGTATTTATTTATAATATATTCACTTTTACGTATAAAAAGATTTAAATGGCGCTTATCGCCGTCAAAAACAGGAATTATTTTAATCATTTCATTTGGAATCATAACAATTTTTACTTGATCTTCCATTTTTAACAATATTAATTAACACACAAAAATAATATAAAGTACAAAAACAAAAAGTATTTAAACACTTCCTAACAAAAATTAATTCTTATGTATAAAATAGTAATCTTTAATCAGATAGTACGGCGCCTCCGGCCCAGGTCTATATAAAAGGATTTAAATTAAATGAGCTTGACCTTGATCATTACGATGATAGTCAGTTTCCCTGTGATTACCAATGCAACGATGAATATTATCACGATTATTACCCTTTTACTGAAAATGAAGGTGATAATTATATGGAAGAAGTTAACAAAAAGGTTTCAACGGAAAATAATGAGGATTTTCCATCAATAGCCTCGGAAAACATAAGGAAATGATACAATTAAATTGCGATACATGCCTTAAATTGCCATACATATATATACCCGAAATTGATGCCAAATTTATGATAGATACGGGCAGTACTAAATCATTTATAAACCCGGAAAAGGCATATGACTATTTTTACGATTATATTTATTATGATCCATTTGAAGTTAGAAGTACTCACGGTACAACCCAACACGAAGAAGTACTTGCCATGCCAGCATTGCCGATTTTTAATGTTAATGATACTCACAAATTTCATATCTATGAAGTCGACCCTAGCTTCGATGGTTTACTAGGTAATGATATTTTACATAGTGTAGAGGCACTAATAGATTTGAAAAACGAGGTCTTGAAAACTAAAACTACGGTGATACCAATTATGCGCGACAAGAATAAACATATAATAGAGTTGGCACCTCGATCAGAACAAAGAGTTAAAATACCTGCAAATTATCATTCTGGTAATGCTTTAGTGGATTTCAGAGAATTTACGGAAGGTGTGCGTATGCCCAGCGCTTTAGTTAAATGCAAGGACGGTTACTTTACTACCATAATTCAAAATACCCTTGACAAACCAATTAAATTAGCCGTTACTAAACCATTCGAAGTAGAACCGTATGAAAATAATATAAAAGATTGTGATGTTAATAATTTTAACGAAACTGAAAATATTGAAATAGAAAAATTATTAACAGATAACTTACAAAAGCTTCGTTTGAATCACATGTCAGCCGAAGAAAGTAAAGCCATTAGTACATTATGTTTAGAATATAAAGATATATTCTATTGTGATGGCATTCCATTAAGTTTCACGAACCAAGTCAAACATTGTATTAGGACAAAAAATGAAGATCCTATTTACGTCAAACCATACAGACAACCCCCAAGTCAGTCGCAAGAAATAAGAAACCAAATCGAGAAGTTACTTACAGAAAATGTAATTCAGGAATCTCATTCACCTTGGTCAGCCCCAGTTCATTTAGTTCCAAAAAAGAAAGATGCATCAGGAGAAATAAAATATAGAATGGTAATTGACTACAGACGGTTAAACGAGATAACGGTTGACGATAGATACCCACTTCCCAATATCACTGATCTGTTTGATAAATTAGGTAAAAGCACATACTTTACGACATTAGATCTAGCAAGCGGTTACCATCAAATTGAGATTAACGAACATGATAGAGAGAAAACAGCATTCAGCACTGAAAACGGACACTTTGAATTCTTAAGAATGCCGTTTGGTCTTAAAACCGCTCCAGCGACCTTCCAGCGAGCAATGGACAATGTTCTAAGAGGATTGCATGGAATCCATTGCCTGGTATATTTGGATGACATTATAATCTTTTCAAATTCACTTGCAGAACATATCCAGAAGTTAAGAGCAGTTTTTAATCGTTTGAAGTCAAATAACCTTAAAATTCAACTTGATTAGTCCGAATTTCTCCGGAAAGAAGTCCTATACTTTGGTCATGTTATAACTGAGGATGGCCTTAAACCCAACGATGATAAGATTAAAGCAGTTCTTAACTATCCACTACCAAAAACCGTGACAGAAATTAAAAGTTTTTTGGGCTTGATAGGCTATTACAGACGTTTTATTAAGGATTTTGCGAAAGTAACACAACCATTAACTAATTGCTTAAAGAAAAAGAACAAAATTATTATAAATCAAGCGTACATAGATTCTTTCCAAAAATGTAAAGAGCTTCTTACTAACGCACCTTTACTTCAATATCCCGATCACGATAAGCCTTATATCCTAACCACAGATGCTTCGTCAAATGCCTTAGGGGCAGTACTATCGCAAGGCGTCGTAGGGTCTGATAAACCAATAGCTTACGCCAGTAGAACGTTAAGTGATACAGAGACCAGATACAGTACTATAGAACGTGAACTTTTAGCGATCATTTGGGCAGTAAAACACTTTCGGCCCTACCTTTACGGTAATAAATTCATCATTTATACAGACCATAGGCCCTTAGCCTGGCTCTATTCCCTTAAAGAGCCGAATAGCAAGCTCACCCGTTGGCGACTTCGTCTTCAAGAATATGATTTTGAAATCAAATATAAAGATGGCAAGCAGAATACAAACGCTGATGCCCTGTCTCGTATTAAATTAAATGCATTAGGTTCCGATAAGGACGGATTATCTATGAAAGTTAATGTAGATGAAAAAGAACAAAAACCGAAAAAAATCGAAAAATTAATTGATTACGATAGTGATGACTCTAGAACAATTTCCATCTCGGATTTGTCTGCTACTCTAACAGCCAGTTCTGAATGTGATACAAATGAACCAATTCCACTTGACCCTGTGATAGATAAAACATTTACAGTACATTCAGCCAAAGACATGGAATCAATTGGTATTCCAATATTACAAGAAGCAATAGACACTATACCTAACCAGATATTAGTTTTTACATGGCACAAAAACGATATCCAAGTTACAGATCTTTCCCGTGAAAAACAAAAAATACTTGAAGTATTTTTACCAATAAATAATGAAGAATTAATCAAACAGTTTTTAAAAGAATATGTTAAATATAAAATTAAATACTTTATATATTTTGAAAGCGTAGAGCATAGGAAACAGTTCAACAAAGTTATTATACAGTTATTTAAAAAGGGAATGGTAGAATTCGTGGAATGTTCAGAGCGTGTAGTTTTTGTTGAAGATGAAAACGAACAAAAAGAAATCATCTTACAACATCATGAAGGAAAAACGTGTCATAGAGGTATAAAAGAGACTATGTCCAGGATAAGAAGAAATTATTTTTGGAATAACATGCAAGAGACGATATCAGCCGTAATAAATAATTGTGAAGCATGCCGTAAAACCAAGTATGACAGAAAACCCATAAAGCCTTTTCTACAATTAACACAAACACAAAATGCACCATTTCAGGAGATTTTCATAGATATTTTTGCTATAGAATCTGTATATTATCTTACATTAGTCGACGCATTCAGTAAATTGGGACAAGCAATTGAAATATCAAATAGATCTACACCCGAAGTAATACGTGCACTTATTAAATATTTTTCCATTTACGGCACCCCCAAAAAAATTAGTTGCGATCCGGGGAGTGAATTTAATAATGAATTATTGAAGGAATTAATGACAATGTACAATATACAATTACACATCAGTACACCTAATAACCCTAATTCAACAGGCATAGTAGAGCGTTTCCATTCGACTATCATTGAAATATACCGTTTAGCTAAATATGATCGAAAATGCACTGATGCAGCTTCCGTTATGACCTATTCAATAATGGCTTATAATCATACCATACATACAACGACAGGTTTGACACCATTTGAAGTTGTTTTCGGTCATACTGATTCAAATTCTGCATGATGCAAAGCGTACTAGACGACTCTATAGTTACATATCTGATCGGATGATAGAAACAAAGCAAAAGATTAGAAATAGCAAGGGTGGTGAGATAAGCAAAAAGTTTGAAATAGGCGAAACAATTTATGCAAAAGAAGTTAATACCAGATTAAGTAAAGACAAGCCACGCTATAGGAAGGCAAATGTCAGCGGTGATGCAGAATATAATGTAATCCCTGTTACAATTGGAACTAGAAACACAAAAGTCCCAATTAAAAATATTAAACGTCCTCCGCAGGTGGTGCCTCACGCTATTGGCAGTAGCGCAAGTAACATGGGCTCTTCAACTTCAAAAGGTTGAGAAAAACCCCGGTATCCTTCCCGTGAAACAAGGGCAGGCGTTTAAACAAGTAGATAAGTGGTTAATTATAAAACTTTTAAATTTAGATAGCTTAGGTAATGATCTAGAATTAAGTTTAATGAAATATAATGAATTCAGTAAATTAGTAGATGTTAATAAACCGTACAGCCATGAGTTTTTAGGTATTCGTACTCAAACGGATTATCTAAAGGATAGGACTATCGAAAAATTTCAGCAACTTGTACCAGCTAAAAGATTTAAGCGAGGATTAATTGATCCACTTGGATCCATGATAAAAATCGTTACAGGTAATTTAGATCATAATGACGCAATTCGATATGATTCTCTCATCTCTCAGTTGAAAAGCAACCAATTAATATTAGATAGTAAAGTAACTTTGGTCTCCAAAATGTTAGAATAGAATAGAATAGAATATACTTTATTGTACACCTTAAAATTATACACATTTACAAGAAAAACTTATAGATAGATAGATAGATAGATCGTGATCGTGTCGTCGTGATCGTTAGATTGTTTTGTTAACAGTACAGAAATCTTACATAACAATACATTAATTTTAGATGAACGTTTAAAAAGGATCGAGAGATTAGTTAAAAATATGATTACAAAAGAAGAAAATTCTATTTACTCTACTTACATTTTAGGAATGTTTAATATGTTCTTAACTAATTTTCGAACAATTAATATAATTTTAAGTGAGATTGAAACAGCCTTAGCCTTTAGTAAGGTATCTGTACTGCATCGAGCGATTGTTAATTCTACTGAATTATTGCACATGTTACAATCTATAGCCAAGACTGAAAATCTGTTATATCCTGTGAATGAAAATAATTTAGTCAAATTTGAAGATTGTTTCACTGTTAAAGCTTTTATTAAACAGAACCAGATCACGTTCATAATAGAGATCCCACTTATTGAAAACAGTACTTATAGTTATTTTAAACTTTACTCTTTACCTATTTTTAACACTGATTTAAACGAAACTGTAATAGTGGTTCCTAAATATCCCTACCTTTTGGTGAAAGACTCAGATTACTTACCAGTCGTGAGAGCCTGCATACAGATTGCGATAGATGACAAATTCTTATGTACCGATGACGATGTGATGACCCATCTAGAGCCATTATGCGAAGAACAGTTGATGAAGTTCCACTCTAATACTACTGCATGCGAGCAGCATACAGTCGACATTGAAGATTTGAAAGTTCAACGAATTGGCCGCGGAAGTTGGATTCTATATACAAAGAATAACATTATAGCAAGTAGAAAATGCTATGATGACGTCGTGAGCCACGATTTTCTACAAGGAACATACATAGTTAGCCTGGACGATGCTTGTAAGGTTAACGTTGGACACATACGTCTACAAAATTACCAATTTTCTCTTACACACCTGAATTATCCAATAACTCCAATCATTACCCTACCAGAGATGAAACCTGAAAAACGTACTAATAGTGTCAGTGCAGTGAATATGAAAGGTATAAATCTAGATGAGCTGAAAGAATTAGCTCAAGTGGTGAAAATGAGCAAAGTGAAATACGGTGAAAATGATAGTGCGGTTGACACGAAAAATATTAGTTTAGGTACGGTAATTCTATATGTAATTATGCCTTTAGGATTTATGATCTTTCTTGTTTCTAGATATAAAATCATATTGTTAAACTGTCTGCGAAATCATCAGAATCCTAACAATACTGATAATTTCGTTCTTGAGGAGGGAGGAGTTATGCAACCTGAACCGCAGCGAGTGATCACTGTGAGAGTATGAAATGCACGATTGCAGTTTAGGGTGGCCCTTCCAGAAAGTTCCATGCATTTCTGTTAATTTAGCATTTTAAGTAGCAGTAAGTCGTAACATGTAACCGATAGGATTAGATTCAATACACTAGAGCATCCGCTTCTGCTCACACGTATTCGTATTCTTTTATTTTAACTTATAACGCTCCCAAAAACTTGACTACCTACACATCAGATAATTCCGACTTTTATGACATAACGAATTGAATTTTTAACCGACTTACCAAAAAAGGAGGAGGTTCTATGTTCGACATTACGTTTTTTTTTTTTTTTTTTTATGTATGTTCACCGATATCTCCGTCAATTGTGGACCGATTTTGAAAATTCTTTTTTTGTTTGAAAGAGTATATTCCGAAATTGGTCCCATTTTAGGAGATATCGGAGAGGAGAGGAATAGAGGAGATAAACAACAGAACTCTTCAATAAATAAAGGCAAATCTCTCGGGATTGCTGCAATCGCATGTCTGTTTATTGTTTATACCATTTCGTAACATAACATCACGCCAGTACACTCGAAAGGGGTATGCAGGTCTCTCATTTAACCGGTTATATTCAAGTTTCATGTTATTCGGGTAATCTATTATGTCGTTATAGGTACTTACTTAACTACTTCCCTATTAGGTAGGTACAACTAAAAACCGGCCAAGTGCGAGTCGGACTCGCGCACGAAGGGTTCCGTACCATTACCGCAAGTAACGGCAAAAAAATCATGTGTGACGTACGTTTGTTATATGGGAGCCCCACATAAAAAAATATTTTATTCTGTTTTTAGTATTTGTCATAGCGGCAATTGAAATACACCATCTGTGAAAATTTCAACTGTCTAACTATCACGGTTCATGAGATACAGCCTGGTGACAGACAGACAGACAGACAGACAGACGGACCGCGGAGTTAAAGTAATAGGGTCCCGTTTTTACCCTTTGGGTACGTAACCCTAAAAAGTGAAAAATAAAAAACTTTTTTGAAAAAAATACTACCGACTTCCAAGTCAGAAAACTAGAAAGTGAAAAATAACTTTATTTTTGGAAGTCGGTGTCCATAACTTAAAAATTTGGTACCTACCACAGACACCGACTTCCAAAAATAAAGTTATTTTTCACTTTCTAGTTTTCTTACTTGGAAGTCGGTAGTATTTTTTTCAAAAAAGTTTTTTGACTCATATAATTAATCTCTTTTAGAACTATTGTTCAATTTATCTAAATTATTTGTAATCCTAATTCGAATGATTAATAATTTAATTTAATGTAAATGATGATCCATAATTTTACAAACCATATTTGTACGCCGGAAACGGCAGAATATTATGATCGTAATGCATAATGCACATAACAGCTTTGTACAATATTCTGACAAATAAATGCATTATATTCGATTCTTTTCATATAGCGTTTGATCGCGTGATCTTTGCTAATTGCTGTTTCTTACGTAATAAACACGCGGTCGGTCTGTAAGTCCTTGCGCGGTCGGTGTGTTTGATGGACTCGATATTAACTTCACAAAATTGAAACCAATATTGTTCGTATTGGAATAAGGAAATAAGAAGATGTTCTAAGAAAACCGTGGAATCCGGTTAGTCGAGTCATTTGTGCCTAATACAAAACATAATATTAAAAGTGATATTTTACCTTGTTTAAAAAACCGCCCCTTGCGGCAATTAATCTGGACTAGTCGGAATTCGTTAGACGGGTTTTTGTATGTATTTTCTGTGTGTACATTAATAATAAAATAAATAAATAATAATAAATAAATAAATGATATCTACAACTTTTCCGCCGCCGCTTTAGTCCGCGTTTGTACTTAAGCATAAAGTTTTATAAATAAATAAATAAATAAACTTTTTTTTAGTAGTGAACGGGGTTGTCCACCTAGAGCCTCCGTTCCGCAGCCTAATTGCGTAAGTGAATTCTGCAAAGCAAACAAGTTGGAACCTTCCCAAAAACGACTTTTCGTATTGCATATTACACTCTGGAACGGAAAGGTTATGCTCCTTTCATTACCAATATTTTGACGTAGAATTGATTGTAAAAGAATGAATGAAAGCGGAAGGATCGAGATAAAACTTCACTATTGGTATTGTGTAATGCAAATGTCATATATCTTCAACTCCGTAGTATCTCTAAGTAGACTGTGTTCAACCCAAAGGAGGATTTGGAAAGCTAACGCTAGCTCTCCAAATTAGTTTCACAATACCGAAAAATTTGAAAGAAATGATTCTGATTCTTTGAAAGAATCGACTTGTTTCCTTTGCAGAATTCACTTACTCAACTAGGCTGCCGGACTCCGGTTGGTCTTCCAAATTTTGAGAAGTATTTTTCTACTTCGCTCGCTCTTACCTACACCTAGTGTCCGACCAAACCTTCGGTTTCGGTCGGCCGTCTTCGGCCAAAAATACAGTCTTCGGCTAAACCTTCTGCTTCGGCTAAAATGGGCCTAAGTTGTGATCGAAGTCTTACGTTCTACAAGTGCCGAAAAGAACAAACGAACATGTAATAAGGCTCTTTCCGCACGGCGCGAGTCGCGACGCTATTTAAATTGCGTCAACAGGAGATATAGCAAAAACAAACACAAGTGCGTACCGGTCGAATTGCATCGCATTGCGTCCATGTATAACATGTTTAACAACATACTTGCAATTTCACATATAAAAAACCGGCCAAGTGCGTGTCGGGCCACGCGCAGTAATAGGGTTCCGTAGTTGCACAATAATGCGGACTAAGAAGAGGGCTTTTTGTTGTTACACACATAGGATGATGGTAACTGGTAATAGAAGGAGTTATAAAATCCAACTTCACAAGTGAAGTTAGAAAAAATATTATCTATTTGAGTCGACAGATACTGCTTCACAATGCCTCCAGCACTGTCACTGTTAGATCGCGGGTTGGAATCTATATATATAAAAGTGAAAGGTCACTCATTCACCTATGACGAAATATCGAAAACTGCTTGTATATATATATAAAACCGGCCAAGTGCATGTCGGGCCACGCGCAGTAATTGGGTTCCGAAGTTGCATAATAATGCGGACTAAAAAGAGGGTTTTGTTGTTGTTACATGAACATTAGAACGGTTTCAGCGGCTCACAAAGTCTAAAAACGGGCCCACACAGGATGATGTTTTTTTTTAATCTATATTCTCGCGTTTGACCACTATCTCGCCTGATGGTAAGCTGTGAAGCACGCTTGCCTAGATGTAATCTATTCACTCTTGACTTAAACTAAATAAGGACTAACTGGTAACTGAAGGAGTTATAAAATCCAACTTCGCAACTGAACTTAGAAAAATATTATCTATTTGAGTACCACCGCGGGTGCGAATTGCGAAAGGAGCCGATACGAGCGCGCGTTAGAGCCACGGGGAATGGTACAATTCGTTCCTGGATCCTTGCGTGCACGCTTCTTGTTTCTTTCTCTTTCGGAATTAGAAAAAAATCGTATGTATTCACCTCTAATCTCCTCTAATACCGCAAATTAGAGGTGAATCCTCTAATCTGCGGTATTCACTATTTCATTCTGGCAATTTTTACGCTACTCAATTAGTGATGAAGTCGGGTCGAATATTGACTTTATAGAAGGATATCGACAAAAGAAAATAAGTAATTTGCTTGGAAATCGAATCTAATATGACTTTACTTTTACGTTTTAATTACGAAACGTCGAAAATACTTCTGCACTAACACAAAATAGACTCCACCGCGCGCATGCGCCGTATGGACTACGTATGGTACTGCCAACGACTCCGGCCACTCCAATGCGTTATTCGAGCTTAAATGCAATTTTTTTTTTCAACTAGGCCAATAAGCGGCACTTTTGAACGTCAAACATTATTAAATCTAAATTAAAAATGTACAAGTAATAAAAAAATTACTCTACCGTGCATTCGGAAAGTAGCTTGTTATGGAGAAGAACGCACAAGAAACTCCATACTTACTCTTTTTTTTTTAAATAGTTGTTTTACAATGTTTACTTATGTACAAACATTAATAAATTCATATATGTGAGGACGATGCATCCAAAAATAGCACTACACACTATACTACGTACAGGTATAAAGTAATAAAAGCAGTAACAGGTAAATTCATTAATTTGATAAATAGGAACATGGTTCTCACATACTTACAAACATTACAAATATTATTAATTTAGAAATCATTATTATTAAGGATGTTATGATTTAATTTTTGTATATATTTACATGGTTCATAAGCATATATTTACTATCTGTTTTACACAACTAACAACGTTATTTAAGTAATTTTTCAACGGCATTTGTACAAAAAATATTTTGTGCCAAGTACATTTTATAAGTTGGTCGACTATTACTCGTAAACTTTTAAAGCCTGTTATGATTTCATTTTTGTATATTTTTACATGGTTCGTAAGCATTACATTTACTCTGTTTTACACAGCTATCAACTTTATTTAAGTATTTTTTCAATGGCATTTGTACAAAATTTTTACTGTTCCGAGTACATTTTATAAGTTGGTCGACTATTACTTGTAAACTTGTAAAGCCTTGTTATCCGTGATAATTTTCCTTTTAATTTCGTTATATTTACTACTGCCGTGAATTTTTTCACATAGCCAAGAGCAACCATTTCGCTGGCAGGGGGGACACACTTCACTCTAACATAAATTTGCAACTTAAAGCTTAATTTTACGCAAACGAATCTCTGAATCGAAAAATGGTTTTATCAAAGCGATAATATTTTTGAATGGCCTATCCAACGATACCCCACACCATGGGATAGACGAGAAAAAAAAAACTCCATTTTATCTTATTTCCATCCCCACTTTACGTCTATGGGAGGGAAGCGAAAAAAAATTTTTTTCATGTTTTTATGTTACCACTTTGTCGGAATTATTAATACGTATATACATGCCACATTATAGCTTTCTAGTACTTAGATTCTCTGAGCTAAGCTGCGGACGGACAGACGGACAGAGCGTTACTATAAGGGTTCCTTGTTGACTTCGTAACCCTAAAAAGCGAAAGGTCACTCATTCACCTAACACGAAATATCGAAAACTGCTTGGCGCATTAAGATGAAACTTGGCAGGGAGGTAGTTTATAGATAGTAGACGATCGTTAAGAACGGATTTTGCGACAGGGCCGGCTTTAGGGGGTCTAAGGGCTCTCGCAAGTTTGTATGAAAGTCCTTAATTTTTTGAACTACTAACCTAAAATTTGGCAGGGAGGTAGTTTATAGTTAGTAGACGATCGTTAAGAACGGATTTTGCGACAGGGCCGGCTTTAGGGGGTCTAAGGGCTCTCGCAAGTTTGTATGAAAGTCCTTAATTTTTTGAACTACTAACCTAAAATTTGGCAGGAAGGTAGTTTATAGTTAGTAGACGATCGTTAAGAACGGATTTTGCGACAGGGCCGGCTTTAGGGGTCTAAGGGCTCTCGCAAGTTTGTATGAAAGTCCCTCATTTTTTGAGCTACCAACTTATAATTTGGCAAGGAGGTAGTTTATATTTAGTAGACGTCCGCTAAGAACGGATTTTATGACAGGGCCGGATTAAGGCAGTTTAAGGGCTCGCGCAGGTTTGTATGAAAGTCCTTATTTTTTTGTGCTACATACTTGAAATTTGTCTTGGAAGTAGTCTATAGTTAGTAAATGTCAGCTAAGAACGGATTTTACGACAGGGCCGGATAAAGGAGGGTTCGTACCAATATGATCTTAGTTTTTATACCAATTTCTCTCTTCTTCCAGATGTTGCTTAAACGGGTCATCGCATCCTTCGCCATCTCGATTCTCCTTTTTATCTCGGGGACGAACCGTCATTGCAGATTTGCGACCCCAGGTACACGTAGTGGGCGAGAAAATGCGATGACTGCGGTGCGTGCGGCTCCTGCGGCGTGGAAAGGTGCGCGTTCACCTTAAGAAGGAATTTTCAGAAATTCAACCTTTAAGGGGGTAAAGGGGGCAATTTGTTTGTATGAAAAATCTGATTCCTTAAGGCTAAAGTAAATAATCAAAATTGACATAAAAAGTTTTTTATAACTACCCCCAGATAGGGTTAAGAGGTTTTAAAGTTTTTTTGAGGAATCTTACTGCATAATCTGACTTACATAAAAGAAAAATTTAAAGTGAGAAGAAAAGAGTGATTTAACATATTTGGATTATTTAAAACTCGACCCTCAACGGGCAAAAAGGGGTTAAACAGTTTTTAGGAGAAGATTTTACTTTGTGGCTGTAAACTAAACGTTATTATTCTTTACGTCAATAACGAATCGTCCCAAACCAGTAAACTCTAGATATCTACAATACCCCATTTTTGATTGATTAAACAATAGCTTAATGTTGGTCGCCTTCACTAACTGCACATAAGAATGTCATCTATATATACGAAATCACGCGAACGAAGCGCGGGCGGAGTGCTAATCATTAGCTATAGAAACTTGTAAAAGAATAAGATTTTGCTATGAACTTTTGCTTAGGCGTTTAATATATAATGCTGAACACTAGTTCATGCTGAACATTAGTTTAGCATTACAATTACAATTGTACTAGGTATATGGCTAATAGGATAGATGTTTTTTACATTGCTAGGGCAGTCGTCCATGCCTCAGTTAGAAAACGAAAGCTCTAGGAGAACAATAAAATCGTGATAATTATATTTGAAATTTCTGTACATGCTAAGGACAGTTGTTTAGCAATGACCATACAGGGTCGGCAAAAAATCGTGGATCAAACAAAACAGTCCGATAGTTGGGGTGAAATGCAGTAAAAAAAAAAAACAAAAAAATATATTGCTAGTCTATGACCTACTGCAAATAACCCCAAATATCACCCTATTTCGTTTGAGCCACGATTTTTTGCCAACCCCGTTTAATAAAACTTCATGCAACATAAAAGTACATAGGCAGATTACAAAGTTTGAGGCATTTTTCCCAGGATACTACATTATTAATTTTTATTGGTAATAGGGGTAATGTCAATCTTGGTGCCTGTGATACAATGATTTTCATTAGTACAGGTACCAATGATTCTCTTTTTCCGTGTTCACTATTAAAAATGTATTTATTTATTTCTATGATCCTGTACATGTGTTTTTCCTGAATAAACGATTTTATTATTAATTATTATTATAATGTGAACAAAGGTGAATTACTCCAACATTATAGATCACTGTGCAACCTTAGTTTAAAAAAAATTGTGATGTTCACATTCCCATAAAGCCAAAGTTTGCCACAGGAAGAAAATAATCTTAGATTTGAATTGAGACAGATAGTTGTGTCGCTATCATATTATTTTTCTATTACAGCCAAGAATTTGGCTAAACAACTTGCTTCTATTGAGCAATGCCAAGATATGTTATTTAATTCAGCCAATAATTTGGTATCAGAAAATGATATTGATATTAATTTAAATTAAAAATTAGGACAATAGGGACAACCTCTTGCAATAGTGTACAGGATGAAAATTGCAAAATAAAATCAAATAATAGCCAGCAAATTAGGCATTGATGGACGAACGTGTAAATGTGGGCCGAGGCGAAGCCAAGGCACACATACGTAAGTCCATCAATGCCTAATTGTGGCCAAGGCTTGTATAGTACTTTTTAACCGACTTACCAAAAAAGGAGGAGGTTCTATGTTCGACATTATGTATGTTTATTTTTTTTTTTTTTTTTTTATGTATGTTCACCGATATCTCCGTCAATTGTGGACCGATTTTGAAAATTCTTTTTTTGTTTGAAAGAGTATATTCCGAAATTGGTCCCATTTTAATTTGGTGAAGATCTGATGAAGAACTTCGGAGATATACAACAGAACTCTTCAATAAATAAAGGCAAATCTCTCGGGATTGCTGCAATCGCATGTCTATTTATTGTTTATACCATTTCGTAACATAACATCACGCCAGTACGCTCGAAAGGGGTATGCAGGTCTCTCATTTAACCGGTTATATTCAAGTTTCATGTTATTCGGGTAATCTATTCTGTCGTTATAGGTACTTACTTAACTACTTCCCTATTAGGTAGGTACAACTAAAAACCGGCCAAGTGCGAGTCGGACTCGCGCAAGAGGGGTTCCGTACCATTACCGCAAGTAATCATGTGTGACGTACGTTTGTTGTATGGGAGCCCCACATAAAAAAATATTTTATTCTGTTTTTAGTATTTGTCATAGCGGCAATCGAAATACACCATCTGTGAAAATTTCAACTGTCTAACTATCACGGTTCATGAGATACAGCCTGGTGACAGACAGACAGACAGACAGACAGACGGACCGCGGAGTTAAAGTAATAAGGTCCCGTTTTTACCCTTTGGGTACGGAACCCTAAAAAGTGAAAAATAAAAAACTTTTTTGAAAAAAATACTACCGACTTCCAAGTAAGAAAACTAGAAAGTGAAAAATAACTTTATTTTTGGAAGTCGGTGTCCATAACTTAAAAATTTGGTACCTACCACAGACACCGACTTCCAAAAATAAAGTTATTTTTCACTTTCTAGTTTTCTTACTTGGAAGTCGGTAGTATTTTTTTCAAAAAAGTTTTTTTCTCAAATAATGCTCTTAAATTAAAACTAAGTAGTACCTAGAACTCATTTTGTCAAAATCAATGACGAACAACAATAATTGTTCCCGCGTTAAAGTGTTCCTTTGTTTTTTTTCAATAAACAGCGTTCTATTTGCAAGCCAGTTCGAAATTTAAATAAAACCTTTGATAAGTTACCTCCTTGGTTGCCATATTTCGGAGTAAAACATCCGAATGTCCTTTCTTTGGTATTGTTCGTCAATTCATTGAGCGCCTCAAATTCTGAGTTGAACTGCACGGTTATTGACAAATGCGTGCACTGACTGGACAGGTCCACTTAATCTGGCTGGTTGTTTCCTCAAAAGACCACTTCAGATATCAGTCTACATGGTCTTCACATGATCTAACCAAGATTTTGTCTGAACTTTAAAAGAGACTGTGACTTCTGAGTTTGTTTCGGCCTTTCTTCTCAGAGTAGTCAGACAGGAAACGCTGACCTCATCTAGTTTAAAAAAAAACCGGCCAAGTGCGTGTCGGGCCACGTGCAGTAATAGGGTTCCGAAGTTGCATAATAATGCGGACTAAAAAGAGGGTTTTGTTGTTGTTACATGAACATTAGAACGGTTTTAGCGGCTCACAAAGCCTAAAAACGGGCCCACATAGAATGATGTTTTTTTTTAATCTATATTCTCACGTTTGACGACTATCTCGCCTGATGGTAAGCGATGTTGTGGTGTGTTGTGGTCTATTCACTCTTGACTTAAACTAAATAAGGACTAACTGGTAACTGAAGAAGGAGTTATAAAATCCAACTTCGCAACTGAAGTTAGAAAAATATTATCTATTTGAGTACCACCGCGAATTGCGAAAGGAGCCACGGGGAATGGTATAGTTCGTTCCTGGATCCTTGCGTGCACGCTCCTTGTTTATTTCTCTTTCGGAATTAGAAAAAAATCGTATGTATTCACCTCTAATACCGCAGATTAAAGGTGAATCCTCTAATCTGCGGTATTCACTATTTCATTCTGGAAAGTTTTACGCTACTCAATTAGTGATGAAGTCGGGTCGAATATTGACTTTATAGAAGGATATCGACAAAAGAAAATAAGTAATTTGCTTGGAAATCGAATCTAATTTGACTTTAATTTTACGTTTTAATTACAAAACGTCGTAAATACTTCTGCACTAACACAAAATAGACTCCACCGCGCGCATGCGCTGTATGGACTACGTTCTGGTACTGCCAACGACACCGGCCAATCCAATGCGTTATTCGAGCTTAAACATTATTAATTTAGAAATCATTATTATTAAGGATGTTACGATTTTATTTTTGTATATTTTTACATGATTCATAAGCATATATTTACTATCTGTTTTACACAGCTAACAACATTACTTAAGTAATTTTTCAATGACATTTTACGGTCGTCGTTTCCGTAAAAGTGTTTGTACAAATCAACTTACTGAAGTAAAATCATTTATAAATCATTTATTCTCTACCAGTCAACCAAGGGTAGTGGAGAGATAACATGAAAGGTGCATACAAATAAATTGAAAGTCTTCATCGAAATCAACATACGAATCCGAAGTAAAGATTATGTACCATCTAGACGGAACCACATTTACGTGGCGTGGCGTGTCGTGACGCATACTGGCGCGGCGCTGAGTGTGCACACTAAGCTGGCAAGTCCTGGTGCGCTCTGATGCTATTTCTGAATTAGTATACATCGAAATCGAACCTTTGCAACGTGTAGACGTACATCATATTTACTTTGGATTCGGATGATAATTTCGATGACAACCTTCAATTTATTTTTATACACCTGCCATGTTATATCTCCACCACCCTTGCACCACCTTGGTTGACTGGTAGAGAATGCCTTAGGCTTTAAGTCTGCATATGTACCTTTATGTTGCGTGAAATTTTAATAAATAAATTTAGTACTTATATACAAAGATACAAGTATATACACTGTATAAAATACTTAATTAACTAAGACTACAAACTTAAACACTTAAACCAAAAACTACTCACTTACCTAATCTAAAATATGGCGTCAAAAAACTCCTCCACATCGTTGTCCACTGGTAATGTGCCCAAAAGACTGGCAGCATTGCCACGTTGTATGGCAATGCTTATTCTCTGACCGAGATAAAAGCCAGCCCTTGGGTCACGCGAAGTGTCAACTAAGCGTTTGGAAAGATCTTTAAACAAAGCGTGAGCACTCGGACCCCACGGACCAAGAGTTTCAACCCCAAACGGCTCGAAAATATAACTACCGATGAGGTTATTATATTTCCGCCGCTTGAGGTTCTCTGCAGCCGCAGCGGCAGCGCCAGCACAGCACGACGAGCTAGGAAGATGGGATGGCGCAAGAGTATCGACACAAGTAGCGTCCCACACTAAAGGCCTACCCAACTTCCATGGAAACAAAGACATCCCGTCCGGTCTTTTGCCATCGTCACGTGCCAGGCCATGGGGTTCCAATACGGCCGGAACGCCGACGGTGACGAGAGCACGTCGGATGATGTCGTTTAAGTTTCCGTGACGCGCTATTCGACCCGCACTTCGGCTGCATGATAGACCGTGGTGACCGAGGCTGTTGACAACTTCGCCACAGTGACAACGATGAGGAGTACAGCAGGGAGCGCCAAGACGTAGGGAAGCAGCGAGGCGGAAAGTAGTGTCGTCAAACAAGGAAAAAAATAAATACCTACATTTCTCCTAACAATTAAACTTCTTGAGACCAAGAACAAAAAAGGCATGGAAATTTCTTCTCAAGCAGCATTGCAGCACCCTTATTGCGCATCTGTTCTGACATCACGAAGCACACTCATATACCCTTCCATTTTGACAACTCAACAGTATTAATTGCATGTGTTACGCTGTCGAGTTGACGGATTTTAATATATGAAGCAATGATTGCAAGGAAAGAGTACTTTGCACTATTCTTTGAACTTATCAAATGATCCTTATACTCCATATACATTGTGTCTTACAAAACTGTACATTGACGTACAAGTTCAATAAGCTCGTCGGTCATTTTCAACACGCAGCATACAAGCGTCCGCTACGAGTTCCCACGAGCCACGCGGTATATATAAGTTTTTCTGTGCCACGCGGTGTAGAAACACATTTGCATTTGCCTGGCGTGACATGTCGCGCCATAGCCCCCACCCCTCACCACTGTTCTGGCGCAAACGGTCGCGGGCAGTCCGCGCCGCTCCAGAACGACACTCAAATGTGCCTCTAACCATATTCTTAACCGATATAATTCTTGCGCGACACGCCACGCAAATGTTTTTCCGCCTTTAATGCGCCAGTCCGCCACGACAGTATGCGCCACGATACGCCACGTAAGTGTGTTGTCGCCATATGTGTGGTTCCGCCTCTAAAGCAAAGACACAACAAAGCGATCAGAATGAGTTGTCTTTGAAAATATCTAATCAAACCATTTCTGATAAGCAAGAAGTCGCTGAGACATTAGAAAATTTATTTACCAACATTCCGTTAGAGGTTACGAAGTCTCTTCCCTCCTCATCTAAATTAGCTGAAGCTCTTCTTAAAGAATACTTTACTAAAGACATACCAACCTTTAAATTAAAATCAATATGTATTGATACAATTAAAAACGCGTTCAAAAGTCTCAACATAAAAAATACTGAAGACTTGTGGGGGATATCCGTTAGGGTTCTTGGAGATATTATTGACTCAATTGACAGGCATATTCAATCAATGTTTGGACAGCGGCACTTTTCCTGACTTAATGAAACACAGTAAAGTAGTACCAATTTTCAAATCAGGCTGCAAGAGTGATCCCTCTAATTATAGTCCTATATCCGTGCTTCCAGCATTGAGTAAAATCTATGAAAAAATCATGCTGGAACAGATGTTGTCTCACTCCAATTCAAATAAGACCCTGCATAGTCAACAGTTTGGTTTCACGAAAGGTCGACAATGGACGCGGGAGTAAAACTCATCAGCCACATCTTGAAATCTTGGGAGAAGAGACAGGATGCCATTGGCATTTTCTGTGATCTCTCAAAAGCGTTCGACTGCGTCGACCACAACACACTGATCTGTAAATTACACCACTACGGAATTTGAGGAAAATCTGCTGATCTTGTGCTTTCCTATTTATCAAACAGACAGCAAAAAGTAAATGTTAATGCGGCGACGTCCTCCGGGCCTCTAATCAAGATGGGCGTGCCCCAAGGTTCAATTCTCGGCCCTTTCCTTTTTCTTGTTTACATTAATGATCTCCCTTTTATGATGGCCAAATTATCGGCTATAATTCTATTTGCTGATGATACTTCGCCAATTTTTTAAATAGATAGGAAAGATACGGATGTCTTACATGTCAACGAAAGTCTAATTGTTCTCTCTAAATGGTTCACAGCTAACAATCTTTTACTGAATACGAAAAAAACAAAATGTCTGAAGTTCTCTTTACCAAATGTACCAAAACGTGACCTAAATTTAAAATTTTGTCGGCAAAAATCTTGAGGTTATAAAGGAAACTGTATATGTACTGTATTCTTAGGGATTACTATCGATTCAAAATTGCAGTGGGGCGCGCACATTAGAACTCTTTCGGGTCGGTTAAGTTCAGCTGCATATGCAGTAAGGAAAATAAGGCAGTTAACCGATGTGGCCACAGCTAGGTTAGTATACTATGCTTATTTCCACAGTATTATGTCTTATGGCATTCTGCTGTGGGGATCAGCAGCAGACGTTGACTCAATTTTCATCTTACAAAAGAGGGCAATCCGCGCAATCTATAAAATGAGTCCACGAGAGTCCCTCAGAGAAAAATTTAAAGAGATCGATATATTGACTCTACCTTCTCTTTATATATTGGAATGTTTTTTGTATGTCCGCAAAAATCGAGGGCTTTTCAAAACTAGAAGCGATTTCCATAAATTAAATACACGTTGTAAGCATGAAATTGTAATACCCAAATTCAGATTAACGAAAACTAGCAAGTCTTTTCTTATAAACAGTATACGCTTTTATAACAAGTTGCCAAAGTCAGTTAGAGAATTGACCGATGGAAAGTTCAAAAACTACATCAAACGTGTCCTTATTAAAAAAGCATATTATAAAATCAAGAACTACGTTGAATATAAAAATTTTTGCTCCTTCTGCGCATGCGGCTTCCCTGGTAACTCATAAACGGCACGATGTCTCTAACTATTCTCAATCTCATTTTTTCTTTTTTTCTTCTTTTAATTAGACTTTTTACAATGATTTCAATAATATTTATAGCCCTTTGCTAAGAATAGTTACAGCACTGATAACAACATTTGTGCCACATGTTAAATTTAGTCTTGTCATTTTTTTTTTTCCTTTGTATAGATTCTTTTACTAATTGTTTTGTGAATGTGTGAGCATTGTAGGCCTTCTAGATTTCTAGACGCTTGTTAACATTCGTTAACTCTTTATCTCGTTTATACAAACTTTTTTTTAGTTTCTTACGACTTATTGTCGGGCCTACGTTGTCCCCCCATATCTAAGCACTAATGCTTACAGCATGGAAATATTGTAAAAACAAACAATTTTTTTTTTAAAGAGTATCCGTGGAGTTAATTGCCGGTTCTTCTCCACAGGAAACGATCAACCCGAACCGTGCACCTTTTGTCGACGTTTTATAAGTGCCCATGTAGGCCTATGTGAAATCAAAAACATTTGATTTGATTTGAAAGCAGTTATTAAATTATTCAATTTATTGGCAACCTACTTAAGAACCATTAGGAACATAAATTATTAGCTAGTAATCACACTACACTAAATTGGATTCTAAATCGTACATACCTAGGGTTGTCAGATAGTCGGGATTCGTCTGGATTCGCCCGACATTTTAAAGGATCCTTAATATAGCAGTTAAAAGATTTATAATTGCATTCTGTGTAATTTAAAGAAACATGCATTTTTACATTAACTTTTTTATTATTTAAAGGATCCTTAATATAGCAGTTAAAAGATTTATAATTGCATTCTGTGTAATTTAAAGAAACATGCATTTTTACATTAACTTTTTTATTATTTAAGCGATGATTTGCTTGACGGTGAAGCACGTTTGCCTAGAAAGGTGTAAACAGAATTTTACTTAACCGCTAGGAAAATCCACCAGCCACTAAAAGAAATATATCGCAACTAAAGAGGAGGTTGAAACAACCAGTTTTAGTGTAATCTACTAAATTGGTAACACTGACGCCGACTAGTCTTTCTAAATCGCAGCCATAATATTAAAATTTATCTAAGCATAATATATAGTGTAGGGATGTCGGAAGTGCAATAATATATCGATATATCGATATTTATTAAAATATCAATATCAAACTCGATATATCGAGGGAAAAATATCGATATATCGATCCAATTTTTATAGATTTTTGGTTTTAAAATAATAATGTATTTAGTTCAGTCTGGCAAAATAATAGGTAGTACTATTTTTTTTGTGGTGGCCCAGTGGTATCGGCCGCGACTTACAAGTTGTAGGTCGTGAGTTCGAGCCCAGGCAGGCGCTTTACTTTGTGTAAATTATTTCATCACCACTACTCTCAAAACGGTGAAGGAAACCGGCATGTCCTAGAACCAAAAATTCGAAGATATGTGACATCCACCAACCCGCACTGGGTCCGAGTGGTGGATAACGGCCCATTCCCTCTCACAGAGAGGAGGCCTGTGTCCCAGCAGTGGGAACATTAATAGGCTGATGATGAATGAATTTTTTATACAACATGTACATTATTTTAATGTAGAGAGTCTTATTAAAAACGAAGGTATTTTAATCGTTAATCCTTTTTAATAGGCAATATTTGAAAATTTCAAACTCCATCTTAGATATTGTAGTTATTCTATGTCTCAGTGGGAGAGCTTGGATATAACGTCATTGCTCACGATTGTTACCCCATGAGTCTGTATATAGCCAATGAAACAATTGAAGAACGCTGTATTAAGACCACACCCTTCTATGTAAGCGTTTTATGGTTTTAATGATATTAGCAATCTTCTAAAAATATTAGAAGATGACACGACCACACACACTCAACGCAATAGAACTCACATTTGAAAGTAAGTGAAGAGTGACGGATGATGGCCTTCGCGGCCTACGGCGGCCGTTTCAGTACCTATATTAAAATGTACTCTGTGGGCGGCCGCAACACAAACAAAGCATTCAAGTCATAGACAATACAGTAATTTGCCGTTCGTTCCTATCTTTTACGGCTTTGAATTCTGTTAAATATTCTGCTAATAAATTAAATTTGAAAAAAAAAATCGGTTTCAGATATTGAATATTTTGTATCGATACGTCGATGTAGCGGATGAAAATATATCTACTTTTACTATTATTAGTAGTATTTATTTTAGTATTTATTCTGTGATATATCTACTAAAATATCGATATATCGAATCAGAAATATGGATGTATCGATATTTTTTCGTCGCGATTACACTGTTTTAAATCGTGGACAACTTAGGAAGTAGAGCGGTTGGACCTCCGATTTTATTAAATCGGATCCAATCTGTTCCTAACTACGATTACATCTTCCGATTTCCTAATTAGGTTTCCGACAAATTGGACAGTATAATAGTATAATATAATAAGTGCTTAGTGCTTAGGGCCTCAGTCATACATACTCTTTGGCCACAGTAGCCAGGTCACGAACATAGACATTTTATACAGTATGGACTAGAAATACCTACAAACAAAACGTGCCTACCTAAACCTTAAAATGTCACTTAAAATGGCTTCCGATGCTATGGTTGAAGGTGGAAACACATTATTAACACCCGACACGACCCTACGCCACCCGACGTGTCGATGTCGACATCCGACGCGTACCGTGCACATATGCAACACCCCACGTGATGCTACAACACGCTTCGCTAGTATTGCCAGGTCTCATTTTTGTTTTATCCCAAGTCTGCTCTCAATTTACCCTAGATTTTAACCCTCTTACAAATAAACGTGGAATAAAGTAATACCAGGTATAACAAAGGAATAACCATACATTTTCATAGGTTTATACTTGGCATAACTTTATTCCGCGTTTATTTGTAAGAGGGTAAGAGTTTAATAATTAATGAAATTTTTTTTTTTTTTAATATGCTTTCCCTCGCCGTACCATCTATATTTGAGACATTTCATGCAAGATCATACATAAGACGAAACATTACAATCTATTATATAATTACTGATCAGTTTTACTATAAGAATATTTGAAACCATTAAAAAAAATCTGGTTATTTAGGGATTTGTACCATACCAAATACTTGGCTAATAAAAACCGAAAATTGCGGGTTCAAAGGAAATATTTAAACTTAAGTCCATCATTACAAATATGACTCAAAAAAGTTAATCATTTCTATTAAAGCATAAACATAAAAATTACCCTCATCGAGTTTGTACCCTAAAAATTACTGTGCTGATGAAATTTAACTCTAAATTAGGGTAAATTACCCTAAGTTGGCACCACTGATCATGACTGACGCGTGTTGTCGGGTGTTACTAGAGACACACTGTGTGCGAAGCGTCGGGTGGCGTGTTTTCCCCCTCTCCCGGCAACACGCTGATCCAAACCGACTGGGTGTTGTCGCGTGTGATTGCGTGTCGTCACATGGCGTGTTGACTATGTGTATCTGACCATACTAAATGTATGGGATGGATTAGTACTTCAACGCGTCAGCAGGCGTCGGGTGGCGTGGCGTCGGGTCGGGTGTTAATAATGTGTTTCCACCTTGAGTCAATCACGGAACACACACACATTAATAATACAAAAAGTAAACAAAACATTTGACAGCAGGACTACCACGAACACAACTACAAAATTCGTCACAAAATATGGCGAAAGGCACGTACCTACAACTGTCACTACGTCATAACAAAATGTTGCCATGATGAGCAACAACTGAAATATTTTTGTCTCTTTTGTCAAATACGATTACTACATTAGAAAGAATGAAACAATACGATGTTTCACATTCCGTATCGTATTTCACTCATATTTGTTTAAGCTAATATATGTATAGAATATCCCGGCGCGGCGCCTCCATCTATTTTCTATCTCAATGGTCACGAAACTCATGATTGCTACACAAAAAAATAAAAACAATATTCCCATTCAAAGCATGATTTACAGATTTGACTAAATATTTTTTTGAACTGCCCAAAGTATGTGATATATTGAAATAAAAACATAAACAAAAATAAAATATTTAATAGAATTCGCTAACCAATAAAAAAAAATAACACATTAGCACATTTGTTTATTCGTTTTTTTATTTTTTATTTTCTGGTAACATTAATCATGGACGTCGTCGTTTGAGTTATCGGCGTTTTGTTGAAAAATACAGCAAAAATGTGTAATTAATTTGTAAATCAAGTGTTTTTTAACGTTGTCGTATAACAGAAAATGGTAACGATTGTTGACGATTTAGATTCTTTAACTTTGCAAGAGCCAATTTTCAAGGATGTCAAATATTATGTTTCTGGCGATGTCTCGGAAAGGGTATGTTTTCATTGTTGAATACTTTATTTTTAGTGGAATAGCGGTATAACTAGTGAACAGCATAATAAAGAACTGTGTGGTGATTACAGATTATGCTGTTACTTCAGTCCGGTGGAGCGGAGAGTACGAAATATTTCTCTGACTATGTCACACATCTAATTTGTGGTGAAAATGCTGCGGACACTGACGTGGACGAAGCCCAGGACATCTACCAGATTCCTGCAGTGACCGAGCACTGGGTGCTAGCGTGCGCGCGCCTTCGGAGACTGGCCAATCCCACGCCTTACATCCCTCATAAGAATAAGATATTTACTAACATTGTATGTTGCATATCTAAAGTGAGTGTTGCTGACGCTAAAGCCTTGTTCGCTGTTATCACATATCATGGTGGAAAAGTAAAGTTGAACTTGGACTCTCAGTGTACTCATCTGATTTGTGGATCAGCTGCGGGAAAGAAATATAGTGCTGCGCTCACACTCCCCTCCTCAAGAATTAAGATTGTGACACCTGATTGGGTGCTAGAGAGCATTAGGGCTAGAATACAAGCGGTGACTGATATATTTCACCCAAAGCTGTTAGTTGTCCCCCAGCCGCCCCCGAAAGCAATGGACCGTATTAGTGCAATCACAGGATTCGACTTTGAAGAAGGTATTGCTAAAAACGAAGTGCCCACACAAAATATGGCTGAAAACAAGGATGATAGTACACAGGCATTGTTAGACAAGCTAAAACAAAGGATGCCGTGGAACCATCCCCCGGCTAGTTCAAGTGCGTCAGTGGCTCCCAGCACACCCATCAGTTCAATGGGATATACATCCACATCTATGTCTACTCCTGGAATAATGAGCAAGTCTATACCTCAAGGGATTGTGACACAAAATGTCCAGATACAAGGCAGCCAGGCAAACTCTCCATTGCTGCAGAAGTTTGGACAACAGAATACAGTGGTATCCCAGGCTAATATGATTCAGAATCAGCAAATAAGCATGCAACAGCAACAACAACAATCATACAATCAAAGCCAACAACAACCACATGGACTGACTGCAATTCAGATACAGCAACAGAAGTTGTTGCAGCAACATCAGCATAAAATGCAAATGCTACAACAGAACAAGCTTGGAAACCAGCAGAGCCAGCAAGGTTTCCAGCCTAACGTCTCAGTCTCACAGATGTCTCAGAACTTGCAGGGACAGTTGCAGCAACATATACAGGGTAACCAGCATCACTTGCAGCAGAACATCAATCAGCCTCCAACCACAATGAGCCAAGCTCAGCATATTGAGAATATCAGTCAGATGTTGAGTCAGAGTGCTAACAACTTACAACAGCAGCAGAACATGGCTATGAAGCAGAGCTTAAGTCTCAGCCAGCAGAGTGCTTCACAAGCTGTCCAAAACATAGCTCAACAGTTAGCACAGTCAACACAAAACCTGCAGAATGCTAAACTGAGTCAGAATCTGGGACAAGGGCAAATGATCAACCAGCAATTGATATCATCTGGGCAGCAGATGCCACAGCAGAACCAGAATCTAATTCAGCAGCAAAATGTACAGTCTATTAACAGTCAACAACAGAATATTAACATGGGTGTTCAAGGTATGGTGACGTCATCACAGGGGCAGACTGGCCAGGGAGTGCAGCTCAATCAGCTAGTCAACTCCAACCAGCAAACAGTGCTGAGCCAGCAAATACAGTCTGTTCAGCAAACCATACAGACTCAACAGAATTCTAATGTGCCAGTTCAAGGAGCTTGGAGACAACAAAATATTCAGATGGTGCAAAATGTACAGGGTCAGCACCAAATAATAAGGAATCCTTTAGTCCAGTCTCGAACACCACAGAACCAAGTTATCCTGCAGCAGCAAATCATGCAGACTCAGCAGCAAGCTTTGATAAATAATCAACAACCACAGTTAAGCCCCCAGCACACTATTCAGCAAAGTCCGCAACAGATTCTTCAACAATCTATTGGTGGGCAAGCTCAGCAACTGAATCAAACACATCATCAAATACTGTTTCAAAAGCAGCAGCTTTTAAGCAATTCTGGACAGCAACAGATAGTGCAAGCGCCTCAACAAGTTCTGATAAACCAGCATACAGGACAACAGCAGATTCTAGTTCATGGGAATCAACAGGTGACTTTGCAAGGAGGTCAGCAATTAGTATCTCAAAGCCAGATTGTTCACCAAGGAGGTCAGATAGTAAATCAAGGTGGACAACAAATTATAACACAGGGGACGCAGCAGGTTTTGACACAAGGAGGTCAACATGTGATCACGCAGCAAGGTCAACAGCAGCATGTTGTAATTGCCCAATCATCTCAGCAGATAGTGACCCAGTCTGGGCAACAGATTCTTGGTCAGACTGTGGGCCAGACACAGCAAGTGTTGACTCAAATGCCGCAGTCTCCTCAGGCCGGAGGAGGGGGTGGCATCCAGCAGATCATTACGCACGGTGGGGCCCAGCAGATCGTCTCGCCTGGTGGTCAGCAAATTGTACAAGGTGGTCAGAATGTGTCCTGGCAGCAGCAGCAGTATTTACAGCAGAGGCAGCAAATTGCTCAGCCTGGCACCGTTGGACCTAGGGTGAGTGTTGAAGATATTATTTAAAAAGAAACTGCTGCCAGCAATGTTGGATACCTACATTGTAGAACAATCTGCTCATGTTCTGATTGCTGAAACGCAGATATTGATAGGATGCTGCTATTTAAATATTCTTTTTGCATTATTTACAACAAATGCCCTGAAAACCTCTAAAACCTTTGTCACATTCTTAATTGGTTGAATTTTGTCTAAATGTATATTTCCTTAGCATAGCAACAAACTTGCTATCGATTTAATATGATAGTGTCAATTAGTTTACCCATTTTCTGTCATTTTAATGACGTGCCACCATTTTAATATCTACTTGACGTTTTATTATTTGGCATTTTCTTTTAATTTAAAAATAAGCTTCTCCTACATGGGTTTTGAGGCAATTCAGGGACTTCCAGGTAAAAAACGGAAGGTTAGACACAGCCGGAAAATGCTCGCTTAGAAGTAGATAATAAGTGGGTGGGGAAAAAATGTCTTGCCATAGTTTGCTAACTACTGATTGAATGCTGAAAACCTACAGACAGACTTTTTTCACTACCACAAACCTACAGAAAACACTTTGAATCGCGCTTTACAATTATCGGATAAATATTTGTCGAATTTTGTCATTGATAAAGATAGAATATTGTACAAATACAGGTGTTATCTGAAATAGTTCATACTAACATTTTTATGAAATGATTATTTTTTACCCGACTGCCGAAGGAGGGTAATGTGTTTATCAGTCTATGTATGTATGTATGTATGTAAGTATGTATGTATGTATGTATGTTTGTTCCTATGTGGCGTTCTAGAGACTAAACGCGTGGGCCGATTTTGATGGTTCTTACGTCAATCGATTCGTCTTAACCCCGCGAGTGTCACTGCCTACATGAAAATTGGAAAATAGGAAAATGGCGGTTTTTGGGCGCCATATTGTGGGGGCCCAAATTTTTTTTTTCTCCCAAACCTATCGTGTGGGGTATCAAAATAAAGGATTTTAAGAGGTGATTTAAAAAATATATAACACTGATATGTTTAAATGTACCTAATTCGAAAAAAAAATAACTGAAAAGTTATAAATAAAAAAAGTTAATTAAAAAATCAAAAAACCCGACTGCATGAAAAGCGAACTAAAAAGATGTAAACAAGGAGAAAATCATGCTGTGCAGTCGGAGGATACGTCTGGTTTTGGTCAGCCAGCTCGCGACTATGTATCCTCCGACAGCACAGCATGATTTTCTCCTTGTTTACATCTTTTTAGTTCGCTTTCATGCAGTCGGGTTTTTTGATTTTTTAATTATCTGTACAGTATAACTATTTTCTTATTCCCAGTTTTATGATTGGTAGGTTAGGTTAGGTTAAAACGGGCTGGTTTCCGCAACTCCACGACTAAGCGCGTATTTTGCGTACGGGTGGGACTTAACCTTCCTTTTATGATTGGTAGTTAACTCTACCAATCCTTAAATATGCTAACCAATGGTTTTAAATTTAGATAATACGCGTTTATTCATAAATTTTTTGGCATCACAACTGGTGAAATAAATTGAAGAGTTAATTATTCGATCATTTTCAAACAAATTATCGGCTAAAAGTGTCAACTTGGTTGACTGTACTTCCAGAGATAACCCATTACAACAAACACATAATTTTACCTCATTATAATATTAGTGAAGATTATTAAGATAAATTCTCTCCTAGGTGTCATGGACAGCTGGCGGCGGTGGTCGGCAGCTGATCCACCTGGATGCGCAGACGCATGCCCAGCTGCAGCAGATGAAGCCGCAGGAGCGAGCAGTCTTCGTGGCTCAGCTGCAGAAGCGACGCCAGCTCACTCTACAGCGACAGGCTGCTATAGCTCAACAGCAGGTATGTGATATTTTGTGGCAACAAAACCAAAGTTGTCGACAAAGCTCAGAGAAAAAGCAAGCTGATGTGGCAATGGGCCGGCCATGTACCACCCGGTAGGGGGTTGAGCCCTCATAAGATTTGGTCAGTAAGCAAAAATCTAGCCAATCAGAGTATCCTTATATTCAATGTTACTAGAGGAACTCGTGTTTTTGCAAAAACCCTATCTTTTTCCAGTATGATTGAGAAATTATTACCATTGTCTAATTATCCGTGTTTTCGCAATATCCCAAAGGTTTTCGCGAAAATTCAAAATCATCCTACGACATAATATATACCTCTTGTTAATCGCCTTTCATACACTAAATCTAACAATAATGTTCTGTCTCAGCAACCAGGCGTGGTAACAGGCTCCCCTGGCGCACCTAGCCCTGCTGGAGCCCAGAGCGTCACGTTCATACGCAGCCAGTTAACTCCGGGGCTGGCGCAGCAACAACAAGTACCGGTAAGTTTCTTTGGCTTTGGAACCTTTTCACCGCCACGGTCTTCTACAGAAGACAAACTTAGGAGTACACTAACAAGATACCTAAATACCGTTTAAGTAGCATTATGTGTATATCTTTAGTTGGAGCACCAAAAAAATAAAAAAATAGTACATCACTGCAGCGGCCAGCAAAAGAGGCATCGATGGAGGAACGTGTAAATGTGGGCAGAGGCACACATACGTAAGTCTATCAATGCCTAGTTGTGGCTAAGGCTTGTATAGTACTTTTCTCAAATAATGCGCGGCAATTAAAACTAAGTGTACCTAGAACTCATTTTGTCAAATACAATTACTTTTCAAAATCAATTACGAACAACAATTTATTTCCCGCGTTAAAGTGTTCATTTGTTTTTAGGGTTCCGTACCCAAAGGGTAAAAACGGGACCCTATTACTAAGACTTCGCGATCCGTCTGTCTGTCTGTCTGTCTGTCTGTCTGTCTGTCTGTCTGTCTCCAGGCTGTATCTCATGAACCGTGATAGCTAGACAGTTGAAATTTTCACAGATGATGTATTTCTGTTGCCGCTATAACAACAAATACTAATAACAGTATAAAATAAATATTAAAGGAGGCTCCCATACAACAAACGTGATATTTTTACCGTTTTTTGCTCGATATTAATAACGGCAACAGGTAGACGCTTGAAATATTCACAGAATGTTTAGTTGTATATTTACTTCAAAAAATAATAATTAATAAATTAAAATAAAATAAATTAAGGGGGGCTGGGAGCCCCTCCCATACAACAAACGTGATTTTTTTGCAGTGTTTTGCGATAATGGTACGGAACCCTTCGTGTGCGAGTCCGACTCGCACTTGGCCGGTTTTTTTTTTTTTCCAATAAACAGCTTTCTATTTGCAAGCCAGTTCGAAATTTAAATAAAACCTTTGATAAGTTACCTCCTTGGTTGCCATATTTCGGAGTTATATATCGTTCCATTTTTAAATTACACGACTTACAATTACACGTTCGTCCATCAATGCCTCTTTTGCTGGCCGCTGCAGTAATATACTATTTCTTTCTATCTTTATTTTAATTTTCATTCTTAGGTGCAATGGCTGCAGCAGCAAGGAGCGAGGGCAGCGACCATGCCGGCGGCCCAACCCGCGCCGCCGCCACAGTCTCCTGGTAAGAGGCCTTACATAAAGTTACATTCTATTACCGACCTTCTTACTCGTATCAATGATTCCTATTTCTAAATTTAAACTTTCTTCTACCAATACTCAGCTACGTCGATGATAAAGCCAGAGCGCTAAGGCTAGCGATGACCTATCACCGATAACCATAGAGAATATGCATGAAAAAATATTTGTCATCTAACCAATTTAACGATAAATTACAGAAAATATAGATTAAAAAGAAACGAAAACAGAATCGAAATTGATCGTATCGGGTAAGGTCGCCATTTTTTTATTATTTTTCTTTTTAATCTATAACTGAATTTCTTAAAGTTATTCAACCTACTGCTTGGGGTGAAGATTATGACGATAACCGATTAATGATTACTCCGGCAGAGCATCTGTCCCCTGGGTACGAACTGCAGTAGCCAATCAAGAAATCCCTAAACCGATTGCGGGCTTAGGCTAGGCACAAAGGAAAAAACTGGCTAAATTGAGTCTCATAGACCCATCTCAAACACAATGCCAGTGGCCCCTTCGCAAGATATGCCCTACCTCCTTGTCTGCCCTTCGTGCCCAACCGCCTGCCTACACCTTTCGGAATCTAAACTTGGAGAATGACAGAGCTGTTCAGGTACAGACTGGTCGGATAAAATTAAAATATTGGACGCTTTCATTGAGGAGCTCGTGGCTAAATAATAACAGCCGCACTGATCGATCATCAAGGTTAAGCAACGCTTGACGTGGTCGGTCCGTGGATGGGTGACCATTTCAACATACCGAGTTTCCTCCGTGCCTCGGAAAGCACGTTAAGTCGTTGGTCCCGGCTGTCATTTGAAGATCTTTGACAGTTGTTACGGGTAGTCAGAAGCTTGAGATCTGACACCAGTCTTGCCAAGGGGTACCGAGTTACCCAGTTACTGGGTTGTGGAGGTCAGATAGGCAGTCGCTCCATGTAATATACTGATACTCAGCTGAATCCGGTAAGACTGGAAGCCGACCCCAATATAGTTGGGAAAAGGCTAGACAGATTGATTGGACGCTTTGTTGAAGATGTTCTTTTCGAATATTTTTTGGCAATGCCTTATTATTTAAAGAGTATTTTGTCATAGGTACTCTCCCATGGGGTAAAACCCTTTGCCTTGCTTGAATTCACTTACGCAATTAGGCTGCAGAAATCGACCTTCGGTCGGACACAAAAAATGACTCGACATGAATTGTCTTAAAACAACGCTCAGAGGTGCATGTGTTTCGAGTTCGCCAACCCTGATCTAATATTTATTAGACATTGATTTTAAGGCTATGGTCACACTATTGAATATGGCGGGCACACGATTTTGACAGATATAAAGACGTTGGCATATTTTTCTAAGAGATTGCGTGAATTGGGCGCGAAAAGTAAAAATTAAAATGTAACTGTGGTTTTAGTTAAAAAACTGTCCAAGTGCGAGTCGAACTCGCGCACGAAGGATTCCGCAACCTTATCCTTATCTAACATTATCGCAAAAAACGGCAAAAATTGTTGTATGGAGCCCCACTTATACAAATTTACATTTACTATATTTATTTGATTCTGTTTTTAGTATTTGTTATAGCGGCAACAGAAATACATCATCTGTGAAAATTTCAACTGTCTAGCTATCACGGTTCATGAGATACAGCCTGTTGACAGACGGATCGTGGAGTCTTAGTAATACCTACGGTCCAGATTTTACCCTTTGGGTACGGAACCCTAAAAACTAAATGAAGACACCGTCATTTACCTTCTATCTCTTTTTACTCGACAGCGGCGAATTTCAAAAGGACAGTTATGTTTTTTCTTGTATTTGATTTTGCAGACACCAATATGTGAAATGGCAAAAAAAAATAAAAAGTAGAAGAGAAACTAGAAGAAGAAAAGAGATAAGTCCCGCGGCAATAAATGGAAATAATTAGATTTTACAGTTGTGTAGGTGGCCCAGTTGTAAAGCTCTCGCCAAACTTCTTGGCCGCCCTGAAGTTGGCTACAATGGCTGCACTGTAGTAAATCTCATACCAAAACAGCACCATTTCGTGCCTCGCGCATCAGGTAAACCAACTTCAGGGCGGCCCAGAAGTTTGGCGAGGACTATAACAGGCGTGACTTACAAGTTCTATGTCGTGGCAGTTACCCAGACAGGCACTTTACTTTGTGTAAATAATTTGATCACCTCTGCTCTCAAAACGGTGAAGAAAAACATCGTGAGGATACCGGTAGGTCCTATATCCAAACATTCGAACACATGTGACATCCACGAACCCGCACTGGATATGACTGCGTGGTGGATTCTGGCCCACTCCCAAACACAGCGATTAGGCCTTTGTCCCAGCAGTGGGAACATTATTGCTAATAAGTTTGCATTCAGTCTCATAACTAGCAGCACTGCGTCTGCTCCTAACCCCAATTTCGGGCAGGATCTCTTCAAGAATTTCAGTAGGTTTAACCTATTTTTAACCGGCTTCAAAATAAAGGAGGATATTTTTTATACTTTTAACTTTTTACAAGGATGTCAAATACTTTCTTAACCCCGTAGGTATGGAAAAACCCAATCGAATCTTTAAATATTGATGAAATGTGGAGCGAAACGTTAGAAATTTTTGGTATTTAAATTAAATCTTCATACATAATGGTGACGCTTGCTGTAACCTTATCACACATTATAATTTCAAAGCGGTATCTAGCGCTAAACTTTGATATTTTTAGTATCATACAGGAACGACACGGTGGGAACTGCTATAAAAATAGTTTAAGTATAAATATAAAGTTTAATGGTTTTAATAAAAATATTACAAAAGGTGGTTGTGTAAATGTTATGGATGAAAAATATACTGAAAGTAATCGTAAGTTATTTATTTTACAAGCTGTATTTTACCTTGATTTCGTATGTGTGTCCGGCAAATAGTAATCCGTTTTCAAGCACTTCCTGAATCTAATTAAGCTGAAAACATTTAAATAAACTACCGGTTCTGTGGAGCTGGTCTCGAGGAGCTCGTGGCTAAAAAATAACAGCCGCACGAGTCGATCTTCAAGGTTAAACAACGCTTGACGAGGTCGGTCCGTGGATGGGTGACCATTTGAACATACCGAGTTTCCTCCGTGCCTCGGAAAGCACGTTAAGCCGTTGGTCCCGGCTGTCATTTGAAGATCTTTGACAGTCGTTACGAGTAGTCAGAAGCTTGAGATCTGACACCAGTCTAGCCAAGGGGTTCCGTGTTACCCAGTTACTGGGTTGTGGAGGTCAGATAGGCAGTCGCTCCATGTAAAACACTGGTACTCAGCTGAATCCGGTTAGACTGGAAGCCGACCCCAATATAGTTGGGCAAAGGCTAGGCAGATTGACTGTGGAGCTGGTCTCATGATTGAGCCGGAAAGTGCCCAAAGCAAATCCTCAACCAGACAAAATAGCATAGTCGTGTTTGGGTTCATTGGATTTGTATTGACTAGCGATATTATATTTAGTACCATTCAGTGCAAAAACCTAGATTAATAAATTAAAAAAAAATACTTAATACTTATTTTCTAATCTGAATAAATACTGTAGGGGATCATTGGACGTGTATTGACAAGCGATATTACATTTGGTACCATTCAGTTCAAAAATCTAGTTTAATAAAAAAAAAAACTTATTTCTAAACTGAATGAATACTGTAGGGGGCTCATTGGATGTGTATTGACAAGTAATATTACATTTAGTACTATTCAGTGCAAAAACCTATTTTTTAAATACTTAAACTGAATGAATACTGTAGCGGGCTTATTGGATATGTATTGACTACCGATATTACAGTAGTGCCTTTCAGTTCAAAAAGATTTTTTAATTTATAAAAAAAATATACTTAATACTTATTTCTTAACTGAATGAATACTGTAGGGGGCTCATTGGATGTGTATTGACAAGCGATATTACATTTAGTACCATTCAGTTCAAAAACATAGTTTTTTTTATATATACTTAATACTTATTTCTAAACTGAATGAATACTGTAGGGGGCCCATTGGAAGAAGATTTCAGTGCAAAAACCTAGTTTAATAAAATAAAAAAAAATACTTAATACAGTGTTCTGATTGGTTGAGACCGCTGAGAAACTACCAATTAGAACGCTGAATTTGCGTTAACTGAGTTTAGTTGAACTAATCGCTATTAATATAATTGGTGAAATCGGCCCTTAGTACCATTCAGTTCAAAAAGCTTGTTTAATAATAATAAAACTTAATACTTATTTCTAAACTGAAGAATACTGTAGGGGGATCATTGGATGTGTATTGACAAGCGATATTACATTTAGTACCAATCAGTTCAAATAGCTTGTTTAATTAAAAAAATAATAATCAAGACTCATTTCTAAACTGAATGAATACTGTAGGATGTTTGGTTGAAATCTCAGTACGAAATAATAATTTAATTCTATTATTGTTATAAATATGATTGATTCATTAATGTGAACAGGAAAAAACATTGTTATTGATATTTTTGACCATTGTTTGTGTATCTCGGAAACTCCTGTATAAGTTTTAGTGTGGTTTCAACATTGCTGGAGAAATTTACAATAATAATTTCAGTAATATTGGTCAAAGGATTGGAATTTAATTCAATAAATCTAAAAATTAAAGTCGCTTTTATAGTGTCATTCTATGGGATACTGTTGCTTCTGTTTAACTCCTCATGGATTTCGACGCGTTTTCCAGCATCATTTAGAGGTTTTTTTAAGTGTTACGTGTATAAAATCTTAGTATGTAATTAAGAAATCTTGGTGTTTTGCGATGTCGTAAATAACGTACAAAGAAGGGGGCGTTTACTAGTGTTGTACATTAAAAAGTGGTCTTTAATAAATCACACTAATATTATAAAGGCGAAAATCTGTGAGTGTTTATGGTTGTTACTTCTTCACGCTCAAACAGCTGGACGGATCTGGATGAAATTTGGCACAGAGATACATTATAGTCTGGAATAGCACATAGGATACTTTTTATCCCTGGAATATCTTCCCTTGGGATCATTTTCGACATTCACGCGGGCGAAGCCGCTGGCAGAAGCTAGTAATTCATAAATTTGGCACCTTATGAAATTGTAAGTTATTTTTTATGCATCTTTAAAAAGTTAAGATCAATTTGCGTGGTTTAAATTTTGAGTAAATTGGCTTCAGTTATATTTTGTTATAATCTTTATCTAGTGATCAAAATTGTGCATTATTCTCGGGTTGTTACACTCTGGCCTTGGCCGGTGGCTTATAACGTTGTATGGGTGTACTGAATTTTAAAGTATACTGAATTAAGTGCTAAAACTAAAAATGTTTCGGTACTTTGGTAAATCGATATCGGTCTATTAAATAATTATACCACCGCCGGCATCTGTGTGTATATGTGGAGGGAATCTCAGGAAACACTGCGCCTATTTGAAAGGTACAGTCAGCAACAAGAACCGTTTAATACTTCACTTTTCTTTTTTTCACTATGAGCATAACACAGAATGTAAATAAATCGGAATGGAAGTAAAATTTTACAATATTAATTTTAATAATTAACATTTTGTTTCAATTTAGGTGACAAGTTATAGTCGCAATTTAAATCCACTTTAGCCGCTGGCTTTACATAATTCCAAATGGCTATTTTTTTGTTGTACAGAGGGACAAATATTTGTTTAAAATTGCTATTTCTCGTTCTTTTTCGATCAATTTCGATTTTGTTTACACAGTTAGTATTCCATTTTTGTATACTTTTTATAGCGCTCGTTATTAACAAATATTTTTTTCATGCATATTCCCTATATTCATGGCCGGGCAAAGTGGGGTCAGCCTTCACTTGTTTCATAAAGTTAAAGGTGAATTTATCAAAAAGTGGTGTGACATTATGCAAATACATAATTACAATCCACGACTTAACATTTATTATGTGTATATACATAAATAATTAAATTTAAAAAAAATGTACCCAAGTTCAGCACACAACTCATAGTCACTTCCCCAGGCGTGCCCAGTCCAGTGGCGACCCCTGGCCCCGGCGGGGGTGTAGAGACGCAGCTGCAGCAGCTGCAGATGCAACGCCAGCAGCACTACCAGCGCTTGCAGCAGCTTCAAGCGCAGAGGGACCATGTAGCGCACCACGCTGCTGTCAAACAGGTATGTAATCTTCGTTCTCAGCCCAATGGCGAACCATGGCCCCGGCGGCAGGAGATGCAGAGTCAGCAGTACTACTAGCGCTTGCAGCAGCTTCAAGCGCAGAGGGACCATGTAGCGCATCACACTGCTGTCAAACAGGTATGTAATCTTCGTCACCAGCCCAGTGGCGAACCCTGCCCCGGCAGCGCGGTAGAAACGCAGATGCAGAGGCAGCAGCACTACCAACGCTTGCACCAGCTACAAACGCAGAGGGACCATGTAGCGCCCCACGCTGCTGTCAAACAGGTATGTAGTCTTCATGCCCAGCCCAGTGGCGACCCTGGCCCCGGCGAGGGTGTATAGACGCAGCAGCTGCAGATGCAGAGGCAGCAGCGCTTGCAGCAGCTTCAATATTTCATTGGCGGTTCATGAAATTAAAATAAAACTGAACTATTAAACAACAGATAAGCATTTTTTCCTTATAAAGAATTTTCCTAAACAGGTGCTAAATAGTTCTGATTTTTATGGACAAGGGAAGAATGTCCGCTACGCAGGTTTTCTAGTTTGAATTCTAACGGTCTATTATCAATATAAGTCTCCTATTGTCGGTACAGGTATCTCCTGGCGTCACGCAACACGTAGTAGGGGGCGCTCCCCTGACTGAACAGCCGGTGGACGCAGCCCTACTAACACCCACCACGCCAGACCAGCAACAAGGTAATATCACTTTATTTTGTATGATTTTTAGAGTCTAGAATTAAGTGTGTGATCTCGTGGGTAGTTTGGTGATCTTTGTAGTTCTGAATGCTTAGAATTAACTGTAGAACAATGAAATGTTTACTAATCTTTTAAAGAGCATGCTATAAAATATCGCATGCCTTTATTTTGCAAAGTTTTAACTGTCAAGAAACAAAAAGAGTCAAACGTAGGAGGGGACTATATCATTATAGTACCAGGTTTTTTAATAAAGTGTGAGCATGCCAAAAATATTGACTCGAACCTGATATCCCTAAGAACAGGAGACACCAATATCTACCTTCCAGGCAACGCTCTACTAGTAAACCCGAAGACGAAGACAGCTCTCGCAAATATGCTGAGCATTCGTCTGCAAGGTGGCACAGCAACTGAACATGAGCCTTCCGCAGCCGGCACCCTGCGGCTAATGACGGCGGCGCACGCGCGACCCGCGGCCGGCGCCCCCCGTCTGCTGCTGCAGCATCCGCACCACAAGGTACGTTTGTTACACGGCTGGTGTCCGCAACTCCACGTTCAAGCAAGCATTTTGGTATGCAAATTACGTGCTACTACGCGCACAAGGTACGTTATACATAGCTCAGACTCAGAACAGAGAGATGGAAGATTTTGTTTAGCTCTGATCTAGGGACAGCTCAGACCAAGATGACCCGACGATTCTTGAAAAGATCAATAGTTTCACGCCACTCAGCGCGGGTTTACTAATGATAAGCATAAAATATATAATATAATTCAGTTTAATCATCAGATCATAAAAATGCATATATATTATATTATCATATCATATTACGCATAACATTATCAGGCATAAATATTTTGCCATAATGTATATTGCCATAAATACTGTTGGTATAATAAGTACATGGGCGACCGAGCTCTGCTCGTGTGAAAATAGAGAAAACGACGTTTTCTAAAAATTAAACCTAGCTAGATCGATTTATTGCCCCTAAACCCCCTGAATACTAAATTTCATAAAAATCGTTGGAGCCGTTTCTGAAATTCAGATCATATATATATGTAAGTAGAAGAATTGCTTGTTTAAAGGCATTAGATGAAGCATACTGTTATAAACGCATTATGATATTTACACATAATGTTCTTTGGAATAAAACAAACATGTTCACGGCTTGAGGGTGGCCAAGGCACATGAGTAAATAAACAGAACAGAAACAAAGCTTCCTAAGAACGTGCAAAATTGTTACCTATTTTGGTAGGGTTGTCACAATAGGTGAATACAAAAACAAAACATTTGTTCCCAAAGAGTTCCCTCGTAAGGAGACAATGCTGGCTGCAGTAGCAGTTCATGATAAAAATCGTGTTAAACTATCAAAATTAAACTAACATACAAAATTTCGTGACCGTGCTACTCCCGTTGAAGAGTTCCCTAGTGAGGAGACAATCCTGGCTGCAGCACCAGGTTATATCTATCATATTATTGCATTGTCACTGAACTTACGGTATACAAAATTTCCGCTCAATCAGACATCGGGAAGTGGTTCAAATCTTACTTGCAATATTTGAACTTAACACACATACCTACTACATCCCAACCCACCCACATACCTACAAATGTTTAGTAAAAGCTTGTAATAACAATAAAAAGGTAAAAACACACCGTGTAGTGCTCTCTTCTTATCAAAAAAAGGATCATACAATAAAATAAAGTTACTTGATTGAAAAAGTAATAATCCAATATTTACTTACCTATTGTATTCCTTGGGTTATTTAAAGTATGATATATATTTATTTTTCTATTATTATTCATACACACAGTACAATAAACAACCATTATTAATAACAAAAAGCAACGATTTTACATAAAAATATTCAAACTTGCAACTAACAAAACAAACAACGTAAGTTGCACAGACCCTGAGATAGTAGACTGGCTGTGCCAACGTAAACCGGTTTTTTCCAGTCTCGCCGCGTACGCGACAAGCGGCCAGTGGTCACGCACTCATGCGTCCGCGTGCTTGTAGTAGTGCAACCGATTCGCGCGGTTCTATGAAGCTTTATCTCTGTTCCGTTTATCTACTCATGTGGCCAGGGGCCGCCGCACCTTAACGTAATCCAATAGAGTCATGATTATTAGCCGAATAAATAATATGCCTGAAAAATGTATGCAACTCCAAATTATGCCCAAACAAATTAGACCTAATGACAGTTATGCTAACCTTTGCATTATGCCAAAGTATTAATAAGCTAATAAAAGTTATGCGAACACGATATGGCACAAAAATATATGGCAAGGCGGGGATTCCCCTCAGTGCGGGGACGCGAGGCGCGTCTTGAAACTGCGGAGCGTATTTGACCTAGCGTAGTGCAGCACGGGCTTAGCGGGCACACCGTATTTACTGGCTGCGGTTATAAAGCGTAGCTTTTTACCCGACTGCCGAAGGAGGGTAATGTGTTTATCAGTCTATGTATGTATGTATGTTTGTTCCTATGTGGCGTTCCAGAGACCTAACGCGTTGGCTGATTTTGATGATTCATACGTCAATCGATTCGTCTTAACCTTGCGAGTGTCATAGGCTACATTAAAATTGGAAAATAGAAAAATATTTTTTCTTCCATACCCATCGTGTGGGGTATCAAAATAAAGGGTTTCAAGAGGCGATTTCAAAAATATATAACACTTATATATTTAAATGTACCTAATTCGAAAAAAAAAATAACTAAAAAGTTATAAATAAAAATAAAAATGACTGCTTAAAAAGCGAACTAAAAAGATGTATGTACAGTCTAAAACTGTACATATTTTGCTGACGCGGTGCCGTGCACCATACGTGCGTCATTCCAATAATATTATAAATACACATGAAACACTTTAAATCAATGAGTACGATAACTGCTACGCGGTGACTAACATTAGAGAAAGGAATCGTCAACAGTATTACTTGTAAACACAAAAATACGTAATAAATCTAACAAAAACTGAGTGATCTTTTCTCTTCGTGCTTCAACCTCAACAACAACAACTCTGCAAGTGTACGAACCGTACATTTTTTGGTCCTTCGAGCCGGATGTTTGGTGCCACTGTGCCTCTTTACGGTAGCGAATCGGTTTAGCTGGTCTCCCAGAAGCGGGTCGCCCCAGCTAGATTGAGAAGTCGCATAATATCGTGACAGAGGTGCAAGGGTGCTGAGTTCCACTGACCATTTCAAATCAAGTAAGTCAACGATTTCAAGATTTGAAACGGAGAAGACTACAAGCAACGCAGTAGCCTTCGCAATACAACGCAACGCTCTCCTGCCACAGTCAACGACGTGTCAGCAAGCATCAACATGGATATGCTAGAATTGCAGTCAACGTGCTTCGATAACATCAAAGCATTATGTGTCAACTATCGCAAGGATTCATCATCACGAAAATCTGTGGAATACCTGAAGAAACGCTTGTCGTCGCTAGAAAACCAATGGCAAGACTTCGAAGGCAGGCATGCCCAACTGTTGCTCGAACTAGAAGATAAGAACATAGCATATTTCAAGGACGACATCTACGAAAAAACTAAAGAAATGTTCTTATCAACTAAAACAGACATAACTAGCAAACTGACGACTTTGAACAAACAAAACGTGAAGTTCGACCTAGGTGGGACTTCAGAAGATGACGACAGCAACATACAACTCTTGCTTAACAAGCAAGAATGCAATTTCAACGCGATTCACCGTGTCATCTCCAAGATTGACTTAATCACTATATCGGAAAGATGGGAACTGGAAGACCACTTCGCAACCTTGAAATCGAAATGGGAACCCATCGATAAACTTCATTGGGAAATAGACTTTCAACTGAAAGGATCCAACGAACATTACTACAAAATGTTCACGGACATTGAACAACAATATGATGAGCTAAAGAGGAAAATCCATGCCAAAATCTGGTCCACCGTCCACTACCAGAAATCGACACCTAAGATCGAAATCCCTGAGTTCTCCGGCAACTACAGTCAGTGGATCTCCTTCAAAGACCTATTTCTGGAAGCTATTCACAAAAACCCTATGATCAACAACGCGCAGAAAATGCAACACTTAAAGACCAAGCTGCGAGGAGAAGCTGAACGCTTAGTGCAGCATCTGACCATTAGCACTGAAAACTATAACTCATGCTGGGATATATTAATTCAGCGCTACGACAATCGTCGCCTCCAGTTCACTTCATTTATGAACAACATGCTAAATCTGCCGATCATACAACATGCAGACTCATACAATTTGAAGAAGATGCATGACGTCATTACCGAATGCCTGAACGGCATCTCTAACATCGGTATTGATACTTCAACTTGGGACCCGATCATTGTGCACATCATGTCACAAAAACTGGACTCCAGTACTTTGAGTGACTACATGAAAGAACTTCAAGATCACAGAGAACTACAGAACCTCCACGACTTCCTGTATTTCCTCGAAACACAGTTCATGGCATACGAAACGATGAAATCAGCTAAAAGGGCGAACCCTACAGCCACAGAAAAATCATCCAACTGGAAAACATTCAACAAGCAAACCCAGATGAAGAAACATAACTATAACTTCAATCAAAATAAAACAAACAACTATCATGCTATTTACGGTAAATGCCCATTCTGCAACGGAAGTCACGTTCTGCGCCAATGTGACAAATTCCTACAAATGGACTTTGGCAAGCGAAATGACACCGTGTCGAAACTGCAGCTGTGCAAAAACTGTTTATTCAGCCACGGAAATGACGAGTGCAAATCCACGAAAATGTGCAAAGAATGTAACTTGAAACACAACACACTATTGCACAATCCGGACAACCAAACCATAACGTCAGCGACTAGAAAAAACAATGTTGAACAACGCCCTTCATCTCAACAACCAACATCTAACCATTTGTCTAAAGACAACATGGAGGTTCTACTGACTACGGTCCAGCTGAGAATAAAATCTGCAGATGGGATTTATGTAACACTACGTGCGTTGCTCGATCAAGGCTCACAGGTGAACTTGATAACAGAAAACGCTGCACAAATATTACGTCTTCCTCGGCGCGGGATCAACGCATCAGTATCGGGAATCGGCTCTGTTTCCAGAGAATGCAGGGGAAAACTGAAACTTACCTGTCAATCGATTCACTCCGATTATAACTTTGAAACTCAAGCACTTATTATGACGAAGCTAACAAACAACCTGCCTATGAAAACGTTCGAGAAAGGTGCATGGAGTCACTTGAAAAACTTGAAACTTGCAGATCCTGACTTCAACGTATCTCGGCAAATCGACCTATTACTAGGAGCCGACGTATACTCCGAAATTATCCTAGGAGGTGTATTGAAAGGCAATAACAGCTCCCCAGTTGCACAACAAACGCAAATTGGGTGGATTTTATGCGGAAAAATGAAACAAACGTTTAACTGCCACGTTACTGTAGTCAACTTAGAGGATTTAACAAAATTTTGGGAGAATGAAGAAATTCAAAAAACTAAAGATATCCCCAAAGATGACCAGTGTGAACAATTTTATAACGAAACTGTAAGAAGATCATTTGACGGAAAGTACATCGTCAAAATGCCTCTAGTTCCAGACTACAAAGAGAAACTAGGCAAGTCTAGAACAATTGCGGTTTCGCAGTTTCTACAGTTGGAAAAACGGCTAGAGAAGAACGAAAAGCTTTCCTCCATGTACAAAAAATTCATGGAAGAGTACGCGGATCTGGGTCACATGAAATTAGCACCTCAGATACCTACTGACGTCTACTTCTTACCGCACCACGGGGTCTTGAGAGAAAACTCGACAACAACAAAGTTGAGGGTCGTATTTAACGCCTCTCAAAAAACTACGACTGGCGTCAGCCTGAACAACGTCATGGAAAAAGGCGCCAACTTACAAAAGGACATTCAGGCCCTTATACTGAAATGGCGAACGTATAAATACGCATTTACGGCTGACATTGAAAAGATGTACCGCTGCATTTGGATTTCAAAAGAACAACAACATCTACAGAGAATTGTATGGCGGGACTCACGAGATCAACATCTTCGCGATTACCAGCTCTGCACAGTAACCTACGGGACCAAATGCGCACCATGGCTAGCTATGCGAACATTGAAGCAACTAGCCATTGACGACGGTCACAAACATCCGGCAGCTGCCAAGACACTCATAGAAGAATGCTACGTAGATGACGTCATTAGCGGCCATAACAACCTCACAGAAGCGAAAAAACTGCAAAACTCCTTGATCCAACTGTTAAAAGGAGGAGGCATGAATTTACGGAAGTGGACAGCCAATGACCGCGCTATACTGGAAGACTTACGCAAGGATCAAATTTCAACTCAAACCATGTTTGATTTTAAAGGGGAAGAATCAAGCAAAACGTTAGGCCTCGGTTGGAATCCAAACAGCGACAACTTCCACTTTAACTGGCCTGTGGAAAACTCCAAACAACTAACAAAGAGATCTTTACTCTCAGCCATATCAAGATTTTACGACCCATTGGGTTGGCTCTCCCCAGTAACGGTCAAGGCCAAACTACTATTCCAGAAAGTCTGGATGAGTAAACTTAGCTGGGATGACATAGTGCCCAGCAACATTGAATCTGAGTGGCTGAACCTAAAAACAGAACTGCCGTTCATTAATAAAATAACGATAAATAGATGGATTGGCGACACACAACAATGTGTCGAATTGCTAGGCTTCTGCGACGCAAGTGTAAAGGCGTACGCTTGCGTTATTTACAGCAAGGCGTTCAACGAACATGGCCAACCCATCGTAACTCTACTTGCTGCTCGAACAAGGGTGGCTCCACTGACTCAGAAAACAACACTACCAAGACTGGAACTGTGTGGTGCTCAGCTACTAGCTGACTTGATGGAGAAAACCAAGGAAACATTCTGTGGATATAACATATCAACACGGGCTTGGTCGGATTCTCAAGTGGTCCTCGCGTGGATTCAAGGCGAAACATCAAGATGGGAAACTTACGTAGCCAACAGAGTTACAAAGATCAAAAACGTCATTCCTGCAGCTCAGTGGCATTATGTCAAATCAGAGCAAAATCCAGCAGACTGCGCCTCAAGAGGTCTTTTGCCAAGCAAACTAGTAAACTTCAACCTGTGGTGGCAAGGCCCAGAGTTCTTAACAAAACAAGATCCGCCGGCAGATATGCCTTGCACTTTCCAAACGAATTTTGGCGGCTTAAACCACGCTAAAATCACGCAAGAAAATATCGATCATAATATAATTATCAATTTATTGAGCAAATGCAGCTCATTGACACAAGCAAACAGGGTCATCGCATGGATATTACGCTTCATTACAAATGTGCGCAATAGGACGAAATCGGAAACTACGTACCTAACAACAAGTGAACTAAGCGCAGCGCGCATTAGTATCATTATTCAAGCGCAGCGATTGCAGTTCAATTCTGAATACAAACAAATCGTTAACAACGAAACAGTATCAAAGAAAAGCGCAATTTGCAAATTGAATCCTTATGTAAACAAAGCGGGCATCATCTGTGTCGGAGGTCGTCTTAAACACTCAAGATTAACTGGGGATATGAAGAATCCAATAATCGTACCACATAAAGGTAGATTTACACAACTTCTTATAGAACAAGCACATTCAGCCACATTACATGGAGGAGCTCGGCTAACGCTGACTTATATTAGACAGCGTTACTGGATCGTTGGCGGCAACCGGGCTGTCAAGAACCAACTTCGAAGATGTGTACGCTGCCATCGCTTCAACAAGACAGATAGCTATCAACTGATGGGTGACCTACCACCGCAAAGGATCACTCCGTGCCGCCCTTTCACGCACACAGGAGTAGACTTTACCGGTCATGTGGATGTTAAACACAACAAGGGTAGAGGCGTAAAAACTTCAAAGGGATACATAGCCATATTTATATGTATGGCGACGAAAGCTGTTCATATTGAACTCGTATCAGACCTTAGCACAGAAACGTTTATGGCGGCCTTCCAAAGACTATGTGCGAGACGCGGCACCCCGAAACACATGTACTCTGACTGTGGTACAAACTTTATCGGCGCTGCAAAGGTGCTTCGTCAGGAATTCGAAGAGTTCAAACAACTACTGAAACCAGATGTTTTCAACGAACTGGCCAAATTGGAGGTGGAGTGGCATTTCAACGCCCCCGCCTGGCCAACTGCTGGCGGTCTGTGGGAAGCTGCCGTCAAGTCTATGAAGCACCATCTGCGACGAGTACTGGGGGACCAAAAACTAACGTACGAGGAGTTCATAACGATTTTAGCAAAAATAGAAGCCTGCATGAATTCAAGACCTCTGTGCCCGCTAACTGAAGATCCAGAAGAGTTCTACAACTGCCTAACGCCTGGACATTTCCTTACAGGAAGCCCAATATTGTCCATGCCACTCTCGGATTACAGTGACGTAAAAAACATTGATTTACGCCGTAGATGGCAGCTTACCGAGCATATGTTTCAACAATATTGGAAAAGCTGGTCAAACGATTACCTTACCACTCTACAAACACGTAGTAAGTGGAACAAGCCTTCTAGAAACGTTAAAGAAGGCGATGTAGTACTGGTGAAAGAAAACAATCTACCGCCGGGAAAATGGGCCCTAGGTCGGATTCTGGAAACACATCCAGGATCTGATGGATATGTTCGAGTAACTACTGTTAAAACTCAAGCAGGAATCATAAAGCGCCCAATAACAAAACTGTCGCCATTACCATTGAACTCTGAAACTGAGGAAACCAAAGAAAACGAAATGAAAAATAAGCCTCCACAGAAATCGAAAAACGAACGGCGGAAGAAGTCAAAGAATCTTATCTCAACGTTACTAATAACAATGTTATCATTGTTTACATTTGTAACGGGATCTTATACCGCCACCGATGGCACGCGCGGAGCGCCGGCGGCGACCGCTCAGATTACAAGTCTGGAACGCGAGCGGCCCATATACTATGACACCGTCGGCAAAATGCAAGTAGTGCACGATGAATGGATACTAATGATGTACTACAACCTAACAAACTATTGGGATGGGACTCGTCGTACTCAAACTTACTTCGAGAATATTCACAACTTATGCCAAAAAACGAATCTACAACACTGCAGATCAACCATGGAACAATTAAATCATGAACTAGAACTTCTAAACTACTACAACTCTATACTTATAAATCCCCACAAACACCTGAGCAACAGGAAGAAACGGGGTCTAGTCGACGGAGTCGGCTACATAGCTAACAGTCTGTTTGGGATATTGGACCAACAATTCGCTAAGAAATATCAAAACGATATTCAATCTCTGCAAACCAATGAGAACTACTTACTTGAGTTATTAAAAAATCAAACAACGATTGTGGAGCTTGAGAATCAAGTATTGAAACAAACTGAAGACAATATTCAGCGTCAATTCAACTCCATTGATAACTTTATCAATCAAACCAATAAAAATATAGCATCCATCGAAACGGAAATGGAAATACTTTCGGCTACTACCTACCTCAACTCTGCTTCGTTAACGACGTACCTATTGATCAACAGCTTGAGGACGTTCCAGGAGATGCTGTTTAATACTCTAACTAACGTCTACCAAGGTCATGTAGATGTCCATCTGATAAGTCCGGTGCGTCTGATTCAAAAATTAACGGAAATATCCGGAAGCCTTCCGAAATCTTTATCGCTACCAGTTGAGAACTACAAAGAAAACATTAAAGATATCTACAAGCTGATCAATGTGAAAGCACGAGTTACTGAAAATTACTTTCTTTTCGAAGCACATATTCCACTTGTAGCTAACGAAGATTTCGTAATATACCAAGCGATACCTTTACCGGTTAACAATGCTAAGGAAACTACATATGTGCAGTTATCAAACGAGTACATCGCTGTCAACTTCAAGAAGAACATTTACGTGTCTATGTCCAAAGATGACTTGAAACACTGCATGCAACAAAAATCGCAGAATTTCTTATGCAAGAAAAACCTGCCATCATTTGACCTACACAGCAAAAACGCTCCTTGTGAGGCAAAACTGCTATCGCATCAAAACAATGAACCTTGTGACGTCGAACGCGCGTCATGCAAAGACACTTGGATAGAGTTACAAACTCAAAACAGCTGGCTGGCGATTTGCTGCGAAACGTGTGCATTACGAATCATATGTAGCAACGACGTCACATCACAAACCATTGCATTATCGAGCATAGTGACATTATCTCAGGGATGCGTACTGCAATCCAACGACTTAACCATCTACGCTCAACGCCGATACAGCAGTCATATGAAGATGGATTATGAGTTTACAGCTCCAACATTTGATACATCTATTAACAAGATAGTGAACTTAACATATCGTTATGCTCCAAATATCCTTCAGTCAAAGGCTACGGATCAGGAAATTGTAACAATTGATCAGAAAATTGCAACTCAACGGCAAAATGAAGCTTCACTACCAACACTAACAAGTCACGACATTCATCAATATGCCATAAGTTACTCTTTGCTGGCGATCGCCATCATAGTCGTACTTGTCGTGGTTGGGAGAAATCGTTGTCCACACTATTGCACACACAACGCTAAGAACAAAACTTCGAGTCAACCTGAAGATATTGAACTTCAAGTTTTCCGCAAAACAGAGTGCCAGCAGCATGAAACCGTCGCAGCACAAACAACAAAGGACTTGCGGCGGGAGCCTCAACCTGGGAACAGGAACATCGCCTTTCTATTTGATTGATTAATTACTTAACTAACTTTGTGATGACTTTTCCTTTCTCTTCTCGTTGGTTTCTTCTTTTTGGGTTGCCAAGATGTACAGTCTAAAACTGTACATATTTTGCTGACGCGGTGCCGTGCACCATACGTGCGTCATTCCAATAATATTATAAATACACATGAAACACTTTAAATCAATGAGTACGATAACTGCTACGCGGTGACTAACATTAGAGAAAGGAATCGTCAACAGTATTACTTGTAAACACAAAAATACGTAATAAATCTAACAAAAACTGAGTGATCTTTTCTCTTCGTGCTTCAACCTCAACAACAACAACTCTGCAAGTGTACGAACCGTACAGTAAACAAGAAGAAAAACATGCTGTGCAGTCGGAGGATACATATTCGCGAGCTGGCTGACCAAAACCAGATGTATCCTCCGACTGCACAGCATGATTTTCTTCTTGTTTACATCTTTTTAGTTTGCTTTTTAAGCAGTCGGGTATTTTGATTTTTTTTATTAACATTTTTTTTATTTATCGATAGGCTCGCGTTTGAACACTATCTCGCCTAATAGTAAGCGATAATGTGGTCAACGGTGAAGCACGCTTGCCTAGAAGTAACATATTCACTCTTGACTTAAGACCCCAATGTTGTAGCTATCAGGAAACAAAGACTCCTGTAGGGAATTCCACTCCTTAGCTGTGCGCACAATGAAAGTATTCGCAAAACGCTTTGTACGTATGGGTGAGATGTCCACCATGTACCGGTGGCGCTTTGCCGTACGTCTTGTTGTCTATCGCACATTCCCCGAAATGTAACCGATAAAAACCGACAGACTGGCCACTCGGCATCGATGTTCAAGGTTCTGAAGCTTTGAAGCGACCAGTGCATCCGGCATTGTTGCCGATAAGCCTCTTGGCCCGTTTGTCAATCAACTCAAGTGCATCAAGTTGAGAGCAGTACTCCATGCATGTCCGAACTTGCGCTTTATACAATTTGGGCGTGAAGTGCCGTCTCACTTTTGCCAGGATCCCAAACTTAAGGCTCAGTTGGCTGCAAAAAAGTGCCTCAATGAATGGACCAAAATTTAGGGTCGATGTTAACGTAACACCAAGAAGGTCGAGATGAATCAATTATCGGCACGGTTACACCACGGAAAGATGGAGCCGGGTGGAATAGGCTCTTTTTTTTGCAGAAAAAGACACGCCTGGGTTTAAGCAGCATTGAAACTGACTAGATTGGCATCGCCGCATTCGGAGACTGCCTCCAAAGACAGGTTCAAGCGCTCAACCATGGCCTCCCGGAGAGACCGGATCTCAGGCTCAGTAGCTCGTGCGCCGGACACGTATCTCTCAGCCACCGTGCTGTCGTCTGCGTACCCAAAGGTTTTAGCAGATCATTAATGTGCAGCAAAAACAGTGTAGCCGAGAGCACCGACCCCTTTTTTTTTTTTTTTTTTTTGGTTTCGCTGGGAAAAAATGCATTACGCATACCCACCCATTGGGGGAATGGGGGGCTATGTGGGACTCCCCGGGCAAGCCCGGTATACCCACTAAAATAACCCAGCGGCACTCCCGCACCGTCTGAGTGGAGGAGGACTGGGAAACCGGCACAGCCTTTACGTCCAGTCCTCCGCCGACGACTGCCCACCTTTATGGCGGGCCCTTCTCGCCCCTCCCTTAGTGGAGGGGCCCGGGAACGCCCAACGAGGGTGGTGATTGTGCAATGCAGACGAGAGGCGCCCCCACGCCTGTCGCCCGCTAATCACCACCAAGAGGTGGGAGGAGGCGATCGTACAACCGCCCACCCCCACCCCTTCTCCGCCGCCTCCTTCCGCGACATGGCGTCGTCGCAAAAGGAGGCAACCGCCGCCCAGGCCCTCCCGCTCCCCAGCATGGAATTTACCACACCGGGAAGCGAGAGGACCTGTCAGGGCACGGCGCAACTACGCCCCCGCTGGGCACACCTAGACGGTGTGCTGCGCCGTGCCCTCCACCGCGCTGGACCCTGTGGACGTTGGACACCTCAGTCCTCCGCCCACGGTCCCCTACGTTGCGGCATCTGGCCCGCGAAAGGCCAGACGCCGCCCTCCGCGTCTGCGGCATCCGGCCCGCGAAGGCCAGACGCCGCCCACCGCGTCTGCGGCGGCGCGTCGAGACCGACGCTCCGCCGCCTCCTCCTTCCACCGACTTGTCCCCGCCGACCATCCCACGCCAAAGGAGGGTCGGCGACGACAAGTCATCACCGCCCGCCGCACATCCGCGGCCCACCTTCGAGGGCTCCCTTCCCGCCCCCGGGCGGCGGCCGCCCCCACCCGCAGGAGAGAGAGCCGGGCGCAGAGCCAGGTGCAGAGCGGGCTAAGCCAGTTGCAGAGCGGGCAGAGCCGGATGCAGAGCCGGGCAGAGCAGGGTGCAGAGCTGGTCAAAGCAGGGTGCAGAGCTGGTCAGTGCACTCGGGTAACCAACCGCAGGAGAGCCGAGTGCAGAGCCAGGTGCAGAGCGGGCTGAGCCAGGTGCAGAGCGGGCAGAGCCGGATGCAGAGCCGGGCAGTGCAGGGTGCAGAGCTGGTCAGTGCACCCGGGCAACCCCCCCCCGCAGGGGCGGGCGGCCCGCCCAGAGGCCCGGAAGCGAGCCCCACCTCCCACCTACCTAACCTAACCTACCCCTACCTACCTACCCAGACTAGCCCAACCCCATGTCGCATCTGGTGTGTCCTCTGCTAATCAGAGGAACACCCAGAACGACATCCCCCCCCTGTCAGGTTATTCGCCACCGCCAACAAGAGCCCACGAATGGGAAGTTATTGACGGTGCCCAGAGTGCACCAGCCCAGCGGGTTGCTCTTCCCCCCGGACGTATCCGAAAGAGACCAGCAACCAACCAGGCCCACGTGGAGGTTACCTGACCCGCACCCCCAGAGCACCGACCCCTGAGGGACTCCGGTATTAATACCTAACTGACCGGACGAGCAGCCATCGATAACCACTCGGATGGACCGATCCCTCAGGAAGTCAGCAATCCAGCCACACAGACCAATAGGCAGACCGAAGGAAGGAAGCTTATCAATAAGGCTCTCATGCCAGACCCTGTCGAAAGCCTTCGAGATATCAAGGGAGACAGCAACCGCGTCCCCGTGCCTCTCGATGGCCTCTCGAAGCTTCTTTTGTCCTACCAGCCAAAAGTCGTGGTTCAGTCCAGTCAAGTGGCTAGTACTAAATATAGCGTTGTGTAAAAACTTCTTTGAGTAGCCTACACTGGTGAAGCGTCGCTGCGTGACACTGGGCCGCATTGGGCCTCGAGACGCCTCGAAACGCAAAAACGGCACTTACAGACCCGGCGCACGGTGGCCAATTTTAAGTAATTACGCGGTACGAAATCATAATTCTCAAGTTGACTCTCAAAAACATTACACGATATGATTATAAACACCTTCTTTAATATGCACAAAATGAGGCTGTTTGTCTATACTCTTTGGTAGTGCTTTAAGCACATAGTATAAAGGCTCATCACCGACCACATCGGCTCCGGCGTCATTGTTGCAGTGCCACTGAAATTCGCGGATAGAATAGGTCCGGGACGCTTTCGTGTCAACCAATCCGCCTTTGCCGCGGCCGTTGCGATCGAATTGTTTTGACTAGAACGCGTATTACACGGCGCTTAAGACCTTCTTTCCGCGAATATTCAGTGTAGCCGGAGTCGCTTTGCTCAGAAGTGAATATTTATCGTGTATGTGTTGCTAGGTTTACGCGCCGCCCGCCAGACCTCCTCCTGCGCGCGCGCAATTTTACGGACACAACCCCAACCTCAAGCTGCCGCCAGACCTCTTCCTCCTGGGATGCGTGTTTCATATCGTAAGTATTGCTCAATATACATTCGATTCACTGCTGTATGCTATAACCTTATATGTCCATTGTTTTTGGTTTAAAGAAATAAATAATTTTTTTCTCCTATATGGTATCCAAATTCTTAGTTTCGAAGTCATAGAACCATAGATCAGTTTAGACTTTACGTTTTGCCATTTGCAGCTTTTCTAGTACTCAAAACCAAAGCTCAATTGAATCAAAATGGCCACTACCTTGTCTATTTTTTAACACATTGCCTAAGAAATTCGTTTCGAAATATGATCATTTAGACACAAGATTATATTAAAAAAAAAAATGAAAAAAAAAACAAAATTACATAATAGCAGTTACGAAATTAGTTTTATATGGATCATTATGTAACTGGCAGAATAATACTGAACCGGTTACCTCTCGAAAAAGCGCGCGTTGATTGTGTGTATATAGTCTGTGGTTTTTAGTCAGAACATTTTTAATAAATTGTTGTTGGAACTTATTTGCATTCAATTAAGTATGCTCATCAGGTAGTGTAAAAAGAATCGTTCGTATCTCGCATAAAAAGGCTTTATTTTTAACACTCGCATGTAGCTTTCGACGTTCGCCATCGGCTCACGTCGCAATTGGCTACATCGATCGTGTTAAAATCTCGACTTTTAATGCTCGACACGTACTTCATTAGAAATAGGATCAATTGGCATCTAAATAAGTTTCTGTGCAGATCGTAAATTTTCTCAATGATTTTTCAAAATCTGTGAATGTAGTTAACACCATAATTTCAAAATTGACTTGTTTTTTAAAATCCCCTGGACAAAATTTTACTCTCTTTCAAAATTCTGAACAAAAATGCCTAACCTTTGCTTCCACGTTCCCAGGTGGAGTACCAACAGTCATGGGGCGCAGATCGAGTCGCGCGATGGGGCGAAGCGATACAGCGTCGCGGCGGGGAACTGGAGCCGGTGTACTGCGCCAGGGTCACGCATGTGCTGTGCGAGACGCAGAAACATGGCGTCGTCATGCAGGTAACACATAAAAATAATCCGCCCGACAGAATTTCGGTCACGGTGACCAATCAAAGAGAAGTGGTAACGGCCCGTGTCGAAGGTCGTGGGTTCGAACCCGGGCAGGCGCTTTACTTTGTGTAAATTATTTCAATTCCAAAAAGGGTGAAGGAAAACATCGTGAGGAAACCGGCATGTCCTAGAACCAAAAACTCGAAGACATGTGACATCCACCAAACCGCACCGGTCCCGCATGGTGGTTTAAGGCCCATTTCCTCTCTCACAGAGAGGAGATCTGTGTCCCAACAGTGGGGATATTAAAAAGCTGATGATGATGATCAATCTCAACGGTCTGTCAAGTTTGCAGGAGATATTATAGTGTCTAAGTGTGCGCTAACTCTCATAGTTCGGTGGAACGACACTCCGACACGACCGAGGAGATATTAGGCGCGGTACCAACAGCCTTCCAAGTGCCATGAGACCAACAGGGCAGTTAAGGTTGCCCCTAATCGATCATTCTTCCATACATACGTAGTCTGACGATTACTCCACCGTTTGACGTTCAAAATAAAAAATGATATCAATTTGTTTCATCATTATCTAGCCCTGTATGAAAACAAAAAAGTAAAAAATATATATATATTTGAAAGTTATGAGCATCGAAAGTTCCATGTTGCAACACTAATTTAAACGCAAATAAATACCATAAGAAGAAGAAAATTTGCAAAACGGCCACCATACAGGCACATACAGGAATAGATTACTAGTTCAACAATGCCAATAATTTTATTTTGAACAGATACACTTAGTCGTTTTTACATTATATCCATACTCCCAAAGGTCTGTTTATAAAATTTCGCGCGCTCGTTTTCGTCCTAAATCATCATCCATTTCGCTACAACTACAACGCTTTGTGAAAGTGTGTATTTGTACGCGATCTAGCTTCTTACTGCTCATCACAGCATCTATCTCTTTCGCACGTGTTGTCGGATGAGATAGCATGCAATATAATTCCGCCCACAAAATAGTTCGTGCCGTCGACTAGTGCAACCTTAAGTATTAATGCTTATGGAATTACTAGAAGAGCAACAGTCTCAGAACAGTCAAAAACATGCAGCCATATAAATATCTTACTAAAGTTTTTGGTTCCTTACATTGCCAGGCCTTACGCGACGCAAAACGCTGCGTGACAGCGTACTGGCTGTCAGACGCGATGCTGCGGCGGGGCGTCGTCCCTCCCTGGCACGCACTCCACCTGCCCAGCATGTACGCCGCGAGGGACAGGCCCGCCCGGCATCACCGCGCCGCCATCAGCGGCTGGCGGGACGAGGAGCGGGACCGCGTCACCTTCTGTGTCGAACACATCGGCGCTAAGGTACAGTATGTTACACCTACAGCGCGGGACAGGCCCGCCCGGCATCACCGCGCCGCCATCAGCGGCTGGCGGGACGAGGAGCGGGACCGCGTCACCTTCTGTGTCGAACACATCGGCGCTAAGGTACAGTATGTTACACCTACAGCGCGGGACAGGCCCGCCCGGCATCACCGCGCCGCCATCAGCGGCTGGCGGGACGAGGAGCGGGACCGCGTCACCTTCTGTGTCGAACACATCGGCGCTAAGGTACAGTATGTTACACCTACAGCGCGGGACAGGCCCGCCCGGCATCACCGCGCCGCCATCAGCGGCTGGCGGGACGAGGAGCGGGACCGCGTCACCTTCTGTGTCGAACACATCGGCGCTAAGGTACAGTATGTTACACCTACAGCGCGGGACAGGCCCGCCCGGCATCACCGCGCCGCCATCAGCGGCTGGCGGGACGAGGAGCGGGACCGCGTCACCTTCTGTGTCGAACACATCGGCGCTAAGGTACAGTATGTTACACCTACAGCGCGGGACAGGCCCGCCCGGCATCACCGCGCCGCCATCAGCGGCTGGCGGGACGAGGAGCGGGACCGCGTCACCTTCTGTGTCGAACACATCGGCGCTAAGGTACAGTATGTTACACCTACAGCGCGGGACAGGCCCGCCCGGCATCACCGCGCCGCCATCAGCGGCTGGCGGGACGAGGAGCGGGACCGCGTCACCTTCTGTGTCGAACACATCGGCGCTAAGGTACAGTATGTTACACCTACAGCGCGGGACAGGCCTCACCGAACAAAGTTCCTTATAGCCCGTTATACTCTTAAAAAAAAGTTTAAGCGTCAGCTTACACCAAGACGCGACGCGATGCGACGATGCTTGTAAATGCCAGATGTTCCGTGCCGAGCCGCGCAGCATAAGCTTAGCGGCATCCTGTCACGCATTGTACTGGGGAACCATCCCTGGGGCACTGCGTTTAGACGCACCGTGGGGCTTGTCAAATTGTCTCTCTAAAGGTGAACGCGCACCTAGACGCACCTCAGGAGCCGCACGACCTGCATTTCAGCAAAATGCTATAGGTATACGGATTCCACCAGCGACGGATTGCACTTCCGAGCAAAGCGGCTTTTAGATATTGGCATTTAAATAAATAATCTTTGAAAAAACAAACAAATTTTCGCGAAAAGAAGTACCTAACCTTGAAATACGCGTTCGAGTCAACCAACTCTGCTCGGAAGTCTATCTTATAATGTGCGCCTTTTTACCCGACTGCCGAAGGAGGGTAATGTGTTTATCAGTCTATGTATGTATGTTTGTTCCTATGTGGCGTTCTAGAGACCAAACGCGTTGGCCGATTTTGATGATTCTCACGTCAATCGATTCGTCTTAATCCTGCGAGTGTCACTGGCTACATTAAAATTGGAAAAAATAAATATGGCGGATTTTGGGCGCCATTTTGTGGGGGAAAATATTTTTTTTTCTTCCAAACCCATCGTGTGGGGTATCAAGAGGTTTTAAGAGGCGATTTCAAAAATATATAACACTTATATGTTTAAATGTACCTAATTATAAAAAAAAATAACTAAAAAGTTGTAAATAAAAAAAGTTTATTAAAAAAATCAAAAAGCCCGACTGCTTGAAAAGTAAACTAAAAAGACGTAAACAAAAAAAAAATCATGCTGTGCAGTCGGGTTTTTTGATTTGTTTTTGTGTAGTAAATAAAGTCATATATTGCACCGCTATCTCCTTACTTGTGTAATAACCCTCTCGTTTTTCTCCCCCGCAGTTAACACCGTACATGACGCGTGACAACACGGTACTGATCTGCAAACGCGCAGAAGGCAACAAATTCCGTCGCGCCAGAGAATGGGGCATCCCTGTGGTCACGGCCGCCTGGCTCACCGACCTGCTGCTGGGCAATATGAGTGCGCTGTCACAGGTATGTTACTGATCATATTGAACCAAGGTTCGACTTTTACACCCTTATTTATAAAAACCGGCCAAGTGCGAGTCGGACTCGCGCACGAATAGTTCCGTACCATTATCGCAAAAAACAGCAAAATAATCACGTTTGTTGTATGGGAGCCCCACTTGAATGATTATTTTATTCTGTTTTTAGGGTTCCGTACCCAAGGGTAAAAACGGGACCCTATTACTGAGACTTCGCTGTCCGTCTGTCTGTCTGTCTGTCTGTCACCAGGCTGTATCTCATGAACCGTGATAGTTAGACAGTTGACATTTTCACAGATAATGTATTCCTGTTGCCGCTATAACAACAAATACTAAAAACAGTATAAAATTAATATTTAAGGGGGGCTCCCATACAACAAACGTGATTTTTTTGCAGTGTTTTGCGATAATGGTACGGAACCCTTCGTGTGCGTGTCCGACTCGCACTTGGCCGGATTTTTAGTATTTATTGTTATAGCGGCAACAGAAATATATGAACTGTGCAAATTTCAACTTTAGCTATCACGGTTCATGAGATACAGCCTGGTGACAGACAGACAAACGGACCGCGAAGTCTCAGTAATAGGGTCCCGTTTTTACCCTTTGGGTACGGAACCCTAAAAAGGAACTATATAAAAGTATGATATCTACCAAGATAGCAAGCTTTGAATGTCCAGATGGTTGTAGGTTATTTAGTTTGCCTTGTGTAGTCGATCTTACACCAAATGTTAATGATTCAGGAAATATAATAATATATCTGGCCTGTATGGCTCGTAGTTCACAATAAAAAGTTCCCTCAACTTACGAATTACACACTATTAATAGTAACGAGTCGACTTGTCTCAATACGTCAAATGTTAGAAAATGGCGCGGTATCCCCACTAGTTTCCACATTGCAATAAATAATCACACAATTAGGTCAATAATCAATTCTGAAGTAATGAAATCTTTTTAAAACGTATCAAGACAATTAAGGAATTTAATATCGCCTATTTAGTCATTCACTAACTGTCAGTCTTGTACTAATTGTCTCAAAGGACTTATAATACTAAAATAGCAATATAAAATCCAGGATACATCACAATGATCATTACAAATTACGTAATATTTTATAGGAATATCATCACTGTGGCTTAAATGTAAATTTTGAGTTATTGCCTGTAGGTACACACAACAATATTTACTTCGTTTAGGGGTCGTGGTCCAACTATAATGTCCAACTAGTTGGACTACGGGTCTTCGGTAGAGGCAGTTGTCCAACTAAAATAATGATTGGACAACTGCCCCTACCGAAGACCCGTGGTCCAACTGATTTATTTTAATTATTTATATTGATATTTATCATTTCACGATTTTGGAAAATTTAATAAGCTGATAAGCGTTTTTAATGAAATACACAGAACAAATAATGTTTTGGAAAGGTCGCATGCAAAACTGAGTCGTAGGTATGTTAAATATGAAAAATGTCAAAATGTTGCGGTATCTAAACGTGTTAGAAAAAATAAGCAACCCTTGCAAAAATAATAGAAGTTAAAAAAGATACCTAAATCTCAGACAAAAATGCCAAATTAAAAAAAAGTTAATTAAAAAAACCAAAAAACCCGACTGCTTGAAAAGCGAACTAAATGAAACGTAAACAAGGAGAAAATCATGCTGTGCAGTCGGAGGATACAAGTTCGCGAGCTGGCTGACCAAAACCAGACATATCCTCCGACTGCACAGCATGATTTTCTCCTTGTTTACGTCTTTTTAGTTCGCTTTTCAAGCAGTCGGGTTTTTTGGTTTTTTTAATTAACTTTTTTTATTTATAAGTTTTTAGTATTTTTTTTCGAGTTAGGTACATTTAAACATAAAAGTGTTATATATTTTTGAAATCACCTCTTAAAATCCTTTATTTTGATACCCCACACGATAGGCTTGGAAGAAAAAAAAAATTTGGGCCCCCACAATATGGCGCCCAAGAACCGCTATTTTCTTATTTTCCAATTTTCATGTAGCCAGTGACACTCGCGGGGTTAAGACGAATCTATTGACGTAAGAACCATCAAAATCGGCCCACGCGTTTGGTCTCTAGAACGCCACATAGGAACAAACATACATACATACATACTTACATACATACATACATAGACTGATAAACACATTACCCTCCTTCGGCAGTCGGGTAAAAATGATGATTACGTCATGGAGATACAGTAACAAGTGTTAAATGGTGAAATAACTGTTGGGCATGCTTTAGAAGAACTAGGTGATTTTTTTTTTTAAGTTAATTTTAGTGTTGATTTGATTGATAATGATTTTTCTTAAATATATAATTATAATTCAGCAACATTAATATTTTTATGTTTTATTTAGCTGTTAATGTCCCACTACTAGACAAAGGCCTCCCCCATATCTTTCCAAGTGCTCTTTTCGAGGGCCACTTCAATTTTATATATTAATATAAATTAATAAAATAAGTCAGTTAGACCACGGGTCTTCGGTAGGGGCAGTTGTCCAATCATTATTTTTGTTGGATAACTGCCCCTACCGAAGACCCGTAGTCCAACTAGTTAGACCACGACCCATAAACGATTTACTTAGGTGGGTACTCTAACAACTGTAGCCATTTGACAACACAATAATAATTTAGGTAGGTACTTCGACATTTGTCGGTAGATGTTAATTAATATGACAGTTTGTATTTTGTCGCAAACCATTGTGCTTATAAAGTGAAAATTCATCATTTAATGACGTCACACGTACTTCCACTTCTAACACATGCAATATATTCATAACACTGATTTAGTTTTGTGCCACGCGCATTTGTTGCTAAAACCAATGTCATGCAACTAATGTAAAACGCGTAAACGCGACGAAAGTAGTGTCACTACTTACTACTATTATAAACGTGAAAGTTTGTGAGGATGGATGTATGTTTGTTATTCTTTCACGCAAACTTTCTGTGGCTTTCAAGGTTTCACGACACTATTATCTATTAACCCCCGACAGAAAAATAGGGGTGTAATGTATAAGTTTGATGTGTGCACCTGTGTGTTTGTCTCTGGCATCATAGCTCCTAAACGGATGAACCGATTTTGATTCAGTGTTTTTTAACGAGATTTTAACGAGAGTGTTCATAGCTATGTTTGATAAAAATCGGTTCAGCTGTTCAAAAGTTATGGGCGTTTTACTGATTGAATCGGGCTGTTTCCGCAAGATATCGTGTAATAATTACGTTTTCAATATAGATAGTTGATCGAAGTGTGTCTATCTACTATTAGATAAATTTATGTAGTTTTGGAAATTTTTACTTGCTAACGAAATAAGTTTCATGAAATAATTTTTTTTATTTCGGGATGTAAATTCGGCTACTATTGATAATCACTTAAGCATCTTGTTTTTACCAACAGATCGAGAACGCCAAGTATCAACAGTTCAACTTGACAAGCCCTTTCCGAATGGACTACAGTCTAGTGTCACATTTAATGAGTAAGTTGTATATTAATTAGTTCTACGACTTGATCGAGGTGACGTCAGAGCCAGTGTGGGGACCCTTCGCCGGATATGCCCCACCTCCTTATATCTGAACAAACGGTATCTAAACGTGGCGAATGACAGAGCTGTCCAGGTAGCTACGTACTGGTCGTCCACTGCTGGACATAGGCCGCCCCCAAGCGTCGCCACTTTGACCGGAATAAATTATTGGCATTTTATTGGAATAAATTACTTGAGTTATATTGTGCACTTGAGTAAGCTGTCCTCATATAATTAAAAATCTCTTTGACACTGAGGTTTGCTGTAAGAGAACCCAATTATGGGTAAGCTTGCCTTTGTACATAAGTTGTCCTACTATATTTGATAAATGTATGTTTTTAACCGACTTCAAAAAAAGGAGGAGGTTCTCAATTCGTCGGAATCTTTTTTTTTAAAGAAAGGAAAAGAAAGTTATTTTTCGTTTTGCAGTGTTTTTTTTGGAAGTCGGTTTGATTTTTTGTTAAAAAGTTTTTTATTGTGTACAAAGAATAACCCTCTTACTAATAAACGCGGCATAAAGTTATACTAGGTATAACAAAGGAATAACCATACATTTTCATAGGTTTATACTTGGTATAACTTTATTCCGCGTTTATTTGTAAGAGGGTAAGAATAAGAACCTTTCCCCCAACAGACGCCTGGAAGATGCCTATCAACATAACGCAGGAATCCCACGAGCGCGCCAAGCGGTCTGCCGCAGCGGCGTGCGTCGCGGCCACGTCGCGCCGCGCCAAGCGCCCGCGCCTATCGTCGCCCGTGCCGCCGCCCGCGCGCCCCGTGGCGCCGCCGCCGCTGCACTTGGCGCCGCGGGTCGCCTTCTCAGCGCTCACGCCGCATCTGACGCACAAGTTAGCGGCGATAGTCAGGTCAGTAGTATCATCAATCAACATTTCCCCCAGGCTTCCAGTGTAACCGGATTCAATTGGGTACCAGTTTTTTATATGGAGCGACTGCCTATCTGACCTTCACAACCCAGTAACTGGGTAACACGATATCTCTTGGCAAGACTGGTGTCAAATCTCAGGCTTCTGACTACCCGTAACGACTGTCTGATGAAATAAATGATCTTCAAATGACAGCCGGGACCAACGGCTTAAAGTGAACGCGCACCTAGACGCACGCGCCGCAGTCATCGCATTTTCTCAAAGCCTCGCGACGAACGCGTCGTATCCACTTCTGTTCATCTTATTATCGATGTCAATATTTTCTATACGGATACGGATGACGCGTCCGCGCCGCCCGCACCGCACTCGCCGCTAGCATCGAACGCGCCGAATCTGATGACGTCATCCGCACGCGCTGGTGGAATCCGTATACCTACAGCATTTTGCGGCTCGCGCGGCGCGGATAGGAGCGCGAGGCTGCATATGATTTCATATAAAGATTTATAAAATGCGATGACTGCGGCGCGTGCGGCTCCTGCGGTGCGTCTAGGTGCACGTTCACCTTTAATGTGCTTTCCGAAGCACGGAGGAAACTCGTATCAACATCACTAAAGCCGAAAGACGTACGGCCACTGCAGGTCGGGCAAGCACCTAAATGAATCAAATCAATTAGAAACATTGAGAATAGGTGGATATTAAGCATGTTATTTGCTATTTTGATTACAGCATCGAACTGGATGAAAACTCGAACCATGTACATGAAGAAGACTAATCAATATGCATTATACAATATTAGGTTACTGCATACTAATATTTATTATTTTATTACTTAGTGGTAATGGGATAAGGTCGAGGTTTTGTTGTAGCTGTAGGTAGATATGAGGGGAGGTCCGAAAGTTCGCAGAATATTTGCTATTATAACATATATGTATTTTAGGGAAAATATTCCGCAAACTTTTGGGACCTTCCTATGTAAATGTCATCCATCTTAATTTGGATCGTTACATGGTAGAACCATCATGGTACAGTACGAGCGATAAGTCGTGGCCCGTCTGAATATAAGCTTTACGAACTTTCGCGCATAGTACACTCGTGTTAAAAAGCGAACTAAAAAGCCGTAAACAAGAGGAAAATCATGCTGTGCAGTCGGAGGATACGCATTCGCGAGCTGGCTGACCAAAACCACTGGCTGATGTATCCTCCGACTGCACAGTATGATTTTCTTCTTGTTTACGGCTTTTTAGTTCGCTTTTTAAGCAGTCGGATTTTTTGAATTAACTTTTTTTATATACAGGGTGATTGGAAGTTGGGTGCAAAACTTAAAGGCGAAGATAGTACAGACAATTTAGAACCATTTAAGTCATGGTTGTCTTAGACGAAGTCTTAACAATTTTTTTTACCAAATTTTTATGATAATTTTTTAAAAATGCCAAAATTTTAACTTAACTGCTTATTTATGGTCAAATTGAATGATAAATGAATTCATTTTTATTTTGTTTAATAAAAGTAATGTGTAAGCAATCTAACAAAATATGTTTTAGGCCCCTGTGTCGTTAGAATTTTTTTTTACAGGCATTTAAAGTTCATAAAAAAAATTCAAAATCATTTAAAATCATTCAAACCTTATTTAAAAAAAAGACGGGGCGTGTTTTTTTTGTTCAAACCTTTTTGAAAACATGCTTGACAATCGCTCTTTCTTTTGAGGTGTAATTTACGCGGATATCTTACAAATTATTGAAATAAGGACCTACAAACAAATTTGAGGGAGAAATTTTAAATTTTGTATTTGTTGTAAAAAAAAAATCTAATGATACAGAAGCGTAAAATATGTTTTGCTAGATAGCTTACACATTACCTTTGTTAATTTATCATTAAATTTGACCATAAATAAGCAGTTCAGTTAAAATTTTGGGAACTTTCGAAAATAATCATAAAAATTTGGTAAAAAAAATAGTAAGATTTCGTCTAAGACAACCATGGCTTAAATGGTTCTAAATTGTCTGTACTATCTTCGCCTTAAAGCTTTGCACCCAACTTCCAATCATCCTGTATAACTTTTTAGTAAGTTTTTTTCGGTACATTTAAACATATAAGTGTTATATATTTTTGAAATCACCTCTTAAATCCCTTTATTTTGATACCCCACACTTTGGGCTTGGAAGTAAAAACAATTTTTGTCCCCCACAATATGGCGCCCAAAAGCCGCCATTTTTCTATTTTCCAATTTTAATGTAGCCAGTGACACTCGCAGGGTTAAATTCGACCAAACGCGTTCGCCGATCAAAATCGGCCAACGCGTTTGGTCTCTCGCCACATAGGAACAAACATACATACATACATAGACAGATAAACACATTACCCTCCTTCGTCAGTCGGGTAAAAACAGCCATTTGGTTCGTAGTTCGTAAGTTCTGCGCAACCACTTGGCGCTAACTTCAGACGGGCCACGACTGATCGGTCGTACTGTAGTTCCTAGAAATTAATATAGGGACTTTCATATAGTAAGTAAATCTTAAGAGAAGTAACAGCGGTAACGGTCATGTGTATGTCCAAAAATAAATTCTTACTCAACCATAATACTAATAAGAATATCCAATTTCCATTTCCAGGCAACTAGGCGGTCTCGTGGTCTCCTCAGCGGCAGAAGCGACTCACCTCGTCATGGACAAACTCGTCCGAACATCCAAATTGATCAGCAGTCTGGTCACCGTCAAACATCTGCTCACACCAGAATGGATTCTCGAAAGCCAGAGACTCAACAAGTTCGCAGACGAAGCGAAGCACGGCCTCCGAGACGAAGCCTTCAATAAAATGTTCAAATGCGACATATCAGAAGTGTTACTATGCGGAGAGATGAGGAAGAAACTCTTTGAAGGAGTAACATTCTTCCTCACACCGTGCGTCAAACCATCCCGAGGTGCTCTCACGGAAATGATAGAGCTATGTGGTGGAAAAGTCGAGAAGAACCGAAGGTCATACGTCTCCATACAAGAGATGCATAATCAGAAGAACTTCAGTTACCTTGTACTGACCGTGCCCAACGATTTGCATCTAGTGTACTATCTCTTACAGTCGGAAAAGACTTTAAATGTAGTGTGCAGTACTGAAGTGGTGCTATCAGCCATCATGAGGCAGAAATTAGAAGTCGAGGAGTTTCTCGTCAAAATAGATTAGGAATAAAAACTGCCTTGAGCTTGTTGTCTAAGATATAAATGTTAGGTTACGGATTTTTGTCTATTTACAGTTTTACGTGTTGAGCTATGATCGATATATTGACAATATTTAAAAAGTATTTATTCATCATGAGGTTTCATAGCAGTAACGTATTGAAAAAATGTTCCGATTTCCTAAGTTTATATTATTTTTGTGTTATGAACTTTGTGTTGACTATTGTCTTAATAAACTTTAAAATAAAATTATATGATTCGGTTACGATTGGAATGGTATTCGAACTGTATTTTCCTTTATTTTCGAATCTCTGTTTTTTAACCGACTCCAAAAAGGAGGTGGTTCTTTTTTATATTATATCCCACTATCTTGTTGAAAGTAGGCATTTTAAGTTCAAATTCTATGTTTTATTAAATTTTTATAGAACGATGCATCGTGCATGTATTAACTTGTAAGGAGAAATTTTAGAAATATTTTCTCATTTTGTGTAAATAGACGTTGGTGTCTGGACCAGGATGTGTAAAAATTAAAAAAGAATATGAATATTAAGAAGAATATTAAAGTATGTTTTCGATTAACAAAGTATTTTAATACAAACTATATAGGATAAAAAGTGTCCTATGTTGTTATCCATGACATATTCTACCCGTGTTCCTATCCAACCAAATACTAGTCAAAGCGAACTGACAAATCATTTAAAAATGCACATAGTATATTGACCCCTATTTCAACCACGTAATGCACACTTTCCCATCAAGATAAGCAAAAGATGCGCGCATTCGATTTATGCAGATCTTCAAATCGTAATGAATTGAAAACCCTTTTTTATAGATAACGAGCAGTTGCCCGCGGCTTCGCTCCCGTGGGCCACCCCACAGGACCCGTTTTCAGGATTAAAAAATAGCCTATGTTACTCAGGAATAACGTAGCTTTCTATTGGTGAAAGAATTTTTTAAATCGGTCCAGTAGTTTCGGAGCCTATTCGGTACAAACAAACAAAAAAATCTTTCCTCTTTATAATATTAGTATAGATACAACCAACTTCCAAATGTGATACTTCAAAGTGCAAAATAATTTATACTTGGAAGTCAGGGTTTTTGATTTTATTCCTTATTTTCCTTCAGTTTTTGGTTGTGGTCACAAACAGAAAAGGAATCATTAAGATCAGTATTTATACTGTGATTTTTAATTTCGTGGACTAAACTGACAGCTGCTATGGACCTTATTTTTTTTAAATGTTGCAAGCGCGGAGCATAGTGTTGTAGGTAAGGCTCAATCATAAGTGATTCATCGAATCGATGTGACATGACTTCTGAATTTATTTTTACTAATTGGTGTAAATAAATGTTTTATGAATATAAACGTAATATATTTAAATATAACAGTATTCATACACATAGTACTTGAACTTTTATTGTGTTAAATATTAAATCAACAATAAAATAAATGCAATCGATAAAATTAAGTCTGACATAAATGAGTAGAAACTAAATATGGGCCGCTAGTTTCTAAACAAATATTTTTTTTATGCCGTGGAATATTTTCATTTTCGATCTACTTCGATTTTCGATTAACTTTCGATCACTCAGGATAGTTAGGGTACGACACTATTTTAATGTAACGATAAAGTGACAACCCCCCAAATATCAGTTTAGTCCACGAAATAAAAAATCACATTATAAATGATAAAAGTTATGCACGAATAGATAGCCCCAATAACAAGGAATTTACACATAACTGGTGAAATGAGAGTGTACCAGGGTGATTGTAGTTATGCGGCTGTCGTCATGGTGTCTGCGTGTCCCTTCACAGCTTGAAATAATGCTATGAAATGGTATAAATAATAAATAGACATGCGATTGCTACAATCGCAGGTGATTTGCTGTCATTTATTGAAGAGTTCCGTTGTATGTATTAATTATATCTTCACCAAATTTAACCTTTTGAGCGCCACGCTCTTCTATAGAAGACAATCGTTTCCTTGCCCCCCACGCCACGTCTTTATTAGAAGACAATATATAATAACGTTTGTTACATTAAAATACAGGAACAAATGCTTTGTGCGTATTTTTACTATTGCCTAAAACCCTAAACTTAATGTTTTATTTCAATTGGGGTCTTTGTTTATATTAAAAACAGAAAAATAATACCAGCCAAAATTTTTGTAGTGTCCCAGGCGGTCTTTATAGGAAGACGTCTTGTGCTGAGGTTACTTGATAAAGTTTCTAAAGTGTCGATATACACAAAAGTTTTAAAAAACACTTATATTTCGAATCAATATGTTGAGTTTTGAAAAAATGCGATCCTTAAAAGGAATGTACGTAATTTTGCTAGCCCTTACACATGTAATAACCTAATTGGATGATTCAGTCAATAACCTAATTAGATTGGCGTAAGTAGGTACCTACATTCGAAATTAGTATGATATCTCAGAATACAGAACATATCAAAAAATGCGTTCTTAGTTTGAATGTGATACGCCGTATCCAGAAACGAAGCCCGTAATGTGACAAAGCAAAATCGATAATAATAATATTAATGTGTGTTTAGCCTAAACATGGAATAGGTATACAAAAAATAATAAGAAAATTGAACATAGGTAGGTACACACCCCTTTTAACAATTGAAATTTTACGTACTACGGGCGCCACGGTCTTGATAAGAAGACTACTGGATGACGCCAAAAGACAATATGGATGTAATAACCAACTTCTTATGGCTGAATTGAGTTATGTATCTATTTGATCATTATCTATAGTGTATTCTGCTTTTTCTTATCACAACTATTGTTAATAAAACAAGGTATCGAATTATTATGTCATTATTTTATTTATTGGGATATTGAAATACGTCTATTTATCTGGCATATTTATGAAAAAAAAAATGTAAGTAACAATTATCGATTACCTTCACTACTTTTTACTATATATTTGTTACATTTATAGTTTGGCAAAGGGGGAAACATCGCGTACTGTCAAATATTACTATTATATATACATCGCACGCTTAGTATTAAAGTGACCTAACATAAAAAATGCAATTTGTTGGCAGTGACCAAAAATGTCTTTAAAAAAAGAATACTAAAGTGACCGATGTATGAGCTGTTCCTTTCTTACTCTAATTTGGGATATTTTCGCCACAGGGTTTTAGTATAATTTTTAAGGTCAGTTTATAGCAAAATCAGAAGTTACAGGAATTTGAATTCGGTCACTTTAATACTAAGGGTGCGATAAACCGTACTATACCGCTTGGCGCTCAAAAGGTCCATCTCGAGACATTATGTAGTTAGGTACTCTTTCATACAAAAGAATCATCAAAATCGGTTATCAATCATTGGCGTCGATATCCTATCTATATTATAGGCTATATACTTATCATGCTAAAATTCTTGGTTAGCTTTAAATTATAGATATTTATGTAAAGTAAATCGGAAGAAAAGGTGCTATCGAATTGCTTTATCTGCGTGCACTGGGGTAGTCGCTAATTTATTATACGTAAATACCTTAAACTATAAAAATATTGGATTTAGGAAGATTAAAAAAACCCAGGACACTATATTTCTATCTCTTATAAATAAGCCACATTAAAGCATTTTGGGTCAAATAATTTATCCTAATACACACTTTTGCAAAAAAAATGGGCACCTAAGGAAATTTACATTGTAGGGTCGATTTGAGTTAATTAAATGAATTGTTTGACGTAGTCTGTATACTTTTCGTGTAAACAATAAGAAGTGGTCGGCAATAAAGACAAGAAGATTATCTTTACTTCTTTTAATTAAATAAAGTTACAAATGTAAAAACCTATTAAAGAGTGTGACCTCCTCTTGCCAAAATCACAGCTTGAATCCTTCTGGGCATGCTTTCCACGATGTTTTTTATAACGTTTTGAGGAATACGTTCCCACTCTTCTGCAATGACTCTTTTTAGCTACCTGATGTTTTGTGGAGCAGGTTGCACTGATCTTACCCGTCTCTTTAGAACATTCCCAGACATGCTCAATTGGATTGAGGTCAGGGCTTCGAGCTGGCCAATCTAAACGACGGATCCCAACTTCTTGCATGTACGCTTCCACGTCGCCAGAACGGTGCAGGCGAGCATTGTCGTCGGGTTGCGCATTTGGAATTAGGGCTTTCATTATGTGCTGGTGTGCATTAATTTTCCATTTTCTATGAAAACTAACTCCATATGCTTCGTTGAATTAATTACTGCCCAAAACATAACGGAGCCTCCGCCATAAGGAGTGATTTCTTTGAAACATACTTTCGCATAGCGTTCCCGTGGTCTTCGCAACACTCGCCGGCGTCGGTCCTCTCCACACAAAGAGATTCTAGCTTCATCAGAAAACAATACTTTATTCCAATCCTCAAGAGTCCATGAAGCACAGTTTCGAGCAAACTGAAGTCGAGCAAAACGGTGCTCACAGAGCAATTTAGGGCCCCGAGGCGGGCGGTAACTCCTGATATTGGCAGCCAAAAGCCTCCTCCTGACCGTCCACAAGCTAACTTCTACTTCTCTTACTTCTTCAAGCCTCTTCTTCAGGTCCACACTTGACGCCTTACGATTTCGCAACGCCTGACTCACCAAAAAGCGGTCATCTCTTGGTCCTGTGCATCGTTTTCTTCCCGAATCGAATCTTCCTTTGACCGAACCGGTCTCTTGATACCGTTGCCAAGTTCTCTGGACAGTTGAACAACTCACATTTAGCCGCTGAGACACATAAGTTTGCGAATAACCTTCTTCAAGTAGGGCTATAATTTTACCAGCCCTCATCATTCATATCAAAAAGTGGTATTTAAGTCAATCCCAGTTAGCCATTAGGTAGATCCGGCCCTGGCTTCAGAAGCTGTTAAAAAATGTAAACGGACCGTTATAGATTTTATGTATGTTTGCAAGTTTTGCAACGGTCACATATTATACAGACAGGACAGCATAATGTGTAAGTTTGATGTAAATTCGATCCATTGAATTTTGAAAACTAGGCAGTTAATTATTATATTTTTCCAGAATGTGGTTTTGTGTAAAAAATTTACGTAACTACTGTGGGAGCACCACATCTTGGGGAACCTTTTTAGGGTTCCGTACCCAAAGGGTAAAAACGGGACCCTATTACTGAGACTCCGCGGTCCGTCTGTCTGTCACCAGGCTGTATCTCATGAACAGACAACTAGACAGTTGAAATTTTTACAGATGATGTATTTCTGTTACCGCTATAACAACAAATACTAAAAACAGAATAAAATAAATATTTAAGTGGGGCTCCCATACAAAATACGTGTTATTTTTGCCGTTTTTTTGCGATAATGGTACCGTGGTACGGAACCTTTCGTGCGCGAATCCGACTCGCACTTGGCTGGTTTTATTTAATCGAACTCCAAACAACGCCAAAATGGGTTCAGTATAAAAACGACTTCTGCGCATCTAACGACTCTTGCCAAGTTACGTGCCGATGACTATAAGTAAAATGCAGTTTGGGCTCTCACATTGGTCTCTCACATCTGCAAAATAAAACCGTAGGGAGCTTTTTTCGAGCTCGCTTCGCTCGCTCTTGCATCTTGGTCTGTGGTTGCTATGTTGACAAAGTACCTAACTGTTACAATATTATGAAATTCGGTTCTTCTTTTGCGAATCCACGAACGAATTTATGAGAGGCAGGGGGAGTAATAGGTACAGGCCTCGCACTATTATCTCGGAGCCTACACGCCGCGCCGTGGCCTTGTGTCTTGACCATCACAGACTACTTAGAGATACTACGTACGTAGTATCTCTATATAGTCTGATCCTCCGTATTTGACCATTACATACCCACGAATTACCGATACCCCGGCAAAGATAATTACGAGAACATGCTCTGTGTTATGCCTCACCGAGTTGAGTTGTTTTCTAATTTTAATATAACGGATAATTTAGCTTGAAGCATTTGTATCGAATACATGTAGGTAATGTTTTTTTAAAGTAATATTTGAAATTAAAATACAAAATAAACTACTAAATCGCAATCATGCAGTGCGGCAACTAAACGTAACATTACATTCGTTCGGGAGTTATGAAAAATATTTTTTTGATTTAATTAAAGGTACCTAGCTAAATCGAAACTATTCATATTACAAAAATATACCTAAGTTTGCTCTGTGTTCAGTTTAATAACACCGTAACATATTCAAAATAAACATGCATTTTATACGCTTTGTACTTTGCTTCTACTTTGTACTGTAGTATTATATGATCTGTGACGCTACTCATAGAAAAAATCCAAATCCTTTTGATAGTTTCTAAACGAAAATAACATTAGTCATTGACTTTCAGTATCGATTTTATATTCGATTTATTAGCTAGGTTTAATTGATACGATTGGTAATTGGTTGAAGTCATTACAATATTTAATTTTGTAACCAAATCTCCTCGTTATCTTCGTTTAACTAAATAACATTTGTTAGTCCTTAGAGCTTGCTGACATATCTATACTAATCTAATATATATAAATCTCCTGTCATTTTATAAAGAGGAAAGATTTGTATTTTTGTATGTAACGAATAAACATAAAAACTACTAGACCGATTTCAAAAATTCTTTCACCGCCGTTGAAAAGCTACACTATTGCCGGGTGACATAGGCTACTTTTTATCCCTGTGATCCCACAGGAACGGGCACTACGCGGGTGAAACTGCGTCCGCTAGTGTAAAATAATATGATTTGGATATCTATTATGCGGTCAGCAAATTGAAAAAGTTTGGTCAGCTTCAAAATGTATTTTGTCAGCAAAGCCAATTTATCAATTGGGCTACTGGTAGTGGTATATCAACTGGTAATATTGAGATATAATGCGTTGAAATTCGTATTATAGAAAATTAAATTTAAGTAACTGTAGTAATTTTATCAAAATCTAATTAAATTATGGTCGTTAGTAAGGTAAATCATCGAAGGGGGCTCCTGTTTCTGAGGCTCTTGGCATCTACAAGGTATACAGGGTTCTTGGTATAACACTAACAACCATGCATAGATGTATTACTAACATCATAAACAACAACTTTTGGTTTACGACTTTTAAAAAGGCAAAGAAAAAAATGCTGATCCATATAATATTCTGGCCCTGGCGAGTTGTGCAAGCACAAATGTAGTTATGGACCAGCTGATCTTTTTTTGTTGATTTATTTAAAATTATAGATCAGAAAGTGTTGTTTATGATATTAGTAATACAGCCCTGCAAGGTTGTTAGTGTTTTACCAAGGAACTCAACATAAACGAGTTGATAGCAGCAGATATTTCAATAGCTATGCGTGTTGGACGGCCCTAACGAATTAGTTGAAGATAAAGCAAATATTATTCAACTATTGAGTGGCTCCTCATAAAAATATTATTTTTATGCTAACCAATTGTATAATCCTGCTTACAAAATATTTATATTTAATTTTTTGTTAATCCTTGTTTTAACTGCTAGTAGTTTTTTACGCCCGACAATAATGTGTTATGCTGGCAAATAAACTTTTCTTGCTTACCGAATATTTCATATATGATTTTGGTTTGGTCCTAGAAAATTATTGTATTTTTACAACAAAATAAAATTTTAAAATTGTTTTAAAAACTATGGATCGAATAGTTATAGAAACTGCACTAATCGATTTCGAGTTTCAATCGTACACACTGCACATCCCTAGTATTGTTACGCCCCTTTCGTCGTGTCAAAAGTGCGTTTGCAGTTTTTAATAAGTTTTAATGTTTTTCGGCTTTTTGTTGCATTAATATTATATATTTATGATTCTTCCATACTTCAATTATTTACTTCTGCGTAAATTTATTTTTCTATAAGTATTTGGTGCCGCAATATAGCTGTCAAATTCACCTGATATTATCGATTTTCTAGGTCGGGTGTCACAAATAAATAGATTTTTCTCCATCGGAGAGTAGTTAAATTAGAGTAAAAGTGTTTGTAAGGAGTCAAGATGACCGATTCAAAGTATTTTACGACGACCAAGAAGGGTGAAATATTCGAACTCAAATCAGAGTTGAACAGTGATAAAAAAGAAAAAAAGAAGGAGGCTGTTAAAAAAGTAAGTTCTTTATACCCATTTTCTGATATAAAACCTCAGAGCAATGACTAAAGCATAGAGGGAGCGTACAAATTAGGGACAAATTAAGATATATCTAAGCTCTTCTCTCTTATGACTCAGATTGTACACTTAAAAGAGACAAACGCATATGGATTTATCTATGCTTAAAGCTAAATGGACATTCCGAAATTGTCAAACGGTCATACTTGGTCTCTTATTATACGATCAATTAAAAAAGCACAATTGTTGCTTAGTACACGGTTAACCGTACAAACTATTTGGTTTAGTCGTATATTACGTCGTGAAAATAAGTACGTGTGTTGGGTCATTGTTTTATTAAAAACTAATAGATTTTTTGCGTAATATTGTAAAAAATAAGGTTCAAAGGACAGATAAATAAGCTGTTAACATGGCTTGTTTTGTGTTATCATGTAAATCGCATTCGTCACGGAAAGAAAACAATGAATTTGTAAGCTTTCATCGGTAAGTGTTATTTTTTCAGTTTTCATATAAAAACACGCGAATTATTTGGATGTGGTCACTTATAACATATATATTAGATTGATAACGATCCCTTCAAACTATCTTTATTACAAATTATGATGTAATAGTGAATTAATTTTCAAAAAAATAATCTGTTAATTTCTGAGATTATGTTAAGCTAGTGATGTAGAAGTACTTGTACCTACTTTTTATCGATACGATAATTTTATACCCATAAATTGGAGAAGGTATCGTTTTCTTTTTCAGTATGACTCCAAATGAGAAAGAGAATTGGTGTAAAGCGATTCCAAGAGCCAGAAATTATTGGACAAAGCATAGCCGAATATGTTCTAAACATTTTACGGACGACTGCTTTATATGTAGCGATAAATGGAGAAGGCTTAAACCTGGCGCCATACCATCACTATTATTGGTAAGTAAAGCCATCTTGTCGAGTCTTCTTGTTGAGTGGGCAATTCACGTAAATTTTCGCCTATCTCAAAACGTTCACAGTCCTGTGCCCCAAAGCTTCGTGAAAAATAATGATTTCCTTGTGTCTTCAGTTGATTTACTTGCAGACTTGAGGGGCGGACTAAAAGGTTTGTATGGGGATAGTTGTGAACGTGTTAACCTTTACCAATTGTTTTAATTACACCAAGTTAGTTTTATTTGTTGTTTCCAGACATTTTGTATGTTATTGTATTGTAGTGTTGCATATCAGTGATTTTTCTTTTACTTATGTCTACAGATAGAGGCATAATGAGTCTGAAGCCAGATAGTATTTTTTACTAAGCTTTCATTATTTCAGGATACTGATGATGATGATGATGAGAATCTACACCCAAATCCAGGACGAGAGCCTTTTCAAATTATACAAATTGATCACAATTCTCCTACAATAGATCATGCTGAAAGCCAAGTAGGTACCTTTACAAGCTGTCCATTTAACACTGTGTCAAGTTCAAACTGTAGCTGAAAATCCGACATAGGTTTTAAAACATATTATTTGCATTGCACTATCGGAGAAAAAAAAAAAATATACTTATTATTATTTTTCAGGGTTCTTCTCACGCTATGGCAATAGATGAAAATGAAACGCCAATTTCGAGCTCGTCATGTTGTTCAGCACTAACAAACAAAATAAGAAAGCTAGAACAGGATTTAGAAAAATCAAAGAAACTCTGCAGGAAACGCCTTTTGAAAATTAATGCGCTTAGAAGACAAACTAAACGTTTGAAGCAGAAAAATTTGACTTTGCAGGATAGACTCCAAGAAATACTCATCGAAGAAAATTTAGAACAAGATAAGCTTTTGATATTAGATGCAGTTAAAAATAATAAAGTTGTAGAGAGGTATTTAGAAAAAAAACAAGGTGATGTTGATAGAACATATGACTTAGAGTTGAAAAAGTTTGCCGTGACATTACATTATTTATCACCACGTGCTTACAACTTTGTACGACAAGAGTTGGATAACGTGCTGCCGCATCCCAAAACTATCGGCAAGTGGTATCAAGGCATTGACTGCAATCCAGGATTCACCACAGAAGCTTTTAATGCATTAAAGTTACGCGTAGATGCTAACAAAGCAAAACCAATATTTTGTGCCTTAAGTATGGATGAAATGGCAATACGTAAAATAGTAGAGTGGGATGGCACCAATTACTTTGGCTATGTTAACATGGGTTGTGAACTGGACTCCGATGCAGTACCATTAGCTAAAGAAGCCCTGACTTTTATGTTGACATCTATCAACGATAACTGGAAGATTCCGGTGGGGTACTTCTTAATAGATTCCATTACAGCACATGAAAAAGCTACCCTAGTCCAGCAATGTTTAACGTTACTGAACGAAGCTGGTATAAATGTTGTAACATTAATATTTGATGGTGCAACCACAAATAAGGCAATGTGCACAGATTTAGGTTGTGACTTGTCATCGCAGCTGTACAGATTTCAAAACAATGGTTTAAGTATTTGCATTTGGCCTGATCCCTGCCATAACATTAAACTAGTGAGAAACACATTCGCCGACAAAAAATTTTTTATAGATATACAAGGCAGGAATGTTGATTGGCATTATATCGAGTTACTTAATCAACTTCAAAATGAAGAAGGACTGCATTTGGCCAATAAATTAAAAAATGAACACATCAATTTTGTAAAGCAAAAAATGAAAGTGCGCTTAGCTACTCAATTATTGAGTACCTCAGTAGCTGACGCCCTGGAGTATTGTAAAATAAAAGGGATTCCAGGCTTTTCTGACTGCGATGGCACCATTTGTTTCATCCGAACTTTCAACAATCTTTTTGATGTCCTCAATAGCAGGTCGATGCGCGCAAAGGGCTGGAAGCGAGCCACAGCAAGTTTTAATATAGAAGAAACGAAGTTATTCTTTGAAACGGCTATAAAATATATCTCCGAATTAAAATATAATGGAACTAGAATTATACATACAAACAGATCAACGGGATTCATTGGATTCATTATATGTATGAAATCTTTGCTGTATTTATATGAAACGTTAATTCAAGGAGAAAACTCTGTAATGAAATATCTTTGCAGTTACAAAATGAATCAAGACCATATTGAACTATTTTTTGGTGCTATAAGATCAATGTGTGGTTTTAATAATAATCCTTCAGCCAAAATGTTTCGAGCTGCTTACAAAAAATTAATTGTGCACGCTGAGTTTAAAGAAAGTGCCACAGGGAATTGCTTGCCATTAGAAGAAATTAAAATTCTTAATTACAGTCCGCAGAAATTCTGCAGAATCCTTAACAACTGTACCTCTAGTGGCCGCGTATTGCAACGTGATGAAGCGCTGTTGGAAACAAATGAACATGACTACATTTATGATCCATGTGCTCTTTCAGAATACGCCAGAGATATTGTAAACTATATAGCAGGGAGTGTTGTGCGATCATTAAAAAAGAAAATGATTTGTGAAGTATGTTTACAAAGCCTCGAAACCAAAGACAGTAATTATTTGTTAATTGGTGTTAAGGATCGGGGTGGGTTAATAAAACCATCTACCAGTACTGCCAAAGTTTGTAGAGTGAGTGAAAAGATACTCCGCGAGTATGAATTAAAAAATGGAACAAGAATGTTAGGATTGCCGAAACACATGACTAATATGATTTTAATAGTCAGCAATCTTCTATTACCTACGAACGTCTTTGCCAATATAATTGAACACGGGTTGGAGAATGTCTTCACAGAAGACCACAGAGCACTGTTAATTAAAACAATTACGCAGAACTATTTAAATATTAGAATTCACTACATAACAAAGAAAACTGGGGATAACCAAGAAAAAATAAGGTCACATTTGACTAAAACTGTAATATTTAAAGGACAGTAGAATAAAAGAAAGCAGTTTAAATTATTCGATATTCAATTTATTTTATTTTTTATCCACAAATATTAAATACAAATTCGTTTTGATCCGATTGTATTTATTTCATTTCATAAATTTTAGATAAAAAATCCTTTTTCATAAAGAATAATCCGACTTCCAAAGCAAAACACTAAAAAGCTTTGTAAACAAAATTCGTTTCGGAAATCGGTGTCTTTTCCTGCTATATTTTTCTCGTCTTGCGACACCGACTTCCAAAGCGAAAGTTATTTTCTTTTTTGTGTTTTGCTTTGGAAGTCGGTTTATTATTTGAGATAAGTTTTTTTATCCGTCTTTTTAATACACACCATCACATTTGGTACACTATCACTAAAACAAAGTGAGCAAGGTACCTAAAGGCTTGACAATATACCAAATTAACACATTCGTGCTGTTTGTCGTTACGGAGTATCTTGAAAACTGCAGAACCGATTTTGATGAAACTTATACTGTTCCCTAAGTTGAGTTCCAATAAAAAAAGAATAATCACAATCCGATTACTAGTTTCGGAGAAATGCGTATACAAACATACGTACATACAAACAGGAATGAAATTTGGCACACGTGTTCAGAAGCCCACAAAGAGTAACATATTTATATTATGTGAATATTGTGCAATTCCAACAATATTACATACATACGTATCGAATTGATAACCTTCTTTTATAAGTCGGTAAAAAGAAAAGTAAGATGATTTCATGCTTCGGAAGGAACGCTAAGCTGCGAAATTGAAAATAACGTAAATTCATTCCAATAAGTAAAATATCTGTAAAAAATAAATTTATATCGATACCTCTGCAAAATACGGCACATCACTACCGAAACAAAAAATGTGGACAGCATTGCCATAAGCAACCCTTATAACTATATACCTGTCCTTGTTTTTCACACTGAATGTGTCATAAGTATAAAGCGTATGACTAGACTGAAATTTCACGCTCCCTCTATGCTTTAGTCATTGCTCTGAGTATAAAACTAATATTATAACTGGATTTCGGTATATAATGGAGCAAAGAGAAGTAAAAGTTGTCAATATACAATCACAATCCCAAAACATTATAAAACTGTCATCATGCCCAAATTGATGACAAATGATATGTCATTGATACTCATAGAACAATCAGAATGATACCTAATTGCCTCTTATTTCCTAGCTGGCTGCAATCTGTTATCTTCTTAGTTTACATACACTTTGCCATTGGACAGTGCTCAGAACTAGGTACTCTTTGGGATTGCATAAGAGCTCTTCCTTAACTTTTTACTTGAAAGGTCAGCTACCCCAACATGTTCCCATGGATATATATGTACTATGCACTAGATTTGGGGATGTGAACACTCTGACTGAACTGTACTGCTATCCGTACATCTTACTTTAAACTATGTTGAATGAAATGCGCAAGCATCATGAATTTCATGGCACTTACGACATTTAAACTCTTCAATTGATCTAGAGCTGGATATTCTAATAGTTTGATTAGACACCATGAAAATGTTTGCGTTGCAGCAAACTTTAGTTCTAACTCACCAACATTCAAACAAAAGTTTTTCATTAATGTCTATCAGTAGAATGTATGTCAATGTATGTTCCCTTTTTCCTTCAAGTAGGATTATGCTGAAATGCAGTTATATTCATATATTTGTTTGAAAATTTTGCCATTTGTAGTTCTTTGACAGTTGTTAATGTCTGAGACCAGTCTAACCAAAGGTTGCCGTGTTACCCAGTTACTGGGTTGTGCCAGTCAGATCATGGGTCATGGCATGGCGAGTGGCTCCATGTAAAATACTAATATTCCGCTGCATCTGGTTGGACTAGAAGCTGGGCCCAACATGGTTGAGAAAAATATCTAAATAAAATAGCTACCTACCTACCTACCCTACCCTACGCTACCCTACCCTACCCTACCCTACCCTACCCTAGCCTACCTACCCTACCTACCTTATACAATATATTGTAATTGTAAAATGGGTACTTTATTGCTCTTTTTGAGATAGCAAACCATCTATGATTACTGATATTAAAATACACTATAGGTGGTTATAACCTATTATCAGACAGTTAACAAAGGCTAACTGAACAAATACATTTAACTACAAATAGATAATAAAAAATTATAGCCAAAAGTCTTTCTTCGAATCTACAGATCTTGATGTTTTATGGGAAAGTGACATTCAACCATATGGCAATACGCAATTACCTAATTTCTGTGAATGAACCATCTGCTTCACAGCAATCAATTTGTAGTAGCACAACTTAACCATTATTATGTTCACCAGGTCATCGCCTCCATGACCGTCGGCAAAGATGTGTCCGCACTCTTCCCTGATGTTGTAAACTGCATGCAGACAGACAACTTGGAGCTGAAGAAGTTAGTCTACTTGTACCTGATGAACTACGCAAAGTCTCAGCCTGACATGGCTATCATGGCTGTTAATACATTTGTCAAGGTATGTCGTTAACATACGTAGTTTAGAGTTTGAGTGTGTGTGTGTGTGGAATTATTCAGGAAATGTTATGTTTGGATAATAATAGGTGTTTGAAATGTTTTAGTTTGATTTTTGAACCCCTTGTTGATCAAATTAAGACCTGGTTTACTTGTAATTTTTTTACTGGATTTATTTGTGTGAGAAACAGGAGGCATTGCAGTAAAACTATTTTACAATTTTTTTATTTAACTTCTTATATTACTGATTTGACTAAGTGTGAAATAGGTTAGATTATCAGATACAGATTCAGTTTATCAAACATAACCTTTTTTGAATATCCTTCTAAAACGATTTTACTGAACTGTGAATAAGAAATCTGCATGGGTTGAAATTTTAATAATGTTCAGATCAAATTTTGAAAAGAAACGTGAGCATGGGATTTCAAAAAAAACGTACTGTATTAAAAAAAAGGAGAGAATATTCTAATTTTTTAAGTATATTAAAATTAATAATATAATAACTACTATTTGTAGTTATTTTTTGTGTGTGACATGTATTTTTTGTCGTTTTTTAATGTCTACTATACCTATAATGATGGGTGGAAGGATCTACCAACATACCAGCTTGTTAAGGTAACAAAATGATCCAGAAAAACCAAAATCAATTCATCTGATTGTAGATTTACACATTGACATTGAAAAAATATTGAAATTTTTGTAAAATTCTTGAAGTTTTGGTTAAATTTCTGTCAGGCAGCAAGTGGCGACTACACCAATCATAATTTAAGCTTAATCCTATTCATTTCAATTAAATTAAATTAAATGTCTATTAAAAACATTTTGTGAGCAGTTCTTATTAGACTTTAATAAAAAAAAACAGTTTCTACCTTTGTTTTCTTGAATCCAAGAGTGACCAAGATAACGTAAAATATGTTTTCCCATTACTGGGCAATGGTTTCCCCCTTTTTGCCCGTACCTTTTGACTTTTCCAGCCAATCTGTCAAAAATAAGTCCGAAGCGTCAAAGAATTGAAAAAAAAATTGTCTAACAGAAATTTTCTTTAATATAAATTAAATTAGCACTTGAAATCCTGATAAAACCACCCTGCATGCAATAGGAAAATTATATAATTGCATGAAAACTTATATCACAATATAAACCAAATATTTAATACCAGAACCCTGTCACTGGCACTATAGAAATGTGTAAATCTACAGTATAATCGACAACTATAAAAAAAAAACTGTTATGTATGAAAATAAAATCCATGCCTCATACTTTATTATGAATAGAAGCACATCGGCTATTATTTTATTATATTATCCCATATTTATTATGCAAGGGAAACCTTTTAGACTGATATACGCTTAGTTTTCGTAGTTTTATTTAGTGAAATGTCTGACGTTGATTTGTTTAATCAAAAATAATAAGCTGCATAAAAGAATAAAAATAAATGTGTATGCACAGTTGTTGGTAAGTGATATTTAAATTTTTTCAGCATTCTGTCCAAAGTTTAAAAACATATCTACCTATTAAATAAACTTTAATTATCCAAAAGAATAGATAATTTACAGAAATACCAGAAAGGTTTAAAAAAATAATATATTATCGATAAGCTCACAATTGACCACTATCTCACCTGATGGTAAGTGATGATGTGGTTGACGATTGAGCAAGCTTGCCTAGAAGCAGTAGTGTCTCATCCAATACAAAGAAACCGTGCCGACGTACGGTTCTGATTATACTGATAATTTTTTGTACATCGATCGCGTTCGGTTCCGTTCCACGGATATAGATGGTGATCTATCTATCGCCGTGGAACGAAACCGAACGCGATCGATTTACAAAAAATAATCGGTATAATCAGATGAAAAACGCTAGTTACGTCGGCACGGTTTTTTATATGGGATGAAGCATCTGTATGCTAGTATTATATTATCTATGCTAGACGTATCCTATTCACTCTTAAATATCAACATTATCAGTCTAAAAGGTATCCCTTCCAACGCTTCTAGTAAAATTGCTTCAGTATGATTGATGTGTTGCTTCTCTTTTCTTTTTATACACAATACCGAAACAAACCCACGTTGCCACCTTTAGGACTGCGAGGACTCGAACCCCTTGATCAGAGCGCTAGCGGTGCGGACCATGGGTTGTATCCGAGTGGACAAGATCACCGAATACTTGTGTGAACCGCTCCGCAAGTGCTTGAAGGATGAGGATCCGTATGTGAGGAAGACTGCTGCCGTCTGTGTGGCTAAGCTGTATGATATCTCTTCGAGTATGGTGGAGGATCAGGTAATTATTGTTATATTAAAACTAGTATCAGGTGACAGACGCCGACCGACCTCAAAATAGTGGGTCCGTGCCCACTCGACCCGTTTAGACTCAACCCGAAGAATAATACCTGCATATTTCTATTTTGATAGGCGTAAAAACGTCGGATGTTATAGTCAGGCAGAAAAGTGTTGATTTAACGCTTGCATCACAGAGAGTGTAAAATTTAAATAATGTTTGGATAAATAAATCAATAATTAAACAAGTAAGTATTTTTCCTTTTTAATATAATATACGCTTTGTACTTTGTAGTAAAAATCACAGATTATTGTTAATTATCGTTACAATATTATAGCTAGTGGCATGGTGGTATTTATTGGATCAGTCTATAAACGTGATTACAGTTATTAGGTTAACATGTAGGTACTAACTTCCAAAGTTAAGTTATTTAGAATTAAATATCACTTTGCCTGACTGTACAAATGGCACTGAATTGGTAGTAAAACTTCTGGTATTATTCTTCGGGTCGAGTCTAATCGGGTTGAGTGGACACGGACCCAAAATAGTTGGGAAAAGGTTTCACATATTGATTTTTTAGCCCACCGCAGGACAAAGGCATCCTGTCTTGTAATATAGATAGAAAAGGAATAGCTAGATGACCGAATTATGATAAATTCTACACTGAAATTGTCTCATAGGCTGGTTACACACCTCAGGAACAAGCGTTGACCTATTGGCTTGTTTGTTGTGTTTTTCTTGACATCAGATATAAATTAAATACATTGTTTAATAAAGGTTCTGATTCACTGTATGCCTATATGCAAATTAATCTTTCTGCAACTAAATGCTCCAAAATGTTTTGTTGTCGACTCCTTAAATCTTGTGGCTCTCAGAAATCTGTCAAAATCGGTATTGACGTAGATCTGTAATCGTGACCTGTTTGTTCAAAGGACTTAATGGTTTTATTGAATGTGAAACCTCAGTACCACCTTGTATAACGTGCCTATCATTTCACCAGGGTTTCTTAGACCAGCTGAAGGATTTACTGAGTGATTCTAACCCGATGGTAGTGGCGAATGCAGTCGCCGCTCTGTCGGAGATCAACGAAGCGAGCGTTTCCGGACATCCTCTTGTGGGTGAGTGTTATCTAAATATGTATTTGTAGCATCAGGGTGGCCGATAGATGCAAACCATTGGGCAGTCAGGATTTATTCCCTTAGGTTAAGACATCGTGTGTAGCGGTAGGTGGGTATAATCGTGAAAATGAAATCACGCAAATTTATTCAATTATGTACGGTATCGGTTCGGAGGCGTTCAGAACTATTCCGCCTAAAGGTCCACACATATGAGAGCCGTGCCCGGGACGTGCACGGGATGTGGACAGACCGTGCCCTGGGACATCGTTCACACACGCCGTGCACGGGCCCGGGTACGTCCCGTGCACGGACGTGTGTGAACGAGTTCATATACAATGTTTCCACCGATATTTTTTTGAGCCCCTGACGGGACCCGGGCCTGCCACGTCCCGGGCACGCCCCTGATATGTGTGGATCGACCTTTATTCTGCTATCTCCACCACGCAAGCGGCTAGATAAAGCGCGCTAAACTATTGTTGTTCTTTGTGATTTGTTTTGACGTCCATACTATTGAGATTGAATAAACACGACATATATTTTTATTCGTGATGGGCCCTCTTCAGATCTCGATCTCGTCTACGGAATAAGCAAGCAGAAGGTGGCTGTTCACTATTGCTTTAAAGGCTGGACACGGATGCTGACTGAGAGCTCCATACTAAGGCTGTGCGTTTAACAAATGTGAAGGAGAAGAGGTTTTTACGACTAGTCGGCACAGCACGGTCAAAATAACTGAGCACCCGAAATGTCAAATATCACTCTGACGTTCCAGACTCGTTATTGGCTCACGAGGCGAACGCGGGGTGCCGCGCCGCGCGTGTTTATAGAAGTGGGTCGTTAGACATCTCGGGTGCTCAGCCTCAGTGACCGAGTAGTATATCAACTAGTACCGTCTGGTAGTAAAAGGGAGATGGGCAATCGGGCCCTGAGGCTCTTGCGCACTCTCTCCGAACCAACTTTTGTTGGATAGCCCATAATTTTTAGTAACTTCATTACCAGCGGCCGTTGACCCCGTATACCTACGAGAAAGCTATGAGAAATAAACTTTACTTTAAATTTTAATTTTTGTTTTATCGTCATTACCTACATCTACACTAATAATAAAGAGGAAAGATTTGATGTTTGTAAGTTTGTTTGTAATGTGCGTATACACAAAAAACTATTAAACCGATTTAAAAAATTCTTTCACCTATGGAAAGCTACATTATTCCGGAATTTAGGCTATTCTTTTTATCCCGATAATGGGTCGGCCACAGGAGCATAGCCGCGGGGCAAAGCTAGTTAGATATCGATAACTTTCAGATCTGCGGCGATTAACTTAATAATTTAATTCGAACAGGTACAGCTGTGTATTTTGTGATGAATACAAATTGTTGCAGGTGAAAGAGCCTAGAGAATATTCTAGGAAAATGTCTTATTTAGTTTTCCCAAGTTCAGGCACTACTTCTCATGTCGAACATCGATGATGCAAAATAAAGCACACTATACGTTAAGCTTATTAGTAATAAAAAACCGGCCAAGTGCGAGTCGGACTCGCACACGAAGGGTTCCGTACCATTATCGCAAAACACTGCATAAAAATCACGTTTGTTGTATGGAAGCCCCCCTTAATTTATTTTATTATAATTTATTAAATATTATTTTTTGAAGTAAATATACAACTACACATTCTGTGAATATTTCAAGTGTCTACCTGTTGCCGTTATTAACATCGAGCAAAAAACGGCAAAAATATCACGTTTGTTGTATGAGAGCCCCCCTTTAATATTTATTTTATACTGTTTTTAGTATTTGTTGTTATAGCGGCAACAGAAATACATCATCTGTGAAAATTTCAACTGTCTAGCTATCACGGTTCATGAGATACAGCCTGGAGACAGACGGACAGACAGACGGATCGCGAAGTCTTAGTAATAGGGTCCCGTTTTTACCCTTTGGGTACGGAACCCTAAAAAGTTAATAAAAAATATCAAATACCCGACTGCTTCAAAAACCGAACTAAAAAGATGTAAACAAGAAGAAAATCATGCTGTGCAGTCGGATGATACATATTCGCGAGCTGGCTGACCAAAACCAGATGTATCCTCCGACTGCACAGCATGATTTTCCTCTTGTTTACATCTTTTTAGTTCGGTTTTTGAAGCAGTCGGGTTTTTGATTTTTTTAATATACTTTTTTTATTTATAACTTTTTAGTAATTTTTTTTTTAGAATTGTGTACATTTAAACATATAAGTGTTATATATTTTTGAAATCGCCTCTTAAAACCCCACACGATGGGTTCGGAAGAAAAAAAAAATTACGATATGGCTCCCAAAAGCCGCCATTTTTCTATTTTCCCATTTTAATGTAGGCAGTGACACTCGCAGGATTAAGACGAATCGATTGACGTAAGAACCATCAAAATCGGTCAACGAGTATGGTCTCTAGAACGCCACATAGGAACAAACATACATACATACATAGACTGATAAACACATTACCCTCCTTCGGCAGTCGGGTTAAATAAAATAATAAAATAAAATAAAAAAGCCTTTTATTTCTTACTAATTTTTTTTACAAAAAAATCTAGAATATTATTATGAACACTTAACTACTAATATGTTAAACTATCTAAAATAAATAAAAATATTAATTTGACTATGCTAGTAAGAACCCCTCGTTCTCGAAGGTGAAGGCCTCCTCTAGAGACTTCCATGTTTCCCTATTTTTCGCTGTCTCCATCCAGTTTACGCCAGCCACTTTTATAATATCGTCAGCCCACCGGGCAGCTGGTCTACCTCTTTTCCTAATGCCATGTGGTCCTTTCCAGAATGTGATCCTGTAATTCCAACGGCAGTCGGGTTAAAAGCGCTCAATTATGCAAAAGCATTTCTGGCTTTTATCCAAAAATGCGTTAATCACAAATGTTGCCAAAATCCTACTAGGATACAGTTTATGGGGATGGATGGATGATAGTTACTCTTTCACAAAAAACCATTGAACGGATTTCGATGAAAATTAAATTTAATTCAAATATAATAATAAAGGAAATATCCAATCAGTAAAAAAATACAAAGATAAAGCTAATCAAAGTTCAGGAACTTGGAAGAAAAAGGGTACTAAAACGTGACGTCACGCGAAAGTTAAACACGCTGTTTAGTGCCCGGCACGTAAGTTGACAAGGTTTTGGCGTAGTGGGGGTAAGTTCGCGTAACGGAACGTGGACGCGACACGATTGGTCAGTCGATCCTTGTGTCAACTGAACAACCAATCGCGCGCTCGAAACGGTCCGAAACGTTCCCCGCGCCCCGCTTTACTACCAAAGATACCTAAAAAACGACTTCTGCGCATCTAACGACTCTTGCCAACTTACGTGCCGGGGATTATATCATTATTATTATTTGTTTACGTGAAGAAAAGAAAAATACGTATCCAATAATTTAACTAAAAATAATTTTTAGTCATCATCTATTCATCTCTTTTCTACGCAGTTGGGTGGAGCCGCGGGTGGGAGCTATATATATTTATAATTCATCTCCAAAATATTTTGTCAACAGAAATGAATGCGCCCACGATAAATAAGCTGTTGACGGCTTTGAATGAATGCACGGAGTGGGGCCAGGTGTTCATACTGGACGCGTTGTCGAACTACTCGCCCAGAGACGCGAGGGAAGCCCACTCCATATGCGAGAGAATCACCCCCAGGCTTGCCCATGCAAATGCTGCTGTGGTCCTGTCGGCTGTTAAGGTAAATATCAATTTACTTTTTGTAGCACAAATGTTGAGAGTCCGAGAAATGTTGGTCCGAATAGCCGTTACAATAATTGTATGAGGCATTGCACACTAGATCCGAATTCAGAACATTTCCAGTTCTGATAGATCTCGCATCTCAAATTCGGATTCGGATCGGATTTAACGCTAAACAGCTCTAAAATCGGGAAGTTAATCATTCAATTGGTTAATTTGATCTTACAAGAGTTTTAAGATTGTTTGCTTAAACTTAAGTAAATACATATTTAATAATATACAACCTGAGAAGGATCACGGAATTACAAAAAAAATTTTTTTTTTTTTTTTACTGACTTTGCGATCGATTCTATCTAAACAAACCTCGAACTCTAAGCATTTATTTCAATGAGGGCTACCGTTTTTGTGCCCACTAGTTGGCGCCACTGGTGAGTCCTTAAATATAGCTGTTAAACGTTTATAATAAACTCGGGCTAAAAGCCAAACAAACGATGACATTTGACATTTTGAAGACCTCACTCTACATTAGCGCCCCTTTCAGCAAATTTAAACGCGATAGGTCAAACTGAGAACTGTCAAGGAGTCGGGCAATTAGTCAGAAAGTTAAAGTTTGCCTCTAATCCTCAGGTCCTGATGAAGCTGATGGAGATGGTATCAGACGACACGGAGCTGGTCAGCACTCTCTCCCGGAAGCTGGCCCCTCCTCTGGTAACCCTGCTGAGCGCCGAACCAGAAGTACAGTACGTGGCCTTGAGGAACATCAATCTGGTCGTGCAGAAGAGACCTGAGATTCTAAAGCATGAGATGAAGGTATGTTAAAGAACGACTTATGACCCATGAGCCTACTCTACGTCTACTATTACTACACTCTTGCTGTAAGCAAGAATGTAGTAATAGTAGAGACTTTGACTCCCTTTTCCGCATCATTCCGCTCATTCCTCCACTTGTTTGCCACTCAATAGCATAAAAACTAAAATCTACCCTCGTTCCCCTCCCACTTAATAGCATAAAAACTTTTAAAACTACCCTCATTCCAGGTGTTCTTCGTGAAATACAACGACCCTATCTACGTGAAGCTGGAAAAGCTCGACATCATGATCCGGCTGGCGTCGCAGGCCAACATCGCGCAGGTGCTGGGCGAGCTCAAGGAGTACGCTACTGAGGTGGATGTGGACTTCGTCAGGAAGGCCGTGCGGGCTATCGGCAGGTGTGCCATCAAGGTGAGTAACCTTAGCTGTTAGAAGAAGACAACACTAGTGAAATTATGTGTAATTTTCGAAATAGGTAACTATTTATATTTGCACTCTCTCTTTATAGTATAGTAAGATCTTTGTGAAGGTCTATCTCGAGAGCTCACATACAGATTTAATGATTAGAAAGATTCTAAAAATCCATAAAAGTAGCAATAAGAGCCACAAGGTTTCAAGGAGATTGAGTTTGCCTGAAAAGCGCCTTAAATGAGCAACTTTTGCTTCATAGTTCACAGGTAGGATGTTCTGGAATAGGACTTATTGTACTTTTTATCCGGGTAATACTACAGGAGCAGTGGTGGCCCAGTGGTATCGGCCGCGACTTACAAGTTGTAGATCGTGGGTTCGAACCCAGGCAGGCGCTTTACTTAGTGGTGTAAATTATTTCATCACCACTGCTCTCAAAAACGGTGAAGGAGAAAGTCGTGAAGAAACCGGCATGTCCTAGAACCAAAAATTCAAAGATATGTTTCATCCTCCAACCCGCACTGGGCCCGCGTGGTGGATTATGGCCCATCCCCCTCTCACAGAGAGGAGGCCTGTGTCCCAGCAGTGGGAACATTAATAGGCTGATGATGTGTGATGTGATGTGAATACTTCCCTTTGGTTATATTTAATTATTTTTAGCTTGTGCGGTTCTACTCCAGAGCAAACGCCTTCCTTTCTTTCTATTCAACACGGTTTTGGGCTAGAAGTCAGAAAAGCTTGTATCGCATAAAGATTGAACGAAGTAAAATCGGTTGGCATTTTGTAGTTTCTGCCTACCCAAATGGAAAAAGGCGTGAGTTTATGTATGTATTTAACGCTAAATCCCATCCCCAGGTCGAACCCTCAGCCGAGCGCTGCGTGTCGACCCTCCTGGAGCTGATCCAGACTAAGGTCAACTACGTGGTACAAGAGGCCATCGTGGTGATCAAGGACATCTTCCGCAAGTACCCCAACAAGTACGAGAGCATCATCAGCACGTTGTGCGAGAACCTCGACACCCTTGATGAACCGGAAGCTAGGGCATCTATGGTAAGTTAATCAGCATCACCATATTTTAGCTGAAAGACGTCCACTGCTGAACAATAGGTCTCAAGTGTCACCATAATGAGCGGTCCCGTGCGTCTCGTATCGAGCGGATTCCCGTAACCTTCTCCAAGTCATCGGTCCATCTAGTGGAAGGCTTTCCAACGTCTTCCGGTTCGCGGTTGCCACACCAGAATTTTTCGGCCCGAACATCCGTTCTGCGAGCAATGCCAATTAAGATGATTTGTTATCATAGAGAACTTTTCCACAGGTTCAAATCCCCCGTAGTCTACTTGTAAGCCTCTGAACCAACTGCAATGCTATGTCACCGTTGCTGCAGTGGTGAAGCTTTAAGAAAATAAAATTTTGATGTACCATTGACACGAAGAAGTGTCAAAGACATAGAGTGGGCTAAACGTGAACGTATTCTTCCTGACTACGCCCTCATAGTATGGAAGTTTGATTTTGAATTTAAATACAATAATAAATAGTTAGTGTTCTCTCTCCTCAGGTATGGATCGTAGGCGAGTATGCGGAACGTATCGACAACGCTGACGAGCTGCTAGATTCTTTCCTGGAAGGCTTCCACGATGAGAATGCACAGGTAACACATTCGTTTATGTATTTTATGCATTTCTTATAGTTAATATAAGTCAGAAACCTTTCTTATTCTGAATATAAGTCAGAAACCTTTCTTATTCTGAATATAAGTCAGAAAACTTTCTCATTTTAATATAAGTTAGAAACCTGTACTTATAGTTAATATAAGTTAGAAATCCGCCTTGAACAAGCGTGATAACTCGTGCCTTTTCTGTATAAGAAGAGACCACATGCCTTGCACTATTTTGGTCAACCAACGTCAACACCCAACCAACATCAAGTGAGACTGACGTGTTAAAGTATTATATTTAAACAAACTTCATCCTCGCTCTTCCAGGTACAACTGCAGCTACTGACGGCGGTGGTGAAGCTGTTCCTCAAGCGGCCCGCAGACACGCAGGAGCTGGTGCAGCACGTGCTCAGCCTGGCCACGCAGGACTCCGACAACCCTGACCTTAGGTGAGCTAGCTTCAGGTACAACTGCAGCTACTGACGGCGGTGGTGAAGCTGTTCCTCAAGCGGCCCGCAGACACGCAGGAGCTGGTGCAGCACGTGCTCAGCCTGGCCACGCAGGACTCCGACAACCCTGACCTTAGGTGAGCTAGCTTCAGGTACAACTGCAGCTACTGACGGCGGTGGTGAAGCTGTTCCTCAAGCGGCCCGCAGACACGCAGGAGCTGGTGCAGCACGTGCTCAGCCTGGCCACGCAGGACTCCGACAACCCTGACCTTAGGTGAGCTAGCTTCAGGTACAACTGCAGCTACTGACGGCGGTGGTGAAGCTGTTCCTCAAGCGGCCCGCAGACACGCAGGAGCTGGTGCAGCACGTGCTCAGCCTGGCCACGCAGGACTCCGACAACCCTGACCTTAGGTGAGCTAGCTTCAGGTACAACTGCAGCTACTGACGGCGGTGGTGAAGCTGTTCCTCAAGCGGCCCGCAGACACGCAGGAGCTGGTGCAGCACGTGCTCAGCCTGGCCACGCAGGACTCCGACAACCCTGACCTTAGGTGAGCTAGCTTCAGGTACAACTGCAGCTACTGACGGCGGTGGTGAAGCTGTTCCTCAAGCGGCCCGCAGACACGCAGGAGCTGGTGCAGCACGTGCTCAGCCTGGCCACGCAGGACTCCGACAACCCTGACCTTAGGTGAGCTAGCTTCAGGTACAACTGCAGCTACTGACGGCGGTGGTGAAGCTGTTCCTCAAGCGGCCCGCAGACACGCAGGAGCTGGTGCAGCACGTGCTCAGCCTGGCCACGCAGGACTCCGACAACCCTGACCTTAGGTGAGCTAGCTTCAGGTACAACTGCAGCTACTGACGGCGGTGGTGAAGCTGTTCCTCAAGCGGCCCGCAGACACGCAGGAGCTGGTGCAGCACGTGCTCAGCCTGGCCACGCAGGACTCCGACAACCCTGACCTTAGGTGAGCTAGCTTCAGGTACAACTGCAGCTACTGACGGCGGTGGTGAAGCTGTTCCTCAAGCGGCCCGCAGACACGCAGGAGCTGGTGCAGCACGTGCTCAGCCTGGCCACGCAGGACTCCGACAACCCTGACCTTAGGTGAGCTAGCTTCAGGTACAACTGCAGCTACTGACGGCGGTGGTGAAGCTGTTCCTCAAGCGGCCCGCAGACACGCAGGAGCTGGTGCAGCACGTGCTCAGCCTGGCCACGCAGGACTCCGACAACCCTGACCTTAGGTGAGCTAGCTTCAGGTACAACTGCAGCTACTGACGGCGGTGGTGAAGCTGTTCCTCAAGCGGCCCGCAGACACGCAGGAGCTGGTGCAGCACGTGCTCAGCCTGGCCACGCATGACTCCGACAACCCTGACCTTAGGTGAGCTAGCTTCAGGTACAACTGCAGCTACTGACGGCGGTGGTGAAGCTGTTCCTCAAGCGGCCCGCAGACACGCAGGAGCTGGTGCAGCACGTGCTCAGCCTGGCCACGCAGGACTCCGACAACCCTGACCTTAGGTGAGCTAGCTTCAGGTACAACTGCAGCTACTGACGGCGGTGGTGAAGCTGTTCCTCAAGCGGCCCGCAGACACGCAGGAGCTGGTGCAGCACGTGCTCAGCCTGGCCACGCAGGACTCCGACAACCCTGACCTTAGGTGAGCTAGCTTCAGGTACAACTGCAGCTACTGACGGCGGTGGTGAAGCTGTTCCTCAAGCGGCCCGCAGACACGCAGGAGCTGGTGCAGCACGTGCTCAGCCTGGCCACGCAGGACTCCGACAACCCTGACCTTAGGTGAGCTAGCTTCAGGTACAACTGCAGCTACTGACGGCGGTGGTGAAGCTGTTCCTCAAGCGGCCCGCAGACACGCAGGAGCTGGTGCAGCACGTGCTCAGCCTGGCCACGCAGGACTCCGACAACCCTGACCTTAGGTGAGCTAGCTTCAGGTACAACTGCAGCTACTGACGGCGGTGGTGAAGCTGTTCCTCAAGCGGCCCGCAGACACGCAGGAGCTGGTGCAGCACGTGCTCAGCCTGGCCACGCAGGACTCCGACAACCCTGACCTTAGGTGAGCTAGCTTCAGGTACAACTGCAGCTACTGACGGCGGTGGTGAAGCTGTTCCTCAAGCGGCCCGCAGACACGCAGGAGCTGGTGCAGCACGTGCTCAGCCTGGCCACGCAGGACTCCGACAACCCTGACCTTAGGTGAGCTAGCTTCAGGTACAACTGCAGCTACTGACGGCGGTGGTGAAGCTGTTCCTCAAGCGGCCCGCAGACACGCAGGAGCTGGTGCAGCACGTGCTCAGCCTGGCCACGCAGGACTCCGACAACCCTGACCTTAGGTGAGCTAGCTTCAGGTACAACTGCAGCTACTGACGGCGGTGGTGAAGCTGTTCCTCAAGCGGCCCGCAGACACGCAGGAGCTGGTGCAGCACGTGCTCAGCCTGGCCACGCAGGACTCCGACAACCCTGACCTTAGGTGAGCTAGCTTCAGGTACAACTGCAGCTACTGACGGCGGTGGTGAAGCTGTTCCTCAAGCGGCCCGCAGACACGCAGGAGCTGGTGCAGCACGTGCTCAGCCTGGCCACGCAGGACTCCGACAACCCTGACCTTAGGTGAGCTAGCTTCAGGTACAACTGCAGCTACTGACGGCGGTGGTGAAGCTGTTCCTCAAGCGGCCCGCAGACACGCAGGAGCTGGTGCAGCACGTGCTCAGCCTGGCCACGCAGGACTCCGACAACCCTGACCTTAGGTGAGCTAGCTTCAGGTACAACTGCAGCTACTGACGGCGGTGGTGAAGCTGTTCCTCAAGCGGCCCGCAGACACGCAGGAGCTGGTGCAGCACGTGCTCAGCCTGGCCACGCAGGACTCCGACAACCCTGACCTTAGGTGAGCTAGCTTCAGGTACAACTGCAGCTACTGACGGCGGTGGTGAAGCTGTTCCTCAAGCGGCCCGCAGACACGCAGGAGCTGGTGCAGCACGTGCTCAGCCTGGCCACGCAGGACTCCGACAACCCTGACCTTAGGTGAGCTAGCTTCAGGTACAACTGCAGCTACTGACGGCGGTGGTGAAGCTGTTCCTCAAGCGGCCCGCAGACACGCAGGAGCTGGTGCAGCACGTGCTCAGCCTGGCCACGCAGGACTCCGACAACCCTGACCTTAGGTGAGCTAGCTTCAGGTACAACTGCAGCTACTGACGGCGGTGGTGAAGCTGTTCCTCAAGCGGCCCGCAGACACGCAGGAGCTGGTGCAGCACGTGCTCAGCCTGGCCACGCAGGACTCCGACAACCCTGACCTTAGGTGAGCTAGCTTCAGGTACAACTGCAGCTACTGACGGCGGTGGTGAAGCTGTTCCTCAAGCGGCCCGCAGACACGCAGGAGCTGGTGCAGCACGTGCTCAGCCTGGCCACGCAGGACTCCGACAACCCTGACCTTAGGTGAGCTAGCTTCAGGACGACGACAACTTAGGCAAACACAAGCGTGTTCACCTAAGGTCAAGCCTTAGGTGAACACGCTTTTTGTGTTTTTGACATCCCACCCATACGCACTTAACGTTTTGGGGATATTTTCATTGTGCATACAGCTAAGGAGTGGAATTACTTGCCGGAGTCTGTGTTACCTGAAAACTACAGGGAACCTTTCAGTCTTGACTAAAAAGTCAAGACTGAATAGGTTACTTCCAGGCAAGCGTACTTCACTAATAAATAATTTTGTAAATGTATAAGTTTGTGAGTATGGATGGATATTTGTTCCTCTTTCACGTTAAAACTATTTAACGTATTCTAATGAAACTACTGACTTATTTGACTTATGATCCTAAGGCCGTTTGTTCACGACGCGACACACGACACAACAAAATGTCATGGTTTCAGAGCTCCTTAAATTTGAATGGGCCGTTTGTTCATTGCACGACACCGCACTACACGCGACATGCTTTACAAACGGTTTTTCGGCTATGTCATCGATACCGCTATGTCATTGCGATTTTATTGCAGTGACGGTTTAGCTACTGTACAAAGCAAGTATGAGGATGTTGGCGACACGACACACCGAAATGCACGGCTCACGCATGGTTTGTCAATCACGCGCAGAACAATACAAATGCACTGCAGTGTCGTTGCAGAATCGTGTCTAGTGAACAAACGTACGAACGACAGATCATTTGCAGTGTGTTGTGTGTTAAAAATCGTGTACGCAAATTGTGTCGTGCGGTGCTTTGTGAACAACCGACCTAAGTCCTCTAGCTGGGTCTTGAGCTTCACGCTTCATATCGCTCCACGTCATTCCAATCTTCTTCGCTACTGCCACGCTACGCTTCCTTTTTACCCGATTGCCGAATGAGGGTAATGTGTTTATTAGTCTATGTATGTATGTTTGTTCCTAAGTGGCGTTCTAGAGACCAAACGCGTTGGCCGATTTTAATGATTCTTACGTCAATCGATGTCTTAACCTTACGAGTGTCACTGGCTACATTAAAATTGGAAAATAGTAACTGTTTCCGGCTTTTGGGCGCCATATTGTGGGGTGGGTCCCCATGTTTTTTTTCATCCATAGCCATCGTGTCGGGTATCAAAATTATGTTACCCAAAGTTGTTTAAGAGGTGATTTCAAAAATATAAAACACTTATATGTTTAAATTTACCTAATACGAAGAAAAAATGTTAACTAAAAAGTTACAAATAAAAATAGTTAATTAAAAAAATCTAAAACTCGAACTAAAAGACGTAACCAAGAAGAAAATCATGCTGTGCAGTCGGAGGATACATCTCGTTGTGGTCAGCCAGCTCGCGAATATGTATCCTCCGACTGCACAGCATGATTTTCTTCTTCTTTACGTCTTTTAGTTCGCTTCTTTTTATTTTTTGAATGAATTTCTTAAGAATTCCAATCCAACGTTTGCTTGTAGTTAATAAAATTTTATTCCGTCTGCCAGGGACCGCGGCTTCATCTACTGGCGTCTCCTGTCCACCGACCCGGCGGCCGCTAAGGAGGTGGTGTTGGCCGACAAGCCGCTCATATCGGAGGAGACCGACCTGTTGGAGCCCACACTGTTGGACGAACTCATCTGCCACATCAGCTCTCTGGCCTCCGTGTACCATAAGCCGCCTACTGCTTTTGTTGAAGGTGAGGTGGACTTATTGTTTCCTGTTGACTCGTACTAATATTATAAATATAACAGAGAAAAGTTTCGATAATTAGATGTGTTAATCAATGATGTAACCAAATACTTGTAATTAAAACTGATGGAAAAGAGTGTCCGTTTAGTTTTTTGCAAATTCTTCTCCATTGAGACCTACTGACGCTTGCGAATTTGCAACTAGTCATCTATTTTATTTTTTGTTTGACAATTCAAAAGTACTTCCTCCTCCTCCTCTTCTAGTAGTAAGTAGTAGTAGTAGTAGGTTTATTGGAAATAAACTATTTGATTTGATCGATTTCAATCACACCTCAGTGGCTGAACGAAAATTATCCCAAGGGAACATCATCATTATTTCAGCTGAAAGAAGTCCAATTCTGGACATAGGCCTACCCCGGCCGTAAGGCGGGTGATAATAATAATAATATGTGATTTCTTCTAACAAAATGTACCGATCCCGTGCGTCTCACATAAACCATATTCAAGGGAATATATTCCCGGGATAAAAAGTATCATATGTGCTATTCCAGACTTTAATCTCTTTCTGTGCCAAATTTCATCTAGATCAGTTCAGTAGTTTTTGCGTGAAAGATTAAGAAACATACAAACACACTCACAAACTTTCGCCTTTCAACTTAGTGTGATACGATGTGATTTGGTTGATTGTTTTCATTCTTATTTATTTATCTGTAGGACCTATATTTTACTATTGCTAAGTAAAATTCTTCCCATAACTCTCCACTCATCCCGGTGCGTTTCACCGCATGCGCTTGCGCGGTCTCCGGCTAATCTCTCGTAAACGTCTCACCCGTTAACTCGTTTCCTCTCTCGGTAACGATGACCCCCCTTTTGGCTCCCCACTGCGTGACGATTCTGGCTCATCTGTCTTTATTTATTTATTTTTTTCACCTGCAAGAAGTCGTTTAACTTAGATACCCCCAGTTTCGCCAAGTCGACCGATTCTGTGCATCTCGTATCCACCAGGTTCCCGCAGCCTTAACCAGGTAATCGGTCCACCTAGTGGATCCATTTAATGTGCCTATTGTATCACCGCAGGTCGCGGCGCAGGCGTGCGGAAGTCTCTGCCGGCGCGTGGCGGCTCGGCCGCTAGCGATGACGTCAGCGCGCCGCAGCCCACCGTCATACCCAACCAGCTGCACAACAACGTACGTACAAAGGAACAATACTTTTTACTACTTACAAAGTACAACACGGTAACTGTGCACATCGCCGGATAGTTACCCGACTCCGTGGTACCCGTGCGCCAATAGCGAGAGTCGATCGTCACAGTGACGTCACTGCGCCAAATGCACAGTTATTTATTGTTGATTTTAGTTTTAGTGACCTAGCAGACCATAGTAACTTAAGGTAAACTTCCAAGCAAGACGGCTCTGACGTCACTAACGCGCCGACATTAGAAATTCGCGGCAAGAAGGTCTTAAGAGGACCCTTGTCGAACCGTCTATCGCCAACGCGAGCACGGTCGAAAAGCTTGTTGTTTCATCCAACGCAATGCTTGAAAAAGAGGCAATGCGAAAAGAGAGAGATAGCGCCTGAACGCTCGGTTGTCATTCGGTAACTTCCGCCGCTCACTCGCGGGCGATCGCCGCCGGCCGGCCGCCCGAGTGAGCTACGTGCGACCCATTCATTCATGCACAGAGTACATCATTCATGATAATAATATCGCATCGCGCGCGCGCTTCCAGTTTTGTAAATTGCCTTGCATGCAGGTACATATACCTACATTTAGTACGGACGTAGCCCTTGGCCCCGGGGATGCGTGTTAGTATTTTTACTAAACTAGGTACCGTACGTGCGCTAGTTTTTACAAGCATAACACATTATTATTTATCATTATTATTTATCCAGTCAGTATTTAGGTATCTAAAATTAGTAGGTATAATTACAATGTATGTACGACCTACATCGTACAAGCGGTTGATCAAATAAAATAGTCTGAATACAGTTTGGCATACATATTTTTTATTTTATAGAAAAATACATAAAACCTAGTTATCGAGAAGATTCCGATTTCCGAAAACAAACATACAAATTTACTGTTTGATCTGAGCATACAAACATATTTTTTTTTACCTATTGAAGTCCTTATGGATGTCCTCCACCCTGGGGCGAAACGAAGGGGATTATTTTTTTAATCGATGTTCTACTCTATGAATTTCTTCCTGTATTGTGGGTGCGTTTAGTAACATCTCACATACACAAGACACCCAGATCCGGAACAATTATCTGTTGGTCATACAAATATTTGTTCAGTGCGGGAATCGTACCCACGACACGCAGCACAGCAGTCGATCGCTCCACCTCTACGTACGTATGTACCTATGTAATATTATTGGAAATGCACAATATTCACTTATGCACAATGTACTCTTTGTGGGCTTCTATAAACATGTATGGCAAATTTAATTTATGTTTATAGAACTTGCTCATTTTAGTGTTAGTGTACTAAAACTATAAAGAGGGAAATAAAAAAAAAAACACAAAAAAAATTCTACTTCAAATTAAAAACACTAAAAAGTGTAAAATAACTTTAGTTTCGGAAGTCGGAAGTAATTATACCTACAAATTTTAGCTTCCTCAATACGGACTGGATAGATAAATAGTAATGTGTTCTGGTTGTGGTATTCCATAAGCAGAATAAATAATTCAGGTACCTAAACTTTTTTGTACTTGGTTGTTGTGTAAGTAGGCGTAGTGGTTGAGCGATAGGCTGCTGCGCTGCATGTCGCGGGTTCTATTCCCACACGGAAAAAATATTTGTATGGCGTATAGATAATTGTTCCGGATCTGGGTGTCATTGACAAAATACCTATAAAAATACCTGTAATAATAATAACTAAATTTACATATTCGTGCTGTTTGTTGCTAAGGAGTTCGGTTGTTTGCTCTATATTTTGAAAACTGCTGGACCGATTTTGATGAAACTTGCTATTCCCTAAGTTGAGAGATACTTAATCCAACACAAAAAGAATGATCACGATCCGATAAGTAGTTTCGGAGAAATGCGTGGACAAACATACATACACTTATGACATTTTGCACACGGGTTTAGAAGCCCAGATAGAGTAACATATTATGTGAATATTGTGCAGTTCCAATAATATTACATACATACATGTCGAATTGATTATCTCCTTTTTTCTGAAGTCGGTAAAATATAAATTTTGTTTATTTTTTATTTGTTTTATTGGTCTAAAACCATCTTCGTTTTATTGCCATAATGAAATCGGTTTAGGTCATATCGGTTAAATGGTTTCATAGTAGGGTAGGTATTAGGGTAGGTTGTATCGAGATGGCTAGTTTCTATTTTTATCTAAAAAGGTATTTTTTTCGTTGGTTTCTGTTTATTTTTTTATGAATATTATTAGTTAGTACCTATCAGAAATAGAGATATAACAAAACAGTAACATAAAATAAAAAAACGCAATAATGTAAAGTAATTTATTTCGTCAAATTCGAGTGAAAGCGCGTATTTCTAAAATGAAAATGATTGTGTTTTGTACTAACAAAAAATAACCATTTGTCGGTAACTCGGTGTAGACTGATATAAATAATAATTCGAATTAGTCCGTCAGTTATATTATCGAAAAGTATTGGACACATATTTTTTTATTTATTAAATCATAAAAAAATGATAAAAATAAAGCTCGTCAAAGTTCAGGAGTTGGGCTTGTGTCACTTTACATTACGTCACGCGGAACTTCAACGCACGGGCTAAGACACTTTTGCGAAGCGAATGCGATGCTTGCTTTTGATCACAAATACGCCGCACATTGCACTGTTGCCGTTTCGCCACGCGCCAAGTTCGCGCGCCGTTTGCCCGCGCCGGTGATGTGCGATCTCGCAACGTTGCGTTGCACCCTGATACAAAATATCAGTACTGAGTAGCGATAAAAATATCTATAATTTTATACCGATACTCACGGAAGTATTGCGAGCACCTGGTGGGTGTTTCGAGGGTCCCTACCTACCCTACCTAGGTACCTACCTACCTACCCTACTTACCCACATACGACATAACCTACCTACCTACCCACCCTATCTATCGGATAGGTAGAGTGAGTAGGTAGGTAGATCCTGCCCACCCTATCTACTTACCTATCCTAACTACCTTACTACTTACCTAGCTTATAGCTACCCAACCTAGGTACCATACCTACCTACATAACTAACTACCTACTCTACCTAAATTCGGTATCCGTATTCACTAATGCCAAGTTCGTTTCTTATAAAACTACTAAATCTTTTTGAAAGCAAAATCAGTGTCCGGTATAAAAAAGCAAGATCGTTGTAGTAGGTAAAACAGAATTCTCTAAATAAATGAAATAGATACGATGCACACTCACGTACGCGCGGTACTCAAGAAATTCATTCATTACCTACTAGCCGAGCGAGCGGCGATATTCATTCAACTGCCCCGTCTCACCCCGCCCGACCCCGCACGACTCGTCTCCCCGCGCACCTCATACCCCCTTGTTGACTAACAAGCAAGTGAGAACGCGATAACATTGAACGAAAAATGGTGTTCGAAAATTTCATAAAACATGTTCCAGGTGTTACGTGTTTATGAATAAGCCTTATAAGTTTGTGAAATAAAAATTTGTCATTTAGAATCTCCATTACATTTGTAAGGTTTCTAGCGAAATATTTTCTTTACTTTTACAATTTATGAATACATTATGAACGGTCAAAGTTCAGGTAAAATTTGTGCAAAAATCCAGATTTTTGGAGGCTTATACTGAATTGGTTTCTCCAAATTTTTATTTTCTGCTTCGATAGAAACCTAGATATAGTGCACAAGATACCTATTAGTTAAAAAAAATCAAAGATATATGTGTTACAACGGCATAATCACGTACGAGCGTTTGTATGAAGAGTTTGTCGGGTTGTCCGCTCTTAAGCACCGAACGCGTAATGTCCGGCAGCTGTGATCGAAGTGGTTTGACTCGAACGCGTAAGCGACGCGTATTCCTTTCCTCAAGACCTTCTTGCCGCGAATTTCCAGTGACGCGGAGCCACTTTGCTCGGAAGTGCACCTTTAGGGTCAGCTCACACCAAGACGCAATGCCACGGTACTTGAAGAGGCTATTTGTTTCGCGGGCTTTTGAATTCTCTCACTGAAATATGTCCTTTTTAGTGTAGTTAATAATAGTAGTTTATGCAATGGTCATATAATAGGGGTTATTAAAACACGAGCGTGAGTTTATCACATGAGGCGAAGCCGATTCGGCTTCGCCTCATGTGATAACAATATCACGCAAGTGTTTTAATACCTAATTATATGCCGTTGCATACACTATTTTGCCTTCACTCATACAGTTGAAATAAAATAAAAGTGGAAACGGAAAAAATATGTGGTATGGCGGGCAATTTAGATTCTCATTGCGAACGCGATAAGGCCGCCTGTTGTATGTTTCATGTTACTTTAAGGTTTCCGTTTGTAATCTTTTTATCTTGGTACAATAAAGTGTATATCAATAACTGCGCAGCACGCGCATCCATAGACAATGACACTACTATTCAACATTAAGTCAATGAGCCCATACGCGCCAATAAATTAAAAAGTAAAAGTGTGCTATAAAAATTAAAAAGTTATCTTATGATGCAGTTGTTTGAAAATCGAAGGAAAATGCACTGTAATGGTTTTTTTTTTAATTTTACCTATCCACGAATATAAAGTACGTATTTATACAAAATTTTTTGAATTTATATTTGGAACATTATGTTGTGAGTGTATATTGCTTATTAGGGCGAATATTTTGAACTTATAAAACTCACAAAATTCGCACGTTCTCTTTATAATATTATTAATTCTAACATGGTTCTTTTTTAATATTTACTGCTTGGGTATTCTACTAGTGACTTTATTATTAATAAACAAAATGTAATTCTCCAGGAGTCCCTGATCGGCGACCTGTTGTCGATGGACATCGGCGGCCCCCCTCCCGCGCCGGCCCCCAGCTCCAACCTGGACCTGCTGGCCGGAGGACTCGACGTGCTGGTGAGCTACTTGCTTTTAGTCCATGTTTTATAACAAACTGTATAGCAAAAATAATAAAATACTCTAGAAGGATATATACAGACCTTATTGGTGATGTTTTTCATTGAGCTCGTGGCTAAATAATAACAGCCGCACGGGTCGATCTTCAAGGTTAAGCAACGCTTGACGAGGTCGGTCCGTGGATGGGTGACCATTTCAACATACCGAGTTTCCTCCGTGCCTCGGAAAGCACGTTAAGCCGTTGGTCCCGGCTGTCATTTGAAGATCTTTGACAGTCGTTTCGGAAAGTCAGAAGCCTGAGATCTGACACCAGTCTTGCCAAGGGGTATCGTGTTACCCAGTTACTGGGTTGTGGAAGTCTGATAGGCAGTCTCTCCATGTAAAACACTGGTACTCAGCTGAATCCGGTAAGACTGGAAGCCGACCCCAACAATAATTGGGAAAAAGGCTAGGCAGATGATGATTGGTGATGTTTTTCAGAAAGATCATAAGCGTGTATTCAGAACCGGTGTGAATCAGCAGTTACATCGCATCTCCTGGACTTGTAAAGTTTCATGCACTCGGCGTTTTTCTGGTAGTCGCCACTGTTCGTGAATAGTGCGGCGGCTTTGTCCCAATTAACCGGCGTGCGTTTATAATCACACTAGCTGTCCCCCGGGGCTTCGCTCACGTCAATTGACTACCTACCTACCATACCTACTCTACCCACCTACCCTACCTACCTTACCCTACCTAATCATGTAATACATATTTTATGAGTCATGAATAGTTTTCTCAGCGCACGCCAAAGAATGAATTTTATATGCAACATTTTGCTACTTTGGGTTACATTATTGCAATTTTCATAAGGATCGCTAATTTTTTTTGTAAATATTTTATAGCCTATGACACTCAGGAATAATGTAGCTTTCTACTGGTGAAAGAATTTTCAAAATCGGTTCAGTAGATCCAGAGATTACCCCCTACAACGTCACAAACTCACAATTCACAAACTTTACCTCTTTATAATATTAGTATAGATATATGATCGTCAACGAAACAGAATTAGTTTCTGCCTACTCAAGGGGTGTTTAATATCATCATATTAAAAACCAAAAATAAACCGGTTATTTCTAACCCCTGGAAAACGTCATGGTATACATCAACTTGCAATGCACTGTGACCATTTAGTTGTGTCCGCGCCATGTCAAAGTCAAAGTCAAAGTCAAATATATTTATTTCAATTAGGCCAATAAGCGGCACTTTTGAACGTCAAAAATTAAATGTTAATAAAAAATGTACAAGTAATAAAAATTGACTCTACCGTGCATTCGGAAAGTAGCTTGTTATGGAGAAGAACGCACAAGAAACTCCATACTTACTCTTTTTAAAAAAAATATGTTTTACAAAGTTTACTTATGTACATACATTAATAAATTCATATATGTGAGGACGATGCACCCAAAAATAGCACTACACACTATACAACGTACAGGTATAAAGTAATAAAAGCACTAACAGGTAAATTCATTAGTTTTATAAATAGGAACATGGTCCTCACATACTTACAAATATTGCAAACATAGGTAAAATACCTAATTCAACAACAACGGAACCTTGTGTGAGTCAAATTCTGGAAAAAATATAAAAAATAACCTAAGAATACAAAAACTATGAATAAAAATAACCTAAGAATACAAAAACTATGAATAGGAATACAAATTAGCAAATTTGATTTTGTCCACACCAAAGATTGCCCTACGGAGCGGGACCAACATGTTGCCAAGCATTCTTATCTTGAATATAATCATCTAATTTGTAATATGCTTGTTTACAAAGTGTGCTTTTAACTAAAGTTTTAAATTTACTTTCATTTAGTTTTAATATATCACAAGGTATTTTGTTATAAAATTTAACACAGTACCCCATGAAAGATGAGTGTACTTTTGCTAGTCTATAAGATGGTTGATCTAACTTATCTTTATTTCTCGTATTACAATTGTGTCTATCACTGACCTTACTAAAGAGATGTATATTTTTCCTTACATACATGATATTTTCATAAATGAATTGGCAAGAAACTGTCATAATATTAATATTTTTAAATAGCTCCCTAAGAGATTCTCTGTGACTTAAATTATATATGGCTCTGATAGCTCTCTTTTGCAATATAAATATGGATTCAATGTCAGCCGCTCGGCCCCACAATAAAATACCGTATGACATAATGCTGTGAAAGTAACTAAAATAGACCAAACGCGCGGTCTCCACATCCGTCAACTGTCTTATCTTTCTAACAGCATAAGCGGCCGAGCTCAGCCGACCCGCAAGAGATGTTATGTGAGAACTCCATTGCAATTTGTCGTCTAAAGTGATTCCCAGGAAAACTGTTTGATTTACAAAGTCCAGCTTTTCGCCATTCAATATGATGTCGCATTCGCTACTTCTAACATTCGGCAATGTGAATCTAATACATTTGGTTTTTTTTTCATTTAGTACCAAATTGTTTGCCGTGAACCAATTTTGGACCTGATGAATCGAGTTATTCACATCATCAAGATTTTGTGACCGCCGATCTATTTTAAATATCAAAGATGTGTCATCAGCAAACAACACCATTTTCGGTTGATTTTGTAGTAATTGGGGTAAATCGTTAATATAAACTAAAAAGAGGAATGGACCCAATATCGAGCCTTGAGGAACACCCATTGTCATTTCAGACCCTAGTGAGTTTACGCCGTTTATCTGAACTTTAACTTGTCTGTCTTTTAAATATGATCTAAGTAACCCAAGGGCTGTATGTCTAATTCCATAGTGCTCGAGCTTCAACAATAGTGTCTCATGGTTAACGCAATCGAACGCCTTCGAGAGGTCGCAAAAGATTCCAATGGCGTCTTGTGCTTCCTCCCAGGCGTTAAAGATGTTCTTTATTAGGGTGACACCGGCGTCAGTTGTGCAACGCCCTTTGGTAAAACCGTACTGTTGATCATAAAAGATAGAATGTTTGTTAAAATGACGCAACAATTGGTTGAGCATTAACTTTTCGAAGACCTTACTGAGAACCGGCAGTATTGACACTGGCCTATAATTATTGGCTTCTTTGCTATCCCCGGATTTAAACAATGGAACTACTTTACTGTGTTTCATGAGGTCCGGAAAAACTCCTTGATCGACACTAGCATTAAATATTAAAGCTAAATAGGGTGCAACAGTTTCAATGATTGGTTTACACACTTTTACAGATAGTCCCCAAAGATCTTCTGTTGATTTAATTTTAAGATCTTTAAAAGCTTTTAAAATAGCCTGGGGATTTGTATGTTGAAACTTGAACTCCGATGGGCACGCATTTACGTTCTTTCTTAGTAAGGCAGCAGAGAGTGTGGGTGAGGAGTTTAAGGCTGCTGTAGTTTTAAGAGGAATATTAACAAAAAAGTTTTCAAATTCCTGAGCTACCTCTATATCTGAGGATATGGGGCCATGTGCAGTCGATAAATTAAATTCAGTATTACGCTGTTTTTTCCTACCTGTTTCATTATTTATTATTTTCCAGGTAGTTTTTATTTTATCGTCTGCCGATTTTATTTTATTGCTTATATACAGCGCTTTAGCTATTTTGCATGCAATTTTAAAGGTTTTTGAATATTTCGCAACATACTTATCAAAACTTGTATTATTCATATGTTGCTTTAGGCCATAAAGTTCATATAGCTTTTCCCTGCTTTTACGAATACCTGGAGTCGCCCAATCGCTAAATACGAACTTGGTGTAAATACTTTTCGCTTTCTGTGGAAAAGTGTCATTAAATTGCATGTTGAGTACTTTAAAAAACTCGGCATAGAACTCATTTGGGTTATCTATATTAAAAAAGTTTTGAACACATAATTTACTAGTCAAGGTTTTATTAAATTTTTCTAAATTTTTACTTGTAATTGGTCTAAATTTTATTTGCATTTTTTGCAAAGGTATGTAGGTGCTATACGTTATTGTTTGCCCACTGTGATCAGATGTTAATTTATTTACAATTTCTTTATTTAGGTAATCACAATTACAAAAAACGTTATCTATGCAAGTCGCAGAAGAAGCTGTCACTCTAGTTGGCTCCATAAAAACATTTGTTAGATTAAATGATTTAAAAAGACCCAATAACCTAATACTGTTAGAGTTATTTTCTAATAAGTTAATGTTAAAATCGCCACATATGATGATTGATTTACTGCTAGTACTAACTTTTTTTAACACATCTTCCATTATAGAGTCAAACACAGATAGATTCTGGTAACTTGGAGGTCTGTAGACACATACTACAACATGCTTATCAAGCTCAACACAGGACAATTCAATGTCGCTCGCAACCTCCCGTGGGCAACGCGCAACTACTCTAGGCCAGGGTTTATACTTTTTGTAAATAAAAAGGAAGGGTCCAAAATCTTTTTTCCACTACCTTGTCTATTATGTAACACATTGCCTAAGAAATTCGTTTCGTAATATGAACATTTAGACACAAGATTATAAAATAAAAAAAAACAAAATTAACTGGCAGAATGATACTGAACCTGTTACCTCTCGAAAAAGCGCGCGTCGATTGTGTGGTTTTTAGTCTGAACGTTTCTAATAAATTATTGTTCGAACTTATTTGCATTTAATTAAACTCCATTTGAAATAACATTAGACATGTTCCCAAATCTTTTTACAGTCCGTTCAACCGATTTTGAGTTCCATCCCGTAAACATAAGGATGACATAAAAAGCATAAACCTGTTACCAAAACCAACTGTTTACTACAGCTACCATTTGTCGTATCACCAACTCAATATAAGTCAAAATCAGATGAACGGGCTGTAAAATGGGCCAATTTAAACGTCTAATGTTATCGCAAATGGAGTATAAGTAAGTTCATCAGATAGTGAAAAAGAATCGTTCGTGTCTCTCATAAAAAGGCTAACACTCGCATGTAGCTTTCGAAATTGGCTACATCGCTCGTGTTAAAATCTCGACTTTTTATACTCGACACGAAATGTACTATATTGCATCACACTTTGAATTTAAATTGCTCTTTCCGTAGCTGGGCGGCGGTCCCGAACCTGCGACAACATCAGGCACAACTGGTCTGTTAGGAGACATCTTCGGCGTCACCACCGCACCAGCGTCCTACGTTCCACCCAAGCAGTGCTGGCTGCCCGCTGACAAGGGCAAAGGTAAGCATAATTGTACAAATTCATAGACTCCTCTGTGTCTCCTTTTCTGGCTTCAAAGGTAAGCATAATTGAACAAATTCATAGACTCCTCTGTGTCGCCTTTTCCGGCTTCAAAGGTAAGCATAATTGTACAAATTCATAGACTCCTCTGTGTCTCCTTTTCTGGCTTCAAAGGTAAGCATAATTGTACAAATTCATAGACTCCTCTGTGTCTCCTTTTCCGGCTTCAAAGGTAAGCATAATTGTACAAATTCATAGACTCCTCTGTGTCTACTTTTCCGGCTTTTATTTGGAGATCTTTGATAGTCGACGGGTAGTCAGAATCCATTAAAACCTGGCACAAATTCTGTCAGTGGGTATCGTGTTATTTGGTGACTGGGTGCTGGAGATCAGATATGCAGTCACTCCATGTAATAATTCGATTAGTCTGGAATCCGCTGGGCGGATTAATTGATTAGTTTCGGAGACTACCCGCCTCTACTCTGCCACATGTATACAAACTCACAAACTTCGTATTCTATCTTTATAGTGTTAGAACTCCATTTAAGTTTTTACTTTAGTTTAAATGTATTATCTTGGTTTGAGTAAAAATATCATGTGTGTGAATGCTTTGCAGGTCTAGAAATCTGGGGCACGTTCAGTCGTCAGAACGGCCAGCCGCGCATGGAGATGACGTTCACCAACAAAGCGATGCAGGCCATGAGCGGGTTCGCTATACAACTCAACAAGAACAGGTTAGTTACAAATTTTGATAGGCCGCGACATTCTATTTTTTTACGTTTTTTTTTGCAATCAGCAGCTCATTAGTTGAAAAGTTATTAATTAAAAGTATCAATATACTAGCTTCCGCCAGCGCCTTCACCCGTGTGAAAGTCGATAATTATTCCGAGGGAATATAATCCCGGGATTAAAAGTATCCTATGTGCTATTCCTGGCTATAATGAATCTCTGTGCTGGACTATGGGATGCCTCTAAGCCAAAGACTAATCATACAAAATTCAATGGCAATGAAGACCTGGATCGGGTAACAAGCATGATATACGATAAAATGCAAACTAAGTTTGTGTTTGAAAGGTCTTTCAAGGTCCAAATCCCAACAATAGAGGACTGAACGAAGGGACTAGATCCACCAGAACAAGATTGTCTGGTGTGGTACACTGATGGATCCAAAATGGAATCAGGTACAGGAGCGCAAAATAGATATACGCAAAAGGTTACAAATGTAGCAAAAGCTTAGGGAAGATGGCAACTGTATTCCGAGCAGAAACATATGCCATAATAACATGTGCTCAAGAGAATATAGATAGAGGAACCAGAGGTAAATCCATATATATTCATAGTGACAGTCAGGCTGCAATCAAAGCCATGGCATCCTACAAAGTGGACTCCAGACTTATTCTGGATGCTATCCAGACCATTAACAGGCTTGGGAAGCATAACAGGGTAAGACTGATGTGGGTCCCTGGGCACAAAGGAATCCATGGTAACGAAGTGGCAGCTGAACAGCCCTTGCCAGGCTCAGCAATTGATTTTGTGGGTCCAGAACCATGTGTAGGCATTTCGACGTGTCTCGTAAAAGCCACATTTAGGGAGTTTGCAGATCACAGACGACAAACACATTGGCTATCTAATACCGGTCTTCAACAGTCCAAGAAATTCCTGGGCTCTACGTTCAAAGCATGGGAATGCTTTTTGAATATGAGCAGGGGGCAAATCCGCTACCTGCTTGGGGCCTTTACTGGCCACTTTGGACGTGCTCATGAAGATGGGTCTAACCGCGACATCCATGTGCAGGTTGTGTGGGGAACATACGGAACGCATGGAGCACCGCATTTGCATATGCGATGCACTGGCTGGTAAGCCAATGAGTCTCCTAGGGGTTGGATATCCAAAACCAGAAGACTATAGGCTCATATCTCCTAGTCTCGTTGTAAAACTCATGAAAAGAGTTTTCAACGAGATTGGGGAGGAGTAGGTTATCTAGGAGACCACAATAGATCCCAATGGGTCGAAGTGTCAGAGTTATTTCTCGGCCCCTTCACAAGATAAGATCTCTGTACCAAGTTTTATCCAGATCCGTTCTGGCAATAACAAACATACACACTAATAATTTTCGCCTTTATTAGTGTGATTTCTCCAAGTTAGCATCTATCAAATGTCAAGATTTCATGAAAATATAGTCATTCAATCCAGTAGTTTGAAATAGGGCAGTCGTATTTGTTGATCTACATTAAGCATTTAGGTCAATAATGCAACACTAATACTTCAATGATAACATATTTGTTACGGTGGCCAAAAAACGGATAGTTGGAAAATTTTAATGTCCTGGGCAACAGCACATCCTTCGTAGGCGACCACTAGTCAACATCATCTCCATTAAAACGTTGTGGGGTGCTTACTGTTTGGCATTGTTTATCTTATGATTACGGTACCGTACCGTACGTGTACCGTATGGTGACGGACTTAAAGAATTTCACCATCCCATATCTTCCCGTGGGTGTCGTAAGAGGCGACTAAGGGAAACACCAGAGAATGGGCAGCAGCGTTCTCTGTGCACTTTAAGAACAAACTGCGATCGCCAACCCGCTTGCCAAGCGTGGCGATTACGGCAAAACCCCCCAAACCATGAAAAGCACAATTAAAAAACGGCCCCGAGTGCCCGGCAGCCCGTCTACCCTCGACTACGGTAGCGGTCGAGGCGATGGCGTGGCAAGGGGTGCAAAGAATCCCCGGAGTGGACCCGGCTACCCCAATAAATACCGACGACTGGACCTGGCAACTTATAACACGCGAACACTCCGGACCGACGAGAAGATAACCGAACTCGAGGCAGAATTGAGCAGGTTACGATGGAGTATTATAGGGTTATCTGAAGTCCGAAGAGAGGGAGAGGACTCGATAATCCTCAAATCCGGTAACCTGCTCTATTTCCGAGAGGGTGACCGGCTGTCCCAGGGTGGTGTCGGGTTTATCGTTCACAAGTCCCTTGTGAACAATGTGGTGAAGATCGAGAGTGTGTCGACCAGGGTGGCGTACCTTATACTCAGAATATCCTCAAGATATTCGCTGAAGGTCATACAGGTCTACGCTCCAACCTCGGCACACCCCGACGACGAGGTAGAGACCATGTATGAGGATATTTCTAGAGCCATGCATGGTTTCAAAACTCACTTCACCGTTGTCATGGGGGATTTCAACGCAAAACTGGGCAAACGAGATGAGGATGAGCTGCAAGTGGGGAAATTTGGAGTTGGACGTCGGAACCACCGGGGTCACCTACTGGCCAGTTTTATGGAGAAGGAAAGCCTATATGATGAATTCCTTCTTCAGAAAGCGTGAGCACAGGAAGTGGACATGGCAAAGCCCCGATGGTGCAACTAAAAACGAGATCGACTTCATCATGTCAACCAAGAAGCATATGTTCAATGATGTCTCTGTGATCAATTCGGTGAAAACCGGGAGCGATCACCGCATGGTAAGAGGCACATTGAACATTAATATCAAGCTTGAAAGGTCTCGACTGATGAAGTCCACGCTCCGTCCAGCACAGATCCAGATCCAGAACTCCGAAACCTTTCAGCTCGAACTCCAGAATCGTTTCGAGTGCCTAGGGAGCTCCGTGGACGAATACAGCGATGAGTTCGTGAAAGCTGTCCATACGGTCGGGTCTAAGTTTTTCAAGACCCGCCGTACAGATAGAAACAAAAAGTTCTCTGATCCTACTCTCAAGCTAATGAAGGAGAGGCGTGAGATGATCCTGCAGTCTTCAGACGATGCGGTGAAATACCGGCAGCTAAATAGACGGATCTCAAAGTCCTTGAAAAGCGACCTCCGTCGCTTTAATACGGAAAGTATTAAAGATGCGATTGAGCGGAATAAGGGCTCCAAGGTTTTTGCAAGAGATCTGTCTATTGGGCAGAGCCAGCTCACGAAACTGAAGACCGATGATGGCAGGATCGTATCCGCCAAACCGGAGCTTCTGAGGGAGATTGAGAGATTCTATGGGCAGTTGTACACGTCAACATGCAAACCCGTTTCGAATCTAGCAAACGACCCAAGAGCTAGATTGACCCGACACTATACCGAAGATATCCCGGAAGTTAGCCTGTACGAGATTAGGATGGCTCTGAAACAGCTTAAAAACAACAAGGCGCCGGGTGACGACGGCATCACGGCTGAACTCCTGAAGGCGGGTGGGAAACTGGTCCTTAAGGCCCTTCAAAAGCTGTTTGATTCCGTCATACTCGAGGGAAAAACGCCACAGGCATGGTGCAGGGGTGTGGTGGTACTCTTCTTCAAAAAGGGCGACAATGCCCGGCTGAAGAACTATAGGCCCATCTCACTTCTCAGCCATGTCTACAAGTTGTTTTCAAGAGTCATCACGAATCGTCTCGCGCGCAGTTTTGACGATTTCCAGCCTCCCGAACAAGCCGGATTCCGAAAAGGCTTTAGCACCGTAGACCACATACATACGCTGCGGCAGGTTATACAGAAGACCGAAGAGTACAACCTGCCTCTCTGTTTAGCGTTTGTGGACTACGAGAAAGCCTTCGATTCGATCGAGACTTGGGCTGTACTGCAGTCTCTCCAACGGTGCCAGATACCACCGGACCGGTACATTGAGGTGTTGAAGTGTTTGTACAAAAACGCCACCATGTCAGTCCGTCTTCAGGATCAGACCTCGAAACCAATTCTTCTCCAGCGTGGCGTGAGACAGGGAGACGTCATTTCTCCGAAACTGTTCACTGCTGCGCTGGAGGATGTATTCAAGGTTCTGGACTGGAAGGCCTAGGCATCAACGTTAATGGCGAGTACATCACTCACCTTCGGTTTGCCGACGACATAGTGGTCATGGCTGAGACCATGGAGAGCCTCAGTACAATGCTCGATGACCTCAGTAGAGCTTCCGAAAGAGTGGGTCTGAAAATGAATATGGACAAAACCAAGGTGATGTTGAATGCCCATGTTACACCCACTCCTATCAAGGTTGGAGACTCTACACTCGAAGTTGTGGACGACTATGTCTACCTGGGACAAACGATCCAGTTGGGTAGGGCCAACTTCGAGAAAGAGGTCAACCGTCGAATCCGACTCGGCTGGGCAGCGTTTGGGATGTTGCGCGGTGTCTTCTCGTCCAACTTACCACAGTGTCTCAAGACGAAAGTCTATGACCAGTGTGTGTTGCCAGTGATGACATATGGCTCTGAGACGTGGTCGCTTACAATGGGCCTCATCAGGAAGCTTACAGTCACTCAAAGGGCAATGGAGAGGACTATGCTCGGAGTTTCCTTGCGTGATCGAATCAAAAATGTAGAGATCCGTAAGAGAACCAGGGTTACTGACATAGCCCGAAGGATTGCCAAACTTAAGTGGCAGTGGGCAGGGCACATTGCACGCAGAACGGATGGCCGATGGGGCAGAAAGGTTCTGGAGTGGCGACCGCGAACCGGAAGACGTTGCGTTGGAAGGCCTCCCACCAGGTGGACCGATGACCTGGTGAAGGTTGCGGGGATCCGCTGGTTGCGGGACGCACGGGACCGGTCAATGTGGCGACGCTTGGGGAAGGCCTATGTCCAGCAGTGGACGTCTTTCGGCTGATATGATGATGATGATCTTATGATTTGAACTAAATTGTATGTTATTTGTTTCCAGTTTCGGCGTGTTCCCATCCGGCGGGCTGAGCGTTGGCGCTGTAGCGGCGGGTGCGGCGGCCGACGCGCCGCTGGTGCTGGCCACCAGTGGGCCTGTGCAGCGCATGGAGCCGCTCAACAACCTGCAGGTACTGTACTAGTTTTCTTATTTTTTTAAATTTATTATTGTCTATAGGCTTGCGCTTGACCACTATCTCACTTGATGGTAAGCAATGATTTTAGTAACCCATTCACTTTTGACTTAAAGACTACTAGATTATAGCTATCGGGAAACACAGACTCCGGCAGGGAATTCCACTCCTTAGCTGTACGCATAATAAAAGTGTCCCCAAAACGTTTTGTGCGTATGGGTGGAGCCGGGTGAAATTGATTCTTTTTAGCGGAAAAAAGACAAGCCTGGGTTTTAGCAGCATTAAACCTGACCAGATTGGCATCGCCCCATTCGGAGACTGATTGCAAGGACAAGTTCAAACGCTCCACCATGGACTCACGGAGAGACCGGATCTGCGGCCCGGTAGCCCGTGCGTTGGACAGGTATCTTTTAGCAACAGTGCTGTCGTCTGCATACCCAAAGGTGTGGTTTTAGCAGATCGTTAATGTGCAACAAGAATAATGTTTATTTATTTATTTATTTATTTATTTAATTATGGCACTCCAACGACTTATTCACTAAAACATTCTTTTGGGTACTGTAACAAATTAAACTTAAATCTAGAGTGAACTTGTCACTTACAGGTGTGCACAGCACTTGCATATTTAAAATTTTATAATATTACATATAATACCACATATAGGCTAACAAAGAGTACATACAGGCTAAAAAAAAAAAACAAAACTACATGACAACAATACATAAAATTTAAAAAAAAGTTATACCTAAATCTATTTTGTTGTTGCTCTAAAGATTAACACAATCTATGACAAAATAAATAGTAATTAAGTAAATAATAATATATAAGTAAGTGATGTTGCTGAGAGTACCGACCCCTGAGGGACCCCGGCATTAATATATATCCATTTGGTTCGACGAGCAGCCATCGATAACCACTCGAATGGACCGATCTCTCAGGAAGTCTGAAATCCAATCACACAGACCACCGGGCAGACCGAATGAAGGAAGCTTACCGGGCGGTTTTCGTGCCAGACCCTATCGAAAGCCATCGAGATGTCGAGGTAGACGGCAAGCGCTTCCCCGTGCCTCTCGATAGCCTCACTCCATATGTGAATGGCATACGCTAGAAGATCCCCAGTAGACCGATTTCGGCGGAAGCCGTATTGGCTTGGTTTCTAGGTATGCCAGGAGCTTAGTGTTAAGTACAGCGCGCTGTGTTACAGAGATGGGTCTGTAGTTGGCCGGGTCAGCTTGACTGCCCTTCTACTGAAGATTGACTTGCGCTACCGAAATTTTACGTGGTTTATATATGACAATCTTTATTGTTAACTAGCTGATCCGGCAAACTTTGTTTTGCCATAAAACACTCTACCTACCTACCCTACCCTATCCTACCTACCCTACCCTACCCTACCTACCCTACCCTACCCTACCTACCCTACCCTACCCTACCTACCCTACTCTACCTACCCTACCCTACCAACCCTACCCTACACTACCTACCTACCCTACCCTACCCTACCTACCCTACCCAACCCTACCTACCCTACCCTAGGTAAGGTACAATTTTTTTATTTTTATTTATTTTTTTCATAAGAACCTTCTAACAATAACAAACACAACAAAAAAAGAATAAGCGATTTCGGTCCTTCCGTTCACGCGTGATGCCGTGATTAAGGGAAATAGGGATTAATTTTTATATATATATAGATAGAATATCACTAAATAGATAGATGTACCCCCCTTTGCCGCACTTAGACTCCCATTTTGTCCCTTGTGCGGGCAGGCCTCCTATCTGTGAGAGGGAATGAGCCGTAATCCACTACGCGGTCCCAGTGCGGGTCACGCATGTCACATGTCTTCGAATTTTTGGTTCTAAGTCAAGCCGGTTTCCTTCACCGTTTTGAGAACAGTGATGAAATAATTTACACAAAAGTAAAGCGCTTGCCTGGGTTCGAACCCACGACCTACAACTTGTAAGTCGCGGCCGTTACAACTGGGCCACCACTGCTCTAGAATTTAGTTTCTATTTTTTTGTTTTGGCAAATCTTCCAATGACTTCTGCCACTGTGGGGGAAGCGGGAGGGCGTGTCAAACTTTTACTGACTAAAACTAATCCGTGTTCCTTCAAATTTATCCGCGACCAGAATATCACTATCTGGATCCCCTATTCAATCTCCATAGCCTACAAAACTTCCCTTAACTAATTAACCATAACTTGCCAACAGGTGGCGATAAAGAACAACGTGGACGTATTCTACTTCGCGTGCCTCATACCCGCGCACATCCTGTTCACGGAGGACGGCCAGCTGGACAAGCGCGTGTTCCTCACCACGTGGAAGGAGATCCCCGCCGCCAACGAGCTGCAGCACACGCTGTCCAACGTCACAGGCAACGCTGACACCATCGCACAGAAAATGACCTTGAACAACATCTTTACCATCGCCAAACGAAATGTAGAAGGGCAGGATATGCTCTACCAGTCCCTCAAACTGACCAACAACATCTGGGTACTTCTAGAACTTAAGTTACAGCCAGGCAACCCCGAAGCTACCCTCAGCCTCAAATCGAGAACTGTAGAAGTCGCCTCCTGCATATTCCAAGCGTACGAAGCTATAATTAAATCGTAATCTCAGAGATTTCTATATTTATGTATATGTTGGTCTATAATTATGAAAGTATTCCTATGTAAGTTATAAAGACTTGTTATAATTATGTAAATTCCATTACTGATGTATGATAGATGCGATTTACGAGTTAGGCCAGATGAAATATCAAACTTAAAGCGACATTAAATATGCAGCTACTTAACTCTGGTTCTTAATCAAATTAAAAACTGGAAGCAATAATAAATGAAATCTATTAATAAAACGGTTTGAGCAAAGAGATTCAATATTTGAAATTATGATTGTATAAAATGTTCTGGAAACTCTGCTGTAAATGCGCGTTATATTTTCATTATTATTATTATATAGCTGGCAACGTTTGGTGAAGCAAACGCTGTATTGTAAGACGTTATAATAAATTTATGTTATATGCATTACTTAGTTTTATTTAAACTACGCTAATGAGAAAACAAATCGACATTCATCTCGACAAGACAACTAAATTGGTTCCCATCCTATATCCAACCTTGGGCTCTAGACAGACATCTTATTAAAGAGTATGTAACACTCCCGTTTACATCTTATCGGCGATAGCCACTCGAATAGCGCATTTCAATCCTAAGGCAACGTGTGCCAGTGTGTGTTGCCAGTGATTACCTATGGCTCTGAGACGTGGTCACTCACAATGGGTCTCATTAGAAAGCTTACAGTCACCCAAAGGGCAATGGAGAGATCAGCAAGAGAACCAGCAGCCTTATTGGGTAAGTGAACACGGCAACGCAAAAGGTTTGACCGTCATCAATCGACCAATCTGTCGACACGGTAGGCGTAGTGGTTGAGGGATCGGCTGCTGCGAGTTCGATTCCCGCACGGAACAAATCCATACTAATATTATAAATGCGAAAGTAACTCTGTCTGTCTGTCTGTCTGTCTGTCTGTTACCTTTTCACGCTTAAACCGCTCAACCGATTAAGATGAAATTTGGTAGGAAGATAGTTTGAGACCTTGGAACGGACATAGGCTACTTTATTTTGCAAAAAATGCGAAGGGGGGGCATTGGGAGGGGGGTTAATTTTGAATGAAACTTCTTATTATGGCTTAAGCCGCTGAACCGATTAAGATGAAATTTGGTGTGAAGATAGTTTGAGACCCTGGGCAGGACTTAGGCTACTTCTTTTTTGCATAAAACACAAATGGGAATAAATAGGGGGGTGGGTTAGATTTGTGTGAAACTTCTTATTATGGCTTAAACCACTGAACCGATTTAGATGAAATTTGGTATGCAGATAGTATGAGACCCTGGGATGGACATAGCCTACTTTTTTGTATAAAACAAGGTGCGGGAGAAATGGGGTGGAGTAGTTATAAAATATGAAAATAATATGAAACTTCTTTTATGGCGTCCTTCTTATTCGGCTGTAGGCATGATATAATTGTTTATGAAAGATTTGAGTGTCAATTTGAAAATGTCAACTTAATGTCAGTGTCCGTGAAAGTGGTAATATAAGCAAAACTTTAAAATATTCTACTGCTTAATTTTATTAGGGAGATATTTTTTTGCTGTGGATATGCCTCGCAAGCGTAAATCTAATCTGAGCCGTAGCTCTAGCAGAGCTCGAACAGCAAGAGTAGCTAGAAGCCAAGAAACAGAGGAGCAGACTCAATCCGTCAAATTTTAGATGATGAGCGTCACGCAACCCAAAGAGCTGCTGAGACTTTCGATCAGATTCAGGCTCGCCAACTCGCAGATGCTGAGCGTCACGCAACCCAAAGAGCTGCTGAACTTTCGATCAGATTCAGGCTCGCCAACTCGCAGATGCTGAGCGTCACGCAACCCAAAGAGCTGCTGAGACTTTAGACCAGATACAGGTTCGCCAACACACAGATGCTAAGCGTCACGCAGCTCAAATAGCTGCTGAGAGTTCCAACCAGACTCGGGCTCGCCAACTCGCAGATGTTGAGCGTCACGAGACTCAAAGATCTGCTGAGACTTTCGACCAGACTCAGGCTTGCTAACTCGCAGATGCTGAGCGTCACGCAACTGAAAGGGCTGCTGCGACTTTCAACCAGACTCAAGCTCACCAACTGGCAGATGCTGAGCGTCACGCAACTTAAAGGGCTGGTGAGACTTTTGAGCAAACACAGGCCTGTCGGATTTTAGATGCCGAACGTCACGCGTCATCGATAGCTGCTGAGACGCCTGAACAATCCCAAATACGGCGTATTTTACGAGCTCAACGGCAGTCTGAAAGGAGACGTTTGCAAGAAATACATGGGAGTAGTTCCACAACGCTGCGTCTGATTATGACTCATTGATTGATTACACTAACCATCGATTAGTTCTCATAGGGAACATGGATAAAAAATTTAGATATTGTGAAGCATTCAAGTGGAATAATGAGACACCGGGTATGTGTTGCTCTGGTGGTAAAGTTTCAGTTCCAACGCTTGGTGAGCCAGAAGAACCACTCAAGTCTTTCCTTTTGTATGACAGTGATAAATCTCGCCGTTTTTTAAACAGAATAAGAAAATATAATACATGCTTCCAAGCAAGCTTGAAACAAGTGGCAGCAGAGTGACTCACCTACCCTAAACTCTACCCTATAGAGTTTCTTAACTCTAGAATTATCAGGGGTACCGTCCCATACGTTGAGGCTGAAAGTTGGTGTCCCAGTCCTGTTATTGAGAAATCTGGACGCATTCGCGATTACCATAAATAAAGCTCAAGGGCAAACACTGGAAGTTGCAGGAGTGCATTTAGAAAAAAACTGTTTTTCCCATGGGCAACTGCATGTAGCGTGTTCACGAGTATCAAGTCCACATAATCAATATGTTTTAGCAAAAGATGGTAAAACTAAAAATATTGTTTACACGACTGTGTTAAAGTAAGTTATTAAAAATTACAATTCTGTGCTCAGAACCCATTTCCACACTTTTGACGACCTAAACAATATTTATAAGAATCAAAAATCAAATTAGTACCTACTGCATTTTATGTAACGCAAAATACACTATTTTTGTACTACTAATCTGTGTTTCCTTTTCTACGTTTTACGCGAGCGTAGCCGCGGGTAAAAGCTAGTATTATTATATAAACGTGTTGCTACTAAATCAAAGACAAAGATAAAAGACAAACATTATTTATTTGAACTAGGCCATTAAGCGGCACTTTTGAACGTCAAAAAATACAAATTTTAAGTTAATAATAATTGATTCACCATCCATTTGGAAATGTAGCTTGTCATGGAGAAGAATGGACAAGAAACTCCATACTTACTCTTTAAAAAAAAGTGTTTTAGAACATTTACATAAATTTATATACGTGAGGACGATGCACTCAGCACTACTATACTACGTATAGGTATAAAGTATTACAAGCGCTAACAGGTAAATTCCTTCATTTGTTAAATAGTAACATGGTTCTCACATACTTACAAATATTGCAAACATAGGTAAATTACCTAATTCAACAACAATGGAACAGTGTGCGAGTCAATTTAAACAAAAAGAGAAGAAATAAAGGTTTAATATAGTTACGAATATAATATAAATTAACCAGTTTGATTATGTCTACACTAAAGATTTCCCTATGGAGCAGGACCAGCATGTTTCCAAGCATGTTAATCTATACTAATATTATAAAGAGGAAAGATTTTTTTGTTTGTTTGTTTGTTTGTACCGAATAGGCTCCGAAACTACTGGACCGATTTAAAACATTTTTTCACCAATAGAAAGCTACGTTATTCCTGAGTAACATAGGCTATTTTTTAATCCCGAAAACGGGTCCTGTGGCAGGGGAGTGTCACTCCGCAGTTTAGGTACGATCGGCGGGCGGTACCTTGCAGAGGGAATAACGCATTAGGTTGCCGCCTTGCCGCTTACCGCTCGGCTCGCACGTGAGCCACGTTATTTATATTATGCAGCAAATAACGATGACTTCTAAACGTACTTCTAAGGCCTTTAAAAGATATTGTTGTGTTTACGGGTGTTTAAATAAAGCAAAGAACAATGAATCGATATTAAGTTTTTTTTAAAGTACCGAAAGATTTTGAAAGGTAAGCTATTTTGTTGTACCTATTTAAATCATTACATAAATAATCTGTAACTATCGGTAGTAGGTGCATAATGAGTACGAGTTTTGTATAAAAATTTAAGCATTTTGGTGTTCCTAAAAGAATGAATAGGTGTGTGAAATACTAATAATTAGGTACCTACCTGCTTAGATATTTTAGATTTTCGTGTTGTTCACAAATATAATTTGATTTCTTTTTTTATTGAATGGTTACCGTTTTGTTAACATAAAAATAAACGCTTTAGATCCAGTTTAAAATAAATTATAATTGCCTAAGTAGTTACCTACTTAGCCTATGAATTTACCAATAGCCTGAGTAAGTGTACGCACTTGTTAAAGTTAACGTTTGTATATAAAACTAGGTACTTACTTATACCTAACGAACAAACAAAAAATATTTCCTAAGAGTTCTTCAAGCCAACTTTAAATAAACTAACAAAAAATATCACTAAAGAGTAAACAAAGAGGTAGGTACCTATACTCAATTTGAAATAACATTAGACGTCTTTACAACTCGTTTTACAGTCCGTTCAACCGATTTTGTGTTCTATCTCGTACACATAAGGATGATATAAAAAGCACAAATCTGTTACCAAAACTAACTGTTTACTACAGCTTCCATTTGTCGTATCACCAACGCAATAGAAGTCAAAATCGATTGACCGGGCTGTAAAATGGGCTTATTTAAATGTCTAATGTTATAGTAAATGAAGTTTAGGTAACCTAGTTTTCATCTGTTAAGTACCAAACAAAATGACGGTCTATAATATTCATTGTCTATCTACCTACTTGACCGTGTAATCATAGGCATCAAACATAAGAAAGATTACGCGGTCAAGTAGGTAGATAGTAGATGTAAGCGAAAGCGGCAAGTCGACAACCCTTACGAGCCGAGTCAAACCGCGCCAGACAGCGACGGAGATACGCGTTAGAAGAGAACGGCAACGTTTAGGTGAATATCACGTTAGGCACTGAGCGCTTATGCGAGCTGAATTGCACTTTTTTGCTAACTAGCAGGAGTCTCTATTTCAATGAATTGTTGCACGAAGTGAGTCTTCTGTACTTGTACTATTATTTATTCTGTGCCTGTGGGGTGGCCCACGGGAGCGAAGCCGCGGGGAACAGCTAGTTATACAATAATAATTATGCAATATTTTGTACGGCCTACAGATAGTTGTTCCGGATCTGTGTATGTGAGTTTAAATGTTTGTAAACGCACCCACAACACAGGAAGAAATTCCTAGTGTGAGGCAAAATAAAAAAAAAACAGGCGAAAATTCATTCATCTCGCATGTGATTGGTCGATTGATGCCGGTCAAACCCTTCACCTTGCCGAATTCACTTGCGCAATTCGGCTGCAGGGTTACCGACATAGCCCGAAGAACAGCCAACTTTAGCGGCAGTGGGCAGGGCACGTTGTTCGCAGAACGGATAAAACGATGGCCGAAAAGTTCTCGAGTGGCGACCGCTGGAGACGCTGCGTTGGAAGGCCTATAACCAGATGAAAAGATGACCTGGTGAGGGTGGCGGTAGTTCGCTGGATGAGAGACGCACGGGATCGGTCAATGTGGCAACGCTCGAGGGCGGCCTATGTCCAGCAGTGGACGTCTTTCGGCTGATATGATGATGATCCAAAGGCATTTCTAAACAAGTGACACTATCATGGAAAGCGTCGCGATAACGATTGGAAATAAATATGGGAATACGAAGCGCCATCGAAATGTCACGTAATCAAACCCTTACATTTTGGCATTTCGATCATCGCCATCGCTGAAAACAATGTTGACATTTCGACAATCGTCTGTCGTGTCTGGAACCTCTGCTATAGCCTTGGTGGCCACATGCTAGAGTCGGATGTCCGTGCTACCACCGGACACCAACTCCAATCGCTTCCATATTTGGTAAATAATTAGGTAATACTCTTCACACCCGCGCGACCCAAAATTTAGTAGTTTTTTGGACTTTCCTTATTATTCTATGACTTTATAAAAGAAAGCCTCAGATCAAAATGTAGATAATTAAATAGTCTTTGAGATGGTGTCAATTTCATTAAAATAAGCCCAGCGGTTTTGGTGCGATTGTCGTGTTTTTGTCCGTTTTAGACATACATTTAAATTATTAAGAAAATGGTCTAATCTATATATATAAAATGCTTTGTCCTGAATGACTGCCTGACGGATCAACGCACAGCCCAAACCGCTGAACGTAGAGATCTGAAACTTGAAAGGTGTATTCTTTCTATGATGTAGGCATCCGATAAGAAAGGATTTTCCGAAATTCTACCCCTAAGGGGGTTAAAAAGGGGGGCAAAGTTTGTATGAAAAATCTAATTCCTTCGGCTAATATTTTTGAAACTTGGCGCAAATAGTAATCTAAGTACATGATAAAGATTGACATTATTAATTTTTTGAAACTACCCCCTCAAGTCGATTTAGGGGGTGTTGAAATTTGTATGGCAGAATCTTATTTCATGGGTAACTAAACTTGAAACATTACACAAATACTAAAATAAATAAATAATAAAGGTTGTTATTATTAGTTTTTCGAAACTACCCCCAAAAGACGATTTAGGGGGTGTTAAAGTTTTTTTGAAAAATCTTATTATTAGGTTAATAAACTTGAAACTTGGCATAAATACCCAACTAAGTAAGCAACAAAAGGTTGCAATTATTAATTTTTCAAAAATACCCCCAAAAGTCGTTTTTTTTTTTTAAAGAATCTTACTTCTTAGGTTAATAAACTTGAAACTTGACACAGATATCAACCTAAGTAAACAATAAAGGTTGTCATTATAAGTTTTTCGAATGTAAACCCAAAATTTGATTTAGGGGGTGTCAAAGTTTTTTTGAAGAATCTTATTTATATCTATATAAAAGAGAAAGGTCACTCATTCATCTATCACGAAATATTGAAAACTGCTTGACGTATAAAGATGAAATTTGGCAGGGAGGTAGTTTATAGTTAGTAGACGTCCGCTAAGAACGGTTTTTTTGACAGGGCCGGATTTAGGGGGTCTAAGGGCTATCGCAAGTTAGTATGAAAGTCCTTCATTTTTTGAGCTTCTAACTTAAAATATGGGCAGGGGTGTAGTTTATAGATAGTAGACGTCCACTAAGAACGGATTTTGCGAGAGGTCCGGATTTAGGGGGTCTAAGGTCTCTCGCAAGTTTGTATGAAAGCCCTTCATTTTTTGAACTACTAATTTAAAATTTGGCTGGGACGTAGTTTATAGTTAGTAGATTTCCGCTATGAATGGATTTTGCGACAGGACTGGATTTAGGGGGTCTAAGGGCTCTCGCAAGTTAGTATGAAAGTCCTTAATTTTTTGACCTACTAACTTAAAATTTGGCAGGGATGTAGTTTATAGATATTAGACGTCCACTAAGAACGGATTTTGCGACAGAGCCGTATTTAGGGGGTCTAAGGGCTCTCGCAAGTTTATATGAAAATCCTTAATTTTTTGAACTACAAACTTAAAAGGCAGGGAGGTAGTTTATAGTTAGTAGACGACGCTCAGAACGGATTTTGCATCAGGGCCGGATTTATGGGGTCTCTCGCAAGTTTATATGAAAGTCCTTCATTTTTGAGTTACTAACTTAAAATTTGGCAGGGAGGTAGATTATAGTTAGTAGACATCTGCTAAGAACGGATTTTTCGACAGGGCCGGATTTAGGGGGTCTAAGGGCTATCGCAAATTAGTATGAAAGTCCTTAATATTTTGAACTACAAACTTAAAAGGCAGGGAGGTAGTTTATAGTTAGTAGACGACGCTCAGAACGGATTTTGCAACAGGGCCGGGTTTATGGGGTCTCTCGCAAGTTTATATGAAAGTCCTTCATTTTTTGAGTTACTAACTTAAAATTTAGCAGGGAGGTAGATTATAGTAGACGTCTGCTAAGAACGGATTTTTCGACAGGGCCGGACTGCGAGGGTCTAAGGGCACGCGCAAGTTTATATGAAAGTGCTTCATTATTTGAACCATAATCTTGAAATTTGGCATGGAGGTAGTTTATAGTTAGTAAACGTCCGCTAAGAACGGATTTTGCGACAGGGCCGGATTTAGGGGTCTAAGGGTTCTCGCAAGTTTGCATGAAAGTCCTTCATTTTTCGTGCTACAAACTTGAAATTTGGCATGAAAGTAGTTTATAGTTAATTATTTAATAGATGTCAGCTAAGAACGGATTTTGCGACAGGGCCGGATAAAGGAGGTCACTTTCATATAAACTTGCGAGAGCACATTCTCGCAAGTTTATATGAAAGTGCTTAATTTTTGAACTACAATCTTGAAATTTGGCATGGAAGTAGTTCATAGTTAGTAAACGCCTGCTAAGAACGGATTTTGCTCCAGGGCCGGCTTTAGGGGTCTAAGGGCTCGCGCAAGTTTGTATGAAAGTCCTTCATTTTTTGTGCTACAAACTTGAAATTTGTCATGAAATTAGTTTATAGTTTGTAGATGTCAGCTAAGAACGGCTATTGCGACAGGGCCGCATATAGGAGGTCTAAGGGCTCTCGAAAGTTTATATGAAAGTGCTTCATTTTTTGAACTACTATCTTGAAATTTGGCATGGAGGTAGTTCATAGTTAGTAAACGTCCGCTAAGAACGGATTTTGCGACAGGGCCAGATTAAGGCGGTTTAAGGGCTCTCACATGTTTGTATGAAAGTCCGGATGTCTTTTTGTACTACTGTCCTGAAATTTAGCTCTCTCTATTTTTTTTTCTAATTTGTGCTTTAAAAAATGATGCTTATAGGCATGTTCTGTTGACTGAAATATAAAAATAGTTTGCGTTAAACATCATTAAACTTTATATCTTCTTAACCACGCGCACGAAGTCGCGGGCAACAGCTAGTGTAACATATAAGTTTTTCCAAAAAATTACGGCTAGCCGTTTAGACGTGATTCTCGTTTTAAAATCAGCTACTCAGAGTTATCTGTGCCTTAAGTAAAGAGTGAATAGGTTTCTTCAAGGCAAGCGTGCTACATCGTCGACCACATGATCGCTTATCCTCAGGAGAGATATTGGTCAAGCGCGAGCCTATCAATAATAAAAAAGACATAATTCACAAGTCAAGATGGTATTACTACACGTTAGAATGAAGGTATCTATCTACCTACAAATAGGTACACATACAGATAATTCAAAAGTCAAAGTGCTACACTACCTTTTGGCAGCAGCTTCGCCTGCGTGCAAAGTCGAAAGTTATCCCCCGGGAACATACTACTGCTACCATATTAGTGGTGGTATTATCCCTCGGGAACATACTACTGCTACCATAACAGTGGTGGTATTATCCTTCGGGAACATACTACTGCGACCATGTCCGCTGTTCTATTATGTTCTAATTTATTTATTTAAACTTCATGCACAAAGGTACAATGGCGGACTTAATGCCTTAGGCATTCTCTATCAGTCAACCAAGGGTGGTGGAGAGATAACATGGCAGCTGCATTGTTTAAACCGTGGAATGAAAACAACAAAACAAAAAATAACAATAATATGTCACTTAAATGAATGTGAGTGAAGCAAAAGAAGTATATGTAAGGATCGTAACAGGTGGTGTTCTGTAGTTTCTGCCCACCCCCATGGGAAAAAGGCGTGAGTTTATGTATGTATGTATGTATGTCACTTAAATACATATGTTACATACATATATACATATTATAATACATACCTATATAAATATATCTATATATATATACATATATTAATAAAGTAACGAAAAGAAGTTATAGAGATGACCCCTCTTTCCAGGCTATGGTCTACTCGAATTTTGTTTTTTTATCCTTTAACTTTCAGTTATGTAGGCCTAGTTTTTTGATCAGTAGTTAACTCTACCAATCAATGGTTAATATGCTAAATTGTTAACCAATGGTTTCAAAATTCGGTAATACGCGTCTACTCGTCAATTGTTTACACGGGCGGTTTAATTTATCATATCCGTGTTTCCATCATCACAAGTGTACAGAACAATCATAGTACGCTTGAACAAAGTGTATAGACTGTCGTCGTTTTGGTATGGTAAAATCACAGATTTATTTTTAATTCGCTAATTTACGAAATGATTGCGCGTCTACAAACGCTGATGTAGCTTAACCTACTTAATATTACGAAATGTGCGGGTTCACCGTACATACTGCCAACTCTGCAGGAGAAGACCATACCAAGATTAAACCTAGTGTGGCTAAATATAATAAAAATGATGACATAGGATAAATGATACAAGTTTCAATAAAAGGTGATACAAGTTGATTTCAATAACTAACTGTATTGTCTACTAGTCTGATCTTAATCAAGTTCATACTTATGTAGAAAGTTCATTTTTAATTGCAGGTCCCTTTTACTAATTTTACTAAACTCACTGATCACTGGCTCAGTAGCACCCGCGCTCGCAGTAGATCCCGGCCTGCGAGGTCGGGTCGCGTCTCTTCGTCCAGGGCTAGCTCGCCCTCCGGTACATGTACTGCCATCATCTCGTGCTGTTCTTATGTAAGCTTGGCTAATAACAAGAGCAGTAAATCGACTGTGATTGGTAGAATAATGGGATGCTTCGCCGATGAGCATATTCTGGCGTGTTTTAGACGTCCAGCCGGCGCGAGACGTTATAAGGCTTCTGACTGACTAAATTATTTTGTTTTTATGATGGGGGACTGGTATATGATTTGAGTTGCATCTTTCCTCTCACAACCTTTCAGCCATTTTGGCTCTTCCCACCACAACGAATGATTTATAACTACTGATAAGACGTTAATCTTCGTGTTTCATAATCAGCTGTGTTTTCTTCCGAGCTGACATGGCGTGATGGCTGCTGATGACATGATGAAGGTATCAGATGTGGCGTGCCATTTTATTGAAACATTACGGAACTGTCACGAAATACTCAACGAATATAATCAAGTGTATGGCTGCGATTTGAACACACCTTGATTTATACAACCGATGGATTGTTACCCGTAATTACAGAATCCGGCTCGAAGGACCCATAAAAAGGACGACGATAGTCTGTACACTTTGTTCAAGTGCACGATGATTGATCAGTACACTTGTGATGATGGAAACCCGGGGATGATTAATTAAACCGCCCGTGTTGAGTGTGGTAAAATCACTGATAAATGTAGCGAAGTAAAAATAAATAGTTACTTCGCTAGTTTACGAAATGATCGCGCGTATGCAAATGCCGATGTAACATAACCGTTTAAATATTACGAGATGTGCGGGATTACCGAACACGTAGGATTTATTTAAGTCATTGATTGAATTCAGAAGTCAGCCCTTTGACTGACTATGCAAAAATTTATCATATGTAAATGATGCCTACTTTATGTGTTTACTAATTATTTGTTTCTGTACTTGAAATCAGCAGTGCGGCGTTACTTATGTCTGCCGCGGTAACCAAACGATATCGAGATGCAGCTTTTTGTGCGTAACTGTACAGCGTCATCTACCAGCCGTGTCGGGAGTTAGCGGCGCGTTGAATATAGGTATGCAGTGAGTCATTAGAATTTATTAATGTAGTCCCCTTTTAAATAACTTCTAGACCTTAGATTTTATATTGCCTGTAATAGCTTTAAGCGTTTTCTTGTTCAAAGGGAACATTCATTATACCGCTATGAAAAGGCCTATGTGCTACTACGGATCAGGATGAAATTTGGCACAGAGATAGATTATATAGTCTGGAGTCTGGAGTAGCAGATAGGTCTTTTCATGGCGGTATGATATTCCCTTTCTCATCATCTTCCTGCCCTTGTCCCATATTACTTGGGGTCGGCGCAACACGTTTTCTTCTTTCATACCGTTCTGTCCTCCGTCTCGCCATCACTGACTCCCTTTTCTTTCATATTACTCCTCACACAGTCCATCCATCTTTCCTATGGCCGTCCCCTCCCTCTCCATCCATCCACATTTATATTCATAACTCTTTGCGTTTTATCCCTCCTCATCAGATGACCGTATAGGACAAACGGTTTCCTTTCAACTTTTCTGTCACTGGCGCCACTTTCAAACTTCCTCTAATATACTCATTTCTCACTTTGTACATTCTCGTCACTCCGCACATCGACCTCAACATTCTAATTTCTGCTACATGCAATCTCTTTTCATCCATCTTTTTCACAGCCCATCATTCTGATCCATACAGTACGACAGGTCTAATCACGGACTTTTAAATTTCCCCCTTTAACTTATACATTTTTTTGTATAATGTTCCCTTTTAAAACTACATTAATAAATTATAATGACTCACTGCTCACCTTTATTCAATGCGCCGCCAACTACCAACAGGGTTGATAGATGGCGCTGTACAGCGCAACACACAAAAAGCTACATTACGCTATAGTTTCGTAACCGCGGCAGATATAACGGGGATATAACATCAATAACGATATGTGGGTGTATGTGGGTCAAATCTTGCAATTGAATTTTAAAGCTTCTCTTCCACCGATTCAGATGAAATTTTGTTTGGATGACAATGCATGGTTAGCTAAGTGACATCATCTTAAATCTAATATGGCGGTTCTTTTTTAGGGTTCCGTACCCAAAGGGTAAAAACGGGACCCTATTACTGAGACTTCGCTGTCCGTCTGTCTGTCTGTCTGTCTGTCACCAGGCTGTATCTCATGAACCGTGATAGTTAGACAGTTGAAATTTTCACAGATGATGTATTCCTGTTGCCGCTATAACAACAAATACTAAAAACAGTATAAAATTAATATTTAAGGTGGGCTCCCATACAACAAACGTGATATTTATGCCGTTTTTTGCTCGATATTAATAACGGCAACAGGTAAACGCTTGAAATATTCACAGAATATTTAGTTGTATATTCTCTTCAAAAAATAATAATTATTAAATTAAAATAAAATAAATTAAGGGGGGCTGCCATACAACAAACGTGATTTTTTTGCAGTTGCGATAATGGTACGGAACCCTTCGTGTGCGAGTCCGACTCGTACTTGGCCGGTTTTTATTATTTGTTATTGTAGATAGGCAAAGTCAAAGTCAAATATATTTATTTCAATTAGGCCAATAAGCGGCACTTTTGAACGTCAAAAATTAAATGTTAATAAAAAATGTACAAGTAATAAAAATTGACTCTACCGTGCATTCGGAAAGTAGCTTGTTATGGAGAAGAACGCACAAGAAACTCCAATAGGCTCGCGCTTGACCACTATCTCACCTGATGGTAAGCGATGATGTGGTCGACGGTGTAACACGCTTGCCTAGAAATAACCTATTCACTCTTGACTTAAAGACCCCGAGGTTGTAGCTATCGGGAAACAGACTCCGGCAGGGAATTCCACTCCTTTCCTTTTCATGAATAATTTTATTGACATTTTTTCAATAGCTTTCGCAACGCTTTCGTTGACAGCATGACACAAGTGTAGAACCTCGGGTCACAGTTCAAGACATTTCCAAGTCAAAAAATAAAAACACTGGCACTAATTTCAGTTACTTTATTAAATAATTTCATTTTACAACCAGTATTGAATGCAGTAACAGTTCATCACATTATAGTACATACACATTAATATAATAGACAATTTGATAATGTGGTTACAGACACATAGACAATACGTATTTATAGACTGAGTAATGGAGTACACAATTACAAGATACACTTTTAAGGAGTACATTTTAATAATCAATAATCAGCTAGTGTATATTAAAGTTACTATAAAACAAACCAGTCGTGAAGGAAGTTAAAAAAAAATACATGTTCTATGTACCTATCAGATATGTTTCAAGTCTACGATAAAGCAACAACTCATTTGTAACAAATAAATCATAGAATAACAGTCTGATCACACGAATATTACAAATTAAATAATAAAAATGTATATGCCATCTAGTTATTTACAAAAGTTAGCTAACTAAATAACAAAGAACCTAATATTATTTTGTAAGTTACGCCACTTGGCCGTCTAAATACTGACTGGCTGGCCGCTGACCGCTGGCCGGTCGCCGCGAGATATCTAACAGATTATAATTAATTTCCTACAAAAAACCTACGCTAAATAAATTAAAGTCCAAGCCTAGATTCGGCGCCGATGTAGTACTCAGAAGCTCTTCTTTAAAGATATTTTTTAAATCTGGAATGCATTCATTTTTCGAACCTGGCAACAATGCCCAGGACACCGGCGCCATCTGTTACTAAATACACAGAATCACCTAAAAATCTTTATCAAACCGCGTTAATAATTTCATATCAAAAGCTTCTCTATGAATACATCAAAGATTCGAATGTATACCTAATCGAATAATGTATAATGACGTTCAAAAGTGTAATACATATTATTGTTTTTACTGAGCAGTCTAGTTTAGGAGCCATCGTTACATTTAATTCCAAGCGTCGAGTACTATTGCTACGCTGTATAATTGTATAATAATCATCGCTGGTATGGGGTGTATGGTTTAATTAATTAGAGAACAATATCATTCGCACTGAGGAGTCTTTGATCTCACACATTCATAATAAACCGACACTTTTTGACACCTAACATTCACGTGTTATTGACAGCTGTCATTTTTGACGTTTAATAACTGTCATATTTGACGCTTGACAGCTGTCATTGTTGACGTGTGAGAGCTGTCATTACTGACTTTTGCCAGGTGACGGTGACGTTTCAGTGATCAGTCGAGCACGATATGCGGCGCGGGCGGCTGGCGGCTACAGAACACGGCGCAGAGCGCTGGCAGCGCACGCGTGAGCAGGCCGGCGCCGGCGGGCTGCTGTTATGCGAACGACTCCTTCGTAGGGCTCATCTGCTTGCTGGAGCCGACGCTCGAGCGGCTCTCGCGGCCGCCGGACGACTGAGATCTGTAGAGAAGAGTGACAGTTAGTGAGTATATAGTTAAAAGTTCAGTCAGTTACAGCGCGCCGGAAATTGGCTGCAAGTGGAGATTCTGGCGTGTGCAATGTTTTCAATAGAATCACCGCATCATTTTAACATTATTATAAACTATCGATATGGCTCTGTTTTTCACTACGCTGATCATTAAGTCTGGAATAGGACTATACCGCTATTAGTTGCAAAAATCCTCAAATGGCACAAAAATTAGGAGTTGTATGTTTGAGTCATATGGTGTTGAAACACTAGGGCCATGGGTCCAAGTGCTCATTGAGTTTTTTGGGATATCAGCAAATAGTTAGACGGCTCCTCACTTGATCAGAGGACTTTTTTTCGGCCAGAGAATCACCATTGCACATTCAACGTGGCAATGGTGAAAGACAGCAATGTGAACAATTTTTTTAATGCCCAATGAATTCATCCCCTCCCCCTTTTTATTCTAGCTTGTAAATAATTATTATAAGCTTGTATATGCTATGTTATTGAAATTTGATGTCGTTACTTTTCTAACGGTTTCACATCTGAAACGTCTGAGAGAACAGAAAGGGGTAAGCAGAAGCATGGCTTACTTGTGTGTGTCCAGGTGCACACTGTTGCGTGACGGCGCGGAGGGACTGAGCTTGTGGTTGGCGAGGAACGTGCCGATGGACTCGTCCGAGCTGTAGCTGTCGTTGTCGCTGGAACGATACACGTTGGTTAGTTATATGAGAGAAGATAAAATTATGTGTATTTTTTTTTTTAATCATTTTTTTTTAGGTACTCTTCTCAGCAATCCCTTTCATTTGATACCCATATCATGGCAGTGCATAAAAATTAAGTAGTCCGCCATCTTGGGCCATCCACCATATTGGATTTAGAATGACGTCATTTAGCTAACCATGCATTGTCATCCAAACTAAACGTGTATGCAAAATTTCATCTTAATCGGTGGAGGGTAACTGCTTTAAAGTTCTGAACTGAATTCTGAACTTTCTGAGCTGAATTTAGCTTTTGCTAAAAAAACAAAAAAACTGAAAGCTTGCAAAAAGAAGAGAAGATTAAAATATTTATTTTTATTAAGGATAGGCTCGCTTTCGACCACTATTTCAACTGATATGGGTGTTTGTGTATGTGAGTTTATATGTTTGTAAACGCACCCACGATACAGGAATAAATTCCTAGTGTGGGGCAATGTTTAAAAAAAAAAAAAAAAATTAAGCAATGATGGGGTCGACGGTGATGAACACTTGCCTAAAAGGAACCTCTTCACTCTTATTCGCTCTTTACCTCCTTTAAAAAGTAACATAATAAAGGGGCCCGAATTTACGAAACGTACAGTCAGCAAAGTTAATATCTGACCCATCTAGCTAAACCTGCGTTTGAAATTAACAAAACGGGAAAGATTAACTGTGAACTATGCGTGCATTTTGAATATTAACAAAACGGGTCAGAGGGTCTGTGTAAATTAGTCCTACTTTGTTTTTTTCGAACTTCTGTCGGCGCTTACGCCCGCGTTTGTCCCAAGGGTATTCGGCAATTGTCCCAAGGGAACGTACTCCCGGAATAAAAATGTCCTTTGTCCTTCTCCATCATCAAAATTCATCTAATTAGGTTCTGCGGATGAGGAGTAAAACCGTAACAAACAGACAGAGAGAAAGATAGAGTTACTTTTGCGTTCATAATATTAGTATTAATATAGATAGTCACCTGTCAGTATCCCTGGAGTCCCCGGGACTGCTGAGGTCGCCGGCGATGGCCTCCTGCAGCGCGGTGGCGCGGCGAGCTGCCAGGCGCGCCTCGTCCCTGGCGGATGCAGCCTCAGAGGCTGCGGCGGCGGCGGCAGCTTCTGCGGCTGCCTTAGCGCGGGCTGCCTCGCTGAGCTTGGCGTTTAGAGCACTGTTCTCTTCTTTGAGTTCGCTGTTGGTGGGAAGATTGGGTTTAGTATGAGGTAAGGTGATGGACCACGGATGACAGTTTTGAAGTAGTTATAACAATAAATAATAATAATTCATTTAGTTTCAGTAATATTACATTTATAAGTAGGTATTACATAAAAAAATATTCATTCGATATTTAAATTAAAATGTCATTCATTAGCATTAGACAAGAAAAAAATACTGAAATCATGAATATTAAATCCAACCAAGTTACAATTTAACTGTCAGCAACACTGTCATAAAAGTATAAACATGCATGTTAACTGCAGGAAACTGCATCTTCAACGGCAAATTTAGAAGCTGACGTGCAGTTCATTGCAGCCATCTGTTCGAGTCTAATATTTCATTCATTCATGTATGTGTGTATGTGTGTGTATGTGTGTGTGTGTGTGTGTATGTATGTGATCTTTATCAACATTATTGCGACCGAGGATATTACGCACATTCCAAGATAGACTGATCGTTGTCATGCCATGTCATATTAAGGTTTTAATTGAAACCTCAACTGGGTCAACCTTTCAATTAATTTCTTTACTTACACACTACTACTCCTACTCCACTACACCCACTCACTACCACTTACTCTCTACTCTCTCTCTTCTACTCTACTTCTACTTACTTTCTATTTATTTATAATTTATTTTTTTCTACACATTATTTTTTTGTTAGCTGTTATTTTTTATTTTTTTTATTCACGTTATATGAGGGACCATGCAAATAAGTGTCTGACATGGTCTTTTGAGGAAAGAACCACACATACATGTATGAATCTGTACAGTAATAAATAAATAATTATTATATGACTCACCGCAATTGCCTGGTAAACTTGCGTACTTCATCAGCAGTAAGCTGCTCCCTGGCGCGAGCAGTGCCCAGCTCAGTCGCGAGCTGCTCGTGCGCCTCCCGCAGACGGGACAGCTGGCCTTCCAGCCGAGAGCGAGCCGTCGCTTCCAGCTCTAGGCTGGATTCTAACTCCTGGAGAAGAAAACGGAACGAGTGTTATGAAAATTGTGAGAAGCTGCTGATGAGAAATGTATGATTCTGTGGCAGTATTGTGCTGAGCAAAGATATTTTTCTGACAGTTTTTTTTAACACAACAAAGAGCATTCCTAGATTTAAAAAGAGTATGCTTCGATGGTTTGGTCATGTTTATAGGAAGAAAAAAATTGCGAATAGCCAAAGATAGATGTGAGTGAAAACTTTGAGGAGGACGCCGAGACGGCTGAAGAAAATACACGGATCTTATTTGTAACGTTCTTTAGAAAGGCAGACGCGCAGTACTCATAACCGGTGTGCGTGTATGAACGTAGACCAAGCAAAATGAGTAATAAAGAAAAAAAATTGTATGAATGAGTAGTAATTACTCATTTTTAACCCCCGACTGAAAAAGAGGGATGTTATAAGTTTAACGTGTGTTGCTGTGTATTTGTGTGTCTGTGGCGTCATAGCTCCTAAACGGATGAACCGATTTTGATTTAGCTTTTTTTGTTTGAAAGGTGACTTTGTCGAATGTTCTTAGCTGTTTGAATAAAATCGGTTCAGCCGTCCAAAAGTTATTTGCATTTTACTCTTTGAATCTGGATTTTTCGCATAATATCGTGTCATTATTACGTGTTTCGATAGATTGTCGATTGAAGCGTGTCTGCTAGTTGGTATATTATATGTAGTTTAAAAAGCATGAAATAAAAATTAAAATCGGGGGTTTTTTTTAATTTGTAATTTTATCTTATGTTTGGCCTTAATTAAGGATCCTAGCAAGTGGCGTTTCTGAAAGGCAAAAATCCTGAGATTATGTACGTGTGTAGATCATACCTTGTTCCTCAACTCGAGGCGTCTCTCGGCCTCCATGTGCCCGTGCGAGTGTCCCGCCTCAGCATGCGCCAGCTTGGCGGACAGCTCGGCCAGCTTGTCCCGCGCCGCGCGCGCTTCCTCCGCGGCGCTGTCGGCGCGCGCGGCTGCCTCGCGAGCCTCGCTCTGTGCCGCGCACAGGGCGCTCGTGCTTGATCGGTATTTCTTGAGGAGCTGGGAAGAGGAGAATTGGCCGGTTAGTTGCCGTTTTTACAATCAAAATTACGTAGTAACATTACTATCAGTGAGTCTACTCCCTATCTCCGTCAACGAAGTTACGGGCCCCGCCGAAAGTATTCCGAAACGTCAGAATGAAAAAAAAACAAGTGTTTAGTTAAATTTTTTGGACGGGTAAAAACACATCGGGAGTAGGTACAAGGTTCATTCTTAGTTCGGACCCCGAACGAATCATCATGATTAGAAAACGCCCGTAACTTAGGCCGAAAATACGGACTTCGTGCTTAGGGAGTAAGACATGTCAGATCCCAAATCACAAATATCACGTCTGGTGTCCCAAAGTAATTTGTAAGTGTTACCTCTGCAGCCTCCTCCTCCGCATCATCGAGCTGTGCCCTGGCGGCGGCCGCGTCCCTGGCGGCAGTCATGGCCCGTTCAGCGGCATCGGTTCGCGCTCTGTTGGCCTCTTCAAGCGCTGCGTTCGCTTCAGCCGCTTCTGCTTCAGCGGTCTGACGGGCTTTTGTTGCGGCGCGTACTGCTAGCTCTAGGTCTTCAACCTGACGGGGTAAGGGTTGGTTTGTGGTGAGATATAATTCTAGATTTTCAAATGCATCTGCCTCTACGTCTACTATCGATATTATACCTATCCTATGCTTTGTATTATGCCCGACTATGGCCAACGTTGGAATTCTAAGTCGATTTTTAATTGAATATTTGTAACACAAAGTATTGGTTGCAATAGAATTTAAACGTTGTGTTCCATAATATAGTTTCTTGTTCCAAAATCGTCGTTCCAAATTTCTAAAGTCAACCACTGCACCTATTCGAAAAATTCGTTCTACCATTTGAAAAGTACGTTTTTCTACAACCCTGTCTATTATGAAACACATTGCCTAAGAAATTAGTTTCAAAATATTAACATTTAGACAAGATTATAAAAAAAAAAATAAAAAAAAAAAAAAATTACGAAATTACTTTTTTATGGATCATTATGTAACTGGCAGAATAATACTGAACCTGTTACCTCTCGAAAAAGCGCGCGTTGATTGTGTGTATATAGTCTGTGGTTTTTAGTCTGAACGTTTCTAATAAATTGTTGTTGGAACTTATTAAGTATTTTTTAATTTAATTAAGTAAGCTCATCAGGTAGTAGAAAAAGAATCGTTCGTGTCTCGCATAAAAAGGCTTTATTTTAACTCTCGCATGTAGCTTTCGAAATTGGCTACATCGCTCTTGTTAAAATCTCGACTTTTTATGCCCGACACGAAATGTACTATATTGTAGGTATAATTTATAAGAGTAACCCGTACAGAGCCAGGGTTGGCGACTAGTCGTAAATAAATAGCTAAATACCTGGTTCTTCAGTTGTCTGATCTGTGCCTTAGCGCCGCCTTCCTTCTCCTTCTGTTCGAGCATCGTCTGCGCGTCGCGGAGCAAGGCGCGGTATCTCTTCAGGTCCCTGCAAATGACATCAATATTAACTAACAGATCTTAGGCTATACCGGGTTAAGGCACACACAGGACACGGTGTCCCTGCGCTAACAAAGAAAATTTAGTTCACTTAAATGTCACGAGATGGCGCGGTATGCATCGATTTGTTATTGAATTGTGTGTAAAATTAACATTTTCTAGAACTGATCATAAAAATTGTATGCGCCGCGCCATCTATTGGAATCAATTTTAAACAACATTGTTTAAAATTTATTCCAATAGGTAGCGTGGTTTTAAATTCAGAAATTTAAAACCACGCCACCACTCGATTTTTTGAGTTTGTGTTGTAACACATGTTGGTACAATGAAACTATAAAAACGTGCAAAAAATTACTATAAAACAAATCGTCACTGTATTTAAAGATAAAAATATTCACGAACCGAAAAAACCCTTTTACTTGCAAATCACTGCTAACACCGTCTATAGCCGTGGAACGGAACCGAACGCTTGGTCCTCTTATCTCTGAGTGCTCGCACTCAAGCTGACGTAGTCCTAGCTTACCTCTTGAGTCTCTGCAACAGCTGTGCTTGCTCGTGGTTCTCAGCGCGCGCGGTCTCCTCTAGCGCGGCGAGACGTCTCTCAAGTTCGTGTCGCTCTCTCAGCAGCAGGCTGCGCTCTGAGTGCTCGCACTCAAGCTGACGTAGTCCTAGCTTACCTCTTGAGTCTCTGCAACAGCTGTGCTTGCTCGTGGTTCTCAGCGCGCGCGGTCTCCTCTAGCGCGGCGAGACGTCTCTCAAGTTCGTGTCGCTCTCTCAGCAGCAGGCTGCGCTCTGAGTGCTCGCACTCAAGCTGACGTAGTCCTAGCTTACCTCTTGAGTCTCTGCAACAGCTGTGCTTGCTCGTGGTTCTCAGCGCGCGCGGTCTCCTCTAGCGCGGCGAGACGTCTCTCAAGTTCGTGTCGCTCTCTCAGCAGCAGGCTGCGCTCTGAGTGCTCGCACTCAAGCTGACGTAGTCCTAGCTTACCTCTTGAGTCTCTGCAACAGCTGTGCTTGCTCGTGGTTCTCAGCGCGCGCGGTCTCCTCTAGCGCGGCGAGACGTCTCTCAAGTTCGTGTCGCTCTCTCAGCAGCAGGCTGCGCTCTGAGTGCTCGCACTCAAGCTGACGTAGTCCTAGCTTACCTCTTGAGTCTCTGCAACAGCTGTGCTTGCTCGTGGTTCTCAGCGCGCGCGGTCTCCTCTAGCGCGGCGAGACGTCTCTCAAGTTCGTGTCGCTCTCTCAGCAGCAGGCTGCGCTCTGAGTGCTCGCACTCAAGCTGACGTAGTCCTAGCTTACCTCTTGAGTCTCTGCAACAGCTGTGCTTGCTCGTGGTTCTCAGCGCGCGCGGTCTCCTCTAGCGCGGCGAGACGTCTCTCAAGTTCGTGTCGCTCTCTCAGCAGCAGGCTGCGCTCTGAGTGCTCGCTCTCGAGTTGACTTTCTAGCACTGCGGAGGAAAATAAATAGATTACATCATTAAAAGTTAGATATGTCAGATAAATATTACTGGATTGCCTTTCAAGGAACGAAAAACTATTTGTATTTTTCCACTACCTACCGTGTCTATTATGTAACACATTACCTACGAAATTCGTTTCGAAATATGAACATTTAAACACAAGATTATAAAATCAAAATTACATAATAACAGTTACGAAATGACTTTTGTATGGATCATTATGTAACTGGCAGAATGATACTGAACCTGTTACCTCTCGAAAAAGCGCGCGTTGATTGTGTGTATATAGTCTGTGGTTTTTAGTCTGAACGTTTCTAATAAATTGTTGTTGGAACTTATTTGCATTTAATTAAGTAAGCTCATCAGGTAGTGGAAAAAGAATCGTTCGTGTCTCGCATAAATAGGCTTTATTTTAACACTCGCTTTCGATTTCCCCTTCGGCTCACGTCGAAATTGGCTACATCGCTCGTGTCATCTCGATTTTTTTATGCTTGACACGAAATGTACTATTTTATGACTCTGATAAGATTAAGAGTCGTTGAGACAGAGTCTTAGCAAAGCGATGCGTCGATCTATAAATATACATAGCATACTGACCCCTATATCCAACGTCAAGTGGAATCGAAGTGACCCCTCAAAGTCTGTATGAGTGAATTCGCGCGTCTTTTGTTTATCTTGATAGGAATATTGCCTAACGTTATGGATATAGGGGTCAATATGCTACGTACATTTTTAGACTGACGCATGCTTCGACTCTGTCTGAGTGTGCTTTGACTGTTACATTGTATCAGAAGAACGTAGCCTAGAATTTTCGCATTTTCATAATCTTTTCACAAACACTCCTCGATCCCAAAACATTAGCGATAGACGACTATATTGGCTGATACAAAAGCTCATTAGTATGAGAACTTTCTTTGCCCATTCACATGCCAGTAATAATACTGTCGTATTTGAACTTCAGTTAATCTTTTGATTTTGCAGAATTTAGGAAGAAATAATCCTCAAAGTCGTTAGAACCATAGATACGGTAAGCAACACTTACTCTTCAGTTTCTTGGCAGCGTTGGCGCGCGTCTCCTCCATCTCGTCGTCCCTGGCGGCGGCCTCGAGCCGAGCCTCCTTGCGCTGCTGCTCCAGCAACATCTCCAGCCGGAGCTTGGAGCTTTCCAACAGCTGGAACAAAGATATACGATATTTGAATATTCGGAGGATAAAGGGAAAACGACAGGCTGTATTGATTTCTGTTATGGACCCATGAGTTAATTTTAATCCTAATTGTTTAGCAACTGGGCTTATCCCAGATCCCGTTGTGCCTATTGGCCAAGCTTTGTTCCGTTTCCTGCTTGATATGGAGGGAAGTGGTTTTTTTTTTTTTTCCCTCCGCTGTTTCTTAGAAGCTTTTACTCACCTGTATCTGTCCGGCCAGTTCGTCCAGCTCCTCCTCCTGGTCTCTCACTCTCCGCTCCAGCTCGGTCTTGTTCCTCCTGAGCGCGGTGACCTCGTCACCTCCCCCCCCTCGTTCTTCTAGCTCGCGCGTAGCGGCTGCCAGTCGCTCTTCTTTCAGCTCCAGTTCCAGACGAGCTTCCTGTGGGTAGAAAGATGGTATTTAGAAAAAACTGTAGGAATCTTCTCGACTCGCACCTTTCATCGTAATTATTAGTACTATTCTGGCCCCATGGTGTAGAACCCACTGCTAGTGAGGGTTAGATTACAGTCGTATTACGTAAATAGGGCTAAGCGGTATTTGGCCAGCACTAAAAGGATTTTTTGGAATTTTAAGGGCTATGTGAGCTATGCCTTAAAAACCTGTAACTGAGCCGTCTGACCATGGTGTCTTTGAGACAAAATTTCTGCCACAGTCAATTTTCAGAGCACAAAAATGATTTTACTAACGGTTCAATTCTAGTTCTTTTCCGTATGAAAATACTTTTAGACCTAGTTGCAACGGCAGTCTCTCCATAGCCAAGGGCCAATCTTATCGGGGACTGTCCTCGTTCCTATATCTTATAGTCATACTCACAGAGAGGCTTTGTTCGATGGCGTACTTCTCGGCGTGCGCTTGGTCGCGCTCCCTCGACAGGCGCTCCTTAGCGCTGCGCTCGCGCTTAAGTTCTTCTTGCGCCGCTTGAAGCTCGCCGTCGAACTTGCGCTGTCGCTTTTCTAACAGATTGTTGCGGCATGTCTGGAATGGAACAAATATTCAGATTTAATATTATCACATACTACATAAACTTACGCCTTTTTCAGGGTAGGCAGAAACGCCTCCTGCAAATTGCCCGAAGAAAGATCTAATCCAGAAAACAACTTAGTGTGTAAAAAGTAGGAGGGATGAAATCTCAGGCTACTAAGGCTCCATCACTCCAACACAACACCTCTCATCAAACTGCTTCCCTTCTGCTTTCAAACTGGTAAGTTTGAAAGTTGGTGGTGGCACGGATGTCCGTACCTCGGAAAGAAAAAGTCGTTGGTCCTTCGCCTGATCTCTCTCCGGTCTTGTCGGATTGCATCCAAAGGTCCCATCGGACTATGAGAGTAAGGGAACAGACACTGCATCTCTGTTTGCGCACACATTTGTAGACGAGTAGTGGTAGTAGTAGTCGTGAGACTCCATTTTCCACACCCAAACTCTCATTCAATCCGTGGTGCGTGGGGATTCTGGCTAACATAGCCAGCCTAGCTCCACCCAAAAGCATAGAAGCTTTCTGGGAGTTTCACAGGCTTTGCGGAGCGACCTCACTGCTTCGAGGATTTCTGCTCTTTGTGTAGCCAGGGCGGTTGATTCGCCGAGAATAAATGCAGCCGAGAATAAAATGAATAAAGCAGCCCCTACAAAATGGGCAGTCTGTGGCGCCTATGTTGAATAGACTTGTACACTATAATATCTCCTCCGTACTTGGCTAATCGCCGACGGTCCGATTATAACTACGTCGTGGTTATTACCTGTTCATCAAGCAGTGACCTCAAGTCGGCCATATCGTTGGTCAGCTTCTGCAGCTTGCGCTTCCACTGCGCAGCCACCGCTCTTTGCTCCTCCACTTCTTCGTACGCATCTTGTACCTGGGGACGAAGGAAAATGGTCTTTATTAGAAACGTTTGAGTTTGTTTTGGCAAGATCTATGTATCTTGTACCTGGGGACGATGGGAAATAGTTTTTATAAAGATTATAAAGTTTAAGTTTGTTTCGATAAGATCTTGGGTTATTTTTGGTAAATGTAAATTTATGGAAGAGTTGTCTGTCATGTCAAAGTTGATCTGCTATGTTATTATTATTATCAGTCCGTGTCGTCCCACTGTAAGGCCTCCATTCTCTTTTTCCACTTTTAAGAATCTAGTTTTAAGTGTCTAGCTCATTCCGACATCTCGTTATTCAAGGGCGGTTTCAAACCGAATATACGCTTATTTACATGACTCTCCTACTTTTTGTATTTGTAGGATTGAAGTAACCTAGCAACATAGAACTAGACTATCTAGAACTCGTATTCGTGATACACGACAAGATTCCTACAATTAACACAATAGACAAACGATCTTCACACGCGTTTTTCAGTATTTTAATTAACTTCTGTTTATATTCAACAAAGTAATTTTAACACTAATTAAATTTGAAAGTCTAGAAATTAAAGATTTTAAGAATCAGTAAAATCTAATTAACAAAATTGAAGTAAATAACAACACAGAAGCATATAAAACAAGATGAGTCGAGATCACATATCGTAAAAAGAGAAATTACCAGTCGAGATGTTGTCGCTGGCCTTTCTAGCGGCATTAAATGCCAATTTGTTAAAAGTAGATTTGTAATGTCGCAACCGTGTTAGAAGTAATGAGGTAATCAACAGTACTAATGACAGAGTTAAATAGCAGTGGGTTTGAGAATCACGGACTGATGATGATAAGGAGATGTAACGATGCTTAGGGGACACCCTAAACCCAGCACTGAACGTCATTCGTCTGAATGATAATAACATTCCAAAGAAAAAGAACCGATCTATCCCAATCAGCCTATAAGGGTGATCTCCGATAGTAGAATGTATCAGTCGGCGTCGATCGACATTTCCCCAAAACTAATGCCACTTCAACAATAGAGCAACGTCGATCAATGTTATCGTTGACACTGGATCGCTTAAGCTATACGGCTCATTGGCTTATTGGAAAGGGTAGATCAATTTGGAATGTTTCTATCATCAGTACAGTAGTAGTTCAGTAGTAGTAGTATCTTTCAGGCGAAAGACTTCCATTACTGGATATAAGTCTCGCCCAACCATCCCTAAATGGCCTAAATGGCCATCCCTCCACTCCTATGTTTCTCGAATCGAAGAGTATGTGTGCAATTGTGCACGTCCATCATATCAGCCGAAAGAAGTCCACTGCTGGACATAGGCCTCCCCCAAGCGTCGCCAAATTGACCGGTCCCGTGCGTCTCGCAACCAGCGGATCCCCACAACCTTCACCAGGTCATCGGTCCACCTGGTGGTAGGCCTTCAACGCAACGTCTTCCGGTTCGCGGTCGCCACTCCAGAACTTTCGTGCCCCATCGGCCATCTGTTCTGCGAGCTATGTGCCACTTAAGTTTGGCAATTCTTCGGGCTATGTCGGTAACCATGGTTCTCTTGCGGATCTCTACATTTCTGATTCGATTACGCAAGGAAACGCCGAGCATAGCCCTCTCCATTGCCCTTTGAGTGACTGTAAGCTTTCTGATGAGGCCCATTGTAAGCGACCATGTCTCAGAGCCATATGTCATCACTGGCAACACATACTGGTCATAGACTTTTGTCTTGAGATACTTCACACTGTGGTAAGTTGGACGAGAAGATACCGCGCAACTTCCCGAACGCTGCCCAACCACGTCCACGTGCACGTCCATGAAGAACTAATTTAGAGATAGATATGGTCTCCACCGAAAGCCAATACAGTTCCAGATTTTCCATTCCGCCCACAAAACAAGAAGTTATTAAAACCAATGCGTACTAAACAGCGATGTATTACGAAACGTAATCGGAGTCGGTCCGGTCGGTGTTGGCCGTCAGCCAAACGTTACCGATTACGATAAAACAACTAAATTATTGTACTACACCAAAACATTTTCTTAATAAAGTGCACTAACCTCGGTTACTTCCTCCATTTTGTGTTTCACGAGTTTTTGAAAATTGCGACAATTATCGCAGTTTTGAATTGTGGAACGCGAATGTCAATGCCCTTTGGCATTTCATTGAACTTTTTTTGTGGTATGGATTTTTATTTATATATTATTGTTCGTAAGACTTTAGTACATTTGATTAGATACGATATCCGAACTAAGTAGTATACAATAATCACTTTTCATTCACTACACTTTCATAGCGATTGTAAGAACTTTCGTTCCACGTATGAACACTCTAACTTTATTTATTCCAAATTTAACTTTTATTAGTTTTGAAACAGTGTTTTCGTTTCAACATCAAACACTTAACGAGTGTATGTACTCTATTGACACCACTTTCCTTATTTAAAATCGTCTAAACATTAAATAAAATAATTTATCCCTTTACTGGCCTCAATAACACAAATGATGACATAAAGTAAAATAAAATCTAGCTTTATCAGCGGTTGAAAGCGTTCACTTCAATATTAAAACGTATTATTATCATTTTAATGCAACTACAGACATATCAACTTTTTATAGTACACACTTAACAATTTATCACTAAACGTTTCGTCACTTCGCTTTCATCAAAAATATTTTCGTGTGGGTTAATTTTTTTGTTACAAAGTGTACGAGAGATGAATCACTTTTCGAGAAAAAAACAAATGACAATCGAACATTTTTCTATAGTAAAAAAACTGAACTAACAGTGTAGTTTAATATTTTTATTACAAATTTGTAAGAGTTGATTCACTTTTCTTTAAAAATAAACATTTGACCACTATTCCATAGAAAAAAAACAACTATTTACACTCCAAACACAATTTTTCGTCGCAAAATATCATTTTAAACAGAAGAAACGTAAAAAAATCATGTCACATATCCGATAAGTGACCGAATAATGACGATAAAGCAGATGATATCGGGATCTAAGGTGTGCTATCAGTTCCGAAGAGCAGGCCAAGGATGCTGAGATATGTATGTCGAGATAAAGATGACTATTGTAAACCTAGACGCTATGCTATACGCCTCTTTATTTACTGGCTAGATTATAATAGATTTTGTTCAGTGTTGGTAGTCTGACGTAATGTGGGAACAAACAAAAAATACTCGATGGAAAGTTGCTCATTCATACATAGGAAGTACATAGGTAATAGTGTGCTCGCTTGGTTTGCCAAACATATTATTTTGGGACGTAGAAAGAAAGATTATGAGATAAATTATTAAGAACACTTCAGGTGTATTTGCAAAACTATTTCAATTTCATATATTGAAACAATATATTTTACGGAATGCTCAGTTCGGAATAAAGAAAAGACGGCAGACTAATATTATAATCTGTTATGGTTTCACTTCTAAACTGCTAAACGGATTATGATAAAATTTGGGACACGGATAGACCATTACCTGGATTAAGATTCGGTAGTAAAACGAACAAAACCTTACTAACGAGATATTATCTAATTGATCTATGTATAATTGCTAGATACTAAGAATTGGGCTCCAGTTTGCCAGCTTACCGGTTTTTTATCGGTTGCATTTCGGGGAGTGTGCGATGGAATTGCACGATCTAATTCCGCCCAGCCCGTTTCATCATCGGACTACCATACGTACGGCGATGCGCCATCGGTACATGGTGGACATCCCGCCCATACGCACAAAACGTTTTGGAAACACTTTTATGATGCGTACCTACAGCTAAGGAGTGGAATTCCCTGCCGGAGTCTGCGTTTCCCGACAGCTACAATCTAGGAGTCTTTAAGTCAAGAGTGAATAGGTTATTTCTAGGCAAGCGTGTTTCACCATCGACCACATCATCGCTTACCAACAGGTGACATTGTGGCCAAGCGCAAGTTTATAAAGGATAAAAAAAATACCGTGGGGGTTAGTGTTTAGTGAGGTGAAATCCCACACTGCCTGGGGTTTTCACCAAAAGTCAAGGCGCCTTTTGAGGCTAACAAAACAAAAAATAAAAACTGAACGTAGACAAAATAAATCGACTTCCAATTACATATTTTACGCACATCCGTCTGTCTAAAAATCACTCGTAAACCGACACAAAACACATGTAAGTGCGTATAAATAGAGCACGTTGGTAGTAACAGGTAGCACTTAACGCACACGTGTGTTTTGGCAACCCTAGGACGGGTGGCAAGTGGCAACGTCGGTCTAGGTCATGGATGATAACTATTATTACTTCGACGGTATTATTGGGGTATTTCAGTGTTATTGCAAAGTTCGAATTTTGATTTTGTTGTGTCTATTTGTTTGTTATGGGTCAAAACTGTATTTGGATGGTTGGGTTGTCTGTTTCTGATAATTAGTGTGACGGAATTTACTAGTACCATACCACATCAAATAATAAAACACTTAAGCATTTTTAAGATATCTTTGTGGCAGAGATATTAATTATTACAAGCTTTTATTTAACTTGCAATGTATGTATGTATGTAGTGTGTTCGGGTCAAATCTTGCAACTGAATTTTAAAGCATTTACCCTCCACCGATTAAGATGAAATTTTGCATACACGTTTAGATTGGATGACAATGCATGGTTAGCTAAACGCCGTCATTCTAAATCCAATATGGCGTACAGCCCAAGATAGCGGACTAGTATTTTTTGTGCACTGCCATGATATAGGTATCAAATGGGATTTTTCAGGCTTTGCTGAGAAGAATACGAAAAAAGATTGTTAAAAAAATATATTTTTTAATGAATAATTGATTTTTGTTATGATTATGTGAGGACTGATATGACAGAAAAAGAAGTCAGTGATAGGATGAAGGTTTACATCCGTCCGGAAGGAAAGAAGAAAAGTGTTGGCCCACTCCAAATAAAAAGAGACAAGGGCAGGAAAATGATGGCTAAAAACTGTTTTTCTATTGTATACTAGCTGACCCGGCAAACTTTGTTTTGCCATAAAAACACCAAACATTCATCTACCCTACCTACCCTACCCTAACAACCCTACACTACCTACCCTACCCTAACTACCCTACCCTAACTACCCTACCCTACCTACATACCTACCCTACCCTACCTACCCTACCCTACTTACCCTACCCTACCCTAAACGGGTATAATAAAAAGTATCCTATGTCCTTCTCCTGGTTCTTAGCTACCTCCCTGCAAATTTTCAGCCAAATCGGTTCAGCCATTCTTGAGTTATAAATAGTGTAACTAACACGACTTTCTTTTATATATAAGAGAAGAGAAGAAAAAGAGATAAGATATACGTTGTTGCTTCTTTCTAGATAAATGTACCAAGGGTCTCTGGCCAGTGAAAACGAAGACTCAGGGCGATAATCCTGTAATACCTGCATATATCTCACTATGGTTTTTTCAAAATATCCCTTCAGCATGGTCTCATCGATACTTTTTGATCTGCGTCTTTACGTGCTATATTAAGGGACGAGCAAATTCAGCGATTCTTGGAAAGAAGGAAGTTAAAAAAGCATTAGAGAATATCAGTAGGTATTTGAAGAGTTTAGATTTGAATTGCATGATTTAAAGTAGCGGAAGTAGAGTTTTCTATGGAACATGACGTCAGAAGCATTCTTAATGGTGTATTTCCACACAGTGGTTCATTGAGAGTTGAACATACAAACAAACGGCCCCCGCTCCGCCTATAGTGCGACGCGAACTAGTGCAATTCCTAAAATTAAACTCAGTATTCACATGAAAACCGCGACTTATAAGTTGTATGTCGTGGGTTCGAGCCCAGGCAGGCGATTCACTTTGTGTAAAGTATTTCATCACCACTGCTCTCAAAACGGTGAAGGATAACATCGTGAGGAAACCGGCATGTTCTAGAACCAAAAATTCGAATACATGTGACATCCACCAAACCGCATTGGGCCCGCGTGGTGGATTACGGCCCATTCCCTGGTTGGTCTGTATCCCAGCAGTGGGAACATTAAAAAGGCTGTTGATGAATTTATCTCGTAGTATACAAGCTTCGATCGACAATCTATTGAACACGTAGTTATGACACGATATCTTGCGAAAACACCCCGATTCAAACAGTGAAAAGCTATCACTGACTCCCTTTTCTTTCACACCATTCCTCACACAATCCTTTCATCTTTTGTTTGGCCTCACACAGTAATTAGGTACAAATACATACATGTATCAAAATAATTGAACAATGCCAATGGAAACATAAAGGATCTTTATTTCATGGACTCTGGATTCCAGAGAATGAGTTCATAAAGTTATTTCAGTTTCAAAATAATGTATTCATGTTCGGTTTCAATGACAAATTCTTTGCGTAAAAATAAGTTTGTACGTAGGCGGGTGTTGATCCGGTATTACGGAAACTCTTCATAAAAAAGACGACGATCATAATAATAATGTTTTCTGATACATTTGCTCAAATCTCACGACAACGGCGTGTTGGTCTTACTCGTGTGAGTAGATGCACATGCACTTTGATTCTGTGTGCGTAAGCTCGGGAGCGCAGCGCTCAGTATCGTTTACGCACACATAAACAATGTGCACGTGCATCTACTCACACGAGTAAGACCAACCCGTCGTCGTGAGATAGAACAATTACTGTACTCGTGGGTGAACGAGATTTTCGTACACAAATTCAATCAATCTGCCTACCCCTTTCCCAACTGTGTTGGGGGTCGGCTTCCAGTCCAACTGAATGCAGCTGGATACCAGTATTTTGCTGTGTACTTGACCTTCACAACCCAGTATCTGGGTAACACTGGTGTTAGATTTTAGACTTCTGATTAGATCTGAACTGTAACGACTGTCCAAAATCTACACATGCCAACCGGGACGGCTTTCGTATTTAGATTGCAGTGCAGAATTTCAATAATGCGAATTTTTCGCACTATTTCACGCAAAATATTTTAGTCGATAGACATAATTTATTGCGCTACTAATCTTTCAGCTGCTATTTAATCACCGAAATATTATGAAAGATCAATTTTAAGTAGGTCAATTTAAAAATATTTTTATTCATTTATCATCCTTGGTTGAACAAGACATTCTTAAATATAATAAAAACTATTTAATGTACAAAATTATTGCATGTCTGTCCATCCTGTAGTGCAATAATTTATTGTTGCGTTATTGTGGTGAACTTGGTTTTTAATCCATACTAATATTATAGATTCGAAAGGAACTCTGTCTGTCTGTTACCTTTTCACGCCTAAACCTCTGAACGGAATTCAATGAAATTTGGCAAGGAGATAGATGGCATCCCGAAGAAGAACATAGGATACTTCTTGGATGAAAAACAAAATTGTTGGTAGGTAGGGTAGGGTAGGTACTAAAGGTAGGGTAGGTATGTAGGTAGGGTAGTGTAGTTATGATAGGGTAGGTAGGTAGGTATGTAGGGTAGGGTAGGGTAGATAGGTAGGTATGTAGAGTAGGTAGGTGGGTAGGTTAGGTAGTTAGCCAGATGACGGGAGCGAAGCCGCGGGGGACAGCTAGTAAATAAATAAAAAGTATATTTTTATCTATATTCTTATATTTGTTCCCGACTGCCACAAAGGAGGATTCTATACATACGTACATAAACTCACGCATTTTTTCCACGGTCGTAGGCAGTTGGTATATAGAACGCCACCTGCTACGATCCTTACATACTTCTTTTGCTTCACTCACATTCATACATCTAGTCATACACACACGCCGGTTATGAGTACTGCTCACCTGGCCTTTCTGAAGAACATCACCTATAAGATCTAAGAGGATTCTATACTATAAATGAAGATACTTGTGGACCATTAAATTTTTTCTACAAAGAAATTTTATGCATTTCAGCTTTGGGTAACTACGACTGCACTTTTGACCCTTAAGGGCCTACATACGCTTTAGTGCCGTAAAACGGTAGCTTTCTAAAGCATACTCCTTAGTAACGACTAGGTTAAAAGGTTTGAAATAAATGTCAACAAGATATTTTTTCGCAACTTTTGGAAACTCCTCCAAAACGACTTGGATGTTTAAAAATATTATTACACAGAAAAATTGATGGCTGGAATTTCTTCATAACTAACATAGCATATGTAAATCAAATAATATTTTGCAAACAAAACTGTTCAAAAGGAGTATCAATATTGATATTTTGGCATCGAGCGGGAGCACGGCCAGTACTGCGTTAACATTGGGGCGTATATAGCGCCTTAACTGTACCCAATGCTTCTGTTAATCGTACAAAATTCCAGTCGCATTATAATTTATATCTACAAGTTTTTAATACAACTCCTAACATCTAACCCAAATAATACAGCAACTTTGTTTTAAAATATAACCCAAAACGAAATCAGAAAATACTTACTTGTTTAAAATAAACACTACAAAAGCCAGTATTTAGAACACAATAAAGGAATCTGGTTGAAATAACAAAAAAACTGTAGGTAACATAAAGCTAGTTTACAATACATGAACTATGGTGTTTGTTTATGCGTCTTTGTGCACACAGCCTTGTGACAGATCTGCGGAACCTTGGGTGATTGATACGTGCGTATTGTATATAACTATTTCTGATACAGGGTTCAAAGATTTCTAATTTATATAGAATACTTCATCTCTAAACTAATAATAAAAAGAGGTTAAATTGTTTGTTTGTTAGAAGTAATATTTGGAAGTAAGTACTGATCTATTTGGGAGCAGTGGTGGCCCAGTGGTATCGGCCGCGACTTACAAATTGTAGGCCGTGGGTTCGAGCCCAGGCAGGCGTTTTAATTTTTGTAAATTATTTCATCACCACTGCTCTCAAAACGGCGAAGGAAAACATCGTGAGGAAACCGGCATGTCCTAGAACCAAACATTCGAAGACGTGTGACATCCACCAACCCGTACTGGCCCGCGTGTTGAATTACAGCCCATGCCCTCTCACAGAGAGGAGGCCTGTGTCCCAGCAGTGGGAACATTAATAGGCTGATGATGTGATGATGACTGATCTAATTACGAAAAATCATCCAATGGCATTATCAGTCTATGTTTATATGTGTGTATGTATGTATGTGTGTGTTTGTTCCTATGTGGCGTTCCAGAGGCCAAACGCGTCGGCCGATTTTGATGATTCGTACGACAATCGATTCGTTTTAATCTTGCGAGTGTCACTGGCTGCATTAAAATTGGAAAATAGAAAAATGGCGGCTCTTGGGCGCCCTAATGTTGGGGCCCAATTTATTTTTCTCTTTCTATCCCATCGTGTGGGGTATCAAAATAAAGGGTTATAAGATGCGATTTCAAAAATATATAACACTAATATTTAATGTCCCTAATTAGAAAAAAAAATTAACTAAAAAGGTTGAAATAAAAAATCAAAAACCCGACTGCTTAAAAAGCGAACTAAAGACGTATAAAGTATGATTTTTTTCTTGTTTACGTCTTTAGTTCGCTTTTTAAACAGTCGGGTTTTTGATTTTTTAAATATTTTTATTTCTGAAAAACGCACATTTCCTAACGGATAGGCGACGTGAGCAAAGCTGCGGCAAATAGCTAGTATATTTCACAAAGTAAGCTAGAAATCACAAAAAAGGAGCCTATTTTGGTGAGTTAATTTGTCCCTTTGGCCTTTTTGCCAACCTACCTACAAGAATAATGTATCAAGCTTTGCACACAAATTTCCATTGCACCCATTACAAAGTATGAACAAACCTACCTACACCTATCATCAAAGTATCATCAATAAAAGTTGAGCGCTTCCCGTGATTAGCACAGACAGACAGACAAACAAACATTCTCAATGCAACAACTGTTGACGTTACTAACGCGAGAAAGTAGACGAGTTTAGAAATAGGCTAGTTATTTTAAAACTACGGATATACTTTCTAGGTTAATTATAAAGAAATTTGTTCATAAATTTTATGCAAAAACTGAAAAGCATGCAATACCAGAATGTATAATTCCCTGCCGGAGTCTATGTTTCCTGATTGGTATAACTTTAGGGTCTTTACGTCAAGAGTGAATAGGTTACTTCTAGGCAAGCGTGCTTCACCGTCGACCACATCATCGCTTACCATCAGGCGAGATAGTGCTCAAATGCGGGCCTATATATAATAATAACTTATTTAAGTAAAAGTCATTATGAAGTAATTTAATAGCTATCCCGACTTGAGGGTCATGAAAAATATCGTGGACCGGCCTGGAAACAGAAATTCGAAGGTAAGTATATGACATCCGCCAACTCAAAATATTTCAGGTTCGCAAGGTGGATTATGGCCCACTGCATTAACTACCTCTCAAAAAGAAGCGGCCGGAGCCCCAGCAGTGGAGATAATACAGGATGAGTATATATGCGTATGTTACCGTTTAAAAAAATGTCATGTTAGACATTCAGATTTATAGCTTAATCTGAATGTCTAACATGACATTTTTTTTTTATCTACCTTTTAGGTATTCTTGTCAGCAAACCCTTTAATTTGATACCCATATCATTGCAGTACACAAAAAATAACTAGTCTGCCATCTTGGGCCATCCGCCATCTTGGGCCATCCACCGTATTGGATTTAGAATAACGTCAGTTAACTAACCATGCATTGTCATCCAAACTAAACGTGTATGCAAAATTTCATTTTATTCGGTGGAGGATAACTGTTAAAATTCAGTTGCAAGATTGGAACCGAACACACGTACATAAATTGCAAGTTAAATAAAAGCTTGTAAAAAGAGAATAAATCTGGAAGGATAATGCTATTAATAATAGGCATACAGTTCCGAGATGGATTGAGATTGACCGACCGACTAATCACAGATAACACACAGTTAGTGGTACTAAAGAGATACCCATAAATTTTTGATCATATAAAGAAGGGAGACCAAGGCAGTGATGAATAAATTGATAGATTGTGGGCTTGTGGGCAATATGGTCAATCAATCTGACCAGGCCATTCCCAATTATGTTGAGGCATCAAGAATAACCAGAGGCATCTGAATTTATCAATAGTATTTTACATTAAGAACAGCGAAACTTAAATGGCAGTGGGCAGGGCACATACATTGCTCGCAGAACGGATGGCCGATAGGGCCGAAAAGTTCTGGAATGGCGACCGCGAACCGGAAGACGATATGTTGGAAGGCCTACCATTAGGTGGACCGATGACCTGTCTCAAAAGGTTTCCCAAGAGAATCGAGTTACTGGGCAGTACAGTAACTGGTTTCTCTTGGGAAGACTGGTTGACAGACGTGCGAGCTTCTGACCACCCGTTACGACTTCGAACAGGTTTTACCTACAGTAAATTTGAATAACAACAAAACCTAGTAAGCAGTTAGTACAAACATCACAAGAGCTTGAAAACAAACCAAACAATAGTAAAGGATGTTATGCCGTGTTCCCCGTTAACCTATTTATGTAAACACAGGCTATTCAACGTTTACAACTTCCGTGGAAACCAGCGACATTGTCTAGAATTTACTGAAACTTGTTCAACAATATGATAGTTACTTGCAATGAGAAATACGAGTATACACAAGTTGGCAAATTAAAGAGAGCCGTGAAGCGGAAGTACCTATCCTAAATATCGATGCTAACAATATTAACCCAGAAACAACATTCGATTTTTTTGAAAAGTAAGTCAAACTACATTCAAACAAATTTGAAAATCAAATGCCTGGATTAGTTACCAGTTTTCATCCAACATAGATAGGAACACTCTCGATAAAGTAACCTTTCAAAAAATAAAAAAATCTAAATCAAAATCGGTTCATCAGTACATGAGCAATGACGCCACAGACAGATACACAAACACAGAGGAACACACGTCAAACTTATAACAACCCTCTTTTTCCGTCGGGGGTTGTATTCGATCTTCATTTGATAACTGGCCTTGTATGGAGTCACAAGCTCTTTACGACCTTCATTTGTTATCCTGCATAATCATCTAATATCAATTTGTCTAGGAAGAGGGTGCCTATATACAGTCCTACAGAGAAAATGACTAACTCAGAAGTATGGGAGAAGAAGACATGGTGCGTCGGCCCCAATTTAACTGGCATAAGGCAAGAGTATAATAAAGATAATCAGAAAATCCTTACCTTTTTCTCCAACTGCTTCTTAACAGTGACAAGCTGTTCGAGGTCGTCCTCATGCTGTCGGCGCAGTTGAGCCCGAAGGAGTTGCAGTTCCCTATGTGCTCGCTCAAATCTTCGTTTGTATTTGTCCCCTGAGACTCCGGCGTCGGCCTCGGAGCCTTCGGAGTCTGAGGGTTCGGCGCCACCGCTGTCTGCTGATCGCCAGTGGAGAAGCTCGAGCTCCAGGCGTTCGGAGGCCTGGGGGAGAATATGGAGTTAGTTTAGGTCTTCATTCAAAGATCGTGGTGTAAGCAACTGTTCGAATTTGGTAGTGTAACAAAATAAAATATTTCGTTTTAAGTTCTTTTCTGTTAGACTAAATTAGATAAATAAATTAGATACCACTTAATATGTTTATTTATTTATTCATTTACACATACAATTATTTTTACAGGTAGAACCCAAGGTAATAAAAGTAGTCATACAATGCGACACCCAGAGACGCCCCCCGAAAACTGATCACACACCTACTCGCGTCTATGATAGACCAGTCCCAAGTAACGGCTCCTTGTGCCGGCACAAGTTACATAGAGGACAACACAATAACGGTCACCCTCTGGAATTCCGCCAAAGAGCAGGAAAAAATGTCCAACCGTTGAGAGATGCTATTAATGATTGTAACCGCCCGACATACGGGTGCTAACTTTAATAGGTTTTTGGGGGTATGCGGAACAGGGTGTAAAGTCCCACAAACCTCCATAGAAAAGGGAGGATCCTCCGACCAGACGGGTGTTGTGTCTGGTCCGGGCAACTGCCCAACGGTTTTCGTCGGACTGTTGTATACGTTCAAATCGCGCCGCAAACTTTGCTTGCGCGATGTAGGATTTGTGTGACGTCATGTCGTTTGTTCGTAAGTGGCGGCGTTGGTGCCGCTACATCACTCCCCTCCGGAGACCGGAGGTCGATAGCAGGTTGAGTCGTCCGTACATCTTGTGATGCGTGCCTGGTCAGTGGAAGGTTGGTTCCCGTGAGTCGGAACCGGAAGTCGCAGAGTTCGCGGTGAGTTGGAACTGTATGCGGTTGTGCCCCAGTGAGTCGGGGTGATGATATCCCAGTGAGTCGGGATAGTTTTTGCTGGCTCTAGTAGTTCGAAGCGGTGATGATGTGTCCCAGTGAGTCGGGACAGCGCTGCTGGCTCCAGTGGGTCGGAGCGGTGATGAAAGAAGCTGAGGGTGATGACCAGGTATGCGCGTCCGCTGCATGCTGGTGGTCAGGATACCCCCGTAGATGCCGTGGGTACTGGCTGGCTGTGTGACTCGCTGCTCGAAAGCTTGAGGAAGTGATGATGACGTCACGATGAAGTAGCTCTGCACGAAGGCTGCGCTGATGGTCACGTCGGGGTCACCAGTTTGGGGGTATGCGGAACAGGGTGTAAAGTCCCACAAACCTCCATAGAAAAGGGAGGATCCTCCGACCAGACGGGTGTTGTGTCTGGTCCGGGCAACTGCCCAACGGTTTTCGTCGGACTGTTGTATACGTTCAAATCGCGCCGCAAACTTTGCTTGCGCGATGTAGGATTTGTGTGACGTCATGTCGTTTGTTCGTAAGTGGCGGCGTTGGTGCCGCTACAGGTTTGTACGGGCTACCGGAGTTTTAAACAGACACTCCCTCGGCCCCAACCGTAGCCTACTGTTTGGAACGAGTAACCCCAACGAAGCCAAGATTTGCGGATTGTTTAGCATCCCACGAAACACCATAAAGACATATTTGACCAGAGCAAGATTGCGTCTTACTTCCAACTTATAATACCCAACCATTCCTATTACAAATGTACAAGCTGCATCTAGAGTTGTTTACTATAAGGACCTTGCAGAATCTAGAACAAATTTTCAGTGCGTTCAAGCCTTTTTGCCATATCTATTATTGGAATCAAATATAACAGCTCACAATGTTAGGACCCATTAATATTAATCCTAATTTTTATCCGTGGTGCTAGGCAACTGGGCTTATCCCAGTTGTAAACAACCCTTTGTGCCTATTGGCCTTGTTGGTTCTGTCTCCTGCTTGGTATGGAGAGAAGTGGAAATTTTTATTTTTTCCTACGTCTCCCTTATACTTTTCTACTTAATTTCGTTGCGGGTTCCAAGACAGTTAAATTCATTCTTCGGGACTTCGTCAAGCTTCATTGCCTCGGCGCTTTTATGGTGGTCGCCACCGTTGATTCTGGCTTTCAGGAGTTGCAGTGGTTTGGGAAAAGTGCGGTGGGATAGTTGAGCAAAGATCGTTACACCACGTTTGCTCTTATATGCTAAGTTCAGAACATAATCATGCATCATCAAAGAATACATATGGCAACCCCTCCTAATTGGGAGTGTCGGTTATCTAACTGAAAGTTCTCTATGAACCGACGTCTCGTGATGACACAAGTTTTGTTTATTTACTATCTTAGCATTATCATAAATAGATCAAGGATGGGTTATCTGCAGATAAGATGAACTGTCAATTATTCCATCTGATATTGCTGAGCCAGGAACTGCAAGTTGCAACAACTAGGTGCTTGACACAAATATGGAATTTAAAAACCGGCCAAGTGCGAGTCGGAGTTGCGCACGAAGGGATCTGTACCATTATCGTAAACTATTCCTATAAATTGTATGAGCGCCCATACAACTCAGAGGACTATCTTAATTGGCGTCAACTATGTATGTATGGGGACACCCTTTAATTTACATTTTTTTTATTTTTTTGAATTTTTGCTTTATTTGTGCTGTAAGACCTTATTTTTTGCCAAATTTCGTGATTCTAGGTCAACGGGAACTGCCATATAGGTTTTCGACCCAAATCCTTTAGGGTTTTTCCGGTTGACCTAGAATTGTCAATTTTGGTTAAAAGCAAGGTCTTACAGCACAAGCAACGGGAAAATTCCAAAAAAAAAAAAGTTGAAGATTAAGGTAAATTTTGGTACTTACAAGTTTTCGCCAAAATCTATATTTGCCCATATATTTTTATAGTGTTGACACAGGACCTTGATTTTTACTATACACCTCAGTATCTGGTATAAATTTAAACTTGCTAGGTCCACCCGACCTGAGAAAATCGGTGGTGACACACGGACAAACAGACGGACAAGAGAGTGATCTTATAAGGGTTCCTTTTTAACCTTTTGAGGTACGGAATCCTAAAAAGAGTCTCAGTTTTGTAAAATAAAAATCTGATCCGACATTCATTCACATTCAGGCCAGACTTGTACAGTCAAGGGTCAAAAGTGCACTTGTAATTAAATAAAGCTAAAGTGACTAAAATGTATTCGTAGAAGAAGCCTAGGTCAATTGTTCAGACCTTATATTAAAGTTTTTATCTATACTTTAAATTTAGATTTAAATTTTATAGATTACACTAGTTGTGGACCATTGACAAAGAACGTTACACACACGCACGCACGTTAGCTTTCGGTGTTTGCGCTTTTGACTCTGGACTGCAACGTACATCTCTGCAGGCTTATTACGTATCTTTTGCAAGAGCAAAACGATAGCGATTTTTGCGCAATAATTGCTCTTAGTTTTAGAGTTGTTGGCGGTTTTTTTTTAAATAAGTGCATTTGATAAACAGCGAGCGATTAGCAAACGATAGTGTAGGACCTACCATACCTACATTGCAGGTAATGCCGACTTTTACCGTCATAAAAGTCGGCATAGCGATATCGTTTTGCTCTTGCAAAAGATACGTAGTAAGCCTACGGGCCTTTCTGCTGCAGTCCTTGGTTGTTGGCGAGCAGCAGCCTAATTGAGAAAGTGAATCCGGCAAGGCCGGTTTGACCGCCATCAATCGACGATATAGAAGGAAATCCACATCGCGTCTTTTATCTCGCATGTGATTGGTAGATTGATGGCAGTCAAACCCTTTGCCTTATCGAATTCACTTACGCAATTAGGCTGCAGGTCTCTGTTATCGCGCAGCCTCTCAGCCGCTTCTGCGTCCGCTCGCTCTGAGGCCTCATTACTACTGCTAGATATACTGAAGAGTGAACCCACCTGCTGCAGTCGTTGGTTGTTAGCGAGCAAGTCTCGGTTGTCACGTTCGACGCGCAGCCTCTCAGCCGCTTCCGCGTCCGCTCGCTCGGTGGCCAGACCCGCAGCCGCGCGCTCCTCCGTGAGCTCACCACCGACTTCTGATAGCTGGAGACAAAACAAACCATTAAAATATGAACAATAATTTAAGTATTCAAATAAAAATTTATGTTTGTTGCCCATCATTAAAGAAAGACTGGATAGAATTGGAAAAATTGTCCGGAAAATGCAAAGTTCAGGCAAAACTGAAACTGCCTTTTCTATATTCCATTTGCGATAACATTAGACCATTTTACAGCCCGTTCAACCGATTTTGAATTCTGTTGCGTTGGTGATACGACAAATGGTAGCTGTAGTAGACAGTTGGTTTTGGTAACAGGTTTATGCTTTTTATGTCATCCTTATGTTTACGGGATAGAACTGCAAATCGGTTGAACGGACTGTTAAAAGATTTGGAAACATTTCTAATGTTATTTCAGATGAAGTTTAGAGAATTAAAAAAAAATCTGCTTTGGCTGGACAGTGTCCGCTGGGTCAGTTAGTAAATTATAATGATGAATTACACGGTAACTGTCTAAATAAATCTCCATATTTTTTCACTTCTACTATACTTTAAAGACGTTTAATATTATATAAAGGTAATGTAGAACTGACATAAACATCGCATAATTAGGTTAAATAGAAATTTCGTCACGAAGTCTTACAAAATATCTATGTAAACTGGACAGAACGTTATGTGTACAAAACTGCTGAAAATCATTATAATTATATATATATATAGCCCGCCCCGGCTTCGCCTGTGACAATTTATACACAAAAACCTTCCTCGTTTCTCACTCTTTCTATTGATGAAAGCCGCATGGCTCCGTTCCGTAGTTCCGTTCAGTAGTTTCTGAGTATATCGCGTAAAGACGCAGCGGGGGTCTTTATTTTATAATATTTAGTGATTAGTAAACGCATTTCTACCTTACGTCATATTTTTAACACATTCCTGACATTTTCTAAGTTTCAACGTCACTCGTCGCCGTCGTGGCCATTACAAGCAATTAATGGGTTTTCCTCGAGGCTATAGTGTTTTTTAGTTGTCATGGGGTCAAACGGTAGCAGCAGTGAAAGTGTTAACCATTTTAGTATTTTTTTTGATAATTATAATATTAATTTTAGATAATGTTCAAAGAGAATAGACACACTCATAAAAGTAAGTAGTTTCTGCAAAGTCTCGTCAGTATTGACTTTGGTGGTGGCCAATAATAAGAATAAATAAATACTATCAAATAAATGTCAGCAATAAAATCTTGAATGAGAGGCCAGCCTTTCTATCCATCCAAAACACGTACTGTAACTGTTTAAATATTCCATAGACTCTAGTCTATAGCGAGAAATTGTTTTTCTTAGAAAGTACGTAATAGCAATGTTCCTTGTCGTTAGCACTTAATTCTTCATTGCCGCGTCTACCAGTGTGCGATTAAACCTACACCCAGCTTATTAAACACCGCATATAACGGCTCTCCGATCATTAAAACGTCGATCTAACACTTAAATAATCGATCTTTTCTCGAAGTTATCGACGCGATAATCATAAGCCCGAATGAAAATTAACTAAGCGGCAACATTTCAAACATAACAGTTTAAATTTGGAACGCACTGACGCGCAGTGTAGGTGGCCCAACCAACAACGTATTAACTGTCTGGCGAATTCGCAACACAAGCAACCTTTAAACACTTGCCAAAAGCGCACACAATTCCTACAAAAAAAAGCCACAAACGTAAGAAAAAAAATTGCTGTTTCCTGTTTCAGTTTGAGTGACAATGTCGTAATACTCCGTTGACGGACAAGGCAGAATATCGCGAGAGCCGTCGCCGACGAGAAGTCAACAATGAGAAAAAATGTTTTGGCAAGCGACGCGCGTGCGGTAATAGAAAGCCAACTGCCACAGTTCCAAGCGCCACTGTAGCCCATGAAACTATCCCAAACAGCCGGCGATAATTTATTACCGTGTATTAGCCTTATCTTTACGAGCATCGCGAACGCTTTGGAACATTAATTTGTACTATGATATCTAGAACTAAGCATATGTATGAGTCACCTCGTCCATTTCGGAGACAGTAGTTCGGTCTTCCGAGATGCCACGACTGGACCGGCAGACACTGCTGGCTCTGCTGCCACTCCGGCTGAACAACGTGAAACCCTTGATCATGATGTTCGTCGCAGACTTCGATCTTCCAACTCTTCTCTTCTTTCCATCGAACATCATGTCAGAGTCATCTTTGTGTCCCAATCTTCGCCATTCATCCATAACATGGTCAGTCCTCTGAAGGAAGCTGTCAATCTTACTGCTCAAGTAGTTAGAAGACGTTCCTTCTTCCATATGAGCTGCCACTGGTTTGAACCTCTGCCGGACGGGTTGCTTATTGCAACCGAGCACGAAGGACATGTTAGCATCAAAAACAACGGGCGCCTGTTCTCTAGATCTTAGTTCTTTTAAATCTACGCGTTCAGACATATCACAGGTTTGAGGGTACATTCTTCTAGGAGTAGGCGTCCTGCTGTACAGTGTGGAGTTCATGCTGGATGAACGTGATAATGGGACGTAGGTCCCGTTGCTGTTGCATGTCGAGTACTGGCTGGCTGAGCTGCGGGCGCTGCTGTACGAGGACGGACTCGGAGACCTTGACGTCAATAAATTGATCGGCACATGTCTTTTAGCTAGTTCCGCTATGGAGCCCCTCTCCACGGAAGTATTAGAATTGCTTCTTCTGTAGGATGGACTCGGTGAGCGACTCACTAAGTACCTTCCATTGTCACCACTGGGTTCATTAATAGTTCGAACCTCCTTCAGAGGTTTCGTGACGAATAGTTTCTTGCCATTCAATAGAGAAGACGATAGCTTCGGTGGTACTTTCTCATCGAAGTCTATAGGCAGCGTCTTGGACTTTTTTACCGGCAGGATGGGTCTGCTCGGTGGAGCTTTCGGCGGTTTCTTCGGAGTTGTATCCAGTATTGGCGGAGACAGAGGTCCGTTGCAGTTTGGCGGAAGAGATCCATTTCCATTGATCGGTGGAGAGAAGACACCATTACTGTTACCGTTTGTTGCACTATTTTTTTGTTCTGGTATTTGCAATTTCAGAGGGTAAGATCCCGTCCCGTTGAGGGCGGCAACGGCGACGGGAGCGTGCGGCATTTTCGTTTAGGCTGTTCGCTTGCGTTTCCTGTAGCGGAAGTGTCGCGAACGTTGAAAGTCCAGTGCCATTTCACAGTGATCCGTTGCAGTATTATTGTCGCGAGCGTTACGGGATGCGTCGGGACATTAGTTGGAAATAGAACCGGCGCGAGAGGGCTCCGCGGACGCACTGCGCCGGCTATCTCGGTCGCCGGGCCGACGACGCGGCCGCTCGACTATTTTAGTTTACTTAGATGTCGAAGTGCACGCGCGACTGACACGCGCTGGACCTTCAACATTCAGTGGACGTTCGTATGAAGCCAATGACAACATTCATACGTCCGAACGTCCTGTATCAAACGGTCGGGATGCGTAAATCAATCGCTGCTAAATATAATTAATTTACATAGTTATGATAAACAGGAGCAGAAGTAGGTCAATCGATATACATGTCAATAGATCAGAAGCGGTTGTCGGGATGTCTGCGCAGGATTCGACCGGACACCGCGAAGGCCGAGCGTTTTGTCGTTCACTCAAAGCGTCTGTAACGAGAGACTCGGCCCAAAATGGAAAAGGAGAGCATAACCAGAAGCGTGCACTCATTGCACATACTAATAAAATGGTATATTTCTTATGGTAAAACACTAACATATCACGACGTTGACGCACCAGACATAATATTTCCAAATATAACAAATACGGCAGGAATGTCACATACGCAAATGGACACCTAACATGACTGCGGAACACGAATTTCAATATCAATCACTCAAAGTGTGCGGACAGTTCCAAAATATCTTCATAATGATTATAATAACTGTCGTTTTGACGCACTTGCACACAAACAAGTAACTGTTGGCAACTACTAAACTGACCGTCGCGTTGGCAAGGAAAATTGATAAAATAACGTAAATGTAAATAATAGCATAGCGTCCGAATATGCATCGTTTGGCAAAAACAACGTGTTCTACCAAATGTGCGCGCACGCAGAAACCTGTAGCGATTTGTTGTGTAAACACGGACGTCGGACTGGCAGGTGGGGAAATGCCAAACTGTGTCAAAATCTGTTTTATGTAAAGGTGAGAAAAACATTCGCGAAATACAAGGAGTTATGGCGGATATTAAAGTATGAGTCATAGCATCAGACATAAAAGAAGAGAATTATAATCAGAGAGACATTTTGAAAGATAAAGGCGCACACTTTACATAATCTAAGGGAGCACAAAAGCCATTTTACACAGCTTCGGAATACAAAAAAAGTTAATCCAAAAAATCAAAAAACCCGACTGCTTAAAAAGCGAACTAAAAGGCCGTAAACAAGAAGAAAATCATGCTGTGCAGTCGGAGGATACGGCCAGTGGTTTTGGTCAGCCGCGAATACGTATCCTCCGACTGCACAGAATGATTTTTTTCTTGTTTACGGCCTTTTAGTTCGTTTTTTAAGCAGTCGGGTTTTTTGATTTTTTGGATTAACTTTTTTATTTATAACTTTTTAGTTATTTTTTTTTTTAGATATCGGTACATTTAAACATATAAGTGTTATATATTTTTGAAATCACCTCTTAAAACCCTTTATTTTGATACCCCACACGATGGGTTAGGAAGTAAAAAAAATTTTTGTCCCCCACAATATGGCGTCCAAAATCCGCCATTTTTCTATTTTCCAATTTTAATGTAGCCAGTGACACTCGCAGGGTTAAGACGAATCGATTGACGTATGAATCATCAAAATCGGCCAACGCGTTTGGTCTCTGGAACGCCACATAGGAACAAACATACATACATACATACATACATACATACATACATACATACTTACATACATACATACATACTTACATACATACATACATACATACATACATAGACTGATAAACACATTACCCTCCTTCGGCAGTCGGGTAAAAATATCTCTAAATGACAAAGACCAAATAAAATTTGCAGTAGAAACTATTTTCTCTCTCACAAACACGTTATCGCAGTAAGATATTTTACTTTTTTGTACGCGGGGTTAAAATGCGTGCTATATCAGCCCACAACACGTGCTGAACAGATAGATGCTGTTATGAGCAGTAAGAAGCTAGTACGCGTACGAATACACACTTTTGCAAATTTGTAGCGAAATGGATGATGATTAAGAACGTAAACGAGCGCGCGAAATTTTATAAACAGACCTTTGGGAGTCTGGATATCATGAAAAAACGACTGAATGTATCTGTTCAAAATAAAATTATTTGCATTGTTGAACTACTAATCTATCCCTGTATGGAGGCCGTTTTTCAATTTTCCTTCTTCTTATGGTACTTATTTGCGCTCAAAGATGCGTTAAAATTAGTGTTAAAATAAGAAACTTTCGAAGCTCATAACTTTCTAGTAAGTTATTATTTTACTTTTTTGCTTCCATACAGGGCTAGATAATGATGAGACATATTGATATCATTTTTTATTTTGAACGTACATCGTCAAACAGTGGAGTAAAAGCCAGACTACGTTTGTATGGAAGAATTTTCGACCAGTGTACCCTTAAACGCAAATAAATTAAAAAGAAAATCGTCTTCAACAAAATAGAATTCCTGAAACTGTAACATCAACAGTCCGGGACATGTCAGTGAATAACTAAACAAAGATGATAAAGCTACCGTCAAACTTAATGTGGCATAGACACACTATAAACCTAGATTAGTGCCCAGATACTGAAAACAAGCAGTACAATTATTTACGTACGACTGTTCCAGATTTATTACCACAAAACTGTGTATTCAATCATGTTGTTTTGTACGAATTGGCAATTCAATTTGTGAAGAGAAACATGAAAATGTGAATGGGAAATATTGCTCGTGCGTAGTGTGTGTTTTTAGGGTTCCGTACCTCAAAAGGTTAAAAAAGAACCCTTATACGATCACTCTCTTGTCCGTCTGTCCGTGTGTCACCACCGATTTTCTCAGGAACGGATGGACCTAGGAAGTTGAAATTTATACCGGATACTGAAGTCTATAGTACCTATTAGGTGTATAAAAATATGAGTCAAGACTATAAAAAGATATGGGCAAATTTAGATCTTCGCGAAAACTTGAATGTACCAAAATTTACCTAAACTTTAAACTTTTTATTTTTCCGAATTTTACCTTTACTTGTGCTGTAAGACCTTGCTTTTAACCAAAATTGACAATTCTATGTACACCGGAAGTACCCTATAGGTTTTGGGTCGAAAACCTATATCAAAAATGATACCAATTTTATTATGGCGGTATAATGGGTACGTACGGCACCCTCGGCGCACGAGTTCGATTCGCACTTGACCTTTTTTTTTTAAATAAAGCTGCAGTCAAAGCGATCAATGCGCTGCCACCGACGGATCCTTAAAAGTTGCAAAGTTTTGGGCCATACAAGTTCGGACTTTTCCGTCGTGCCAGCGCCACAAAGATGAAAAAGGAGAAAACACTTTTGTTATATTTAAGAAAAGACAGAACGAGAATGATAAGGTTCAAAATAATGATCCTACAGATTTTCTTCGACGCCTCATCATCACAGCCTAAATTCATCCACCGCTGATCATTTTCTATTTATTACTTGGAGATACCCCATAGCAAGAGTGGTCACTCGTAACAACTGTAAAAAATCGTCAAGACAAAGGTTCAATAACTCCCAAACAGAATAAACCAACGAACAAAAGCTAAAGGGCTCGAGCGAAAGCTGTTCCAATTCTAAACCACTCGCCAATCGGTCAGATGTTTTAAAAAGAAATAAATAGCCTAACCGGCCAGTAGCGTCTGCCAATGCGTCCGCTTGATGCAATCTGTTCCACAGGCCGCAGTAACAATGCTGACAATTGCGCAACCATAGACTAAATGGGTTTTTAATCTGTGCTAGTGGTGAAAACTGAAATTATAGGGAAGTTATTGATGAAAGAGTTTTTTTTTTGGGATTTGCGGTCATCTTTGTAAAGGTTTGTTGAATGAAAGAGTGTTTTGACCAAAGTTAGAAATGGAATGGGTAATTAACCACTCTGCTCGACAAGATTTTGACACATGACACACCAGCTGAGTCGACAGGTTGTTGCAAATTACGTCATGAAATTCAGGAATTTACTTGAACTTTCAACATTCGAATTTATTCAGAAAAATAAGTTTACGCAGCTATTTTACACAGTAAATTTGTAAAAAATATCTTTATTTACATGTTGCGGTCGGTTAAACCGCGTCAGTCTACTGCAAAATGTGTACAAAATACGAATTACTACACCTTTCCAAATGGTAGACAATTTAGATTTGCTCAAAATATGTACATAAACAACCTTTTCCCTTGCTGAAAAGATGCAAAAGGACAACACAAAGATATACTTATTTTATTTGCGTCCTTATGTTCCTAATTTGTCATACAAAAATTCATAAAAAAACAAGCCAAAATCTGGAAAAAAATTGCTTAAAATTTTGATGCAACCTTGCAACATGACATTTCTTCGGTGTTGTTTTTTTTTTGCTGTCCATTCACGCGTCTCATAATCGATTAAAACTGCATTCAGCCTAATCGATTAAGTGTATTTCGATTATTTAAAATTATTCATTTAAATAAAAAAGTGATTTTCAAAAATGTATTGTTTTAAAATTAAAATTAGTTTATAGGCACAAAATAAAATAACAACTTATAGTAATAATATATAGTAATAACTACACATAAATGCTTTCATAATGTTATCAGAAGAGTAAATTGAAAAAAAAATAGGATTCGTGGCTAAATTCACGCCGAATTCGCCGAACGTAAAAGAATTCAAAATTCAAATTTGGAATGCAGTCGGTATTCAAAATACTTTATCGGGCACATTTTAATATAAAAGAGAGTTTTACATTGATCATTTCAGACGGTTTTATACAGAATGACCAGTATAAATATGAGTATGTTTATGTATGACTAGCACTCCGCCCGCGACTATGTTCGCGTGATTTCGTTTATCCTATAAATGATTTTCTTATATGCAGTTAGTAAAGGCAACCAAAAATAAGATATTATTAAAACTATTAAAAACTGGGTATCGTGGATTTGGGTTTGGGGTTGGTGGGTTTATTGGATTGGGACGATTCGTTATTTGACTTAAACAATAATACATTTTAGGTTATCGCCACAAAGTAAAATCCTCCCCTAAAACTTATCAACCCTTTTTGCGCCTTTGAGGGTCTAGTTTTGAACAACCTAAATATGCTATTCACTCCTTTCTTCTCTTTTTACCCGACTGCCGAAGAAGGGTAATGTGTTTATCAGTCTATACATGTATGTATGTATGTTTGTTCCTATGTGGCGTTCTAGAGACCAAACGTGTTGGCCGATTTTGATGATTCATACGTCAATCGATTCGTCTTAACCCCGCGAGTGTCACTGGCTACATTAAAATTGGAAAATAGAAAAATGGCAGATTTTGGGCGCCATATTGCGGAGGATAATTTTTTTTTCTTCCAAACCCATCGTGTGGGGTATCAAAATAAAGGGCTTTAAGAGGTGATTTCGAAAATATAAAACATATATGTTTAAATGTACCTAAATCTTAAAAACAGATAACTAAAAAGTTATAAATAAAAAAAGTTAATTCAAAAAATCTAAAAACCCGACTGCTTTAAAAGCGAAATAAAAAGACTTAAACAAGGAGAAAATCTTGCTGTGCAGTCGGAGGATACATATTCGCGGGCTAGCTGACGAAAACCAGATGTATGCTCCGACTGCAAAGCAGTCGGGTTTTTAGATTTTTTGAATTAATTTTTTTTATTTATCATTTTATGTTAGTCAGATTGCGCAGTGAGTTGCCTCAAAAAAAACTTTAACACCCCTAAACCCAATCTGGGAGGGAGTTTTCAAAATGTTTTATGTAAATTTTGATCATCAACTTTATCCCCAAAGAATTTGATTTTACATACAAACTAATTTTTACCTTTTTCACTTCCTTAAAGGTTGAATTGCCGCAAAATCGTGCCTTAGTGCTTCCCTAGAAAACCACGTCAAAAACGAAACCCTGTCCAGTAAGATTCTTAGCTTGAGTTAGTTTCGAAAAATGTATAATGACCACCTTTATTGTTTCCTTAGGTTGGTATTTGTGCCAAATTTCAAATTTATTAACCCGGGAAATAATTTAACACCCCCTAAATCATCTTTTGGGGGTAGTTTCGAAAAACTAATAATGAAATCCTTTATTGTTTATTTAGGTTGGTATTTGTGCCAAGTTTCATGTTGATTGACCCAAGAAATCAGATTCTTCCATACAAACTTCAACATCCCCTAAATCGTCATTTGGGAGTTTCGAAAAACTAATAATGGCAACCTATATTGTTTACTTAGAATAAGAATAATATCGGCCATAATTCTTGAAACTTAGCAAAAGCTAAGTTTCAAGAATTATGGCCGAAGGAATTAGATTTTTCATACAAACTTTCAAACCCCTTTTTACCCCCTTAGGGATGCAATTTCCAAAAATCCTTTCTTACTGCACAATTACGTCACTTGAGGAACCTTTCTGCCAAATTTCATGCTTCTAGATGATTTTCAGCTTAGTTGGTTGACAACCATGCCATAACTCGCTTGGAAAGGAACCGCGCAAGAAGATACGCACAAGGTTATTGATATTAATAGTTTTCGGGGAATGCAGATGTAAATACAAACCAAACTTATGTTCTTAAAATGAATAAAAATAAAATTTTAAAAGTATGTATAGAATAACCAATTTTCATAACATTACAACAAACTCGACCGAATTCAAAACCTAACCATACCATACTCTCAACTCATTATTCAATATATAATTATAATAATAATACCAGCCTATAATTGTCCCACTGCAAGGCAAAGGCCTCTTCTCATACAGAGAAGGCACGAACATTGATCACTACGCTTGCTCAATGCGGGTTGGCGATTTGAGACTATAAGACCAGGTTTCTTCATGATGTTTTCATTCACCGTTGTCAACGATTTCTAAAATATACTTAGAAAGTACATTAATGAATTTGAAAATGGAAATCATTGGTATTTGTCCAGATTTGAACCCATGACCTCAGGCAAGGCGAGGCCTTTAGCCACTGGGCCAGTACGACACTCATTGCAATATAACGAATAATCACAAAATCGTTGGTTCCCCGAAACTAAATTTATCTACACTTGCGTTACAAACTTACATAAAAATATACTAGGCACTCTGTATACTTCTGAGACTATCAAACATAAAGACTCAATCATTATTATTTTTATACAAAATAGTTTTGAATAGCGAACGCATTCCGAATTTGAATTTTGAATCGGATAGATAATTCGGCGCGAAATTATCCACGGTTCGATGAAATTGTTTAGTTGGTTGTAGTCAAATAATGTCCAAAAATCTATTAAGATTACTTTAAGAAATAATTAATAGTAATAATTTAAGTACTAATTGTATTTTATGCCTAAAACAGGATTTTTCTATTTTTAAGAATCGATTTGGGATAATCGCTCATTAATCGAGTGGATAGCATAAATAAAATCGATTGCTAAAATCGTTTTGCCACACAACTATTACATTTAAAAAAAACAATCTACTTGACGAATTGGAAATTTAACAAAAATAAAGTAGTGGTAATGAATTTTACGTATTATTGGACTGGTGTTTGTTAATTACGTTAAAATCAGGGCTTCTTCTTGTTGTTTATTATATTTAGAGACATAATTGTCATATTTGTAATCAATTTTAAATGTGGAAGGGTGATATTTGTGTAAAATAAAAATGTAAACAAACACGATTAGCGCCTAACTTCGACTTTGAATAACAAATAACTTCATTACCACTAATTATTTATTTTGAAATATGGATGAATTCGACCAATAATTAAACAATTAGCAAACCACTACCCCTGTCGTGGAGTTTGGGTGTCCAAAACCTGCATTTTTATGTTTTTTAGCTTCGACCACCACTGTCATCAAAATGGCGATTATCGTATTATTACACTTGTTTTTAACAAATGTAAATTAATAAACTTGCGCACTTAATCTAAAAAAAATATTTGCGCTAACATGTAAGCTTTTTATCCAACTATTTTAATTAAAGCCCCCACATAAGATTCGTTAGGTATCTTAATCAATAATTAAGTTATTAATTAGGATGTCGTATGACGTAAATCTGGGGTCCAAAATGAACCGCGGCTGAGCCAGCGGAGGTATGCTTGTCAAGCCCCAAAATGTACCCCGTCCGAACTATACGGTTAATGTCTGCATAGATGATGTGTTAATATTATGTGAGGAAAATATTTTTTTATTAATTGCGGTACCTGTTTAAATTTTTGAGGACAGTAACAAATATATAGGTTTGTGCATAAAGTAGTTTGATGTGGCTACCAAAAACAAAACTAACAGACACTCAAACAACGAAGTGATTTTATAGAGGTGCCTTGTTAGGTGCCGTACCCAAAGGGTAAAAACGGGACCCTATTACTAAGACTCCGCGGTCCGTCTGTCTGTCTGTCACCAGGCTGTATCTCATGAACCGTGATAGCTAGACAGTTGAAATTTTCACAGATGATGTATTTCTGTTGACGTTATAACATATATTATAGTCTATAGTCGGACTCGCGCACGAAGGGTTCCGTACTATTATCGCAAAAAGCGGTAAAAAATATCACGTTTGTAGTATGGGAGCCCCACTTAAATATTTATTTTATTCTGTTTTTCGTATTTGTTGTTATTGCGGCAACAGAAATACATCATCTGTGTAAATTTTAACTGTCTAGCTATCACGGTTCATGAGATACAGCCTGGTGACAGACAGACAGACGGACAGCGAAGTCTTAGTAATAGGGTCTAGTTTTACCCTTTGGGTACGGAACCCTAAAAAGACAGTTACGCAAAAATACCCTCACACATCACATACAACAGAGCAAAAAGAAAAATAACGACATGACAATATCACACAATAATAATAGTAAATAAAGAAAGTGATTCAGCGAAATCAACAATACAATGTCACACGCTCTCGCTGGAAACGAAAAACTGAACGTCAAACGATAGCTTATTGTTGCCAATCAACTTCTAGAGCTCATCGACCATCTTTTTATTCAAGAAACCGCAATTGATGTTACTTTTTACACGGGATGAATAGGAATGCAGAGGTGAATGGGACAAATGTTTGATTAGAATTTTAAATTATTCATTAAATAATCTTTTTTTAAAACAAGCTTTTAGCTCGTATTCTTCTCAGCAAACGCTTTCATTTGATACCCATATCATGGCAGTGCACAAAAATAACTAGTCCGCCATGTTGGATTTAGAATAACGTCACTTAGCTAACCATGCATTGTCATCCAAACTAAACGTGTATGCAAAATTTCATTTTAATCGGTGGAGGATAACTGCTTTAAAAAACAGTTGTAAGATTTGACCCGAACACACTTACATACATACATTGCAAGTTAAAAATAAAAGCTTGTAAAATGTCAAAAAATTATGGGGATGTCAAGCGCTGTTGAAATGTCACGTGCTCAATCCCACAATTTTGGCATTTCAGCCATCGCCAACACTGACATAGAATAACAGTTTGTCTAGACTTCTAGAGAGAAGGATTTAAGAAATTCTTTTTGCATTTGATTGTTCAATTCTTCAGGAACATTAAAAGCAATTGAACATCACGCTACGACCCTTAGGTATCGAACAAAAAACATACGAAGTAATAATCACAGCCGCACCGCGTGGCACAACTAGTTCGCTATAAAATCGTAAATGTCAACCATTTTCTTTCGTTTTCGCGCTTTTTCGCAAGAGAGTCGCGCGCGCTTCGCGACTGTTCGACAAACTGGCCGTGTTTTGGAATTGAAAATGGAATGTTATTTTAAAATTAGTTCGGAAGAGGATTTATGGTGGCGGAATAAGAGTGATTTTCCTCCAGAGATGTGCGAGGTAGCTAGGCGGTGCGAGGATGTAGTGTGTTTCCATTAAAGCATTAGCGGGACGCGGTGTGAGCCAGTATAGCTGAGCGGTGTGCGGAACGCACTCATTCCTCGCTCGCACCTCATACACGCTTTCGCATTTTTGTATGTCAAATTCAGACGTCTGTTTAGGGTTGCGTACCCAAAGGGTAAAAACGGGACCCTATTACTAAGACTCCGCGATCCGTCTGTCTGTCTGTCTGTCTGGCCGTCTGTCACCAGGCTGTATCTCATGAACCGTGATATCTAGACAGCTGAAATTTTCACAGATGATGTATTTCTGTTGCCGCTATAAGAACAAATACTAAAAACAGAATAAAATAAATATTTTAGTGGGGCTCCCATACAACAAACGTGATATTTTTGCGGTTTTTTGCGATAATGGTACGGAACCCTTCGTGCGCGAGTCCGACTCGCACTTGGGCGGTTTTTTGTTTTTGATAAATAATTACTTTCGTAAATATTCTTAAAAACAATTCATAAACCCTTCAGTCACTTACACATTTCTGTATTTATTACATTGTAATTTGCTATGTATTACGTTGTAATAGAGGAGCTCGTGGCTAAATTATAACAGCCGCTCGGTTCGATCTTTAAGGTTAAGCAACGCTTGACGAGGTCGGTCCGTGGATGGGTGACCATTTCAACATAGCGAGATTCTTCCGTGCCTCGGAAAGCACGTTAAGCCATTGGTCGCGGCTGTCATTTGAAGATCTTTAACAGTCGTTACGGGTAGTCAGAAGCTTGAGATCTGACACCAGTCTTGCCAAGGGGTATCGTGTTTCCCAGTTACTGGGTTGTGGAGGTCAGATAGGCAGTCGCTCCATGTAAAACACTGGTACTCAGCTGAATCCGGTAAGAATGGAAGCCGACCCCAACATAATTGGGAAAAGTAATTTGCATGATTTGCAGTGCGTTAGGAGCTTCTTTCATCTTTATAAAAAAAGTATTTAGATATTGATCTGTTTTGTACGATATAAAAATTTCATCTAGCTAGAATAATAAATTAGAAGAAAAAAAAAAATATCTCTCATTCTGGGTATACTTCACGAGCAGTCTAGAATTCACAAAGCGTAAACCCAAAACAAATACAGCACGAACGCTAAACATTGATTTCAAAAGCTTATTCCTGGAGTTCTGGGCGTAAATCACGGAAATTAGGTCATTCACGACTGGGTACGCTGACGAACGGAGTTCAGGCGATCGCGCTGTTTTGAAACGTTCATTAAAAAGTCTACAATGTTATTAGCACGTTGACGAGAATGACACGGCCTGGTTATTGACGTAAATAATTATGTGTGAGAAATTCAATTTTGGATTTTTTTAGGTTACCTATATTTTTACTGTGGAACGGATTGACTGGTTAAAAGTTAAAATTGATTTGAAAATCTATCCCTAAATAAATATCTTCGATTCTTTCAAAGTTATCTTCTTTCAACTGAGTTAAAATTTATTTTAACAGTGAAATCATTTACGTTCCATCCAAATTTTCCGAACAGTTTTTTTTGCTAACGGTGCTCATAATTCTTATTTTACAATATCAGTAAAACTAAGTTAATTAAACGAAATATCACATGCATTGACATTTCAATTCAAAACAACAGCTGCGTTTTAAAAATAAAAGAAATCAGACATGGCCGCTCTTGGAATTCAAAATTAGAATTTTTCGCGCCTTTGCAAAGATTTTAATAAACATTCCGAGAGAGGTCATCAACCCTCGCAAAGACAAATAATTCTATATTCTTCATACGATCAGCGATTACCTTCTAAATGTTCAGTAAATATGGAAATTAGTCTCTAACAATGCATGCAAATATTTTGCAGTTTTATCGGGGCATCTGTTTGATTTTTATCGTCTTACTTATCATTATGAGACTATCAATCTTGGTTTTATTGGCTATGAAACTTGTCAAGCTTGAAGTATTATGTGAATTGTCTTTTGTTATGGTCGTGATTACCGTGAATGTTTGGGATAGGCTTCGGTTGGAAGATATTGTATCTGTATAATGGGATATTGATAAAAAAGGCTCGAAATGGATACGAAATGTAATGTTATAGTATGAAATGTAATATTATAGAATGAAATGTAATGTTATAGTATGAAATGTAATGTTATAGTATGAAATGTAATATTATAGTATGAAATGTAATGTAATGTTATGGATACGAAATGGAATTTTATGGTCGTGAATGTTTGGGATAGGCTTCGGTTGGAAGAATTTGTATCTGTACAATGGGATATTGATAAAAATGGCTCAAAATGGATACGAAATGAAATGCAATGCATACTAGTTTTCTGGCCGTGGCTTCTCTCCCGTGACGTAAACCAGAATCGTGTTTTCTCGATCTCTCTACAAAGTGACCTCATAACTCTCAACGATATTTTTTTCAATCAGCGAAATCATTTTCGTAATTGGATCATTACTTTCAGAGATTACATTTTAACAAAACTAACAAACAATTTTATCTCTTGGTTAATTCTTGCTTTTCTTTATGATAACTAAAGAAAACATTGGCACCAAATATTTTCCCATTCACCGTCCCTTCACGAGCCAACTTTTTTATTCTAACCTTGGCGTTGACATCTATTGCTATTCTAATTTCAAATTATACTTTTTTTCATTGTCAAGGTATTCATCGATAAGCTTCATTTGTCTTTTAAATAGTAATAGTGACATTGGATAATTGTCTTTTTACCAGTTTCTGCCAGCGGCTTTGCCCTCGTGAAATAGTTTTATTATGGCCTGGGCAATTTCTACCAGGATGAAAAGAATCCTGTCCTTCTCCAAGGTCATATCTCGAAATCTCTACAACAAAATTCAGCAATATTGGCGCAGCGGTTTAGGCTTGAAAACGTATCAAACAAAAAGACAGACAGAGATACTTTCGATGATATATGGAGTACGGATTTGTATGATAATTGTTTTATTGAGTTAAAGTCTCAAGATTAGTCTCGGTATTCACGTCAAATACTCGAGTGGCTCTTGAAACTACACCTAATGGCGTACGTGGCTACATTAATAGTCAACATTGACACATTTTCTGTGTAAAATAGCCAGTAATTCATCTTACTGGCTATTTTGGATGACAAACAAATGTGTTGAACACTGGTTGCCTGATTTCTCAAATTGTATCAAAGTTTTAGATCAAAATTCTTACACCAGTCATACCACGAATGTCAAATAAAGTACTTAAGTAATCGATGAAAGTCATATTTAACCGTTGCGGAGAGTCGGAGTTGAGTTAAAAGATAGGTAAGTAATAGAAAAATGCTTGCACCGTCTGATGGGCGAGCACGACCTACTGTGAGAGGCAGGCCGTGCTCGCCCGGCTGGTCAGATCCATTCGAGTCTGTGTGGTGCTTTTTTCAAAATACCATCTTAAACATTAAACTAATGACTCTCATATAACAAATTGGACATTCATTTTATAAACTTTTACTTTGAATCCTGAGTTTGTTTCTGTGTTTTTTTCCCAGAGTCGGTTAGGAAACACCGTTGTAGTTTAAATTGTTAAAAAAAATTATGTGTAAAAGTGTTATTTTTTAACAATTTACAAAATAAATTACATTTATCAATATAATTAATGACTTTACTACAGTATGCAGCAACATAAACATCGAATTAAAAAAATAAGCTCATTAGAAAGTTTTCGTAACACCGTGGAACAGAGCGAGTTAAAAAAAAGTCGTTCAGTAGTTGTTGTCTGTGGTTACGTAATGTCATCTAGTCAAACAAATAACGAAGTTCGGCGTTTAAAATAGCGAATGTGATTTTATTTAACGAGATCGAGATCATGATTCATGATTATGAATGACATTTTTGTTAGCTTTTATGTAACATGCCTTGTTGATATAATTAGTTAGTATGTTTGTGTGTGGGTACAATCTGAATTTGAAAAATGTTACCCAACCGATTGAGCTTAAATTTTGCATACTTGTTTGGTTTGGATGATATGATTACTCAAGCTAAAAATTAAATTAAACATTTAAATAACCTACGACACAAAACCTCTAAAAGCAAAAAATAACCCTCGTACTCGCGTCGGGGAACCGCCAACGCGTACAGCAGTAAAATACAATCTGTAATATTTTTAACCAATTAAAAATTATTATTATTCAAGCTTTTTAACCGCCGACGGAAAAAGAAGTGTGTTATAAGTTTGACTTGTATAGCTGTGTATCTGTGTATCTGTCTGTCGCATCATAGCTCCTAAAAGGATGAACCGATATAATTTAGTTTGCTTTTGTTTGAAAGGTGACTTTATCGGAGAGTGTTCTTAGCTATGTTTGATGTAAATCGGTTCAGGCGTTCAAAAATTATTGACGTTTTACTGTTTGAATCGGGCTGCTCCCGCAAGATATCGTGTCATAATTACGTGTTCAATAGATTGCCGATGGAAGCGTGTCTACTATTAGATAAATTATTTAGTATGAAATAAAAATGTGTCAGGGGTTTTTCAAATTTTACTTGTTTCTAGGAGTACTGAACTGCTACACATTCGTGTTACTGCTTGCCCAACTGATAGGTATATTTTCGTCTCGGTCATGGAACTATAGTCGAGGCCGAAATTGAATTATTTTTTAATTCTCTAGGTCAGGCACAAATTCTTGTCATTTGTATGTTTTTTTAAAGTAAATAAATCGGTTTTGAAGGCGAAGACATTTGCTATAATTCATCAATGTTACATGCTAATTAAAAATACACGAATAAATAATAAAATATAGTGCTAAGGCTCAGCTCACACCGAGACGCGTCCATGAGCGTTTGAAGATAGCGATACAATATAGAAAAAGCTGCACATTTCATTGAGAGAATTCGGATACACTCTGCCAAATTTAAAATTCGAATTTATTTGTATTCTCTCTATCAAATGTGTTCTTATTACCCGACTCCCCAAGGAGGGTAATGTGTTTATTATTCTATGTATGTTTTTTTCTATGTGGCGTTCTAGAAACCAAACGCGTTGGCCGATTTTGATGATTCTTACGTGAATCGATTCGGAGAGTCACTGGCTTCATAAAAATTGGAAGATAGAAAAATGGCGGATATTGTGGTGCCCAATTTTTTATTTCTTGCACACACATTGTGTGGGATACAAAAATAAAGGGATTTAAGAGGTGTTTTCTAATATATAACACTTATATAATATGTTTTAAAGTAACTTATATATAAATTAAAAAAAAAGTTAACTAAAAAATTCTAAATAAAAAAAAGTGAATTTAATAAATCAAATAACACGACTGCTTAAGAAGCGAACTTAAAAGACGTAAACAAGAAGTAAACCATGCTGTGCTGTCGGAGGATACATCTGGTTTTGGTCAGCCAGCTGCAGCCAGCCGCGAATATGTATCCTCCGACTGCACAGCATGATTTTCTTCTTGTTTACTTCTTTTAAGTTTGCTTCTTAAGCAGTCGGGTTATTTGATTTTTTTAAACTGCGTTCATCGTAGCTTCTTTTTTAGAGCTGACCCTAAGGACCCCGATAAAATGTCTAACCAGTAAACAGAACATTTAAAAATATGATATATCTACAATAAAACAATGGAGAATGGACATGTATAGCTTACCAATACCCAATTAAAATTAAAATTTTGCTGAGAAAACACCTCATTTCAATAAATTTGCGCAAAAACTAATATTCAATTAAAATTTTACTTACGTACTTACATGCATTTTATATGTGCATTTAAACTTGGGATCTAAACACTTGTATCATTTACTTCAAAGCGGCCAGGATTTCCATTAGTATTTTATTTCAGTAGACATAAAAGTAAGTGTTTAGTTTATGGTTATGCTCAATAACACCACAAAAGAGTTTTTATTACGGCTATAATGGCTAGAACATTACCCCAGTCTATTTCACCACACAATAAAAAAAGTTTTCATGAATTTGGACAAACAACTTTGATTCTATTGATTTCTGTACTAATTAACAATCAACGTATTTTATCTAAATTCTAACGAACTAATAATACATTTATCTTAGCAAAAAAAATTTAAACAAATCCAGTCGCACTTTACAAAAAAAAAACAACATGCCCGCGAAAAGAACTGTCACTGAAAACTGACATTTAATTGACACTTATTTTTTTTAATGCCAGCTGATGTAGGCAAAAGTCACATAGAGACTGCTACGGATTATGCACGCGTATCCTGTCCCAAGGTAAGCAGGACGGGTGCCTGGCCAGTGGGCGTATCGTTCCTCACCAATGAACTTCATAAGAATTACCTTGTATTGCTTTGTTTGTCATCAAGCTACCGGTCTTATTGATGCCGAGATAATTTATTAAATTGCTGTTTTTGATAAATTCTGTATTTTAATCGCTGGTATATAATCGTGAGAAAAATATGGTAATTTTAGTAGGTTCTAACAATGAAGGATTAAGTGACGTCTATGTAAGTTAAAACTGGATTTGTTTCTGTTTTATTTCAAGGTTTAGCAGTCATGTCAAAACTTCTTGATTCGAAATAAAAAAAAAGGAATCAAAGATTATTGCTAAAAAAACGGAAATAAAAAAATACAAAATAAAATCTTCCATAAAGATTATGCAGTAAAGAGGTTACAGTTATCTAATATAAAACCTCATTGGCAATTTTTGCCGTTTGTTGGACTAAAGTAAAAGGCTGTTCTATGGTCAGGCCTGATACGACCCTTGTCTTTTACACATATTTTTACACAGAAAAAATGATGGCTGGAATTTCTTTATAACTAACTTAGCATAAGTAAATCAAACAATATTTTGCAAACAAAACTGTTCAAAAGGACGTTCAATATTGATATTTTGCCAGTACTGATTTCACGGTGAGTTTATACCAATGTAGGCCACAAGCCACACATTTGTTTTGTTTCGTAAACAACCCTAAAATAATTTTAAATCAAACCCAACTGGGCCATGGAAATAGATCACATCGTTCGCCAAAAACTAAACGGTTACGTTTGGCAGTTAACAAGCTATAAGTCTAGTTTAATAAATAGGCGGCTATTGACTGTAAATAATGCTGATAGGTGTCTAGTAAGAATTGAGAGCTGCATATAAACATACTAATTTATTATAATGCCCAAAATTAATTTATTAAATGCAGTGACCATTTATTAATAATAAAAATTAATAAAAATTTTATAAAAAAGAAAAAAAATATAAATTTAATTGTGGGCACTTTAATTTTATGAATAATAGCTGGTAAATAGATAACTTAGACTGGGAAAAACAGAAGGTTCTTTGAGAAAACAAAAAGCAAAAAATATAGTTCGGAGATAGGTTTTTAGCAACCCTTGAAGTCAAAAATGCAAGCTTGTTTAAAAACATTTACCAATTTGAATATGACGTAATTTTTTTGTCAAACTCTACTGCAGTCTGTAAATAGAGTTAGGCATGTTCATAGCTCCATATTCTCAATTCATAGACCATCGTTTTATTAACCCCCAACGGAAAATGAGGTGTTATAAGTTTGACGTGTTTCCTGTGTATCTGTCTGTGTCATCATTGCTCCTAAACGGATGAACCGATTTTGATTTAGTTTATTTGTTTGAAAGGTGATTTTATCGAGAGTGTTCTTATCTACGTTTGATCAAAATCGGTTCGGCCGTCCAAAAGTTATAAGCGTTTTACTGTTTGAATCGACGTGTTTTCGCAAGATATCGTGCCATAATTACGTGTTCGATAGATTGTCGATCGAAGTGTGTCTGTTACTACATAAATTATGAAGTTTAAAAGCATGAAATAAAAATGTGTGAGGGTACTAAACATTTAAAATATTACTTGTCGCATACAATTAAATATCGTTGCGATGAAGTGTATGTTTAATTTACTAAGGCTTAATCGAATGTCATTTCCTCTAGTGTAATATAGCCTAGTTACCTAGTTATAAAAACGTGAACATTTAAATCTGTATCTAATAACTACACGTGCGCATAAAATTCTACTTTTTTAATTTCCTTATTGTCTATGTTTTAACTGCTTCTGAGACAAACAGAGCGTCAAACAATATCGAAGTAAATTACACGTTATTTGGGTGCTCTTGGTTAAATTACAAGAAAATATAGTAAAAGACAGACCGTTAGTTCTAAAATCTTGTGGATGTAAGCAACTTTCCTTCATACTTTTCTTCTTACTCATGTTTTACAAAATAAATAGATCCTATCTTATCTTATCTTATCTTATACTCTATGATAGAACGTTGCTAAAAGTGGGTTCCCGGGTTTCGTGATAAGAAAAATACAACCGACTTCCAAATAAAAACACTACAAAGTGAAAAATAACTGCAATTTCGGAAGTCGGTGTTCTTATTTTGTTTCTTCGTTTTTTGACACCGGTTGATATTTTTGTGAAAAAAGTTTGTAATTTTCGCTTTTTTGCTGTGGTACATATTTATACTGCCCACGGTTATGCCAAAATAGATTACTTGAATAACACGAAACTTGAACACAATTACAGGTGAAATTAGAATGTACCAGGGTGAACTTTACACATCTACGTACCCCTTTACAGCGTGATGTTATGTTAAATGGTGTAAACAATAAACAGACATGCGATTGCAGCAATCCCGAGAAACTTGCCGTTATTTATTAAAGAGTTATGTTGTGTTTCTCTGAAGTTCCTCATCAGATCTTGATCAAATCCGTGTGAACCGAGTCACAAAATTCTGAGGTAAAAATATAAAAAAATACAGTCGAATTGAGAACATCCTCGTTTTGGAAGAAAGTTGAAAAAATAATTCCAGGAAAAGGTGAAAAGAAAAACTACAACAAAGGGAGTTATAAGAAGCTTACCATTTCATTTAAGTATTCCACATGCAGTAATTTTTAAATCATAAGGACCCAAAAAAATATAAAAAGTTTTAGGTTATTTTTTTGTGTAAAATACTTGCTTGAAATGCCTTTATTATTTATTTAAAAAATAATCTCGTGAGTGTCCACCTTTAACACCGATAACTTTTTACGCAGCAAAATTGTAATGGAACCCGTTCTTAAATTAAAACTTGTAGCTGTCATTACGAGAGGTTTTGTTTCGGCCATCTTTCTTTTTGTTTTAATAACCAGTTGCGAGCTGCTCATTGAAATATTGTCTCGAGACGAAATTGTGAGTAAGATTTTAGTTTTTAAGATCAAGTTTTATGTTCTGATATTTTATTTAAGTATAGAAGACTTGAAACGCAGTTTTAAGCGGAGGTTTGAAAATGGCGGCAGTGACAGAAAAGTTGAAAGGGAATCGATGGTTTTTGTAGGGGCATGTAATGATGGGGATGAAACACATATGACTAAAAGAGTTATGAATGTATGCTTGAATGGATGGAGGCCTCTCTATCCATTGAAATTCATTCCAAAGGGAGGTCACAAAAAATATGGGACGGATTGTGTGAGAAATGAAAATGTTTTTATTTTTTTATTTTACATGCTTTTTTCGTTTTCATCTCAGCAAACCCATTAATTTTATACCCATATCATGGCACCACAAAAAATAACTAGTCCACCATCTTGGGCCGTCCGCCATATTTAATTTAGAGTGACGTCACTTATCTAACCATGCATTGTCATCCAAACTAAACGTGTATGCAAAATTTCATCTTAATCGGTGGAGGATAACTGCTTTAAAATTCAGTTGCAAGATTTGACCCGAACAAACTTGCAAACATACATACATACATTTCAAGTTAATTAAAAGCTTGTAATAAAAAGAAAGTCAGCGATAGCATGATCGTTGACTGGACGAAAAAAAGGAAAAAAGGGTGGTGGTAGGAAGACGATGATGAAGATTTTTACACGTAAAAGTATGTAAAACTAGATCTTATATTCTCATTTTCAATTTGCACTTTTTCTCTTGGTTTATGATCAGCTCTATAACCGATGATCAACCCAGAAACTCAGTGACCGCTACGATCAAAACAAAATGATTTCGTTCATTAAACCATCATAAATGGCACATTGAAATAAAAGAAGTGTTTTTAACACTATTATAAAAACTTTTTAGAGGTCAACCTTCGAATCCGACTCGGCTGGGCAGCGTTCGGAAAGTTGCGCGGTATCTTCTCGTCCAACTTACCACAGTGTCTCAAGACGAAAGTCTATGACCAGTGTGTGTTGCCAGTGATGACATATGGCTCTGAGACGTGGTCGCTTACAATAGGCCTTATCAGAAAGCTTACAGTCACTCAAAGGGCAATGGAGAGGGCTATGCTCGGAGATTCCTTGCGTGATCGAATCATAAATTTAGAGATCCGCAAGAGAACCAGGGTTATCAACATAGCCCGAAGAATTGCCAAACTTAAGTGGGCAGGGCACATTGCTCGCAGAACGTATGGCCGATGGGGCAGAAAGGTTCTGGAGTGGCGACCGCGAACCGGAAGACGTTGCGTTGGAAGGCCTCCCACCAGGTGGACCGATGACCTGGTGAAGGTTGCGATGATCCGCTGGCTACGAGACGCACGGCACCGGTCAGTGTGGCGACGCTTGGGGGAGGCCTATGTCCAGCAGTGGACGTCTTTCGGCTGATATGATGATGTTTTTTTTTTTTTTTTTTTTTTTTTTATAAAAACTTTGCCCCACACTAGGAATTTCTTCCTGTAACGTGGGTGCGTTTACAAACATATAAACTCACATACACAAACACCCAGAGCCGAAACAACTATCTGTAGGTCATACAAATATTTGTTCCGTGCGGGAATCGAACCCGCGACACGCAGCGCAGCAGTCAATCGCTCAACCACTGCGCCAACCGTGCGCCCAAATGATAAAAACTTTTTCTTGATTGCATCTACCACTTTTTGTCTCTAACCTTAGGGTTGATTGGTAGAATATGCTAACGGCATTAAGTTCGCCTCTGTACATTTGTGGCCATAAAATAAATAAAATGAAGAGGTAACTTGGCGTTATAAGTTACCTACTCTGTTCATTATGATGTTTTTTAAAACCAAAAGAAAGAGTTTCAGGGTTCATAAAAAAAATATAAAGATTAATTTTATTCAGTATCCCTAACAGGAACATTGCAAATATACTCGATTTGATACGTTAAATTATGGCCAGATTCAATATCTGGAAAAGTCCCAGTTAACGTCCAAATAAATATTTGTGCGCATAAAAATCCTGTTCTATACAAAAAAATATCTGAAAATATTTCTCACCATCTACATAAAATCTCCGGAAATAGTCAAACGCCCTAAAAACTTCAAAGAAAATTTGCCTAAAAAATCAAAAAATAAAAGGAAAACCGGTAAATTTTCACTCACCTTAGACTCGAGCCGTTCCGACTCATTCTTATAATGTGACCGTTCACTTTCCACCTTGTCGAGTTTTGCCCGGAGGGTCTCCAGCTCATCCTGTTGAAGAAACAACTCTATCAGTACAAACATAAGATTCAATTTTCATTAGCTTAGAGTCAAGAGTTTTGTCCGGATGGTATCTATAGCTCATCCTGTTGAAAACACAACTCTATGAGCACAAACATAACGTTAAATTTCCTTCACTTTAGGGCCAAGTGTTAGAAAACGTGCACTTTCTGCTTGTACCCATCGATTTGTTAGTGATTATGGATGCTGTGACCCGTATGCTTATCTCGTCATTTGTATACTTAACTTGGTAATGTTTCATTATAATATTTACTTGGATATGTAAGTACATGGTGGAAGAAATATGGCTTTTTAATTGACAGGAGTTTTCTCTTACAGAAAGATGTTTATATTAAACACATGTCTTACATACATAAATAAATTCACGCCTTTTCCCTTGGGGTTAGAGGCAGAAACTACAGAGCACCACCTGTTATGATCCTTACATACTTTTTAGGGTTCAGTACCCTATTACTAAGACTCCGCGGTCCGTCTGTCTGTCTGTCCATCTATCACCAGGCTGTATCTCATGAACCGTGATAGCTAGGCAGTTGAAATATTCAAAGATGATGCATTTTTGTTGTCGCTATAACAACAAATACTAAAAACAGAATAAAATAAATATTTAAGTGGGGCTCTCATACAAAAAACGTGATATTTTTGCCGTTTTATGCGATAATGGTACGGAACCCTTCGTGCGAGAGTCCGACTCGCACTTGGCCGGTTTTTTTGCTATAATTACGTTCTTCTAGTCATACACGAACCCCTACCACTCGGTCTGGCTTAAAGCTTAAAGCGGGTAGTTAATCTCGAAGAAAAGGGGTGTTATAAGTTTGACGTGTGTACCTGTGTGTTTGTGTATATGTGCATTTGTATATGTCATATATGTGTCTGTTGTTTCTGAACGGATCGTTTCGTCGGAAGTTTTCTTAGCTATGTTTGATTAAAATCGGTTCAGCCGTTCAAAAGTTATGGGCGTTTTACTGTTTGAAACGGGTTATTTTCGCAAGATATCGTGTCATAATTACGTGTTCGATAGATTGTTGATCGAAGCGTGTCTACTACTAGATATATTATGTAGTTTAAAAAGTATGAAATATAAAAAAAAATTGGGCGTTTCGGCAATTTTTTATTTTTGCTTGTACTAAGGTTTATTTTCCAACTATCAGCATTTCCTTATGAATGTTAGGACTTAGTACTACACTACTACTTATACTTTTATTATACGTGTGTATGCTAAGGAGAGAAATTCCCTGCCGGGTCTTTGTTTTCCAACTGACATCACATCTCGTATCTTGTAATGTCAAAACCAAACTCAACAGTAATAGGTACATTTCAGCACTGCGCACTCGCTTGCACTGTTGCAAGATGCATCCGATCAAGCGTGCGCGGTGGAGCGCGTCATCGCGTGCATTTGACGGTAGTTGGAGAAAATTTTGACTAATAACTGTTACAAGTGGATTTTTTGTGAATTTGATCTTGATTCTATGAATATTCTTTAATTGCAACTAAGAAAGAAATGCTTCAATTTGTGTATCGTGGATTGTTATAATTACTGAAGAGAATGTATTTGCGCGAGGATGGAGGGGCTCGTGGCTAAATAATAACAGCCGCACGGGTCGATCTTCAAGGTTAACCAACGCTTGGCGAGGTCGGTCCGTGGATGGGTGACCATTTCAACATACCGAGTTTCCTCCGTGCCTCGGAAAGCACGCTAAGCCGTTGGTCCCGGCTGTCATTTGAAGATCTTTGACAGTCGTTACGGGTAGTCAGAAGCTTGAGATCTGACACCAGTCTTGCCAAGGGGTACCGTGTTACCCAGTTACTGGGTTGTGGAGGTCAGATAGGCAGTCGCTCCATGTAAAACACTGGTACTCAGCTGAATCCGGTAAGATTGGAAGCCGACCCCAATATAGCTGGGAAAAAGGCTAGGTAGATTAGATTAGTCGCAGTATTACATAGCTCTGTTAGATACTCCGCTCCCACATAGCACCCGCGTAAGCTGCTCGCCCTGTCCAGACCCTAACGTATGTTACTCAACCCACACATCTAATCGCACGTTTGATTTCTAATCGGATAATCCGCGCGGTAGACACCACGATTACGTAGCAATTAGAGCGAACCTGTCATACATACTGTTACTCCATGCGGAAATGCGCGCTGCGTCTCTTGTGTGAGAATGCGGGTAAAAACGTCCATGTGCAGTCGGCTGGTAGTGTTAGGGACTTTGTACACTTGTACGCGGAGATGGTGAAACAGGAAAATAAACTGTTTTATTCTCTAACTATTGAAGTTCACCTGCAGTCTTATTGCGTAATGAATTCGCAAAGTATGAAAAATCGACCAATCATATAGACGGAAATCCACATCGCGTCATTCAGCTCGCTTGTGATTGGTCGACTTTTCATACTCTTTGCCCTTTGCCTTTTGCGAATTCATTACGCAATAAGGCTGCTGGTGGTTCAGGCAAAGTTGTTTTGCATTAAGTTTGCCTGATTCTAAACTAACCAAGTCCAGTAAGTTTTAAAACAGCACCAATTGGAGTTGTTTTCGACAAGTCTGCCAATGTCAGATATGGTACGAACAAAAAAAAAATACAGTAACCCGACTTTTTTTGGCCTATGTTGCCCGGGCAACATAAGGAATAATAATAACAACGAATAATAATAATAACGAATCGATCGACACCTTATTCATCAGAATCAGATGAATAGTTTAGGAGTTACGGATACAGAGGAACATACGTAAATACATACTACATAGACTGCTAAAATCATAACCATTCCTTTTGACTTCATATTTACAAAAAACACATACACATATTTTTTACAAAAAATTACTATTAGCCGTTTAGACGTGATTCTCATTTTAAAATCAGCTACTCAAGGGAATCTGCGCCTTAATAGTGTGTACAGCCCCTAACACCAATGATTACGCTAGATCTTAAAAATGTATAATGTATCAGCAATAATTGCCGTTAAGGCGCAGATTCCCTTGAGTAGCTGATTTTAAAATGAGAATCACGTCTAAACGGCTAGTCGTAATTTTTTGGAAAAATATATGTTACATTAGACCATATTCTAAATAATTTGATCTAAGCACATTTTGAGTTTTATTCGTATAACACAGTGTAATTAATTAGTAAAGTTATGTCTAAAACGAACAAAAACACGACAATCGCACTAAAACCGCTGGGCGTATTTTAACGAAATCGACACCATCTCAAAGACAATTTAATTATCTACATTTTGATCTGAAAAGTACAAAAAACTACAAAATTTTTATTCCCTCAAGGTTGTTGGCGTTAGTCGTCATCTTAAATCACGAGACGCGTTATAGAATTCTTGCGAACGATTACACTAGGAGCGGATGTTGGTTTCGCTTGATTAGCTGAGAGTATATAATAACAAGGTTTTGTACATACATGTATGAAACACAATACGAATACGAAATAGTGTTACACAATCAATATCCCTAGCATTTTTCCACCGAGGTTTTCTATTGAAGCGTGCTTTTTAGTTTTTTTTTAACTATTATTTATTTTTTATATTTTATTTCAATCGCTAATCCTGAAGATCCTGGTAAGGATAATGAGACAAACTATTTAAATAATTGCATTGTCATCTGTCCTTGATAAGAGTGCGAAGTTTCAAATTAATCCGACGTTTTGAAGGTGATGAAAATCACGTTCAAAGATTCCGTTACATAGATACATACATACCAAGCTAATAAAAGCGTGTTAAAATAATGAAGGTTCACATTGAGATGAAATACTATTTAATTTTTTTTTTAAAGTTTCAGAGGGAGTCACTTATTAAAATATTTATAAACGAGCTATAAAATAGCTTTCCATTTTCAGAAAAAGTGTTGCAAAATGTGGAAAGGAGATGAGTGAGCAATATCTAGTATTCCTCCTTTTATTTTGTTAGACGTATTAGCTTTCTGCCATTCACCATTGTCGCAGTCCGTAATTATTTTTTTCAAAGAAATATAACCGGCCTCTAAATAAATCACTACAAAGTGAAAAATAACTTCAATTTCGGAAGTCGGAAGAATACCAAAAAAAAACTTTTTTACAAAAAAATACTACCGACTTCCAAATAAGAAAACTAGAAAGTGAAAAATAACTTTATTTTTGGAAGTCGGTGCCTTTAGTAGGTACCAATTTTTTAAGTTATGGACACCGACTTCCAAAAATAAAGTTATTTTTCACTTTCTAGTTTTCTTATTTGGAAGTCGGTAGTATTTTTTTGTAAAAACGTTTTTTATTTTTCACTTTTTAGTTGTACCTTCCTAATAGGGTAGTAGTTAAGTAAGTAACTATAACGCCAGAATAGATTACCCGAATTACAAGAAACTTGAATATAACCGGTGAAATGAGAGATCTGCATACCCCTTTCGAGCGTACTGGCGTGATGTTATGTTATGAAATGGTATAAACAATAAACAGACATGCGATTGCAGCTATCCCGAGAGATTTGCCGTTATTTATTGAAGAGTTCTGTTGTATATCTCCGAAGTTCTTCATCAGATCTTCACCAAATTAAAATGGGACCAATTTCGGCATATACTCTTTCAACCAAAAAAAGTGAATATACATAAAAAAATAAATAAAAAAAATGTCGAACATAGAACCTCCTCCTTTTTGGTAAGTCGGTTAAAAAGAGAACAAGTAGTCTCAAAATCGGTTCGCCTTGTAAAAAGTTCTGAGGTAATAAACATAAAAAATACAGTCGAATTGAGTTGAGAACCTCCTCCTTCTTGAAATCGGTTAACAAAACAAAATGTATGAAGCAGTTTCGGGGATTCGCGGCAATGTCAATATGATCTTACTATTTCTCTAAGCTGTACAAACTGCAGTACACCATTATCTTCCTACTGAACAGTACTCGTCTTACTACTGTTCAGCAGTAAGATAACACTAACGAAACAATAACATCACGTATTGAACAGAGCACGTTTTGCCCTATTTGTTGAACTAGTTTGCATTACAATTGACAGCAACTGTGCACTGAAATGTATTACAGTATTGTGGTTTAGCGCAAACATGCGTAAACGTGGTGAAAAGTGGTAGGATAATGTTTTGACTTTGGGATTAAACACTGATGGTGTAAATACAAATGAAGACGAAGATTCACCGATTCGAAGGCACACCATATCTTCTTCTATAAGACCATTATTTACTAACGCGGACGTTATCCCTAAATTGAAATTTTGATTGGCCATCTCACCAAAAAGATCTCCATTGCTGGATATCACATCACATCACATCATCAGCCTATTAATGTTCCCACTGCTGGGACACAGGCCTCTCTGTGAGAGGGGATGGGCCGTAATCCACCACGCGGGCCCAGTGCGGATTGGTGGATGTCACATGTCTTCGAATATTTTGGTTCTAGGACATGCCGGTTTCCTCACGATGTTTTCCTTCACCGTTTTGCTGGATATAGACCAACCATATCGGTTGGTGCTGTTTAGTCTCCAAAAATCCTATTTTCATAACTTCTATTTATCATTCCGGTCGACAGACGTGCCCAACTGGGAATTGGCCTCCTCTCGCCGTCACGGCATCGACCGGTCCCGTACTTCTTTGCTTTACTCTAATCCAGTTTCCAAGAAGCCATTTTTCCCCTCCCCGTCAAGTGCGGAAACGTCGCATAGAAACGGAACAGTCAATATTTACGACATGACATGATCACAATAAAAAATGCGTCGGAATCGTTATGAGAGTAGTACGTACCAAGTACTGGTATCAGTTCCGCTACTGAGCAGATAAAAAGAACGGTTGTTTATTAGTTCCCATGGAATGGTTATGTGTGATGGTGGGCTGATTAATGGAATCATGTTGTGGAGGAAAGTTGCTGGTTTGAAAAGTGGGTGGTGAGTATTGGGGTTAGGGCTATCCATAAGTTAGTTCATGTTGAGAGGATGGAAGGCATTTAAGGTATTTATTTATTTATTTATTTATATTTATATATGCTTTATTGTAGGTACACCAAGTTAATACATAGAGCAGGAAACTTAAAACTAAAATACATACAATGGGCGGCCTTATCGCATACCGCGATTCAAGTACGAGGCAGATGTGAGTTTAAAAGCTAGGAGAAAAAGCCCTAAAAGGACATACACAGACTTTATTGGTGATGATATTCAGAAAGGCCATGTGTGAGTAGATGTAAGAACGTAAACGAAAATACTAGGTTTCGTCGCTGGCGCAGCGCTGCGCTCAAGGCTGTATCCTTATGGTGCTCCCACACCAGCCCTCCTAGCCAAGTTCCAGCGTTTCGTATCGAATCTCTTTCTACAATCGTTAACGCTTCTATTTGTATGGTCTGACCACGTGATTTAACGTTCAGATGTGTCATTCCCATAAATTGATTCGTTTCCTACTAAACTCCATTTGAAATAACATTAGACATGTTTCCAAATCTTCTTACAGTCCGTTCAAACGATTTTGAGTTCTATCCCGAAAACATAAGGATGACATAAAAAGCATAAACCTGTTACCAAAACCAACTGTTTACTACAGCTACCATTTGTCGTATCACCACCGCAATAGAAGTCAAAATCGGTTGAAAGGGCTGTAAAATGGGCTAATTTAAACGTCTAATGTTATCGCAAATGGAGTATAGCGTTATTGATTTTAGATTGTCAACTTGGCTACAGGTGCAGCTGTTAAAAATGTTTACAAACATTTTCTAAAATTAATACATTTACTAACAAATGTTAGGAAAATGTTTGTTTAGAAAATGTTTACATATGCTTGTAAACATTTTTAAACAGCGGCGTGGGAGCACCATTAGAGAATAGCACTACTGTAGCTTCTGCCAACCCCCACGGGAAAAAAGCTCTATTTTAAATCGACAAGTACTATTCTAATCATTCATTCATACTTGGCGCAAATAAACAACTTGTCTATCTTTCTATTCTGTCTAAAAGATACCCGTAACTGGACATCGGCGGCGTCAGCACAAGACTTAGTGATGCGGCAGACGGAATGTTCTACAACAGTAGGCGTCTTAATTGGTTCGTTATTGTTTCTTATAGCCAGCAATAAATTATCTCTGAATGTAATAATTAGAGACCGAAAAACTTAATGATGACGATGTCACGAAAACGCTACACCTCGAAACATGGTGGTTGTAACGGTATTCTGTGGGGGGTACAGATTCGATTACTAAAATTCTTACATTGTTAGAAAGCTACATTGTTACTGAGTGCCATAGGCTACTGTTTATCACGAAAAAAGAAACCGGTCAAGTGCGAGTCGGACTCGCGCACCGAGGGTTCCGTACAAACAGCTACATTCACCAATTAGGGAACTACAATATAGGTTGTCGACCCATAACCTAATAGAGTACTTCCGGTTGACCTAGAATTGTTAATTTTGGTTAAAAGCAAGGTATTGCAGCACAAGTAAAGGGAAAATGACGAAAAATTAAAAAAGATCAAAATTAAAGTAATTTTGGTACTTACAAGTTTTCGCGAAAATCTAAAATTTGGCCATATCTTTTTATCGTGTTAGTTATCTCAGTATCTGGTATAAATTTCAACTTGCTAGGTCCACCCGTTCCTGAAAATTGGTAGTGACACCCGGACAGACGGACAGACACACGGACAAGAAAGTGATCTTATAAGGGTTCCTTATTTGCCTTTTGAGGTACGGAACCCTAAAAATGCACAGTTCCTGTGGAATGGGCCTCAGAAGCCAAGCATTGAGATAGAGCTAGTATTGTATAAGATCTGCGTTACTAATTTGGCGTTCAACTTTGAATATTCTATCATCACGCGTCAACAAAGCCTAATTTGTCTATCTCCTACTTACCACTAAACAAAATCTTCATATTGGTAGATAAGTACCTACAAAGAATCTCTCCGTGTCATTATCGGCACGCGCAGGCGCAGTGGCGCGGAAATCGAAAACAATTACAGTTTACCGCGAGCGGCGCGCTGATGCGGTCGCATCCACTTTTATATGGAGCAGGAAATTACGGGGAAAAAGAAAGAAAGGCACGCAGGAAATTACTCTGGCTAAGGTGAAAAAGATTGATTGCTCCAGGATAACGTAGGATTTATAGATCGCAGGATATTCCTATTGAGACTAAGAATATCCTTAGGACTTGTGAAGAAAATCTTTGACCCTAAATTTTGACAGGTTTTCAGGCTACAAACCCACCGCACTATTCCCAAACCACTGCAACTCCTGAAAGCCAGAATCAACAGTGGCAACCACCAGAAAAGCGCCGAGGCAATGAAGCTCGACGATGTCCCGGAGAATGAATTTAACTGTCTTGGATCCCGCAACGAAATTAATCAGAAAAGAAAAATGGAGGAGTAGGAAAACAAATAAAATACGAATTGCCACTTCCCTCCATATCAAGCAGGAGACAGAACAAACAAACAAGACCAATAGGCACAAAGGGTCGTCTCAGGCTACAGTATACAAAGACTCAACTTAAAATGCTTAATTCAGAAATGGGGGACATACGACAAAAATATCTCAGCTAATCATTAACAGACCACCCAGCAACTGTAATCTAAGCATTAATAAAAAAAAAAACAATACCTTTTCTACCAAAAAAGCATAAGCGAACCGCCTCTAATCTATCTTGTTCCAGACGCTCTAATAAAGTCGTCATCATTCGTCACAGTAAGACCTCACACATACCATAACAATCATTACTTTCATACTAGCAATAAAGAATCACTGTTGGCCTGAGGACAGGGTGTGGAGCTTGCGCGGTTGCTGAGGCGGGCGCGAAGTATCTTAACAGCTATTATATATTAAACGCGAAAGTTTGTGATGATGGATGGATAGATGTTTGTTACTCTTTCACTCAAAAACAACTGAACGGATTGTGATGAAAGTTTACTGTAATACAAATTTAAAGAAAAAAAAAAAAAAAAAAAAGTGTAAACACAAATTGCGCTGAACGTGCTCATACCGAAATGGTTACGAACTTAGCATTTGTTGGGCGTCAGCACAGATAATATAATACTACAGGCTTCAGACACTGACCGCTGGACATCAGAATCTTCTTTTTACCCGACTGCCGAAGGAGGGTAATGTGTTTATCAGTCTATGTATGTATGTATGTATGTATGTATGTAAGTATGTTTGTTCCTATGTGGCATTCTAGACACCAAATGCGTGGGCCGATTTTGGTGGTCCTTACGTCAATCGTTTCGTCTATTCGTACATTAAAAATAGAAAATAGGAAAAGGGCGGTTTTTGGGCGCCATATTGTGGGGGCCCAAATTTTATAATTTTCATAATTTATTCCAAACCTATCGTGTGGGGTATCAAAATAAAGGGTTTTAAAAAGGTGATTTTAAAAATATATAACACTTATATGTTTAAGTGTAGTAATTCGAAAAAAAAATAACTAAAAAGTAATAAATAAAAAAATACGTCTGGGTTTGGTCAGCCAGCTCGCGAATATGTATCCTCCGACTGCACAGCATGATTTTCTCCTTGTTTACGTCTTTTTAGTTCGCTTTTCAGGCAGTCGGGCTTTTTGACGTTTTTAATTAGCTTTTTTTTCTTCTTCTACAGCGGGCTTCATAACCTTTTACTCTTAAAGACTCTACTGACCGCTATAACAACTCGCGATGTACTCTAGCCATCTTATCAAGCCCGCTCCAGTCACCACGTTCACTCTGGCTAAGGTCTTAAATGAGATCTGCTCAGACATTGACGATGACGTAATAGTTATACACTAGCACAATGTAGCGTGTGTTGATGCACTAATGGTTGAGAAGAAAGTTTTACTATTAGAATGTGAACAGACTTGGATATTGTTAGATACCTACAGCTGGATAATAATGCTATATGCCTACAAAACCATAACTTTAGTAAACAAAAACCAATCATAACACGGTATATCCACAGGATAAATTAGTATATCTAAGGCGCAGGCCACACAGAAATGGCGTCGGGCGCGGACATGTCACGGGCGGCTTCCTATTCCATTCAAATTTCATACACAATGCATGGAAATAAAGCGCAATTTAGGACACACGGTATGGCGTGACGTGGCGTGGTTATGACGACCATTTTCAACACTAAAAATAACAGCGATAGTAGACAGTATCGTATTATTTTTCTTTATTTTTGAGTTTCTTCAAAACCGACTGCAAAGATATGCGCATGTCAACTTCTTAATTTTCATCTCCTTATCCAGGTATTTTGTACCATAAATATACGTTGCCTTATTTCATCAAAATGAATTCAGTAATTTGGACGTAAAATGTGACTAACATGCAGCCACACTTTTGAATTTACTTGTTAATTCATTAATATGCTAATCATAATTATGACTCAATATTACAAAACTAATCAACTCCTATTATGAGATTCCATTATATATTCATTATATATTAATTTACTGTCTATCAATCAGTTGACAGACGAGAGATCTACTCGATGAATATGAATCGATACTTAAGTTTTTAATCGTTCGCGTAAATGTCATCGTAAAAATGTAATCGTATTCGCGACTAATTTCTATTCGATTATCGATTCTGTTTCGCAATAACAGCAGATATTATGGGCGAGACTAATTGCATTTGGTACAGTATGGTGGAAAGTTAGGATGCTGCTGAAAGCAACTAGAGACAAAACCTTTCAGGGGGGGGCTGAAAGCAACTAGAGACAAAACCTTTTTACGCGATCTCAAAATAACCTTACTCTAAGAGCTTATGGTCACCCCCCTCCCTGGTCAAGAAAATTAAAGATATATACTATGCCTCTATGTTTTCCTTTTTGATGATACATTATCTTTAGAAGCACTAGAATCCTCAAAAAATGCTCAAAATTGTGCTGTCAACAGAAGCTTAGTGTACAAATTTGACAAATAAAAATGAAAAAAGGAAAACATAGGGGCATAGTATATTTCTTACTTTTCTAGTTCATGGAATATCTTTCAAATTGGTCCAATATTGGAGGAGGGAATAGACCAGAGCCAAACCTCGAATTATGACTTTTTAATAAGGAAATTCAGCCAGCGCTCTCTGCCCATATTCCCTCTTAAAAGAGCGAGGTGAAAAAGGACTAGCCTATTGTTATCAACGGCCATAAATTCAGAGCCCAGGCTGCTAAGAAAAGCCTAGTGACTGGATGGATCACCAATCTGGCAGACGAAGAATCTACTAATAGTAAATACTTAAGCATAATTCAGCCTATAATGTTTCTACTGCTGCACACAGGCCTACTCACTGTGAGAGGGAGAGAGGTTAATCTTCCACGCGGGCCCAGTACGGTTTGGTGCATGTCGCAAATCTTTGAATGTTTGGCTATACGACATGCCGGTTTCCTCACGATGTTGCCCTTCAGCGTCTTGAGTAAATATTAAAACAAGGAAGAAAATTCACTGTATCTCAACTTCTAATAGCCATAACGATTTGGCTGCTTCCACTACTATCGTCCAATTTGACCGTTGTACTCAATAAATCAAATGGTGTCCCTACTGGAGACCAGCTATTTCCAGACATATGTTTTGGCAATGCATTTTCGCGGTCTTCGGTAGATTAATTTTAGGCCGAACCGTTCTTGAGTTATAAATGGTGTCACTAACCCGACGTTGAATATTTCAAATGTAGAATCTGTCATATGTAGAATTTGTCATATGTAGAATCTGTCATATGTAGAATATGTCATATGTATAATCTGTGATATGTAGAATCTGCCATATGTAGTATCTGTCATATGTAGAATCTGTCAAATGCCTGCATGCATGCATGAATGGAAGTGGTCGTGAATTGAGAAAGAAAGAATAAATGTTTATTACTCTCAAGCAAAACGCACATTACTAAACAAAATATGACAATGCTGCCAAAAGCCCAAGAAAATACAAGACAAAAATAAAGTAAAAAAAAATCTTGATTGGTATCCTCATAACAGGGCAGTTCACTATGTTAGTCTTTGGTTACATAGCTAAGACCATATAGACATTATGTCAATGACTGTCACATTGACAGTGACAATAGGGATGTTATCAGAAAATTAGTTTTTTGTCAGTCAGGTAGATTAATAAAAAATGGACACGTATTTCTTCTTTTAACCAGTAAACAAAGTGATGACGATATAATGTATTGAAATATCGTGTGACGTCACGCCGTTAGTACACTTTTACTGACATAGTGATGTCAGAAGCCCGCAATCCTGAAGTTTGATACGCTTTATCTTTGCCAATTTTTATTGATTTGGTAATGCAAAAAATACGTGTCCAATATTATTTGTAAATCTCAGTGACGAACTAAATAGAATTATCATTTTTCTACCCAGGTACATCCCCATTGACAGTCGCTGCACAAAGACCATGTAGGCACTGAAAAGGGTTATGGCCAGCGGGGACAAGTAACAGGCTGAATGTCACTTGTCCCCTTGTATCCTTATGAGGATAGTAGTAAAAGCAATACTGATGATAGCTTTTAAGATTGGTTTCGAGGAATCGATAATCTACTAGAAGTTTCTAGTAGATTACCAATTCCTTATATATTTCCTTATTTTGTAAGATTTAAAGATAAATGGTAATCAACAGTAACAATTTAATGTGTAAAATGCGAGGATTTATAGTCTATTATGTGTGATTTCAAGATTATGGGCATTGACAGAAGAACTGGCAAGAAAAATAAAAAATTGTCAGAATGGAATGGAGAGAAGCACAACAGGAGTTAAAAGAAAAGACCGAGTTAAACTAAAATGCATAAAAAGCAAAACAAAATCTAAGAATGCATACACAACATACAGGTGCTTAAAGTGGAGATGGCCTGGGTATATGATAAGAGAGAAGAGAGAGAAATGGACGAGACTAATAACTGAATGGCAACCACGAGATAGCAAAAGAAATAGAGGCAGACAAACTAGAAAATGGGAAGACGACATCAGAAAAATAGCAGGTCCAATATGGACTCGCATAGCGAAAGATAGGATAGAGTGGAAATCTTTAGAGGAGGCCTATGTCGGAAGACAAGCTGCAACGTAGAAACGACCGTTTACCGATACCTAATATATGTAATAAAAAAAATAAAAAAAAACTATTATATAGTAAACATATTTGTAAGAAATATCATTGTAAAAATAAGTTCAGCAATAAAGGCTATTGTATTTTTTTATTTTTTTTTTATTTTATGTGTGAATCAAGGCAATTTACGATTCGACTAAATTAATTAATATTTAATTTGAGTGCATATCAAGTTTGCATTTATTTAAGAATGCTAATGGAATTGCGATGTCAGTTAAATGATTAATGGTAAGAGGATCTACAAATAAATAATCAAGATCAAAAGTATCCGTAAATACATAAATATATACCTAGTACCTATAGTAAATGCCTCCTAGCCCGTTCCATCATCGGACTACAAGACGTACGGCGATGCGTCATCGGTACATAGTGGACTTCCCATCCACGCACCAAATGTTTTGGGAATACTTTTATTATGCGTACAGCAAAGAAGTGGAATTGCCTGCCGGAGTCTGTATTTCCTGATAGCTACAACCTGGGTGTCTTTAAGTCAAGAGTGAATAGGTTTCATCTAGGCAATCTTGCTTCTCGTCGACCACATCATCGCTTACCATCAGGTGAGATACGCAAGCCAAACATGGTACATGGTCAAGCGCAAGCCTACTAACCTCGTATCAATAAAAAGAAAAAAAAACAAGTACACGGTTACTTAAATTAAAAAGAAGAAAAGCTTTTTAAACTATGAAATCAGATGGAAACGTATTGCAGGCGCCTAGTGATAATATAATCAGAAATAAGCTTGCGAGCGAATCGACTGAAATATTGAAGCTTTGAAAAGGCGCTTTATCAAAATCTTGCTACTACTACTAAAACCTAGGTATATTGATTTGCAAGAAAAAGCGGATAAGATTTACATCAAAATAATGTAGATTATTCTTATAAACTAGTATTTTCTATGTCTTCGCAATTATATTTTTAACCCCCAACGGAAAAAGAGGGATGTTATAAGTTTGACGTGTGTTGATGTGAATCTGTGTATCTGTGTGTCTAGCTGTGGCCAGGTTTTTTGTTTGAAAGGTGACTTTGTCAAGAGTGTTCTTAGCTATGTTTGAATAAAATCGGTTTAGCCGTTCAAAAGTTATTCGCATTTTACTCTTTGAATCTGGATTTTTTCGCAAGATATCGTGTCATTATTACGTGTTTCGATAGATTGTCGATTGAAGCGTGTCTGCTACTAGGTATATTATATGTAGTTTAAAAAGAATGAAATAAAAATAAAAATCGACGGTGTTTTTAAATTTCTATTTTTATCTTGTTTTGGTTTGGGATATCATCCAATGACTTCTTCTGCTCTGGGTGAAGCGGGAGGGCGTGTCAGACTTTTACAGACTAAAACCCAACCCGTGTTCTTTCAGTTGCTTGTGCCAGGGCCGCAGTAACTTTCATACAACCGTGCATTCTTTCAGGATAAAATTTATAGGTACTCAATACAAAATCGTAGGTAATCGGCAACAATATTTCCAGAGACTACATTTTACAAATACGTAAACAAGCAATTATTATAACATGTCTTCATTTCGATAGCTTACAAAGAACCACAGGGCGGACAATACAAATCAAGAAATATCTGGTAGCTTAGCAATATTCTGTCTATAAAAAAAAAAAAAAAACAAAATTCTATTTTCAAATTTCGGTGTCAATTTAGTCATAGATAACGCAATCCGGATATGTAAACAGATCCACGTTAGTACGCTCTGGCTGCTATGGTATCAGGTTTGAGAAACGGGCGGCCGTTTTTATTGCGTTTTACTTTTAAATAGATCGAAGTTTCGAAGTCCTAATTGATTTTTTATTTTACTACCATTTAAATAGCTTGATGATTCAGAATTACCTTTGTTAAGAGGAAAAGCGGTCGCAGACATCTTTTTTGCCCCACACTAGGAATTTCTTCCTGTATCGTGGGTGCGTTTACAAACATATAAACTCACATACACAAACACCCAGAGCCGGAACAACTATCTGTAGGTCATACAAATATTTGTACCGTGCGGGAATCGAACCCGCGACACGCAGCGCAGCAGTCAATCGTTCAACCACTGCGCCAACCGTGCGCCCAAACAACACACCGATACATCCGACTGAATCTCCCAAGTCACATCATCATCACATCATCAGCCTATTAATGTCCCCACTGCTGGGACACAGGCCTCCTCTCTGTGAGAGGGAATGGGCCGTTATCCACCACGCGGGCCCAGTGCGGGTTGGTGGATGTCACAAATCTTCGAATTTTTGGTTCTAGGACATGCCGGTTTCCTCACGATGTTTTCCTTCGCCGTTCTGAGAGCAGTGGTGATGAAATAATTTACACAAAGTAAAGCACCTGCCTGGGCTCGAACCCACGACATCATTGTAAGACGCGTCCGATACCACTGGGCCACCACTGCTCGTAAAATTTCCCAAGTAAAAAGTCATAATTCTAGGTTTGGTTTCCAATATGGGACCAATTTAAAAGATATTCAATTATCTAAAAAATAACGATGTATATTGTGCCCCTACATTTTCCTTTTTTCATTTAAAGTTGTCAAAATTGTCAAATTTGTACACTAGGCCTCTGTTGACAGCAATTTTGAGCATCTTTTGAAGGTTCTAGTGCTTCTAAAGATTATGTATCACACATCTACTTTATATGCACGGACAACAGCTGATCAGGTTACTTCAATTTGTCATTTGTATGCACCTTATTGTATCGTAATAAGGGTTAATTTCTAGAACAGAAAAATAGTTATATCTCGTGAGCCTGAGTGTTTCTTTTTTACTAATTATGTATGTAAATTATTTTTCTACAATATACAACAAAAATCATCAAGGTACAACACATTTTTTAAGCGGCCCAAGTTCTCTTACAAAATGGGACAATCTCCTTTAACGAACGGAACGGACCTCGCAGGGTGGGCTAACTATTCACCCTGCCAAGCACCTAGTTAAACCAGGCGATATAAAACCCTGTAACATATTACTATTTCAATTCCCAGCAGTTTATTACTTGTAGTTCGAACTGAAATAAACGGCTGAACAGTTTATCTTTATAAGGGACTTCCGCACTATTTATAATGGTTTTGTAGGCGCCAGATAGTAAAGATCTGTAAAGATTTCTAGGATTTTCTTTAAGGCGCAGATACCCCTCAGTAGCTAATTTTAAAATGAGAATCACGTTTAAACGGCTTGTCGTTAATTCTACATTTTGATTTGAGACGTTTTTTTAAAGTCATAATAATAAGGAAAGTACAAAAAACTACTAAATTTTCGGTCGCGCGGGTGTGAAACGAGTACGCGTTTTGTTCTCTCAAGGTCGTTGGCGACTGCAGTGGGCGTCGTCTTAATTGGTTGTGGTCTAAAAGGCAATTGTAAGAGCACTAACTTTTGAGTTTCACATTGATTAACATTTTATTCTAAATCTTATGCTCCACTCACCCTCGACTCAACCTCCCTCAATCAAATGAACAGTTATAGCTTATTTTTACAAGCTTGCAATGTACCTATGTATGTTAGAGTGTTCGGGTCAAATCTTGCAAATGAATTTTAAAGCTGTTATCCTCATTAAGATGAAATTTTCCAAACTAAATGTGTATCATTTAGTTAGGATGACAATGCATGGTTAGCTAAGTGCCATCATTCTAAATCCAATATGGCGGATGGCCCAAGATGGCGGACTAGTTATTTTTTGTGCACTGCCATGATATGGGTATCAAATGAAAGGGTTTCCTGAGAAGAATACGAAAAAACTAAATTACTAAATTAAATTTTAATTAATAATGTTATTATTTATTTATTATATTTTTATAATGTCCCAGTGCTGGGAAAAGACCCCCAAATAGCTTGTAATTTAATAATATAAATTGAGGGTGGACTAGTATGAATGGTGTAGAGGAAGGTTCCTTCAGAAGGATTTTCAAATATATGTGTTAGTTCAATCTTATTCAAGTTATATACGAGATAAACTGTAAGTTTATATTCATACGACAGTTGTGTGGAAGGCACTTAATATTAATTCTATCCAGTTAGCTGAGTCGTAAAATTTACATCTAGTGAAATAGCTAGTCAGTATACACTTTAATCTTGATTCGTGTTGAGTGATAGGAAGGTACAGGTCGATCCAAACTTAAAGGCAATTGTGAAGTTTGCTTTTCAATGCGCAGTATAAAATTCATGTGACAGTGGGAGTGAGGGGTGGGGTACTCGCCTTGTGTTCCGAGCCCTCGTTAATTTTGAATCAACCTGTACCTATAAGAATCCTTCTTCTCTACGAGAATCCATTGTCGTAAAATATAATGTTCGGTGTTAAGTAGTTTTTATGACGTTTTTAAGATTCTGAGTTTATGGTATTGTTTTTATTTTTGGGTGTGGTTTATTTCGGTATAAGAAAGAGGGTTGTATTAAAAGAAATTATATATTTGAAAATAAATATGTTTGCTCTAACACGGATTACGGATTAACATAGTTGATGGATGGAGAGGGAGGATGGCCAAAGAAAAGATGGATAGACTGTGCGAGGAGTAAGAGAGGATAGGGCGGTATGGTAGAAGAGAACATGTTGCACCGACCCCAAGTAACATGGGACAAGGGCAGGAAGATGATGATAATACGGAGCAAGAAAGTTATGGCCAATCCATCAGTACTCTAAAAAGGCTGAACAATATAAGAAACTATCAAAGAAACAAACACATTGCAAGTTGAATTTGCACATGAGTATATGCAACTCTGCACTACAGCGGTAGTGTAGGTAAGCACACGCTTATAATCCAACTGACTACTAATAAAATAAATGTAAAAGTTTTTATTCCGGTAGTAGCCCAGGTAGGTAGTATTTTAAATCGCTGGCAAAATCAAGTAAATAACAATAATTTAGCCTACCCTCAGTAACCACGACGGTTGTTTGAACTTACATAATTGAATAAAAATCTAGATTGAACACCTAACTTGCTTTAATTGGAGACTCGACTTAGAAGCCTAGCATTTATGTTAGTTTCATTGTTACAAAACAATGCAGTAACATCTAACAATGTATGATGTCATTAGCGCTGTTGTATTATTGCAATCTTTATCATGTAACACCATCATATCTTCCTGTATTATGAGATGTTAGGTCAATGAATATCAGAAGTCCAAAAAAGATCCCAAAAGAAGAGGCAAAGACTTGAGAATACTCCTTTATTTACCCGTGTTCCTTCAGTTGCTTGTGCCAGGGCCGTGGTAACTCTCTTTCAAATTTATCCGCGAACCAGACAAGCATCGGCCCTAGTGGACCCCGTCAGTTTAGCCGTCATATCTTTAAGGCGCCATTTCACGCCGTCCGCAAGCCCGCGCCTACGGTGGCTGAGAATCGGCTTGCAAGTCTCGACGCCCAGGGCGTCTCCTGCGGTGGCTGAGGGCGTCTCCGTTGCGTCTTCCTCACGCGTTCCGCCTCATCCTTCGCGAGCGTTATTGCTTCGCAAAAAGAGGTCACGGCTTCCCATGCCCTCTCGCTCCAAACCATGGCCTGGACCAGGGCCGGACGCGAGAGGTCGCTACTCCTTGCTTTTAAAAGTTTGATCTAGTTTTTCATAAGTCAAATGTGGTTATTAGGCAACGGTCGGAGTTTAGTTATAATATAACTCTGTATTGGTTATAATTGAGTTTAACGGGCAATTCAAATATATATATGTCGTACACTTACACGATCTTAAATAATCCGATCTGGAACTGCAGAAGTGACCAAAGGCTCTAGCTAGACAAAGTGATATTCCATCATCATCATCTGCCTTTTCAGGCTTTTCCCAATTATATTGGGGTCGGCTTCCAGTCTTACCAGATTCAGCTGAGTACCAGTGTTTTACATGGAGCGACTACCTGTCTGACCTCCACAACCCAGTAACTGGGTAACACGGTACCCCTTGGCATGACTGGTGTCAGATCTCAAGCTTCTGACTACCCGTAACGACTGTCAAAGATCTTTTAAATGACAGCCGGACCCAACGGCTTGAAATGGTCAACCATCCACGGACCGATCTCGTCAAGCGTTGCTTAACCTTGATAATCGACCCGTGCGGCTGTTATTATTTAGCCACGAGCTCCTCCATCCATATTACAAAGCGATATTCCATCAGTGAAGGGAATATCATCCAACGGTCTGCCAAAACACACTGGCACTTGTAAAAACTGCACTCATAATTGGAATAAAACGATCAAACACGAACAACTAGCATGACGGTCTTACTGATTTCGGCCTAACTCAGCATCGCCAAGTGCCTGGAGAAGTTGAAGTCTGTTCTTCTGAAGAAATTAAACCTAATTCCAATATTGAACAGACTTAAACTTCTGCTCATCGTCTTAACATTGACATCTTGGCAGTTCGGCGACCCATTTCGTCCAGTATGATTAGAAGCAGGAAATCTCTGGTTGCTGCCCCATTGTGTGGGTTGCGATATGATAACCTGTGGCCGGCTGCGTGGGTTCCGTTACACTTTTGAGGGCAAAGTGCATCTCTGTTTTGTTGAGACGTTGATAAGGCAAGTGTTTTGGTGACAAAACTTATGCCATACGAAAAAATAGGCGAATATGAAACAAGAACTGGGGCGAAAGAGACATATAATATATAATAGATTAATGAAAAGAATGATATTCGGGGCGAAAAAGAAACAAAAGGTAGGACTAGGAAAATCAAAACTGGGGCGAATTTCGTGAGGCGTTATTTTTTTTTATTTTTTTTTATTTATCGGTAGGCTCGCGTTTGACCACTATCTCACCTGATGGTAAGCGATGATGTGGTCGACGGTGAAGCACGCTTGCCTAGAAGTAACCTATTCACTCTTGACTTAAAGACCCCAAGGTTGTAGCTATCAGGAAACAAAGACTCCGGCAGGGAATTTCACTCCTTAGCTGTGCGTACAATGAAAGTATTCGCAAAACGCTTTGTACATATGGGTGGGATGTCCACCATGTACCGCTGGCGCATTGCCGTACGTCTAGTTGTCCGGAACAAAACGTAGCAAGGATTGAATCCGGTACAAAACGTAGCAAGGAATTCATGAGAATAAACTATGCTCTTGGTGGATAGGTAATCAGCAGCGATGGTAGTGGGAATTATTGCTTTGAGGATCTGTGGCTTTGAGTATGTTACACGATATAAGAATCTTCAATGTAGACGTTAGATTCTATCTAAATCTATTGCGTTTGGACAACGTTATTTTGTGCAATGTCCAGGCTTTAAAACCTACCTGTAAACTAAAAGTAATTTCCTCCATTCGACTCTTGTAATTCATGGACATTAATCGAGGGATTTTGCCGTAGTCATGGCAATTATTTGAGTGAAGAGGAGGCAGTTTCCTTCATAAGGAAGTTTCCTTAAAAAAGAGGGCTGTTAAAACTTTGACGTGTGTTGCTGTGTATTTGTGTCTGTCTGTGGTACCATAGCGTCCAAACGGGTGAACCTAATTTGATTTAGTTGTTTTTGTTTGAAAGGTGATTTTGTCGAGAGTGTTCTTAGCTATGTTTAAATAAAATCGGTTCAGCCGTTCAAAAGTTATGGGCGTTTTACTGTTTAAATCGGGGTGTTGTCGCAAGATATCGTGTCATAATTACGTGTTCAATAGACTGCCGATCGAAGCGTGTCTACTATGTACTAGATAAATTATGTAGCATGAAATAAAAATGTGTCGGAGGTTTTCTAAATTTTGAAATTTTACTTGTTATGATGAAGGTAATATTGGGATGGGATTTATGGCAAGCAGTGGACTGCAAAAAACTGACTTTATTTGCTTGATAGTTGGTGTCTCATGACTTTGCGTTCATAACTCATGCATTTTTTTACTCGAACTGTATTGAAATTATACCTAATAGGTGTCGGTTTCCTTTGAACTATTAATTTAATTTCCGCAAATCGACGTTCCAATCAGAAACCAAGCTGTTTTCTCACACTTTGATAGTAACAATTTGCACTTTCAAAACGCTCCTATTCATATTCAATTACAGTCTATTAGAAGAATCAACGTTTTATGATCTGACGCGAAACTTTATCATAATACTAGTAATAAAATCAATTTCGATAACTTGCTTCGAGAGGCAACTAAGTGAATGAATGAAGGCGGAGTTTTTTTGGACTCGTAAATAAAAATTGTGGTGTATAACATCGAGAATGTTTCTTGATCGAATATGGTGATCGGTAAAATTGTATTCCTAAATCTTTAGCAATACATTCTTCTTCGTAAGGGTCAGCTAGCTCATACTGAGTCTCGACGCGAATAAACTCGAATTTTAAATTCCACGTATTTGAGTTCTCTTATTTTTTTTTTTTGTTCACGCATATCTCCGTCAATTTTGCACCGATTTTGAAATTCTTTTTTTGTTTGACAAAGTATGTTTCGATTTGGCTATTTGTAAATAAATATATATATATATATATATATATATAAAGGTATTTATTATAGTAAATATATATGTATGTTTATTTTAGGTACACTATATATATTGTTATTCAATATTATTTCAATATTTTATGCACCTGCCATGTTCTCTCCACCACCCTTGGTTGACTGGTAGAGAATGCCTTAGGCATTAAGTCCGCCTATGTACTTGTATGTTGCATGAAGTTTTAAAAAAATAAATAAATATATAGTGTTAACTATTACGTGGTCACAGCAATTATAATCCCTTAAGCATTTCAAGATAATGAAATCTCTAATCGGTTTGTTGCTATCAATCAGCGGTCTAGGCACACTCGTAATATTATTAAGAATACAAGACTACTTATATCAAACTGGATTTCAGTGGGGTAAAATGAGCGGGTACAGCAAATGTTAAACAGTGTGTGTAGGCTAGCCACAACAGTGGTCAACACTGATTTACAGTCCGCCCCCTTTCTCATTTCACAGTGAATTATTTACAGAACAATAATACATTTAGTAACATGCCTGAAAAACATTATTAACATACCTGTGCCTGCTTAAGCCGATGTTCAGTCCTATGCACAGCCAGCAACGGCGTAACTCGTACCAGCAACCGCCACCAAGGCCAATCCCGCACCGCGAGGAACGCACGGACGTTACGTTGCACGCACCGCGCGGCCGTGTGTTGCGTGCGCAGGCGTTGGGCGCGCCGCCTCGCGAGAAGACCGCGTGCGCGAGCCTGTAGGCGAACGAGCACCCGCGCGAGAGCTGCGTCGCGACGCGCGTCGAGCTCGCCCACGACGCCGCCGCGGAACATGATCTGTAACAATAAGAGGAGTATGTTAGATTGATACTAGCTGACCCGGCAAACTTTGTTTTGCCATAAAAACACCAAACATTCATCTACCCTACCTACCCTACCCTAACAACCCTACACTACCTACCCTACCTACCATACCCTAACTACCTACCCTACCCTACCCGACCTACCCTACCCTACCCTACCCTACCTACCCTACCCTACCTACATGCCTACCCTACCCTACTTACCCTACCCTACCCACTTAGGGGTATGAAAAATAGATGTTAGCATATTCTCAGACCTACTCAATATGCTCACAAAATTTCATGAGAATCGGTCAAGCCGTTTCGGAGGAGTACGGGAACGAACATTGTGACACGAGAATTTTACATTGATTTAGATGTGCTGGAGACCAATTCAGCACCTAGAAGACCAAAAGGCTTTGGCAAGTACACTCCGTATTCATAGACAATATCTACGAGTATTTCAGGCAAAGAACATTAGTTTTTATTTTTTAAACGATTTAAGGAGATGACTATAAAACATAATTAGACGATCTAAAATATTGAGATCATGATCGAAAATGTTGCCCTATAAGTACATTCATAATTATTCTGTGATTTTGTTAATATCAACATGAACTTAAGAACGCTACTTCTCTGTGTTTATTTACATTCTATAATTGTATCTCCGGACTATTAATACACGATAGTTTCCATTACAAATTACACAATCAAAGTCAAAAGATAGTAAACTATTAATAATAATATTCCGGTTGCCTTTTATGATAATAGAGTTAGACAAGAATGTATGTTACTATGCGTTTCTTAGTTACGAAATAATATTATATAGAATATTTATAGCAATTTCAGATCGCAGTGACTGGTAAATAAAAGCTACTTTTTGTGTGACGAATAGATACAAGCTTGCACGTTCTTCTACACCTACCTAGCTTGGAAATGTGCAACCAGCTTCATTTTTTGCTTGGCAATTCAATAGTATCTTTAAATGAATTAATTGTAATGAATGATTTTGAGTTTGAGTTTATAATAAGGGGGCAACCTGGTGACTTCGGATAATATGGTTTTAAGATGTTCAAGAATTGTAACTGCCAAAAGTAATTTGACATTTTTTTTTTTGTATTAAAGTGGACACATCCTAGCCTTTAAAGAGCAGTGGTGGACTGGTGGCCGAGTGGTATCGGCCGCGACTTACAAGTTGTAGGTCGTGGGTTCGAGCCCAGGCAGGCGCTTTACTTTGTGTAAATTATTTCATCACCACCGCTCTCAAAACGGCAATGGAAAACATCGTGAGGAAACCGACATGTCCTAGAACAAAAAATTCGAAGACATGTGGCATCCACCAACCCGCACTGGGCCCGCGTGGTGGATAACGGCCCATTCCCTCCCACAGAGAGGAGGCCTGTGTCCCAGCAGTGGGCACATTAATAGACTGATGATGTGATGATGATCCTAGACTTTCAGTAAAACGGTGGACATGCCCCAGCTATATGTCAGCACCTAACTTAACTAGAAAGAAAATAAGTATACATAGCTAACCGTCAGCAACATCACAACGCATCACAGACAAAAAAATATCCACCCGACTGTTACAAAACAAAACATTAGCAATATCATTCGATCATCGTTGCACATTTTCATGTGTAATTCGTTACAGCAGCTGAAAGCCCGCATGTACCACTAAATAATGACCGCTCAACGCGATACAAATGAAAGTCAAATCTTTATGTAACATCACTCTCGATTTTTTCATCAAAATCAGCTCTTCGAGGTGCAATAACCCTCGATTTATTATTTAAAATTTGATCACCTTCAAAGTATTTGTCAAACTTTACTTCAGCCTAAAAACCTGACAAAATTTGGCATGAAATTAATGTTGGAAAAAAATATCGGCCCTCAGTGCAGTTGTTTTGACTTTTGATAGGCGATAATTTGTATTTCATTATATTATCTGTGGTATTTCATACTGTGAGGCTTATAATCCGTGGAGACATCGTGTATAATTTAACGTCTGCTATTAAGTTAGGATTAGACTAAGTCAATTTGCAAAATGCCCAATATGAGATGGCAATTTGTAAAAACTATTGAAATAATTAAATTGACCGGCCTTTCTGAATAATGTCCATCACTTATTGGGCAGGGTAATAAAAATATTATTAATTAAATTAATTTAATGTTGACATTGAATCAGTATGGTAGGTAAGGGTTCCTATTTCTACTGGCTCCTGTAACACAGGTCAATCATCTAGCGCAGGAGTCAGGGAATCCATGTATTTGTATGTTTTCTTATGTAAATAAAGTTATTTATTTATCTGCAGGTTTTAAGTTTCGTCTTAGTTTAAATCAGTATTTATTGCCCTGTTTGACTTGACTTGATTCATATTGGCCGGGCATTATATAGAGTGCCTTGATTATCCACTTGGTTCATGACATAAATATACAGAAAACAATATCCAAGGACTTAGTTATATGATTGAATTAGCAAGTGTTTATTACCTACTTTTATGGCATAAGTTCTTATCTATACTTCTATACTATATATATTATAAAGAGGAAAGATTGTTTGTTTGTTTGTACCGAATAGGCTCCGAAACTACTGGACCGATTTGAAAAATTCTTTCACCAATAGAAAGCTACATTATTCCTGAGTGACATAGTTTTTATCCCGAAAACGGGTACTGTCCACAGGAGCGAAGCCGCGGGCAACAGCTAGTTCTTTATAAACAAAAAAAAAAACCGTCTGTGACAAAAAAATGAGAAATCGTTAACGAATTTTTGAATGGATGCCTACAGCAAACCTAAATGAAAATTTCAAGATATCAAGCTATCTATCATTTTCATACACAAACAAACCCATATATTTTCAATTCATCAATTCAACCCATTTAAAAACCATATAAATCAATTCCAGATACCATAGACTCCATACCACGATGTCAGACCATTAACAATTGACCACAATATAGTCTATGGCCATTTATAGCCATGGCCTACTTCCAGCCGAAGTATAATGGCACCTGTTATTGGAGCAAGTGCATAAGATGGGCGTGAATGGACGGTTAGGAGTTACACAGTGGTCGCCATTCAACTAAACGTGGCCGTTTAGTTCCGGCCTGTGGTTTGTCGGGGTAAAAGCTGACCTGGCGTGAGCGTGGCTGAGTGGCGGTTATCATAAAAATATGTAAGATAAAATGTGATCTATCTTGTAGATAATCACGCAAATCTACGTGATCAAGTCAGCTATATTTTATATATCGTCTTTCTAAATTAGAGAGGGCAAAAGAATATGAAGAGAGTAGAGTAGGTTGGAAATCAATAGGATACTAAGACCCAAACAATTTTATACTTGAATAGTTTCATCATCTGCCTAGCCTTTTCCCAACTATAATGGGGTCGGCTTCCAGTCTAACCGGATTCAACTGAGTACCAGTGTTTTACATGGAGCGACTGCCTATCTGACCTTCACAACCCAGTAACTGGGTAACACGGTACCCCTTGGCAAGACTGGTGTCAGATCTCAAGCTTATGACTACTCGTAACGACAGTCAAAGATCTTAAAATGACAGCCGGGACTCACGGCTTAACGTGCTTTCCGAGGCACTGAGGAAACTCGGTATGTTGAAATGGTCATCCATCCACGGACGAACCTCGTCAAGCGTTACTTAACCTTGAATATCGACCAGTGCGGCTGTTAATATTTAGCCACGAGCTCCTCAGCTTCATACTTGAATAGTTTATTGATGCTAAATTGTGATTGCGGCGACTATATACCTACCACATATTGCATATGAATGCTAATATTGTGTAAAATCTTACCTGAATACTGTCTCTCAAGATACAGGTTGCCCTTGTTTGAGAGGCAGGGTTCATTACTCAATATGGTTGCAAAGAAATACTACCGACTTCCAAATAAGAAAACTACAAAGTGAAAAATAACTTTACTTTTGGAAGTCGGTGTCCATAAGTAGTTTTCGTAATTGGAAGTCGGTAGTATTTTTTGCAAAAACGTTTTTTTTTTGTAAATCAGCTGTCAATAGGTAGAAGTTCTGTTTGCTTGCTTGAACGTCTCGTCGATGAAACCTGTCTGCCATCCTTTCTTTTACAAATAAATCAAGACTGCTGGAAACATAATCAACTCTCTTATTGAAAAGCCATCTCGTACCTTAGCGCGTATTCAATTGTTTTCATGGCAACATTTATACCTCTACTTAGAGTTGCCAACAGATGTTCTTATTTCAGGAAACCACCCAATATCATCCCAACTATCTTGGGTCGGCTTCCAGTCTAACCGGATTCAGCTGAGTACCAGTATTTAACAAGGAGCGACTGCCTATCTGACCTCCACAACCCAGTAACAGGGTAACACGATACCCCTTGGCAAGAGAAATGAAAGCGTATGACAATTTCTTCTGCATGTTATGCATAACTCGAACGAGTTTTCCTCCAACAACCGTTTACACACTGAAGACAAATGACAGTACTAAAACAACACAAGTACACATATCATAAACAACACTCTACAACCTTTCCCCCAGCTATCAACAAACAATCTCTCGCAGTTATCTTGAAAACAGTAATAGCAAATTATTTCTGCAGTTATGTCCATATTAGCAACAGTGGATAACTGGGCCGCGCCGGTGCTTGTGCATCTGTGCACAAGGGGGCCGTGCAGCTCGGCAGATAATACTATATGACGTGATGTATCTTTGATATGATCTTCAACCTTTGTGAAAGCTAGTTGACGTATTCTGAAATGAATTTTGAAAATCGCTAACTAGCTGTTGACAACAACTTTCTTCCCATGTTACTCATTATATTTTATGTCAATTCTTACAAATTCCATCATCTGTATTAAACTATATTATTGTTTTTTTAGGGTTCCGTACCCAAAGGGTAAAAATGGGACCCTATTACTAAGACTCCGCGGTCTGTCTGTCTGTCTGTCACCAGGCTGTATCTCATGAACCGTAGCTAGATAGTTGAAATTTTCACAGATGATATATTTCTGTTGCCGCTATAACAACAAATAAAATAAATATTTAAGTGAGGCTCCCTTACAACAAAAGTGATTTTTTGCCGTTTTTTGCGATAATGGTACGGAACCCTTTGTTCACGCACGAAGGGTTCCGTTCCGTACCGTGCGACTCGCACTTGGCCGGTTTTTTTTTATTCATATATGTTTTTCCCGCGGCTGTCACAAAGGAACCGCGTATGTTACCGGGATAAAAAGTCTGCGTCCCTAGGCGATAAGCTTACTAACAATGAAAGAATGTTCATAATCGGGTAAGCAATTTCATACATATACTTTTAATAGCATACAATAAATTTTACCTTTTTACAATATTAGTTTAGATTTGAAGTAAACAACACAAAACTAAACGTGTTAACGTTCATTAAGTGAACGCATCGTTTATAAATCGTGAAGATGCGTCGCCGAGGCACACAGAAATTCAGGGTCATCGCGATTTTATTTATAATTACAGTAAATTAAACCAGTATTTCGACCATGTCAAAGAATAAGGATGTTTTCAACAAAAAAAGCTTTGATTATATTGGTTTTTTTGTGGATAATTATGTTGAATAACTGGAGACCAAGATGTGAATCCGGTTTTGATTAAATGTATTTTAAGCTCTTAAAATGTGTAGTGTGTGTTTAAAATTAAAAATGATATTTTAGAACGAATTTATTATTAAAACTCTGAGGTCAATTTGTGGTTTAGGAATTGCAATATTTGTATAGGTTTGTTTTGATACCAATAGATTATTGCCTTAGTTAGTTACTAGTTTTGGATTTAAGTGTATACGTATGTAGTTACAGCAAAGGAAGTATTTTGTACACTGTGTAAATATTAAGTTTTCTCCACAAACTAACTTATTTTCCCTCACAAGTGAAATCTTTACACAATTAATAGAATTAAATGGAAATATTTAAATGATCTCACTTATGCAATCAATTGCTTACTATACACCTTCAAAGAATGCCGCCTGACTGAACTAATAAGGCCTTAACTATCTTCAGGGTTTTCACTTTTAAGAGAAATTGTTTGTTTTGAAATAGTCCGAGAATAGGCCCTTTATTGATACAGGTGACTTTTAAATCATTGGAAACCTTTCAGGGGCGTAAGTAGGTCTAAATATATTTTATTTACTTTGTAATAAATTCTGAAATATGAAAAAAAAGATATCACCTGTTCCAAAGATTTTGTCGATTTATGCGAAAATTAATGTAACTAAGTACTGAACAGCTCAGCTGATTTTTGAAACCCTTAAAAGATAGAAGATTAAATATTGGCCTTATCAAGAGTATTCAAGAGTGATTGTTATCTTAAAACTAAGTAATGTTAGGAGAAATAAAATCTGCACCTATAATGAGTGGAAAATATGTTAACTAAAAAGTTATAAATAAAAAAAAATGAGTGGAAAAATATGTTAACTAAAAAGTTATAAATAAAAAAAGTTAATTCAAAAAATCAAAAAACCCTTTTTTTATTTATAACTTTTTAGTTAACATATTTTTTCGAATTAGGTACATTTAAACATTATATGTTGTGTTATATATTTTTGAAATCTCCTCTAAAAACCCTTCATTTTGATACCCCACACGATGGGTATGGAAGAAAAAAAAATGCAACTCTCACAATATGGCGCTCAAAATCCGCCATGTTCCTTTTTTTTAAAAGGCACTTAGCTAAGAACACTTGGGCGGTCAAGATCTATCTAACGATATCTTAATTATAAAAATCCGCCAATTATTTTGAAAGATATGAGGTAATAAAGAATATTACATACATACAAACATACATACATACAAACATACAAGATACGCGCGAAAAACATAACCCTTTCCTTGCAGCCGGGTAAAATCAATGGGCCCTGAAGGGAAATCGCTTTAAATCCTTAAGATAGACTATTTAACTGGAAAGGAAACATTTATATATATAGAAAATTATAACTTGTCTTTTACTTATTGAAAGTGAATAGTTAATATTGATTAAAGTCCTTGTGTACTAAATATTAAATTTAATTAATATCTTGTACGACAGACGAGTGTAAGACCAAATGTTTACTAGAGAGATTTTATCCTGAACAGTAAACCTATCGATTCATCATCATCATCATCATATCAGCCGAAAGACGTCCACTGCTGGACATAGGCCTCCCCCAAGCGTCGCCACTTTGACCGGTCCCGTGCGTCCCGCAACCAGTGGATCCCCGCAACCTTCACCAGGTCATCGGTCCACCTGGTGGGAGGCCTTCCAAGGCAACGCCTTCCTATCGATTAATAGAATAAAATAGCGAGTGTCCATTTTTTTGAATTTGTGCTGGTTTGATTCCCGGTATAGGTAAGCGTGCCGAGAAATCTGTGAATGCAATTTTGTTTCTTAAAAAAAAATAACGGAATGTTTCCTTTAGGTAAAATAATCAATCTTAAGGATTTAAAGTGGTTTCCCTTCAGGGCCCATTGATTTTTTTCACCCTTTGTATCTTTACGTAACCCTCTGATTTTTGAGTTTTGAAATCGGAGTTGCAAAACTGTCAAACTTTGACATTCAAGCAGGGTATGATACTCGGGCTTTTGTCTCCACACATCACACATCACATCATCAGCCTATTAATGTTCCCACTGCTGGGACACAGGCCTCCTCTCTGTGAGAGGGAATGGGCCGTAATCCACCACGCGGGCCCAGTGCGGGTTGGTGGATGTCACATGTCTTCGAATTTTTGGTTCTAGGACATGCCGGTTTCCTCACGATGTTTTCCTTCACCGTTTTGAGAGCAGTGGTGATTAAATAATTTACACAAAGTAATGCGCCTGCCTGGGCTCGAACCCACGACCTACAACTTGTAAGTCGCGGCCGATACCACTGGGCCACCACTGCTCCTTTGCGGCCAGCACTCCTCCTGGCCTATGTCCTGCACCTTTTGTCTCCATGCATGCAATAATTCACAATTTCCTTAAAAATCGCCTTCACTTGTCAGCCCTACCGACACACATCATTACACAGCGCCCAACTTTCTATGTCGGGAAACGGCACAGGAAAAGTATGAGTAGGCAGCAAGCAGCAAGCCGTTTGATGTAGAAAGTCATCTTTCTGTATGTGCTACTCGCTTGTTTGAAGGGTGCATTCGGCTTTCTTTGATAGGATGTTTGTTAATTTAAACTACCTTGTATAATAAAGAGGTAATACTAATTGGTTTTTTGTTTATATGTTTGTTAAAGGTTATCATAATCTCTAAAAGTACTGATGCGATTTCTAATATTAATATTCTTGCTCGCTGAGTCAACATCTTCCTGCCCCTATCCCATGTTACTTGGGGTCGGCGCAACACGTTTATTTCTTCCATATTGCTCTCGCTGAGTATCAAGTATCGTATCCGTGTTCGCTGAGTATCATAATAAGTTAGTTTTTATCCTGAAAAAAAGCATAGTGTATGCGATATCTAGTAAATAAATACAGATATAAATAAAGAATACATTAACGGAGACACGGAGTGCATGGCAAAAAGGTAAAACCATACTTTGGTAAAACTAATGGCAGATCGGTTGATGATTTCAAAACAATATAAGAACATGCCTTACCATCATAAGCAATTAATGAGGTAAAGTCTAATATAAACTCTTGGACTATAAAGATTGAAAATGGTGAATATGAGCTAAATCGAGAGGATTGATCATCCTATAGAACCAATGTATAAGCAGAAAATGTGAGCGACCTGATTCCTTACCATTTCTAAAATACACGCCAATCAGATTAGGAAGTGCCAACTCATAAACCTATTTAAAAAACCAACTCCTACAAACCAGACCCGCAACATCACTATCACCACTGCAGTCTTATAAAAAAGCAGCCATGCAGGTGAACTAACTCGCCTTAAGTCGTATCATGAGGTAACAGCAAAACGTTAGGAATAAAATCTGTTTAGAAACTCGAATGTTATGGCGATGATGATAAAACAAACAATAGGTTACGATTGCTGCCATAATATTGGCACTTTGTTTAAGCAACAAGTGTGATTATATTTGATTTTAAGAAGGAAAGTGCTGTTCAGATAAAAAATAAATTATATGATAAATTGATTATTGGATAGGGATTATGTCTTGCCAAGGGGTTGTGGAGGTCATATATGCAATCGTTCGATGTAAAATAATCAGTATTTAACTCAGCAGCATGAGAATACACTTAAAGCCGACACGACATAGACAAAGTCTTGACAGATTGATTTCAAGGGATTATGTAAAGAAAACGGAAAAGGACCAGGAATTAAATAACTTAAGCGGACACTCAGACGAGAAGATTAGAATAGGCAGATCTGTTTAGGTGCACCACAGAACAGCCAGTTCTTAAAGGGAATGTAACACTATCTAGATCTATAGAAAAATCTCATGAAAACCCTAATTTAAGACACGGATAGAATTTCATCAAGCAATGACCACAACGGAAACTCATTGACCACAACATACAATGTGCAAAAATCAAGCCTTTCTCTTATCAAGTAGCAATTTATCTATCAAAAATCTAACTTTTAGATAAGAAACGTACCGATATTCTAAGCCGCATTACTAGGCGCGCATAAGGCGGAGCACGTAAGACGAACCGGCTAACTATCGACGCGATACGGTGTCGGCATATCAACACGTCCTCGGGTTCCGAGAAATAATAGCATACGATGGTGGTTTCATGTGCATTATCATTATAATTGGTAATTTCGATGTGACACTTTTCTTTGGTTACAGATAAGAAGGCTATTTTTTGATTTTTCGCTAAGTTTTATCACGTCATCAGCATCGTCATCTTGGCTTGGTTTATTTGTATCATCAGTTTTCATACATACATAAGCTTAGGTTTTTTTTGCCATGGGGGTAGGCAAAAACAAACCGCCACCTTTTACGATCCTTGCATATTCTTTGCTCCTTTATTTGTATTATCTTCATTTTATTGCCCAAAAATACCTTTCGTAAATGCTGGCAATATTCTTACAGTCAGAATAATTTAGAGTTTACGTTTGTTAGCCTCGAAAATGTCAACAAGTAATTGGTACATATGCAGCAGATACATATTTAGCCGCATCTGATTAGACGAAAACTTCAATATATGATGAACCTGGTTGATGATAACCCTGTGAATGAAGGAGACTGAATACCAGTACAACTGGATCTGGTTCTTAGAAATGAACATTAAAAATAAAGAAACTGCAATACTTCCAACAAACGATCCAACCTCATTCAAGACACATAACTCTAATCTCAGCACGTTTTAACTCTCTAACACATAACTATAATTAATTCGCAGATCAGAAAAGCTAAAGACTCAATAATCTACCTTTATTATTCAAATTAGCAGTTTCAGAGAAAACTTTCCGTGGTTTCTAGTCGCCAAGCTGGCTGGGCGAATCGAGTTTCACTTCTGGCTTAGCACAAAGAATATGTGAGCACTATTATGGAATTTTCATTGGATAATTATCATTAAGATCACTAAGAGCTCTCGTGTTGTTGGCAATTTTCGTTTGCATATTATTATCGTCGATTCAACTTCGAAAGGTATATAAATTTCTGTATTGCTATGCGTTGTCATGACTTCTTTTGAATTTACGTTAACTATAAAATCGTTTAGTGCTATATTTGCATGTAATTTTAGCTTGTTTACAAACAGTTTCTTCAATAATTTATACGTTGTCTCTATTATTGATATTATACTTTCAGAGTTAGAGATTTCAACGTTTTAATATTTCTCTTTTAAGCACTCAAAGCAAAGTAGGTATGCACGTTTAAAGCCAGCGAGGGTATTTAAACTTTACCGTTGTCAATTTTATACCTGATGTCGCAAGCTAAGAAATCTTGGGCTGTAAAACCTTTCTCTATAACTTAGGATGGACGACCATAGCCATAGGCGCTAATATTACAGCAAAAATCTTGATAGAGCATTTTATAAGTTACTATTCTGAAAATAACGAATGAAAAAGGCTACCTATATTTAACAGAGAGCGTTCACTGATATGCAGTTAAAGAGCTATAAGCCTCAGATGAAGAAGAAGTCAGGTTTGCAATAAGCAAGTGACTGAAAATCGACATGAGATATAAGAAATTGGAGAAAGACCTACATCCAGCAATGGGCATACCAAATACTGATGATAATGACACTGCAATAATACAACAGTGCCAATTTGCAAACTTTAAGAAAGAGCTTTTAAAGTTGAAGAAGAATTAAATTAGGTTTGCATTAACCAGGTGACTGAAGATCGATATGAATAGTATGAAATTGGAGAGACCTACGTTTAGCAATGGCCATAACAGTGATGATAATGATGATGACACCAGAGACCATTTGAAAATTTTAAGAAAAAGCTTTTGAGGTTCTCATATCGACAATGCCTATACAACATTCGGTGGCCATTACCAATCTCACGAACAATAGTCAGGAGTCGTCAACCACGCGCGACCACCTGCGGCTCTCAATTACGTACAGGCTTGTCATTACGGACATTGTCAGGTGCCGTCAACATTTCGTAACCACGTTTTGATCGGCTTTTTATATCGTTTTTATGGTGTCGTTTCATTATGTCGTCGTGACGTAAAAAGTTATAAAATGTTGGGTCTCGTTTAGGGTCTGGTTTTGGACATTTTTGTTTTTGGTCTTTTATTTTACTCTTTACTTTAGGAAAGTTCTAAGAAATACGAGATAGCTAGAACCTGGGCGTCTTTAAAACAAGAATGAATAGATTACTTTTCGGCAAGCGTACTTTACCGTCGACGCGTACCATCAGGTGAGATAGTGGTCAACAGTGAGTCTATCAATAATAAATAGACGACATCTATTAATTTTAGTAGCTTCTTAAAAATCAACACCTAGATCAATGTGAAATGTTGCGAAAACTGTATCTTCATCTTCGACCTCATCTTCGTTTACCCTGGTGATAAAGTGGCCAATCTATAGCAAAAAGACACTAAATGAGGATTCATTGACACTTCTAGTGAAATGTGGTCATGTATTAGAATACCAGTCGCGTCTGAATATAAGTATCAATAAAACACGGACAACGCTCTCATAACCGTCAACAAACGAACAGCTGGCAGTGAATGAAAGTTCAATAATACTAGAAATTACTGCGAAACACTGACAAGGTGTTATTTAAACATGTAGTTGCGAGTGCCCGTTATATTTCAAATTGCGTAGTGGCCACGCACATAAATTACGTCTTTTTCTAATGATCATTTGTAACACTAAGTGTCAAAGGAGTTTTTTCTGCATTAGACAAAAATGCCAAACCATATTTTGTGTGTATCAAAAAACATTTTAACAAAAAAAAAACCGACTTCCACTGAATGAATTGAAATGAACAAAAAGGCTGTTGGAGAATCCATGCAATGTTTCTTTGCAAAAGAAGCCTTAACAATGCCTTGCATGTCCAAACCTATTTACTTAGCACGTCAAACAACGGGTCTAGTCTATCAAATTACATGTAATCACTTGGACTTTTTGTAGAAAGATGACAAGCTTAGTTTTGGCATAAATGGCCAATCAAGTCTGATTATGTCCAGTATTTTATACAAAAAACTTTAGACTATTGCCTTCAACACCACCACAGCAAACGGAACATTCAAAGACCTCAAAAAGATTAAGCTCCCAACTCATTTATTCTCTTCGAAATGAATGGTGTACTTATATTAATATCAAAGAATAAAAAAGCCCAATTAGAATCAGTGTTTCTTTTCATAAACATAGTTATACATCAGTCTAGAGGTCTCTGACCCAATAACAAGCCTAAATTAATCCTATTTCAAACGGCAGCAATGAATCATAAGAGTAACTCATACTTGGAATGATTTGAAGAAGAAAAAAAACTTCTATAAGACTTGTATACAAGGCAATCATTTCTGTAGTAACAGCCATTGTATCTATAATAGACTTTCTCGACGAACAGACGGACAAAACGTAGATACTAGCCGACATATTAATTACTTATATTGTAGAAGCCAAAGCCGGTCCGGCACAAACGCAAATATAATTACCAACAGTGATTGATACACTTTTTAAATAATTACAAGACGAGATAAAAAAGTGAAATCGATATACAATTGATACTGTGAGAATGAGTTTCTAAATATAGGTACGTTGTATTGTGTGGTCTTTTATAATGGAAAACCCTAATACTTTTCATTGGTATCAAAGTATCACACAAGTAAAACTATATGAAGAAAGAGGAATTAGAAAAATATAAAATGCTACCAATAAAGATCTTGAAAAACAAGTCTAAGAATATTTTAAAGACAATCCCAAATGAATATAAACAATGAATATCATCAAGAAATATCTTAAAGTAAGAACAAGATCACTAATAATCTTCTTACAAGTTGGTCTGAGAGGAAATGTATTAAATAACTTCTCATTGTTGATGCTACACAATATTGTTTTGAGAAAAATTCTTGATGTGAGACTTGAGTGACTGGATCCTGCTATACAGACTATCCTTGGCGGGATTCAATATCACATTTAACTATTGTAACACTCGTTATGAAATCAATACGACAAAACTTATTAACTTGTTTTTTTTCGTTCTTTAGCAAAATATTTTGATTCATAACTTGTTTTCTCTTATGAATGAAAGACGATGTTTAATGTATTCTGAAGCGAATCAATAGATAAATCGGATATGTTTTACTTTTACGTAACAACAAATTGAGTTTCTTAAACATTAACAAAATTGTTTAATTCAATATCAATTCGTTTCATTCAACAATTGTTAATTATATAACACGAATCTGCTATTATTAATCGAAGTCGTCTTAAGTTTCACAAAACACGGAATCAAAATAACAAATGATTCAGGAAGATATGTTTTAATTCACCAATTTGCTCTGTTCTGCGGTATCATAAGAATTTTAACGGTATTGATGCTTGGCGCATTAGTACCGCTAGAAATCGCATACTGCATGCAGCGTTAACACGTGAGGGCGACGAATGAAAACACTGTGGAAGTGAGCATGTATTGGCATGAGTATTATGAACAGAACATATACACGTGCCATAATTATATGCATAAATGAAGCTAAAAGCAGTTAAAATGGATAGCGGGCGAAAACAGGACACAGAATTGAACATGTCTGGATAGAAACCATAAGACCTAAATGACCAATTTCCGAAAGCCATTTTAAAAGGCAACTTTTATTGCCATCGTTTCCAGTATCTATAAATAGAGCTATAAGTGAGAGAGATAGATTAACCACATGTCTCGACAAGCAGAATAAAAGTAGCAAAGAAAAAGGCAATAAAAGGTCAAGATGAAACGGAAAGAACTGATTAACCGCGGAACCGGCACACATTCGCGAGGGAAGCGACACGCAAGCTTGGAATACGAGTAAATGTTAACATTTGTAAAGCAAATGCAGGTACCGTTGACATGAACGGGTATTAGCAGTTAGTATAGGAAGTGATAGAGAATGAACAATTGCTTAGAGTTAATTCGACTGTTGTCATAACCAGTGTTCGTAAATAGGAGACTGTTGATTGTTTGTAGTTGTTGTTTGTATAACCTTTCAACTGTAAATAAACACTCATCGATAATGCAAAGCAAATAGAAACAGGAAAGAAGGAAATGTCAACAAAAACACACGATACCAAAAGAAAGCAAACCTTTACTTCGTTACGTATAGCAAAAACAAATTGAGCAATACTAGCGACACTAGCCAATGTTTTAGTCGTTTTGATAGAAGGACAGGCTTTCCCCAAAGCGAAAGCAGTACGTGATGAGCATATCCCGGTATCAGATGCCAACAACATGACTCGAACCTAACTTAACGTCTAATTTGAAAGCAATCTTCGAAATAGAAGACGTGACTAAATAAATCGAAATACTGAAGTCTGGCGATGAATGCGAAGAGAAGTGAAAAGTTGAATAGTTGTACAAGACATATTATGAAACATTTGTACGTGCAAACTACGAGAAAAGACTGAATTCTGATTGAATTAAAGTGAACGACGTAAGTTAAGCAAGATGTAAATCTATTTCTATCTAGGTTTATCCACTGATGAAAATAGGACCAATAAATGAAGATCTGAGAAAAAAGAAATAAACTAGGTCAGTTCTGCTGTAAAATAATTGAATTGTTTAGATAACTCGTTATTCCTGCATAAAGTGAGTCATTGCTTACAATTCAGATAAAGATACTTTAAATTGTTACGATTCAGATAGCTTTGTTCAACATTGTTCTCAAAAATTCAAGATAAGGTAATGAGTATAGATGAAAGTGTTCTCAAAAATAAATTTCATCGTTAATTGAAAAACGTGGGAAAAGGGCAAAATAATGATGAAACAGAAAAACGTGACGCTGCGTTTGTATGAAAATATCTCCATCTAGGAATAACGAAACATCAATAAATAAAAGATATATCTTAATTAAGAACCATTTAAGAGCAAAGTACAAACAAGGGATTTCAACAATTTATGCTAGCCTTTACGCCTCTTTGCGTCTCGTGTGAGCGGATCTTGCAAGTCTTTTCAAACTAAGTAAAAACTTATTTATGTGTGTGAAAATCTATCGTGGCTTGGAGTTCTTGACTTTTGATCTTACAGAGGTCATGATAATTTAACACTGTAGTCTGAGGTCGGCTTCATTTAAGCATGAATCTTTGACTTATTTATTTCGTCTTAAATGTCTTCAACATACTAATATTATAAACTCTGCATGTTTGTTAAGTTCTTACGTGTAATCATCTGAACCAATTTTGATAAATTTTGGTGTGTAGATAGATTGAATCTTGAAGGTCATAGAAAACTGTTTATCCTGGAATAATTTCCAACTTTGAACCGAAACCGCTGGCAGAAAATAGTGCACTATATTTTCTTTAATTTCAGAACATCTTGGAAAGTACATAAAGTGGACTTGCACGTAATATTTGCTGTCACACTGTGACGCGAGAAAGTCGAAATCGAAAGTGTTGAGTTTTTTATTTGCAACGCATTGCGCCCAGGTTGAGGTCTGCATTTAAAACTTGGAAAGCTGTTGTTCATATGGTGCCAAAGTATGGCGATCCGGGTGTCTGAAAATGGTATGCAGTTGCGCAATTTGAATTACTGTATTTCAATTAAGTTTTATAGAAACCGATAGCAGAGATAGCAGAGCCAATAGCAGAGATAGCAGAGCCAATAGCAGAGATTCTAGACAAGAGATAATCTATCAACGAAAATGTCACGATAGCAATTGGAAAATGTTGAAAATATCAAAAATGTATGGGATTGTCAACCGCTATCGATTGTCACGTGATAAATCCCATACATTTTGTCATTTAGACCATCGCCATCCACAGAATCATCATCATCATCAGCTTTTTTAATATTGCCACTGCTGGGACGCAGGCCTCCTCTCTGTGAGAGGGAATGGGCGTAATCCACCACGCGGGCCCAACGCAGGTTGGTGCTTGGTGAATGTCATGTATTTAAAATTTTTGGTTCTAGGACATGCCGGTTTCATCACGATATTTTTCTTCACCGTTTTGAGAGCAGTGGTGATAAAATAATTAACATAGAGTAAAACGCCTGCCAGGGATTGAACCCACAACTTTTAAGTCGCGGCCGATATCATTGGGCCATCACTGCACTTCGCTTATAGAATAACATTTTTCTAATTAAAACCAGCAGTGTAATGTTACTGACAGGAGAAGAAGATTCAAATAAGTTCGATCTAAATCTAATGTCAATTTGTGATCCAAATCGACATTATTTTTATTATTTATCTCATTTTCAACCTTTGTTGACCTCGAAGCAAATTTTATGCGAGAAAACATAGTGTCGAATAAAATAATAACATCTAATCTGCATGCAAATGACAGGCGACATTTGACTTTTGATATTGAAAAAATGTAGGTGAACGTTTTTGGACTACTTTAAATGACCGAAGTAATGAATATGGAAATAATTCACAATATTTAATACACCTTGAAGATAAATGAATATTGAAAAGTTCACGCACTTTACCTTGTCATGGCCACAAAGATAACAATAACAGGTGTATTTTTAAGTAAATCATACGTAAACTACCTCACCAAAACGTTTCAATTTACTCTCTTACCGCATTGCCTACATTATTATATCAGATTAAGTACATTACTATATCAGATTAATAAACGACATCAGACGACATGAAATAATGAGTAAAAACCGCAAGTATTTGGTGAAAGTAAAAGCGTAAATAAATCTGGCCCCAAAATTGACCCCTGTAGTACACCTGGCTGTTACACCGCCAAATAAATCGCCGAAACGTCCAAAATATAATTATTACACTCCGTTTAAAGTGCATATTTACGTGTCCTAGAATCTGAATGGGTCTCATTATGTAACTCAAGCATTACGTCGGGTTTTCAAAGGAATGCGTTTGTTCTTCGTTAAAGGATTACGCAATAAAATAAACGCAACAAATAATCGCTTTATGCAAATAAAACATTATAATCGAAGAATGTTGAAGCTTACATAATAAGACTTGCTTATTGACACCCTACAAAATTCTCCGGCTCCGTCATTTACTTTCGGCTGAACATTAATCAAGAAAGATACAAAACGACGCATTGTTTATGAATAAATTAATTTACTAATGTTGATGGAATAGAGAAATCGGTAGCAATAACATTAAAGACTATACCAGCGATGGTAATAACATCTCTATCGTTCGCAACTTAGATTTTAATGCCCCAATGAATATTAGATTTATTGAATAAAAATAAAACTAAATGACAGTTTATAGATATTAAATATGTGAAAGTTTGATATTTAAAACGCATCCCAATTCCAATCAAACGAAGTTGTTCGGGTCATTGATGCGAATACTAATAACGTGCAATTTCTTCTATAAGTGTAGTCATTGCATTCACGGTTAGTCGTGCGTATTTTACAAATATAGTAAGTTGTTACGTTGACGAAATCGTAAAGAGGTCTTCGACCGTTGCGCAGTAATAAAGATGGGAGTGCAACGCGCACCGCTTTCGAGTCTATATCTAGTAAGACTAGTCAGCATGAACGGAGCAAGATTTAATATCGTTTGCGATCTAAATTGTAGCATGTTTGCACCGAGGGAGTGCGGATAAACAGCACCTGTAATTTGTTGTTATCGATATGTTAACAGTGTCATACCTGTTCGTCCACTTTCGGAACGTCGGTGGCGCGGGTACCGCTAGCGACCTCGTTGCCGCGCCCGCCGCGCCTTGCAGGCCGCACGGGACACACGCTCTTCGCATTCTCCGGCAAATCTATCCCAAACTGCTTGGGACCATCGAACACTTTGAAATCCACCTCGTCCACGCTGCTCACAGGACTCAGCTCGTGCACGTTATCAAAAGCTACGTCATTATCGTGCACAGCGTCGTTGGAAACATGACCGGAATCGTCGCTGCAGTCCGAGTGGGTATCGGATATCTTCTCGTCAGTTTGTTTGTGTATAGCTAGCTTCTCGATCTGCGAGCATGTTTTGGAGTCGTCCCTCGACTCAACGTATTTGACTTGTCGGCCGACGAGTGTGCTCAAGTGGTTGTGGAAAGTAGTGTTTGCTACGCATAACTCCTTGTGCACCGGCGGGATCACCTTACAGTTTATGAACTGAGATGTTTCGGTTTTCAACTCTTTAGCCGTTTTCAACTCCAGCTTTTTCACAATAGACTTAACAGGTGACAGTGTCGCATCGATTTCCTCTGATTCATTTTGACTTCGTTTGGGCTCAGGCGCAACTACTAAATCTCTCTTGTTAATCATTCTATGCTGCAATTTGGCTCGCACAGCGTTTATTTCATCGGAATAGTCTTTCAATGTTGTTTTCGATGACAATACTGTTCTTTTAGTGTCAACCGGCTCTTTTTTAGTTTTATCGTTTTGTCTCTTTACGTCGGATTTAAGATTGAGGAGCGACTTTTGTCTTATTTGTTTGCTTCCGTCGGGCTTTTCGTTGTTTTTTCGTGGCGCAAGCGGTTTCTTTTTCTGAGCACACTCTCTGGCCTGGTCTACATTACTTAGATCAACCGGAGTGGGAGAAAAAAGCGCTCTGGTGCTGCTGAACTTGTTATGCGACATTTGACTCCTTATCACCGGGATCTTACTAGGAGAGCCCGCGATAGAAGTTGTAGACTTGGTCCTCTCTAAGCCGGGTGAAATCACATATTCGTTTCCTATTTCCCACACACTTTTTGCTTTCTGCATTTGTGATTTTGGGGTCTCTTTACTTTCTAAACTAATCTTTATGTTTAACGATCCATTATCTGTACATGTTCTAGGTTTTGTTTTCTTTGGGTCACTCACTTTTTTCTCGACTTTTTTCATTACTGGTTTCGTTTTAGACACAACCGGAATGGGTGTCGACGGTGGATTAGATAAAGTTTTCTTGAGTATTCTTGTTTTTACATCAAGTTTTTTTAGATCTTCGGCTTTGAAGCAGTTCGGCCGAGACGAGGTTTTTGATGAAATTTTATACGTAGCATACTTATCAGGATTCATCTTGTCATTGGGTGTCGTCACAGTCGTAGTCAGGGGCACCAGCGGAGCAGTCAATTCTTTTGCCTTCATGTCGTCCAGATTCCACAGACTCGTAGTTTTGTCTATGGAATTATTTCGTGCCACTTTATTTCTAGCTTTACAGTCACTTTCCGGGTCCGAATTACTTTTTTTCAATATACAACGTGATTCAATAATGCTACAAGTTTTAGACTTTTGTAATTTAGGCGGAATAAAATGAGTCTTTGCAGCTTTCACATCAGCAGTGAGGGACGTGCAAGTGAATTCAGATAAGATTTTATCGAAAGATTCCAAAGCCTTGGTTAATTTAGTTTCAGCACTCGTACCACCCGGGGGTAAGGACTCGGCTTTGAGTATAGCTACGTTTTCATAGATCGAGCAATATCCTTTAGTTTCATCGAGTAACTGATCTCGCACCACATTATTATCGCCGGCAATGTTTACGTTTTCGTACACGTGCCGACACGGCGCACTCTCAGTCTTGGTATTCACAACAGAGTCGGCAATATTGACTTTAGTAACAAACTTTTGCACGTTATCACTGTTAATTTTCACGGGTTCACTGATCCTGCGCTCGAGGCAGGCGGCGATCGCGGTCACTTTGCTGCCCTTGTGCTCGGGTGCGTGTTCTGGACCGACTGAAAAAGTCCTGTAGAACTTCTGCAGCGCGCCCTGTTGCGCGGGAGGGGCGGAGGGAGGGTGCTTCTCGGTCGGCTTCTGTCCGCCGAATATGTTGAATACTTTCACTGCGGGCATGGCCGAGCCCGGCGCGGGAGCCGGTCGCGGAGCGTGGAAGCGCGCGCGCGTCACGGTGAGCGGCGTGCATGTGCGACGCAGAGCCGCGCCACTGCGCTATCAGCGCAGACAATAAGAAAGTCAATGTCACTCCAGGCGCCCAAGACGTGACAAAGCATCCATAATGAGCGATCGGCAATATAGGTCCGATTGATGACCGCTTACAAACAATTTACATGACTCATTTGCTTTGATTATATTCAATTAAACAACAACAAACCGTTAAACACAATACTTGTCGTGACAATTTATACTGCTATTTATTGTAAACTATTAAAATCAAAATCGATCGCATTACCATTTCCATATTCATAAATAAAATGTTATGATTGATAAATTGCAGATATTAAGAGAAAAGTAAGCCAAGCGTCTTCGTTAAAAACAACCTGGTATTTTATATAATGAGCATACTTTCGTGAATAAAACCAGTTATGTAAAAATCCATAAATCCCAATAGAAAGTAGGAATGAGGTTGTTTGGACAATGATGTAATTGACCGAGAAAAAGTTTACGGTGGACCCAGAACATATGTGAAAAGAGGTTGCAAAAACAGCTGAAATGTTACTGAGAAATGTAATACGGGTAACCTAATTAAGGAAGAACCCGGTTACTCTGGACTTCTGGAGCAACCAAACACGTGTGGTTGACGGTTGATGGTTGCTTTAATGTCGCCGAATGCGGGCCATCGTCCTAGTAACTGGATACGTGATGATATTTTTAATAACGAATTTAGACGATTTATGAAAGACGATACGTAAATTCAATTAAGATATTATGACATTTCAAATGGACGTTGAAGCTGGAAATGTAGGAGATGAAAGGACGGTAAATGCGTTTGCACAACAATTTAAAAAGGCCTATAGCATATATAGCAGAACGTAGCTTATGATGGTCCATAATATGCAGCTCAGCTGTATTTTTATTATGGGAATAATTTTCAGTGACTGTCATATTATATTAAACCAAATAACAAAAATAATACTATATTAGATGGACATGAGAGTCAATTTTATTGACCGAATGGCACAACACGGCGACGATTGCAATATTTTTTCCAATGAAAAACTTTTTTTCAAACACGCTTTTTAGCTTACCGTGCGTTGTCATCAAAACCAAACGTATATGCAAAACTTCATCTTTGTCGGTTGAGAGTAACTGATTTAAAATTAAGTTGCAAGTTTTGATCCGAACACACATACATTGCAATTTAAATAAAAAGCTTGTAAAAATGCTTAAATTTGATGAATTTGAATTTTGAAGTCCTGAAATTTCAACGAGCAGTTTCTTTTCCTCTTCGTCAGAATCATCTCCGACTAGATAAGAAGACAGGTCCGCATATTTTGTAATACATAGTAAAACTGCTAAAAAGCCTGTTTCCATAAAACAAGTTGATTGCGGAAGTCAAGTTTCGCAATTGAACCTGCTAGCGGAAAGCGTACCAAATATTTTCCATAATAGCCAGTTTCTACAGATGTCTAGAGAAGAATTTAGCGATGACTAAGTAATCTGATGTAACACTAGAGGCGTAGAACTTTAACACGTCCAAGATTAAAAGTCAGGTCGTCAAAAATGCAGGCTGACGTAACGATGGAATACTAATAAAACTTATGTAATATATTATGTATGTCAGTTCTGTGAGACTGGGCGTCGGCAGCTGAGGTCATTGACAGATGTAGTGGTGTCTATATATCTGGCTTTAGCGGTCTATCTAGAAGTCAAAATCAAAAGCGGGTTACCGAAATCGATATATGAACTAATATGTATATTCAAAAACACTTTTTAGGGTTCCGTACCGTTACGACTCCGCGATCTGTCTGTCTATCTGTCCGTCTGTCACCAGGCTGTATCTCATGAACCGTGATAGCTAGGCAGTTGAAATTTTCACAGATGATGTATTTCTGTTGCCGCTATTACACATACAACAACACAAATACAAAAACCAGAATAAAATAAATATTTAAGTGGGGCTCCCACACAACAAACATGTACAATTTTTTTTGACTTTTGTACGGCCACTTTAAAATCTAAAAAGAGGTCATGATTTTGATAGTTTTCAGTCCTTTTAGGATCTGCTCCGTAGTAAAGCGGCAGCCATCGGATAAAAAACAAGTGTAATTTACTATTTTGATTTGTTCATAAAGTTTTTAATAAGGATCATATTAAATTAAAGCATATACATAGAATCGTCCAAGAACACGAACCATTGACAACACTGACAATCTAAATTCTAACAAATATTAAAAAATGCAAAGTTTGGATGTGTGTATGTTTGTTACTCAATCAAGGCAGAACGGCTGTACGGATCTGTATGAAATTTGGCACAGATATAGATTATACTCAGGAATACCACATAGTATACTTTTTATCCCGGGAATATGTTCCCTCGAGATAATTTTCGACTTTCACGCGGGTATATACACTCAAGATACACTTACTTCTCTCACTCATCAAGACAAACAAAAGCTTCCATATTAAACAATGAAACTGGAATACTAATACTTATTACGCAACATATTATGACAGTATACGACTGGTCGTCGACGGGCGAGGTCGTTGACAGATGTAAAGTGCTTTGTCTTGGAACCAAAGTCAATGATCTGTTTGGAAGATTCAAAGGTGAGAATAAATTTTGGGACGGATGGAACATTTTGGAATTTGAATGTTCAAAAAATTCAGTATGTTAATGTGGTGGTAAAAAACTTCGCAACAGTGGACGGATAAGAATGAACATTGGGGATGAGGAATTAGATCAATCATAAACTAGAGCTAATACAAGCTCATCTAACACACCCTGATTTTAATTTTAGACATATATTTCTTAGTAATGTTGTAATGCGGATGAGAAACAACAAATAATTATCGAGATGAACTCGATGGCAATATAAACAGTGAATTGACTTTAAAGATAAACAATAGCGGTCAATTGAGAATATAAACAAAACCATCCACTGGTAGGACATACACAAACAGCCGAAAACAATGACCTGAGAACTTAAAACACCAAACAGAAACTGAAAGACATATCAAAACAAAATTAAAAAAATAAAAACTGCTATACCAATACAGACGATATCCAAAACAGCTACATAAACAAAGACAAAAATTAACGTCGAAAGTGTAATATTTCTCACTCACAATATACACACACAGGAGGGACACACGATGCACGGGTACTTAAAAATGTATGACATAACATGACAAGTAATTACAGCAAGCCGTGACCGACGACCGTGGAGAGGATTAGCTCGGAAATCGTGTCAAGATGCCTTGAGACCTGTCTACATGGCACGGAGCGAGAAAACATTAATATTCATACCTTCATGGTGGATTCCTCGAAAACCTTGGTTGAGAACTTGAGACCATGCATGTAATTTCTTTGTTTTCAACGGCATGCAAACTGGGGTTATCAATAATTAGTTGAATGCAGAACATCCTGTCAGGATTGTATGCATATGTCACCCCGTAAGTTATTAAAAAGTTTCGTGAGATTATAAAATACTAGCAGACCACCGCGGTTTCGCTTCCGTCAACTGGCTATCTATCTACCTACCCTACCAACCCTACTTACCCTACCTTTTTTTGAACTTTTAAAGAGTAACAATTCCATACACGATATTTGCGTAACTTAAACTGTTTACGCAGCGCACGCAACGGAAGCTCTCAAAAAGGAATAATATTTCCCGTTTTTGCAACATTTTTCATTTATGCTCCGCTCTTATTGGTCGTAGTATGATGTTATATAGCCTATAACCTTCCTCGATAAATGGACTATCCAACACAAAAATAATTTTCAATTCTAACCAGTAGTTCCTGAGATTAGCGCGTTCAAACAAACAACTTCAGCTTTATAATATTAGTATAGATAATAAAATCTTTCTTCTCGATAAGGAAGAAGTTGGATGAATTGTATTACATTTAAAATGATCTGTTCTGAATACATCTGAGAGTTTATAATCTTGCAAGATTTATCAAAAACTTACGGTGTTTGCAATAAACAGGTGACACGTATATCTGAATGTAAAGTCTCGCAGAAATACTCAGAATCAATTAACATAATATTATAAAGTCAGTGATGTCCGACAAATTAGTTACACATAAAGCTGAATTCAGGTCAACCCTGCAAGCCAATAAGCTTTCTTTGACTAACCAATAGGCTAAAATTATTGCTAACAAATAAAACCATGAACTCATAACCGGTGAATGTGTTCCTAAAACTCAATTTAAAGACTCCATCATCCAAGCCAATCTCAGTGAAACTCAATCCAGTGTAGACATCGCCTTGTAGCTAATAAAGAGATCTAATAAAGACAGACTGGCCGTCTGGTTGACACTTAATTGTTGACAATCGAATCAACAACGACACGACACAGTTTGCAAGAACAAAACGTAATTGAGTAGAATTATGATGGACATTGCAATGTTCTGGTTGATTTTTTAACCTACGATAAAAAAGAAGGAGGTTCTCAATTCGACATGTATATTTTTATTTAAACCCCTCAAAATGTAGAAAAAAAGGATTTATTGATAATTTTTCCACTAAATTTTGTGAACAGATTTTGTTGAAATTATGTAAACTGAAAAGTGAAAAAAAACCTTTGTAACAAAAAAAAATATCCTTATTTCGTGGGTTAATATTTTTGTTAAAAAGGTTTTTATGCATCTTGTTTGGTTAAAATGAGATATTCAGTCTATTTTAGATTTAACGCAGCATTTCATCTTTTTGATATAATTATGTGTTATAATAGATCTGTTTTCGTCTCAGTATTCCACCCCTTATATATCCATTTTTTAGCCTACATTGTCTCCCACTGCTGGACAAACGTGATCAGTCTGACCCATTATTTTATTGAACACAACTTCTTCGGAGCATGCTTCCATAATCATAATTTAGTCGACTCGTTTATTTGCTATGCTCAACTTTAATATACCGGTGTCAGTAGAGGTCATGCAATAATCTATCAATTTGCTACCCCGATATTTAAATTGGCGAAGCTTCTAAATATTATGATTGAAAGAATCAGGTCATATCATATAAAAAGACAAGATTATTTTCAAACTGTTATTAGGTCATCAGAAATTGGCGCAAAGTTTTTCAAAGTAAATAACGAAAGTATGTTTATTACCTTCATAGCGTTAGCAAAAATATTGACATAACATCTTTAGCAGAGAATTTTGTTTTGCTAACAAATGTCAATGACTCAAAACAATCAAGATGTAATGAGCAATCATCGGATTCATCAGTCATAGCCTCATAACCACTATTAAATATCAATCATCATCATTATAATTTCAGCTATAAAACGTCCTCTGCTGGTAAAGACATTACTACAAGAGTCGCCGACTACTCTTGACAAATTGGCATTAATACCATTAGCTATTTTTACCCGACTGCCGAAGGAGGGTAATGTGTTATTAGTCTATGTATGTATATATGTATGTATGTATGTATGTATGTATGTATTTTTGTATGTTTGTTCCTATGTGGCGTTCTAGAGACCAAACGCGTTGGCAGATTTTGATGATTCTTACGTCAATCGATTCGTCTTAATCCTGCGAGTGTCATTAGCTACATTAAAATGGGAAAAAACTAAAATGGCGGCTTTTGAGCGCCATTTTGTAGGGAAAAAAATTTTTTTTTCTTCCAAACCCATCGTGTGGGGTATCAAAATAAAGGATTTTAAGAGGCGATTTAAAAAATATATGACACTTGTATGTTTAGATGTACCAAATTCTAAAAAAAATATAACTAAAAAGTTTTAAACAAAAAAAGTTAATTAAAAAAACCAAAAAACCCGACTGCTTAAAAAGCAAACTAAACAGACGTAAACAAGAAGAAAATCATGCTGTGCAGTCGGAGGATACATCTAGTTTTGGTGCGCCAGTTCGCGAATATGTATCCTCCGACTGCACAGCATGATTTTCTTCTTGTTTACGTCTTTTTAGTTTGCTTATTAAGCAGTCGGGTTTTTTGGTTTTTTTAATTAACTTTTTTGTCTAGTGGTCGTATAATAATATAATACTGCTGAATGATGTCCTGAGTTCGATGGTACGGACAAAGTTTTCTCAGTAGCAGCCAGGCCGATGGCAAAAGGCTCCCCTTAATATATGGAACTTAAACAAAACTGGTGATAATGTACTGTACTATGGATAATATAGGCGTGATATTAACAAGAGTCTCTAGACCAAGTGGCAATATATCAGTGAGAACGACTATCGAAAAGTTTGACAAAATGAAATGGTCAATACCAAACCATTTGGCATTTCGACAATCGCTATCGCTGATTAAGTAATTAACGACACTTTGTCGAGAACAGAAGCTACCATTTCCAAAGGAACTAAAACTGTTATCACCCTGACTTAGCTAACTAAACTTAAACAAAGTGTCCTAATGACGTCGCCTGCGCAAACAGCGATGCACTATACAAATACAATCCGTTGCATCGGCCGGGGTATTTCCTGTCCCACCGAAGAGGCGACCGTTAAAATATATATAGCCACCTCTAGTGATAAAATGTTGGTGTTGAGTTACAATTCTTGTGCTTGCTTGTGTTGACTAATGGCTTTAACTGAATTATAATAACAGGATACAATAGTGAAAGCACAGGATTCCGTAATTAAGGCGACAGAGTATTTCAAAATGAGGACAATGTTCTTAAAAATTACTTTCCCATTAAAATAAGATTTAGATTCAATGAAAGGAAAACTGACATTAGTGAACCAAAATACGCTAGAACTAAAAACAGCATAAAAGAAGATTTGTTTAATAAAGAAAAAAAGGACAAACTCAACCACCATCATAAAGTAAAAGCTTGTACAGAAATTGTCACTCGAAAGGAAGTGATGGAGACTAATATTTGAACAGCACACCACTCTAAGAGGCAAATGACATTAACTCGCTTTAATACATACAAGTACGTGGGTTGAAGATAGTCTCGTTTTGGATAAAGTAGTAACATTTTATGGAAGTGATTTGTGTTTTTTCGAAGTATGTAAATGATAAGTTTAATTGAAAAAAGGTCTTAGTACCGGAAAAAATAAAACAAACTAATAGAATCTGTTTTTGATGAAGTTGGCACAGGAAGACTCACAGGATTGACACAAGAAAAGAGAGGCGTATGCTTATCAGTAAGCGAAGTCGGGTAGTTTATGATAATCACGATGAATAGAATTTGTCAGAACAATATCTTTCGCACACTAGCCATTCTAGCAGTTCCCCAAAGAAAACCATAATATTTTATATCATGAGGACTTTTTTTAATATGTAACTGAAGTAGATATCTTACTTCCTGCTAATATTATTATTGCGAAAGTTTGGATGGATGTACGTTTGCTACTCAATCATGCCATAAAAACTGAACGGATCTGGATGAAATTTGGCACAGAGATAGATTATAGTCTGGAACTCCAAAATAGCACATAGGCTACTTTATATCCCGGGAATAGCCCGACTTTTACGTGGATGAAGCCGTTGGCAGACACATAAAACAAAGACAAGTTATAAAGTAGGGTACTAATAATCACAGCATCCACTCCTATAACTCCCAACTTTCATAGTTCCCTACAGTGAGACACCATGCAAGTGCTTGTAACTCATCTCCCAGCTCAGTAAATAATTAAACCTTTTTGCTGCGTAGCACCCGCTTTTGTCCGCCGACTCTCCCACGGTTTTCACAGAACGAAAGCGATGCCGTAAAATATAATAGGCCATGAAAAACCATGGTGGAATGCTGCCACGGTAGAATTACCTTTGATGAATGAACATGTTGTGAATAGATTCAATATACATTTTCTCTTGGAGATAATCGCTGGATTCACTTTTGAAAAACTTGGTTGGTACAGAGAAACAGATGAGGTTGTCTAAGCGAGAGACTAAACGTAAAACGAGACAGTTTTTTGATATGTATAGCTTTTAGTAAACCTGTTCTTGATACTGGAACTAGTTCTTAGATCTTTGGTGAGATAGTGTTCACAATCTCAGGTCTATAAAAGTTAGCTAGATTATAGGTTGTTATAACGAATTTTATAGTGCACAGGTGCTTCGGATATTTAATTCCGTTGCACAAACTGGCGCCAGCTTCCAGCCTCTTGGACTCTTCATTTTACATTTATATCGCCCGCGTGAAGAGTTTTTATAATCCTAAGGGAGCAAAGTCCCGGAATAAAAAGAGTTCTATATGTTAAAAATTTCATCTTTGCATGATTGTAACACAAATATACAAACTTCCAATATTACTAGCTTCTGCCAGCGGCTTCAAAAGTGTTTTATTATCGCAAGGCAATATTATACCGGAATGAAAAGTAGCCTTGTAGATCCGTTTATATGTTTTAGCGTGAATGAGTAACAAACATACACACATCCATCCAAACTTTCGCATTTATAATATTAAGTAAGATAATATATAAGTACCTGGGCGACCGAGCAGAAAATAGAGAAAACGACGTTTTCTAAAAATTAAACCTAGCTAGATCGATTTATCGCCCCCGAAACCCCTTGCATACAAAATTTCATGAAAATCGTTGGAGCCGTTTCCCAGATTCAGATTATATATATATATGCAAGAATTGCTCGTTTAAAGGTATTAGATAAATAGAGGCTTCACATACTGCATAAAATCTTCTGCAGTTAAGTGACCATCTGCTAGATAATCTGTATCCTCATTAGCATTTCCATCCATTGTTAATAGAAGATCGCACCCAATCGCTCAATTGTGATCTTCGCTCCGTTTCTAACAATGAAGACCTCAGCGTGCATCGCTTAGAAAAACGTCGGTTAACATGACCCCGGTTCAAGCGTAATTTGTGAGCAATTTAGCACAATGGAGATAATCCATTGAAATTATTGTCAATAGGAATCGTACCACGAGTTGGAAAAGTGACTGTATCGTTCTGTACTTAGTCCATTGCGCGTTTAAGACTAGGTATGTAAAATAAAACTTATACTACTAATTGGAGGATATGATGAATATATGAATTAAGAGAGTGATGAAAATAATGTTGATGGATGGAGGAAAACAGAGAGAGATGAAAGAACAAGAGAGAGTAAGAGAGATGGATGGATCAGTGAGGGATGTATTAATAAATCAAAAGGGTGTGACAGTGAAGATGGAACCAAAGTATATCAGAATATGGGACAAGGCCAGGCAGAAGATTGAACATCGCATAGAGGTTCCAAATATTTAAAAATTGTATATTTTACTACTGTTAAAAATTGCATAGAAAGAGGTTGAATACTGAAATGACGACTAAAACAGAAGAAGACATTTTGTGCCAACCACAAATTATCTGGAATAAGGGCAAGAGCATGACGATGATGTAGTAAATATACAGCAATGTAAATCAAAACTATCTTTCACTTCAAACCATCGCAGTGCAAGTTTTGATAGGATAAATTGCAAGTCTCTCACAGGTTGTTACTATGCAACCGGCGGACGGCTATCTGATAGATTTATAAGCAGTGATAGCACAAAGGCTGAGTTTACAACTTGTTATTAGCATTTGTAGTAATAACTCTCGGTTCGTTGACATGAGAACGAGACGAGGGGATGATTTATTTTGGTTTGATAGTATTGTTTTAGTAAATGCAACGATTTGCTAGTTGAAGATGGTTCTATTATATTATATGGTGGTGGATATTCATCTAAACCAAATGATATAGAAGTCAAATTGTTTGTACATGTAGGAAGTAATCTCTGAACTGTGAGACCCGAATTCAAAAAATCTGATTCACTGAGATAGCTTCACTATTATTTGTCAAAGGCTACTTTTATCTCGGAAAAGTTTACGCTTGTGGAATAGTGAGCAAAGTGGAGGGAAAATTCTACATAGTAATAATTTGGCTGAGATTGGTGTACGACTGAGAAGAATATTTTATCTTATAAGGAATGTGGCTGATGCCTAGTGGTGAGACATGAACCACTGACATGACATCACAGATTTTTTTCTTTTTCTTTGTTTATATTCTTTTACCGATTATTTGTAAATGTGTGAACATTGTAGGCCTTCTAGATTTCTAGATGTTTGTTAACATTTGTTAACTTTTTATCTCGTTTTACTTTCATTTTTTCTTTTCTTTAATTATATTTAATATCTAATCCTTTCTTTTTTTTTAGTTTCTTACGACTTATTGTCGGGCCTACGTTGTCCCCCCATATATACATACTAATGCTGTAACATGGTATTGTAAACAAACCATTTTTATAAAAGTGTAACCGTGGAGTTTCTTGCCGGTTCTTCTCCATAGGAAAAACCCGAACCATGCACCTTTTGTCGACGTTTTATAAGTGCCCATGTAGGACAACATGAAATAAAAGAAAAATATTTTGATTTTGAAACCGTGCTGTTTTCCGGGGTTGTAGCTGTCTATCATTGTAATACCAAAAATTACCTCTTATAAACATACAAATTTTCCGCTTTACAACATAAGTTTAGATAGCGGTCAGTATCTTACAGGAACCTGCCTCAACATTCTCGTCACCATACAAAGGCAGGGGTAACTCTACAAGTAAACACCAGATACCGCTATTCCTAAGAACCGACCAAGAGACGAGCAGTATAGAAAGTTATCGCGTGCACTCCCGGTTCCGTCTGCGTAACCAGTAGCCGTCCGTAAGGCATATAGTTGCATAAATTACAGGTTTTCATACTTTGTTGCTGGATGAGTTAACGTCAGATGGGTTTATGAATATTTGAGTAGATGAGGAAGTTATAAGTTAGTTTTGTGAAGGTTTGAATTATTAGATAATCGGTAATAGCATGTTAGCGAGAATGTATTTATTGTTCCAATAAAGGTTATTAAATGTATAGTATTTAGTAATTGCCAATTTATTAGTAAGTACTTAATATATTTTAATATCCTTTTTGGCTTTGTCAAAGTAGAGCTTAAAATGAACATAATTATAACAGGTTATCTAATGAGTAATTTTAAATTATTATATTATCTAAAGCCTCGATGTTATATTGTCATTATGATTATTAATTTAAATAAAGCATACTTAGGTTATGGCCATACCTAGTTAGGTCTCTCATTAGCTACTACAATGACATATACAGTGCTTACAGAATGAGTCATCACCATTATTTTAATAACCCTTTTAAGACCATACTAAATGACTCACAATTTTCATTGGAAACTAACGACACTTTACATTCAAAAACAAAGGGAATGCGAAAGTAACACACGACTGTTTTTCTACCTGTCTTTTTGTTTGTTGCGTTTTTATGCCTAAACTGCTATACCAATTTTCATGAATTTTGTTATAGAGATAAATTGGCGATAGGATAAAACAACAAACATACAAAGGATACTTTTTATACCGGCAGTATATTCTCTTAGGATAATTGCCGACATTCACGCAGGTGAAGCCGCTCGCAGTAGCCAGAAAGAAATAAAGTAAAGTGTCACTAGATGGCGTCAGTGAGCAGACGACGACGACGGTAATGTATGCGACTCACGCGCATCCCCGTTGAAAGCTCTAGGTACGTTAACTGTGGAGCTCTGATTATGTATGCATTATGCAAGCGCAGAAAAAAAGATGAATGTGAAGTTCAAATATTATACCCATCGGTATAATAGACCTTAGATTTACAGTTTTCAAAGGATCTGGAGAGACTTACTCGATTCACGCTCAGTTGTTGAGAGCTTGATTTAATAAGTATCTGTTAGGGACTGTTATCGCAGGATAAGTGACGTGATCGGTTGACCGAACTTAACTGCCAATAATATATAACAACCTTATTGGCAGTTATATGTTTGAGCCGTTTGGGGTTGAGACATTAGGTCCATGGGGTCCGAGTGCTCATCGAGTGTTTCGAGACATAAGTAAACGGTTAGTCGACTGTTCGCGTGACCAGAGGGCTGGCCTTTTCTTCAGCCAGAGAATCAGCATTGCCATTCAACGTGGCAATGCTGCCGGCGTTCTGGGCACGTTTCCCATTGACATCGATGTGGAAGAATTTTTTGATGCACTATGAGCCCTTTTCCCTCTCCCTTTTGTATGTAAGTTTGTTTTGTTATTAGTCATAAGATTAGGAATAGTCAGTTGTACAGCCAATCGAATGACCTGAAATGAGATTTATTTAACCGTAGGTTTTGCATAAGCTGTCAAAAGACGCGAGAAAGCATTGGTTTTTGAGTTAAGGTAGCCCTAGTCGACGGCACGAACTATTTTTTGCGCGGGGTTAAAATGCATGCTATCTCATCCTACAACACGTGGGAAATAGATGGATGCTGTGATGAGCAGTAAGAAGCTAGTTCGCGATCGAAATAGCACTTTTGCAATTTTTTTGCGAAATGGATGATGATTTAGAACGAAAACTAGCGCGCGAAATTTAATAAACAGACCTTTGGGAGTCTGGATATCATGAAAAAATTACTAAATGTATCTGTTCAAAATAAAATTAAATGCATTGTTTAACTGGTAACCTATCCCTGTATGGTGGCCGTTTTGCAATTTTCCTTCTTCTTATGGTATTTATTTTCGCCCAAAGATGCGTTAAAATTAGTGTTGAAATATGGAACTTTCGACGCTCATAACTTTCAAATATTTTTTTTTAATTTTTTATTTCTATGCAGGGCAGATAATGATAAGAAAAATTGATATCATTTTTTATTTTGAACGTACATCAGTCAAACAGTGGAGTAATCGACATACTACGTTTATATGGAAGAATGATCGACTAGTGTAACCTTAAGAATTTGTAGTCAAAGTATTTGTTAAACTTTAGCCTGAAAAAGTATAAAATTTTGGCATTACAGCGAGTTCTGAACTTGAAATTCTCATACCAGAGTCGGCAGAAAGTCACTGATCTAGTATCAAATCTGTTTAACAAACGGTACATCATTTACGATTTTTTTTAAAGGTAGGTAAGTAATAAATAGTATTTGCATAAAGATAGCAGTCGAGGAAGATTTTATGCGTGGCACGCACACTCAATGGTTCGACGTGATTATATGATCTGTGGACGTGGTAAATTATTCAGGCATGCGCGAGAAATTGATGGTGTGATGTATGTCTAGTGTTTTCTTTTTTAATGAATGCGGGTATTCAACTATTCATTGGTACAGGTAGGTGACAATGCAAATGATGAAAGGATAGATGCGGCAGTTTATTTTTAGCGGAAATCTTAAAGGATTTAGGCACACGCAATATTATAATTTATACTAATATTATAAAGAGGTAAAGTTTGTGAGTTTGTAGAGTAATCTCTGGATCTACTGAACCGATTTAGATGAAATTTGGCATGGAGATAGTTTGAGACCTTGGGAAGGACATAGGATAGTTTGTATTTCCTTAGGATGATAACACACTTCGTCACATCGAAATCAAAAATTCGATTAAAATCAGTAAAGTTTAATAACATGATAAAAATATAACTTCCTCTTTTGCTTTTTTAGTTAGATGTAGAACATTATAAACATTTATACCCAAACTACCAGAAGGCCAGAATCATGAAGAAGTAATTGTGGGTCTAGAATCATTAGCGGTAAAGACTAACGGAGTACCAGGAGGTCAGAATCTAAAAACTCCCGGTACTCTTTTTACATCTTATAGTTCCAGCCTCCAGCCTCGATAATACTTCCTCATGCTTATAATCTCCTGGTACTTAAGTAAGTCTTTAACGCTAATGATTCCAGCCCCGAATACTAAGGCCTCTAACATACATTCTGAATTCCTCTCTGAATCCAGACTCGGAATTCATATTATTAATTTAGAAAGCCCGGCAACGGTCAACCGTCCACGGACAGATTTCGGCAAGAGTTACTAAACTTTGAAGATCGACTCATGCGACTGTTACTAGTTCCCCACGAGCTCTTCTGTGAGCAAATAATAGTGTAAAGCCTTTAAACTATTTCCAAACATGTCAATATGCCCTTTAAAATCACATCTTCCAGCTCTTGTGAACACAAAACTAATGAGTGTCGAACAATGTCAGTTCACGTCGAGCCACAAATTGCTCGCTTTACATATGTATTGAAAATGCTTTAGTGTTCGTTTTGCGTGCCTTTTATTTACATTCAAATGCTTTGGAATAGGCTTAAGTGGTTATTATGATGGGTTGTGGAGACAGGTTTGGTTAGAGCAAGGGAAAGAAGACTTTTGTTCCGTGTGGGAGAGGATATTTGACGATAGTCAAACCTATAGATACTTTTTTGCTTGGCCCAATTAAAGCTGTTCCTCTGGTGTCTTTGTGGCAATGATACGTTGGCTGACATGTTGGCGAATTACCAGCTGAAAAGTGAATACTGACGCAGACGTATGCAGCTCAAAGTCTTGTCCAAAACGTTTCTAATTTGAGCAATTTTTTTTAAATGGCAATGTTAGGTGCTTTGTGTCACTAGACTCTCTAGTTTTTATTATACCTGCGGAAATAGATATTATGGAAATACCAAATCACAAATCAAAATTCATCATTTTCGACCTACCTAAACACTTTTCTATACTAATAATATTATAAAGAGGAAATATTTTTTTGTTTGTTTGTTTGTTTGTACCGAATAGGCTCCGAAACTACTGGACCGTTTTAAAAAATTCTTTCACCAATAGAAAGCTACGTTATTCCTGAGTAACATAGGCTATTTTTTTATCCCGAAAACGGCTCCTGTGGGGTGGCCCATGGGAGCGAAGCCGCGGGGAACAGCTAGTTATTAATAAAATTTGAACCATTGATAAATATTTTTGCCTGCGGTAATAAAAATAATTACAGCAATGTTTGCTAAAAACACCCAAGACAGCGCAAAACCACCTTTTACCAACACAAGATTACCTCATATTATTCAACCTGTCAATCGTAATTTGCTAGCCAGTCTGTCCGTCTAGGTACAGCCATACTGGTGTTACCAGTAATTTGTAAGCGATTCGTTTCCCGGTGAGAGCAAGCGCCTAGCCGGCTGGGCGAGCAATTTTCACTGACTGACGGAAAGTAAGTAGTGTAAGATTTAGGTTTCCTGTGTGTTTTTTTATCAGGCGTCTAATGTTGAAACTGTACTTGTGTTTTGTATGAGGGCAAATTTATAAAACTGTGTATACCACGGAAACTAACTACGGAAGGCGGTGTCAAAAAACGAAGAAACGAAAACAGGAACACCGAGTGCCGAAATTGAAGTTAAGCTAACTTAATTGAATTTGGAAGTCGGTTGTAATTTTTGTCAAAAAGTTTTTTATTTTTCACTTTTTAAATCAAAATATTTATTTTTTATTTTACATAGGCCGCCTACATGGACACTTATAAAACGTCGACAAAAGGCGCACGGTTCGGGTTGGTCATTTCCTATGGAGAAGAACCGGCAAGAAACTCCATGGTTACTCTTTTAAAAATATGGTTTGTTTTTACAATATTTCCATGTTACATACGTACCATGGTACAGCATTACTTAAATATGGGAGGACAACGTAGGCCCGACAATAAAACGTTAGAAACTAAAAATAAAAAGTAAAACGAGATATAAAGTTATCAAATGTTATCAAGCATCTAGGAATCTAGAAGGCATACAATGTTCACACATTCACAAAACAATCGGTAAAAGCTTCTAAGATACAAAAGTAAAAAAAAAAAAAATGTATAACAAGACTAAAAGTAGTAGTAGTATTCTTAGCAAGTAGTTTAGTTGTGGTACATAATGGACCAGTTATGTAGGCTATTAGGCTTGCTACATATAATGCCCAAAGTGAAGCCAGAATAGAAACAAGAAACTTGATTGAAATTATTTTGAAATTGTTTGTTACTCTGGACGCTTTTACGTACACGTCTTTTTACATCGTTCTCACATATATGCATTTTTTCAACAAGAATTATGTAACCAAAAACTTGTAATTAAAACTGATGGAAAAGAGTGTCCGGGGAGTTTCTTGCAAATTCTTCTCCATTGAGGCCTACAGACGCTTGCGAATTTCCAACTAGAGTCATCTTTTTATTAGTTTTTTGTTTGACAACTCAAAAGTACTTCTAAAGTTTACTTGAAATAAACTATTTGATTTTGATTTTTTGAAACTTAAACAAAACTGTGGAATGAGAGTATACCAGGTTGAACTGTTCACACCTCTGCGTACCCCTTTAGAGCGTACCAGTGTGATGTTATGAAATGGTGTAAACAATAAACAGACATGTGATTGCAGCTATCCCGAGTGATTTGCCATTATTTATGGAAGAGTTCTGATGTATATCTCCGAAGTTCTTCATCAGATCTTGATGAAAATTAAATGGGAGCACATGACAAGAACCAGTGTTCAAATAAAAAATGAATCATTTAAATCGGTTCACCCAATAAAAAGTTCTGAGGTAACACACATAAAAAAAAATACAATCAAATTGATAACCTCCTCCTTTTTGCGAAGTCGGTTAAAAATCGGTGCTTATCACGCCATCTAGTGACATTTATTTGAACTAAATTTTCCTTGTTAGCTCTGGGACTGAGACCCCGTGGTTAGGCAGAGGTGCACCTTTTTTTTACTTGTACACCAACACCTAGTCCAACCAATAATAATTGATGTAGTTACACCAATTTAGCAATCAATTACAAAAGTATTTGCAAACCAATCACGACATTTACAACACATTTCTAATTTTCCTCACGGCAACACCATAAAATTGTCTAATTAAAATTACATGTTCGCAACAATGATTGCGTAATATAAGAACAAGTGGAATTACTACATACATACACAACTTTCTTTTTAATTGCCGTTATAAAACAAAGCGCTAACATGCTAACGCCATCTATCGGTGAACGGTGGAACTACGACGTAAACAATCGAGTAAGCGGGAAAGTTCGCGCGCGTCAATTTGACACGTGAAGCCCACAGACTATGTAACAGACAATAGGACATTGTGCGGTATCATATTCAGCCTTGCTATTGTGGCTACGTTACAACCCTGGTTCCTGGCCTCTGAGAAGGACACAGCAAATTCCTATTGTGAGCAATTTTATTATATTAAGCAAAGCGTTAAGTTATTGAAAGTGACTAATTATAAAATAATTGTTAGATAATATCTACTTCCTATTTTTGTCAAAGCCTGAGAGAGATTGTATGATGGATGGCATTGATATTTAATTAATGCACGAAGGAAATTTAATGAGCGACAGGTATGTAGTGTACTATCATTCTGTGACGACTGTTCATCATCATCATCATTTCAGCCGAAAGACGTCCACTGCTGGACATAGGCCTCCCCCAGGCGTCGCCACATTGACCGATCCCGTGCGTCTCGCATCCAGCGCCTTCCCGCAACCTTAACCAGGTCATCGGTCCACCTAGTGGGAGGCCTTCCAACATATCGTCTTCCGGTTCGCGGTCGCCATTCCAGAACTTTTCGGCCCCAACGGCCATCCGTTCTGCGAGCAATGTGCCCTGCCCACTGCCACTTAAGTTTCGCAATTCTTCGGGCTATGTCGGTAACTTTGGTTCTCCTGCGGATATCATCATTTCTGACGTGATCACGCAAGGAAATGCCGAGCATGCATTGCATGCATCCATTGCCCTTTGGGTGACTTTAAGCTTTCTGATAAGGCCCATTGTGAGCGACCAAGTCTCGGTCCCATAGGTGATCACTGGCAACACACACTGGTCATAGACTTTTGTCTTGAGACATTGCGGTAAATTGGACGAGAAGATACCACGCAACTTCCCGAACGCCGCCCAGCCGAGTCGGATTCGACGGTTGACCTCTTTCTCGAAGTTGGATCTACCCAACTGGATCGTTTGTCCCAGGTAGACATAATCATCTACAACTTCAAGTAAACAGTCTCCGATCTTGATAGGAGTGGGTGTTACATGGGCATTCATCATGACCTTGGTTTTGTCCATGTTCATTTTAAGACCCACTCTTTCGGAAGCTCTATTGAGGTCATCGAGCATTGTACTGAGGCTCTCCATGGTCTCAGCCATGACCACTATGTCGTCGGCAAACCGAAGGTGAGTGATGTACTCGCCATTAACGTTGATGCCAAGCGCCTTCCAATCCAGAACCTTGAAGACATCCTCCAGCGCAGCAGTGAACAGTTTCGGAGAAATGACGTCTCCCTGTCTCACGCCGCCGACGCCGACGACTGTTCACAAATCTGGATTATACAGATCCTATTGTATCTTACAAGAAACTATCACATTTTTATTCAAGACTAATTTTATAAATGCGAAACTAACTGTCTTTTCAGTTTTTCACGCCTAAACTGTTGAACCAATTTTGATGGATGTTGGTAAAGATATACATTTATTGGACTATGGAATATGAAATATGAATAGGATACTTTTTATTCCGGGAGGTACGTTACGTTGGTATAATTTCCGACGAATCCTCGTGCAGAAGCAAGCTTGTATTCGTTATCAGGCACTCTTTTCTATATACATATATGCATATCATTTTCACAGAAAAAACGAATCCCACAAAAGCAAAACAGGCACTTGAATATAAATTAATCAGCAACCTGTTCCCCAACGTATAAAGATTTAATTTACAACACTTGCTTGGGCAGCACTAAATCACTTGTAATGACATCCTTATAACAACTTTCTAAGATCAGCATTATTTAGGAGTGGTCTCTCCCTAGGCTAGGCGTGCCATCCCGATTATTTATACCTACACTTTCACAGATATCATTGACTTTAAGTAAGCATATGGCAAAGAAGAAGATTTTCTAGTTTGTTCAGGAAGGGAAGTATTAATGAGGCATCTAATTTGATTTAAACAGTGTCCATTAAGGTTTCTTGCACTTTCTTCTCCATAGAGATATACGGTTTGGAAGTTGCATGTGCAATAAAGCTTCATCTTTCTGCCTGACCAACTCCATGACAATTCATTATCTGACTGAGGCCGAGTTTCATACCTTTAAATTATCGCAGAATTAATGTGACAAATTTTCAATTGTCAATTGTCAAGTGATTGGTTGAATGAATTTTCAACCAATCACAGCAGATAACGCATGCTTGACAATTTGTCACATTTATTCTGCGATCAGTCATCCAGTCAGGCCGCGTTTCTCACCTTTAAATTGAAAAGTGCCTGAAAATGGTTTACATGAATTATGCTTTTATTTTGCGTCTTTTTTTTTTTTTTTTTTTTTTTTTATTATTGATAGACTTGCGCTTGACCACTATCTCACCTGATGGTAAGTGATGATGTGGTCGACGATGTAGCACGCTTACCTAGAAGAAACCTATTCACTCTTGACTTAAAGACTCCCAGGTTGTAGCTATCAGGAAATACAGACTCCGGCAGGGAATTCCACTCCTTAGCTGTACGCATAATGAAAGTATTCCCAAAACGTTTGGTGCGTATGGGTGGGATGTCCACCATGTACCGATGACGCATCGCCGTACGTCTTGTAGTCCGATGATGGAACGGGCTAGGAGGAATTAGTTCATGCAATTCCAATGCACACTCCCCGAAATGTAACCGATAAAAAACCGACAGACTGGCAACTTGGCGCCGATGTTCAAGGCTCTGGAGCCTAGACTCGACCAGTATCTCATTGCCGATGAGCCTCTTGGCCCGTTTTTCGATCGACTCTAGTGCATCCAGCTGGTACTTCGCAGATCCGTCCCAGAGATGAGAGCAGTACTCCATGCATGACCGAACTTGCGCTTGGTACAAGTTGAGCAACTGTTCTGGCGTGAAGTACCGTCCCACCTTTGCAAGAATCCCCAACTTTTGCGTCTGTAATTTTTATGGCACATTTGTACGTTCAAATTGTTTAATCATTAGGATTTTTTTATGACATTTTGGCTGGAATGCTCTGAACATACATGTATACTAGTGTTGCAGCTGTTCTTAAGGGTTTCCAACTCTTCAATAACCTAATATCCTTTAGGGTAGAAATAAACTACATTTCAATTACCAATTACATTAAAAAACAATCTCATTAGTCCTTAATAAAAGCTTCAATTAACAAAGAAATGTTTAGAGAAACGGCCAACAAACACAGGGCCACTCCCATGTGTAGAAGGAAAACCTTATTTATTGTACGTATACGGCATTCCATCAGATACTGGCTGGTTCCGCGTCTGCCAGTTAGGTTGATAAATTTGTTGTCAGTGCCTCGAACACGTATAAGGAATGACGGATCTTAGAAAGTTCTCGTTTCAGTACTGTTTTATGTTTTACAGTGAAACCACTATTGCTGAGATAAAATTGGTAATTAGTTTCGATGTATTGTGTGTTTGGATAAGGCCTACATTTTAAAGAAGTTTGTGGTTTCTGTTCAGTTGGAGTTCTATGTTTTTGTTTTTATAAAAAATGTTGCTTCACGCTAGGAATTTATTTCTGTATCGTGGGTGCGTTTACAAACATTTAAAATAACATACACGAGACACCCAGATCCGGCACAACTATCTGTAGCCCATACAAATATTAGTTGCGTTAGGGAATCGAACCCGCGACACGCAGCGTAGCAGTCGATCGCTCAACCACTACGCAAACCGTGTCGACAAACTCAATATTTGTTGATTACCGTTGATTGTGGTATTAGAAACATACATTTTATAAGATTGAAGAAATGATCGGTTTCTGAATTTAGAATTTTAAAAACCGTTAAGCACGCGCCAAATACTAATGCTGAATTTTGATAGTATTTCATGCCAATTTTAGAATTCTTAATTGTGAAACCCTCCGATTGCTCCAGGAAAATTTGTAGACCAAAATATTTTTTTTTTGCTTCCTGCAAATTATTTCGAATTTTGTTTTTCAAAGCTGCGCTGCGGTATCATCAATCATAGTTATAGAAAGTTAGGCATACTAAGTAATAATGGCTTAGGGCTATTAAACGTCAAAGCTGTTCATAAATCAATCTTAATCTTTGGCGTATTTTATAGCATTAAAATTGAGGTTAATAGCTCTGTTTTTATTGAATTAAATTGCTCCTATTATTTTGAAATTCGTTAATATTTTTTTTGAGATTTTCCTCAAAGCCCAATGATTCATAACATTTACGATTGTTTCCGAATTGATTTCAAATTTGTCTGTAATATTTTCCGAGAATCATTTATTCTCCAATTTAAACCAAGTTTATCAAATTTTACGTTTCCGGAACTTATAACTTGGCAATTTTCAACATATAGGTACCAGAAAATTGAACCATGCGCCATAAAACATAACATCTATACTAATATTATAAAGCTGAAGAGTTTAGTTTGTTTGTTTCTTTGAACGCGCTAATCTCAGGAATTACTGGTTTGAATTGAAAAAATCTTTTTGTGTTATCGACAAAGTTTATAGGCTATATAACATGACGCTACGACCAATAGGAGCGGAGCATAAATGAAAAATGTTGCAAAAACGGGTAAAATTATTCCTTTTTGAGAGATTCCGCTGCGTGCGCTGCGTAAGCGGTTAAAGTTACGCAACATTCATGTATGTAGGTTAGGGTAGGTAGGTAGGTAGGACAGCTAGTAATTCATAAACTGAAGCATACGTAAAATCTTGTGTCCTAATAAAAAAAAATGACGATCATTACTAACTAGTAACAAGTCGTGTTTCCTCGCCTACAGCCGGCGAGCGACTGGCGCTCCGTTCTCGTAGCGCGCGTAGCACACCGGTCAATGACTCTGCATCGCGAGTTCGTATACAGGTTGTTGTTTTATTTGTGGCAAACTTATAATGCGGCTAAATTAAAAAGTGCTGTTTGGTAATCTTTTTTTTTTTAAGATTGTATTTTTGTTTATTTCGTAATAGATTATCTTACTAACCGAATTAACATTTTAAGGTAAACAAAGCTAAAGTAAAAATAATGATTCAACGATTTGAATGAACAGTTTTTTTCTTGTTGTGAATTTTTTTTTTTATTTGGAGTACATAAACGATATCCCACAACACAATGACTTGTAGACGAGTTTTAGTTCGAGTTTTTAGAAAATTCAACACAATTTTGGTGAAGTCATTTCCACTAAACTAGTGACAATATAAAAACAAAGTGACATTTCCACTAAACTTTGTGCCTTACGCTAAAGAAAATACAAAACAGTTTCTCTATGATTTAGGCTACTTCTAGACCCTGTCTGGATAGCGGAAAAATTTGAAAGAGAGTTACCGCGGCCCTGGCAGAAGCAACTAAAGGAACACGGGTGGGTCTTAGTCAGTAAAAGTCTGACACGCCCTCCCGCTTCACCCAGAGCGAGATAGACAGTCAGTCATAGGATGCTTTCCCACCCCAAAAAAATAAAAGAAAAAGGCCACTCCTAGACAACAAAGTACTTCCTAAAGTTAATGCTTATTTTACGTTTACCCATAAACCAAAAAAACACCATAACTACATACACAGCGCTCATGTTGACTCCGACGAGTGCACCACGCTCCGTCTCCGTCCGAGGGCGAGCCAGAGCAGAAACATGGCGGCCGTGACGTAGTGCACCCACTCCGGGATCGATAGCTCGACGGCGGCGGTGGTGCATCTGTGAGGACGATGGCTATGTTGGAGGATGCTAGGGGACGTGTTAGATGTGGTATGGTATGTCTTTTGTGTGTGTGTGTGTGTGTGATGTGTGAGATAAATTATTTGAAACGTCATTATACGTTGATACGCTTGCTGAAGAAGAAATTAACGCAGCTTAATCATTTAGTTTATTTGTTGGCAGTTTTAATTTCAATAAGTTTTAAGTTTTGTTTGTAGTTTTACGAGACCAAATTAAGTTTTGATGAAATATATTAGTTTACATTGAGGCAAGCGCACAATATAGAACAGATTTGGAAGGAAAAACGGGCAATCTTTGTCCAATAGTGGAACACAATTGATATTTGCAAAAAAAAAAGAAATATGAAATTATGCTCGATTTTTTTACGAAATTAAATAAATGATTATTAGCATTATGAAATATCATAGTTTCGATATTTTTTCTGAATTTCCAATAAAAAAATAAACTTTTAACTACGACCACCTACGACTTCTCAATTTATCCGTCTAACACTACAACCACAGTAAAAACAACAACCTGTACTCACCAAAACAGCTGTTTCACAAGAGTGGGGGCCACCAGTACTACATTTAGATAGGTGGGAGAGTGAACTATCAACTGTTACATCAGTCAGCGTCATCATTCACTGCGCTTCCGTCAACACTTCGCGATAGACCGTTTTATGACGGACGATCGACACACACTTCCAAGACAGCGTCTTTATTTCGGGGCGCTAACGGCGATTTTCGCTTGGCAGTGACGTGCGGTTGATCTTAAATACACATGACTTTAACAGCAGCTCTATTTCGAAGCAATAAGGTTGTTTTTCGTACTAAAGTGCAGCTGATCGTAAATGTAATTATGTTGGCAGCTTGCGGTATCATGAATGGTGTAGGAAGTAGAAAAGTTGTTAGTTTTGCGAAATACTATGTGGGAAGCGCTCGTGATGCTATTAGAGCTTTTATGGATGCTGCAAATGAGTTTGTGAGATGTAACACGAATTTCCAAATAATAGAGTAACAGTCAAAACATTTTCCATATAATGATCAAAACAAAATATGGAAACAATACGACGCGGTTTCATTGAAATCAGTAATTTTATAATTTAAGGGTACACTAGTCGACGGCACGAACTATTTTGTGCGCGGGGTTAAAATGCATGCTATATTAAACGACAACACGTGCGGAACAGATAGGTGCTATTATGAGCAGTAAGAAGCTAGTTCGCGTACAAACACACACTTTTGCAAATTTGTAGCGAAATGGATGATGATTTAGAACGAAAACGAGCGCGCGAAATTTTATAAACAGACCTTTGGGAGTCTGGATATCATGAAAAAACGACTGAATGTATCTGTTCAAAATAAAATTATTTGCATTGTTAAACTATTTTCCTTCTTCTTATGGTACTTAGTTGCGCCCAAAAAGGCGTTAAAATTAGTGTTGAAATATGGAACTTTCGAAGCTCATAACTTTCAAGTAAATATTTTTTTACTTTTTTGCTTCCATACAGGGCTAGATAATGATAAGACTAATTGATATCATTTTTTATTTTGAACGTACATCGTAAAACAGTGGAGTAAAAGCCAGACTACGTTTGTATGAAAGAATTTTCGACTAGTGTACCCTTAAGAAACTAAGCAAATGAACACTGCTATTAAACCTACAAGGTTAGACAGTAATGGCAATATAATAGTTCATTAGTTTGGAAGTAGAAAACTATCTCTTAGGCACCCTCACAGATTCGGTTACAGTCTTTAGGGTTTTTAATATGATTAACCAGAAAATTAGAAATCTACAACATCATCTCAGAAATCATTCCGTTTTCTAATAAAGATACAGCCAACCGACTCTAATCATAACACTTGATCATACAAAGATGGAAAAGCAACATTTCCTGCCGACTACAAGCTGACATTCGTGACATATCTCATGATCTACAAGTAAACAGTAAACCTTGTTAACATAAGGATGGTAGACAGTAACAACAATTCCAACAGTAAGCTACCATCAAGATAAGGAAGAGAAATTGTACAGGGTAACAGGTTGAGTAGATCTAAAGATAAAGCATGAGACCATCTGTGTAATGTTAAGATGCACGATTAGGATCACTAAAAAGAAGATTTTAATGAAATTGTTTTGTTTGTAAGAAATGAAGAAGTTATAAAAACGGTAAAGGAAACTTACTCCTTCCACCCCTCTTTATCTCAAGGATCGTTTTCAGTTTATCTGCGATTCCCACACGAAATCCCTGAGGTCATCAGATAACTTGCGACTTAAAATGCCAATGCATTCCACAACTTTCATGGATAAATCTTTTACAGTCCAGGCTGCTCGTCTGTGGAATGCATTACCTGACCCAATTAAACGTGCTCAGTCGTTGCCTGTGTTTAAAAGACTCGTCGAGGAGCATTACTTGTCGCTGTAATCGTACTCTTAGTATTTAAACAGACTTTGTCTATGATTGTCATACGTCATTTATTTTCACGTCTTATATACTAAATATGTATGTATTTATGTATATATTATATGGCATATATGTATATATATATCTATTTGTGTTTTTATTAAGTATTATTGTATCGTTATATGCATTGTTAGTATTGTTACACCCCTGACAACCCCATGTCATGTCCAGGCAATCACTGTCCATTCCAGGTTGCCTGGAAGAGATCGCGGAATGCGATAAGGCCGCCCGTTGTATATTTTTAGTTTTAAGTTTCTTTTGTTACTGTATTTTCTGGTGTACAATAAAGAATACATAAATAAATAAATAAGGAAAGTGTTGTGAGAAAACCAGGAAGTAACAGGTCTGAAATCGACAACATGCAGTGAGAAAACGTAATGACGAGTGCTTGTTGTTTTTTTTTGCGACGACGATGATACATATTGATGCTAAGAGCAAATTGATGCTAGGTGATTTGATGCTAGATGATTTGATGCCCTGGATACACGAAGTTAAGGTAGCAAACAAGTAATATGTATCCTTATGAAAATAGGATACAAGAGATCAGAATAACTAAATGTTTTGTTTACTAGCACACTTTTGCTATCCTAACTTGAAAATCCGAAATCCAGATTACTGTGGCTCGAACATTATTCAGGATTTTATCGTAGAAAAATCTACAAATCGTGCCTTTGCAGTAAGATTATCGATATCTATAATTTCATCATCATTGATTTAAATCTCTATGGCCCATATATATCACTAATAGAAAACTATAGAGGCCTACATCTCAATTGATGAGAAATCATCTCTAATCAATTAAGATAATCACGGTTGACTTCAAAGCAATGAATTATATTTCAAGAACTATTAACAACGTAATCATTTGTTATCTGAATCAATAATCGCTGGCACAATGGGCTTGTAAGGGACGTTGTGCCATCCATTATATATAACCAATATCAAGATTAGAATGAAGCAATGAGTAAAAGATAATTAATTACAATAAGTACGACACGAATCACAGCCATCATTAGGGACTTAGGAAATGATTAATATACATTAAACTTTTCATGATCAAAAGCACACCAGTGATGAGTGTATTTAGCCTATAGCATCTACTACAAGATAAACTTAACCTAACTTTTTATCCGACTGCCGAAGGAGGGTAATGTGTTTATCAGTCTATGTATGTATGTTCAAATGTGGCGTTCTAGAGACCAAACGCGTGGGCCGATTTTAATGGTTCTTACGTCAATCGATTCGTTAAGATGAATCACTCACACACTCGCAGGGTTAAGACCCTGCGAGTGTCACTGGCTACATTAAAATTGTAAAATAGGAAAATGGCGGTTTTTGGGCGCCATATTGTGGGGGCCCAAATTTTTATTTCTTCCAATTCTATCGTGTGGGGTATCAAAATAAAGGGTTTTGGGAGGTGATTTCAAAAATATAGAACACTTATATTATATTTAAATGTACCTAATTCGAAAAAAAAAATAACTAAAAAGTTATAAATAAAAAAAAGTTAATAAAAAAAATAAAAAAATCCCGACTGCTTGAAAAGCGAACTAAAAAGACGTAAACAAGGAGAAACTCATTCTGTGCAGTCGGAGGATACATATTCGCGAGCTGGCTGACCAAAACCAGATGTATCCTCCGACTGCACAGCATGATCTTTTTTAGTTCGCTTTTTAAGCAGTCGGGTTTTTTGATTTTTTTAATTAACTTTTTTTTATGAACAAAATCGATGAAATAATAAGCCTATCGATATATTGAGCCTAAAGAAACCTACTACTAGTCAGAAGGCAAATAATAACACGTCAGTTGTCCCAAATTTAGAGAAACTTTGTCAAAACCGTGACTTATGTCAGGTAACGGTAGTGCGTGCAAGCATGGTAGGCCTTCTTAAAAGAACATTATAATTTCCATGACTAAAGTAGAAAAGTAAGCATGAGCAAGCAGGGCCCGTGTTCACACATATATAAAAAAAAACAAGGAAGTAACGCGAAAGTGTTATGGATGGAGAAAATGAAGGTACTAATTTGTGGTAACATAGTTTGGATATTGAGTTAGCAACTGATAGAGAATTGACAGAAGAAGGCGTGCAGCGCTGACCCTAAATTAATTGGCGTACGGGATGGAGGATGCAATGTCTCAAGACAAAAGTCTATGACCAGTGTGTGTTGCCAGTGATCACCTATGGGACCGAGACGTGGTCGCTCACAATGGGCCTTTTCAGAAAGCTTAAAGTCACCCAAAGGGCAATGGAGAGGGCTATGCTCGGAATTTCCTAGCGTCAGCTAAGGACTGGAATTCCCTGCCGGAGTCTGTGTTTCCAGATAGCTACAACCTCGGGGTCTTTAAGTCAAGAGTGAATAGGTTACTTCTAGGCAAGCGTGTTACACCGTCGACCACATCATCGCTTACCATCAGGTGAGATAGTGGTCAAGCGCGAGCCTATATATAAAAAAAAAATATGATTACGTCAGAAATGATGATATCCGCAGGAGAATCAAAGTTACCGACATAGCCCGAAGAATTGCCAAACTTGAGTGGCAGTGGGCAGGGCACATTGCTCGCAGAACGGATGGCCATTGGGGCCGAAAAGTTCTGGAATGGCGACCGCGAACCGGAAGACGATATGTTGGAAGGCCTCCCACTAGGTGGACCGATGACCTGGTTAAGGTTGCGGGAAGGCGCTGGATGCGAGACGCACGGGATCGGTCAATGTGGTGACGCCTGGGGGAGGCCTATGTCCAGCAGTGGACGTGTTTCGGCTGAAATGATGATGATGATGATGACGGGATGGAGGATGACCATTATGATAACCAGTCCGAAGTCCATGCTAATAATATAAATGCGAAAGCGTGTCTGTCTGTTACGTTTTCAAGTCCAGACCCACAGACATAAAACTAACTAGATGACGCGATTGTATGTACTTCGCGTGCCAAAAAACGGAGTAAAGTTACGATCAATGATCGTAATCTGAGATTTTCATTTAGCATTATCGGCACCGGAAATCCACTGAAATCTAGAAAAATGCCTTTTATTGAGCTTTAAAGAATGTATAGAAAAAGTTGGCCGAGGCATTGGAAATGTTTTCTTTCATTGGTAAGTAAATTTGTTTTTAAATTGTTTGTGAAAAAGTGGCACGCTTGGTTTTCATACAGATGGAGGGGCTTGCGTTATCTAGTTAGTCTCTGTCCTGACCACTAAACAGATTTTGATAAAAATTTACACATGGATAGAATATTATCTAGATTAGGAATCTCGCTTCGGTTTTCGTGTGCCCATATCCGTATGATCACATTTTTTTTTTCATTTAAATGTGATCATACGGATGTGTGTGTGTGTGTGTGATGTGATCATGTGTGTGTGTGTGTTTTGTGTGTGTGTGTGTGTAATGTGAGTGTGTGTGTGATGTGTGTGTGTGTGTGTGTTTAGTTTTTCTTGAGTGGGTATGTTCCCTTAGGATAATAAAACACTTTTTAGTTAGGCGAAGCTAATAAATATATAAAATGGCGCCAAAGAACTTACAAATTAAGGTTATCGTGAATCGTGAAGGTAAATGAATAAAGTAACTCGACATTGGGGTTACACAACTCCGATACCGGTTGTATAATCGCATTGATTCACCACTGGGTCAATTGCTGGCAATAAAAGATGTACAACATAATAATTGCGTCATCATTTTAAAGGTCTTTCTTATTATTGACGGCTCATAAACTGTCGGTCAAGTGTCGTTGAGTAAATTTTTGTTTTATCGTGTCGATTAACCTGTCAATGAGGGCTTATGAATGGAATCACCTGATAAATTACAAAGTCAAATCAAATAAATTGTTTTGTAATATCGATAGGCCCTATCAATTGAAGCACTTAGAACTTAAGCTCTGAGCTTACAAAGGAATTACCTAGTGAATTCCACAGAGGTGATGGGTAGATAAAATGTGACGCAATACGCTCTAAACTTTTAATTTTATGTACCTACGGGTCAACGACCACTGGTAGTGCATTTACTTGAAAAGATTAAAAAAATTATTAGCTTTATTGTAATTAGATATTTAATTGGTCTTTCTTTTGTGATGGATTCTGTTCTAATCGCCGGGTCCTCCTTTTGCGTAGCAGTAATGCTCGCGAAGGAGGAGGCGGAACGCATGAGGCAGACCCAACGCAGGTGCCCTGGGCATCGTCGGGACTCGCAGGTCGATTCACGGTCACCGTAGGCGCGGGATTGCGGACGACGAGTAATGGGTAACTCGCCGTCCGATAAGGACCAGGATCGAGTTGACGACGCGTGCCTCAAATAGATGTCAGCAAAAACTGACAGGGTCCGCTATGACCGATGCCTGTCTGGGTCGCGGATAAATTTGAAAAAGGGTTACCGCGGCCCTGGCACAAGCAATTGAAGAAAAACGGATGGTATTTTGTCAGTAAAAGTCTGACACGCCCTCATTCACCAGAGCGGGAGATGTACAAATACAAAATACAAATAATCTATATTGATTTTTTTCCAAAACCAAAAAAAAAGTTTCCACTGGTTATTTTTGGGTCATTCCAATGGTTGTTTATATGTAGGAAGTAGGTAGGACATTTTCATTATACATGATAAAAACTAATTATTGTAGAAGGAATGTTTTGAGGGAACAAAAAAACATTCTGTAACTTTATCATCATAACGCCACTATTTTGTAATCTATGGTTTTTTGACAAGTGTCAATTTTGCATAGTTGGCACTGGCCAGTAACAAAACAACAAGAGTGATGTAATATCTAGCCCACTGGCGATTAGTTCTGTCAAACAGAGCGCCTTTTACTTTTACAAAATGGCGCCAAAAGTAATGAGATAATCCTCTTCTTATTATGTAAATTTAGAGTTTTATTGACTCAAGCCTGTGTAGAAAAAAGATTTATAGATTTTAAGATATATATAAACGTTAATTTATATAGCAGGAAATTAAATTAAGTTGATTAATATTGTCTAATTAGGCAGTCTGTTCACACGCTTCTAAAATTTTCATTGAAGTTCACTATTTTCACAGCGTTAGGTGAGTTTACTCGGTTTTGGTAAGTAAAGTTTGGGAATTTAAGAACTTCCGTTTAAATTAATTGTTTTAGCAGAACTTAGTGGTATTTATTTTAAATAATGGTCAATTGTCAACTTAGCTGTAGAAAGTTGGGTGGGAAGGAACCTACTTTCTTGCGTGGAATATTGTGAGAAAAATAAACCATGCGTTTACCTTTATTTAGCTTCATCATGATAGGGTAGTTGACAAAAAATATCGATTTAATCCGTCAGAAAAAATACGTATCCAATATTTTTAGGTTATCTAACCTAAAAATATTAGACACATATTTTTTCTTTTGCCACGTAAACAAAAAAATACGACGATACAGTGCGTTGAAATATCGTGTGACGTCACGGTGTGCTACACTTTATACTGGCAAAGTGACGTCACAAGCCCCCACTCCTGGACTTTGATGCGCTTTATCTTTGTCAATGTTCATTTATTTGATTAAGCAAAAAATACGTGTTCAATATTATTTGATACTTAATAGAATTATCATTTTTCTACCCAGGAAATATCCCTATTATGTGCATGCTTGGAAACATTTTGTGAAATGATACGTCACATCCATACTTAGAACATATAAAAAATGCAAAAGTAACTAGGCCTGTTTGTTTGTTTGAAACGTTTTCACACCTTTACTGCTAAACTGGAGCTCGTGGCTAAATAATAACAGCCGCACGGGTCGATATTCAAGGTTAAGCAACACTTAACGAGGTCGGTCCGTGGATGGGTGACCATTTCAACATACCGAGTTTCCTCCGTGCCTCGGAAAGCACGTTAAGCCGTTGGTCCCGGCTGTCATTTGAAGATCTTTGATAGTCGTTACGGGTGGTCAGAATCCTGAGATTTGACACCAGTCTTGCCAAGGAGTATTGTGTTACCCAGTTACTGGGTTGTGGTGGCCTGATAGGCAGTCGCTCCATGTAAAACACTGGTACACAGCTGAATCCGGTAAGACTGGAAGCCGACCCCAACAATAATTGGGAAAAAGGCTAGGCAGATGATGTCTGCTAAACTGATACATAATAAAATAAAATATGTATTGTGGCTCGAATTATTGCATATCACATACAACATTGAGGCAGCCCCAGTAAGTTATAAATAATATTTATGTTTGGGTTATCTCGCTCTTTCCCTTATCTTAATCTTTATAAATTTTTAGCTAAACTGATCGTAATTAAATTTAACAAAGATATAGCTTGGAACCTGGAAAAATATATAGAATACTTTTTATCAATAAACCAGGTGATCAAAGCCGCGGGCAGAATCGAGAAGCTAGAATTAAATAAATATCTTTAAATGGTTATCACACTTACTTTTTTTTCATTACAAAAAAAACTGGCCAAGTGCGAGTCGGACTCGCGCACCGAGGGTTCCGTACAAACCTCAGCTTAAAGGTATTATAGACCTGGGTATTTGCTATGAATTTCAATTTAATACCTCTACGCGTTCATGAGGAAACTACCCGTAAGTTTAAAATTATTTAATTATTTTTATTATATGAAGTAACTAAAATTTACGGTTTTCGCGGTGTCTGTATCTTTTGATGCGTTGGCTTAGAAGTTTGATTTTTTCACAGCTTTAAGAGACAGTAGACCTGAGTATTTGAGATTTCAGCATGATACTTCCACGCGTTCCTAAGAAAAAGGGTCTTGACAGACAGACAGACGGACAACAAAGTGATCCTACAAGGGTTTCGTTTTTTTCTTTCGAGGTACGGAACCCTAATAATGAGGAATGCATCGTATTCTCCTAATAAGTAAGATTTTTTTTAAGAAAGCATACAAATGCTAGTTATAAATCTTCGTGTGTCATTTAGTACAATCGCCACAATCATTATGTTGGTTATAAAATGCTAATATTCAAGTTGTATATTTCTAAAGTTTTATTACCGCTAATCTGTGACCGAATTTAATCAAAACAAGGACAACAAATAGAAAGTTATCCATACTAATATAATAAACGCGAAAGTGACTCTGTCTGTCTGTTACCTTTTCACGCTATACTGCTGAACCGATTTAGATGAAATTTGGTATGGAGATAGTTTGAGACCTTGGAAAGGATAAAGGATTTTTATCCCGGAAATCATCCTTTAGGGGATAGGGGGGTAGAAGTTTGTACAGTGAAGTAATAATTAAATAAAAACAAGTTGAGCAACTGTTCTGGCGTGATGTACCATCTCACCATTGCAAGGATCCCTAACTTTTTGGCAGCCAGTTGAGCTTTTACCTCAATGAAAGGACCAAAATTGAGGGTCGAGGTCAACGTAACGCCAAGAAGCTCAAGATGGTCCGTTATCGGCACGGTCACACCACGGAAAGAAGGAGCCGGGTAGAATTGGCACCTTTTAGCGGAAAAAGACACGCCTAGGTCTTAGCAGCATTGGTCGAATAACGTAAAACAATGGATATAAAAGACACCGACATCGCAAAAGAAAGTAATTTTTCGCTTTGTAGTGTTTTGTTTTGGAAGTCGGTTTGATTTTTGTTACAAAGTTTTTTTATATATAAGAAGATTTTCTAAATATTCCCACTTAAAAGCTAAGTGAAAATTTATTTTCTGAACGTTATGATTTCCCTAGCAATAATCTTCATTCAATGAAAATATTATGCGACGGTAAAGCACCTATTTAATCAATCATAAGTCCCAATTCCTCATAAATATGTAAATCAAGAGCTATTTCTCACAATTTCCAAATAAACTACTAAATTCTAAAAAATATATGAAAATCGTAAAATTATAAGGTGTTTACGGTAATTTAAACGAAATATAGGAAAAGTAGGTTCTCCCCGCGGCTTTGTCCGCGTAAAAAGTGTTTTATCATCGCAATGAAACAAGCTACCGGGATAAAATCTATCCTATGTCCTTCCCAGGGTCGCTAGCTATAGCCATACCAAATTTCATCCAAATCGGTTTAGCCGTTTAGTCGTGAAAAGGTAACAAACCAACAAAGTTTATTTCGCATTTATAATATTAAGTATGGATATATCGTAAAATTATAAGCTGTTTACGGTAATTTGCATAAAATATAGGCAAAAAAAGAGATTTTTTTCTGCAAGCCTCGTTCCATATTCATGACTACTTGACAATCTTGACATCCCACTAGCCACTAGCCAGTAGTTCTGGCCTAGTGACAAGTTCTTCTGTTTATTTGAGAAACTGTACTTACGATAAAGCTTTCTACAAATATAGAAATTCGACGTCCTATATACGATTGATATTTGTACTTTTTAAACATTATTTGATCAAATCTAGTCGCACGTTGTAAGTAGCAAGGGCTGAGAAACGCTTGTAATAGATACTTGAGACTTTAAGATGGTCATTCGTCATACATATTTAAGCATGTTTAACAGGTACTTAATCATGCGTGTGACAAATTTTGTCTGCATTCCTATACTAACTACTACTATACTAAAGGTTGTCTGCTAGATATCGCTGTCAGCGATAAGGCCGCCTTTGTACCCGTAGAAATAAGTATTATTGTAAAAGAGATGTGTAACTTCATTTTTTGGTGTACAATAAAGTATATTCTATTCTACTAACTATATGCTTACATTTTTAACCGAATTACCAAAAAGGAGGAGGTTCTATGTTCGACTTCACGTTTGTTTTTTTTTTGTGTATATTCACCGATGTCTCCGTCAATTGTGGACCGATTTTGAAAATTCTTTAATCTTTTTTTGTTAAAAGAGTATGTTCCGAAATTGGTCCCATTTTAATTTGGTGAAGATCTGATGAAGAACTTCGAAGATATACAACAGAACTCTTCAATAAATAACGGCAAATCTCTCGGGATTGCTGCAATCGCATGTCTGTTTATTGTTTATTTTTTTTCTTAACATAACATCGCGCCAGTATGGGTACGCAGATCTCTCATTTCACCGATCATGTTCAAGTTTCATGATATTCGGGTAATCTATTCTGGCGTTATAGATACCTTACTAAACAACTTGCCTATTAGGTAGGTACAATTAAAAAGTGAAAAAAAAAACAAAATTTTTGCAAAAAAATACTACCGACTTCCAAATAAGAAACAAATAGTTTTCTTATTTGGAAGTCGGTAGTCGGTGTCCATAACGCAAAAAAATTGTACCTACGAAAGACATCCGACTTCCAAAAACAAAGTTATTTTTCACTTTGTAGTTTTCTTATTTGGAAGTCGGTAGTATTTTTTTACAAAAATGTTTTTTCACACAATAGTATGTAGGTTTGTGATAAATCTAATACCTTTAAACGAGCAATTCTTGTATATATGTATGCATATATATAATCTGAATCTCGGAAACGGCTCCAACGATTTTCATGAAATTTAGTATGCAAAGAAAAGGCGGTGTCGGGAGCGATTAATCGATCTAGCTAGGTTTCAGTTTTAGAAAACGTCGTTTTCTCTATTTTACTTTTAATATGTGTGACTTTATTTTAAATATACTTGATTGTTAGATCTTAATATGAATATAAATGTATAGTTTATTTTGTTACCGCTTCTTAATAGCAGCTATAATCAGTAATTGGAGAATTTAATTAAGGATTCATGACCGGGCATTTCTTTGTTGATTTCTCATCTGCAGTTATTTTTACCCGACTTCCGAAGGAGGGTAATGTGTTTATAAGTCTATGTATGTATGTTTATTCCTATGTGGCGTTCTAGAGACCAAACGCGTTGGCAGATTTATATTAAATAATAACTTGTATCATTCGTAAGCATCAAGTTTAATTATTATTAAGTATTTTATAGCTGTCTTCTTTTATAACTTGTTAGATTGCAACGACTATAACTGCTTCATAAAAAAATATTATTCATCCTGAATAATAATATTTTTTAATTTATATTCTTCGCTCGAGGTTAAACTTCAACACCGCCGACATTATTTGATTGATTCCAAACGAAATATCGTATTAGCAGGTAATTATGTCAATCAGTTCTTTAAATTATTTTCGTTGATCTGCCCCACTCTATAATTTGCAAGATCTAGATTTAAGATAATTCAAAACACTCACGCTTCCAACGATTCTCTTGATTTAAAACATGTTTTAAGCCTACTGCCATTTATTCGAATCTAACCTATCGTCAATTGAGAGGTAACGAAAACTATTCCGGTTTTGGAAAGTTTCTGATTACATTTTTTGAGAATGATTCACATCCTGAATATTAAGGTTTTAGATTTTGATTGTAGCTAATCTAAGCGTAAAATTGATTAGCTCTTGATTATTTTCAAGATATACATAGTACCTGACAGTGTGAAAGTCTGGTGTTAGACCCACGATGAATATTGTGTAGTTTAATAAAAAAACTGGCCAAGTGCGAGTCGGACTCGCGCACGAAGGGTTCCGTACCACTATCGCAAAACACGGCAAAAACCACGTTTGTTGTATGGGAGCACCACTAAAATATTTATTTTATTCTGATTTTAGTATTTGTTGTTATAGCGGCAACAGAAATACATAATCTGTGAAAATTTCAACTGTCTAGCTATCACGGTTCATGAGATACAGCCTGGTGAATACTCCTTGAACAAATCCCTTGAGTTGTGTTACATAGACTAGCATTGTGTTTTTAAGGTTCCGTACCCAAAGCGTAAAATCGGGACCCTATTACTAAGACTCCACGATCCGTCCGTCTGTTTGTCTATCTGTCTGTCCGTCTGTCACCAGGCTGCTTCTCATGAACCGTGATAGCAAGACAGTTGAAATTTTTACAGATGATGTATTTCTGTTGCCGAATACTAAAAACAGAATAAAATAAGTATAAAAGTGGGGCTCCCATACAACAAACGTGATTTTTTTTACGTTTTTTGCGATAGTGGTACGGAACCCTTCGTGCGCAAGTCCGACTCGCACTTGGCCAGTTTTTTAATTAAACTACACAATATTCATCGTGGATCTAACACCAGACTTTCACACTGTCAGGTTAAATAATAAAAAACTAAAAGCCTTGTCCAAACTACAAACTGAACAACATCAAACATTTTAATTCATATTCATGATTGACCTTTAGGATAACATATTGCCTTGGCAGGATTTTAAAAGCTAGAAACTTGTTTATTTTCTATAAAACTTGTTTTTTTGTAATTTAGACAATTCTCGGCAACCTAAAACGAGGTTAATGTTTTTAACCGAATTAAAAAAAACGGAGGTTATCAGTGTGACTCGTATTGTTTGTACTTATGTATGTTTGAGCGCGATTTTCTCGCGTTTGGCTGAACCGATTTTGATGCGGTTTTCAGAAAAGTATTTGTTACATTCTGGAGAAGGTTTTGGTATAAAAAAATGGATATGTTTCGTCGTCCGCATGGATACGTTATATGTTTGTAAGTATGCATCTTTGTCCATGCGTTTCTCCGAAACTAGTAGTCGGATCTAGATAATTCTTTTTTAAGTATCTCTCAACATAGGTCATAGTGCAAGTTGCATCAAAATCGGTTAGGCAGTTTTCAAGATTTGGAGCATACAACCGAATTCTTTAGCGACAATGTGAATGACAGCACGAATGTGTAAATTGATTTATAATGGGTATTTTGTCAATCCTTTTACCTTACTATGGAACTTGTTCAATTTTAGTGATGGAGAACCAAAAATAAAAAGTTTTCTGCAAAAAAAATAACCGACTTCAAAAACAAAACACCTTTCGGAAGTCGGTGTCACAAAACGATAAAAAATGAGGTACGAAAGACACCGACTTCCGAAACGAAAATTATTTTGTTCTTTTTAACCGACTTACCAAAAAATGAGGAGGTTCTATGTTCGACATTATGTATGTTTTTTTTTTTTTTTTTTTATATGTTCACCGATATCTCCGTCAATTGTGGACCGATTTTGAAAATTCTTTTTTTGTTTGAAAGGGTGTATTTTGAAATTGGTCCCATTTTCATTTGGTGAACATCTGATGAAGAACTTCGGAGATATACAACAGAACTCTTCAATAAATAACGGCAAATCTCTCGGGATTGCTGCAATCGCATGTCTGTTTATTGTTTATACCATTTCATAACATAACATCACGCCAGTACGCTCTTAAGGGGTACGCAGATCTCTCATTTCACCGATCATGTTCAAGTTTCATGATATTCGGGTAATCTATTCTGGCGTTATAGGTACCTTACTAAACAACTTGCCTATTAGGTAGGTCCAACTAAAAAGTGAGAAATAAAAAAACTATTTGCAAAAAAATACTACCGACTACCAAATACTAGAACACTAAAAAGTGAAACTAGAAAGACTAAAACTAGAAAGTGAAAAATAACTTTATTTTTGGAAGTCGGTGTCCATAACTTAAAAATTTGGTACCTACAAAGACACCGATTTCCAAAAATAAAGTTATTTTTCACTTTCTAGTTTTAGTCTTTCTAGTTTCACTTTTTAGTGTTCTAGTATTTGGAAGTCGGTAGTATTTTTTTGTAAAAAAGTTTTTTATTAGTGTTTTGTTTTTGGAGTTGGTTAATTTTTTTACAAAAATGTTTTGTATATACGAATGCATTTGCATACCTATATAATTTTACTAGCTTCTGCCAGCGGCTTCGCCCGCGTGAGTTCTGAAAATATACCTACGGCATAATTATATTCCCGGAGTAAAAAGTATCCTGTGTGCTATTCCAGACTATAATCTATATCTGTGCCGAATTTCATCCAGATCCGTTCAGAAGTTTTTGCGTGAAAGAGTAACAAATATACAAACACACTTCCAAACTTTCGACCTTAAATTATTAGCCTCAAATTTATAGTCTAGCAAGCGTCTAGACTTTAATTTCGAGGCTGCGTCTAGACTCTAGACTGACCTAGATATTAAACATATCAGATGATTAATCGACTGCTGTATTTTAGTCACCGGCCCACAAAATAGAAAGTATACAGAAGGACCACTCCCGCCATCCTCGAAAATTTACAGCTAAACTTGCCGGACTCACTAGGGTTCTATCATATTCCGAATTTAAAAAAGGAGTAGGTAATAAATTTTACAAACATAAATACATCAATTCGTCTAAACATACATCATATCAAGCTTACATGCCTTAGAGGGTACCACGATGCCACATACGACGAAGATTGGAGGGTAACAAGGCGTAACGATAGTGTAATAATGATCCCACTAAAAACAAAATAATGTGAAAAGCACCAAAATCGACAAATATAAATTTGAAAAAAAAGTTAATAAAATCAAAAAACCCGACTGCTTAAGAAGCGAACTAAAAAGATGTACATAAACAAGAAGAAAATCATGCTGTGCAGTCGGACGATACATATTCGCGAGCTGGCTGACTAAAACCAGATGTATCCTCCGACTGCACCGCATTATTTTCTTATTTTATTTATTTTATTGATTTTATTGATTTTATTGATTTTATTTATTTTATTTATTTTATTTATTTTATTTATTTTATTTATTTTATTTATTTTATTTATTTTATTTATTTTATTTTATTTATTTTATTTATTTTATTTATTTTATTTATTTTATTTATTTTATTTATTTTATTTATTATATTTATTTTATTTATTTTATTTATTTTATTTGTTTTATTTATTTTATATAATTTATTTATTTATTTTATTTTATTGGTTCACCAACAATTATTTACACTAGTTTTATGCTAATGGTGGCATGCAAAAGTGAATGCAATAGTGCAACAATCACTTATAGGTAAACTCCGCATGCATTAAGGAGTTATTGTTTACGTAATTACTTATAATATGTGTGGCTTTCTTTGAAATATACTTGAGTGTAAGATCTTAAATATAAGTGTATGTATAATAATTTTTTTACCGATTCTCAATAGCTATCGTCAGTGATTGAATAATTTAATCATGGATTCATAATCGGGCGCACGGTTGGCGCAGTGGTTAAGCGATTGACTGCTGCACTGCGTGTCGCGGGTTCGATTCCTGCACGGAACAAATATTTGTATGACCTACAGATAGTTGTTCTGGCTCTGGGTGTTCGTGTATGTGAGTTTATATGTTTGTAAACGCACCCACGATACAGGAAGAAATTCCTAGTGTGGGGCAGCGACTTAAAAAAAAAAAAAAATCAAGCATTTCTTTGGTAATTTCTCGTCTGCAGATATTATTTACACATCCGATTCTATTTGCAATTAAAGATAATAAAACGTTAATAGATATGAATAGCATTGTAATTATTATAAATCTTTCAATAGTAAATTTTCTAAAATTTGTTTATGCAAAATAATCTGATGGTGTCTGCTAAATCGATACTTAATTGCGACTGTCCATTGTAAGTTCGCTACGACCTAACTAGCTTAATCTATACATCTATACAAATAAATAAAATTGAAGTGTCTGTATGTAATAACAAAATAACAACGTTTTATTGAATGCACGTGAAAGTATATACGGTACTAACAACAAATAAGCAACTTTTAAGATTTTTGTCTGTCTGTCTTTCTGTCTGTCTGTTTGTTCCGGGTAATCTCCGAAACGGCTGGACCGATTTTGACTGGTAGATAGCTGATGTAATAACGAGTAACATAGGCTACGTTTGATCACGAGAAAATTCATAGTCCCGGCGGGAAACTAAAAAAAAAAAAAATTTTTTACGAATTTGACGCGGACGAAGTCGCGGGCAACAGCTAGTCTATACCAATAGTGTAAAGAGGAAAGATTTTTTTGTTTGTTTGTACCGAATAGGCTCCGAAACTACTGGACCGATTTAAAAAATTCTTTCACCAAAGGAAGCTACGTTATTCCTGAGTAACATAGGCTATTTTTTAATCCCGAAAACTAGTCCTGTGGGGTGGCCCACGGGAGCGAAGCCGCGGGGAACAGCTAGTCCTTCATAAAATAATAATGTTTCAAACCGAATAATAATATATATTTTTTTTAATTATATTCTTCGATCGAGGTTCACCATCATCTCTCAAAATTTCACTCTATAGATAGTTGTGAACTTAAGTTACCATGTAATGTCCCATCCACACACACTTCATCACTCCGGCAGAAAATCTGCCTCCTGGAAACGAACTGCGGTGGCCAATCTGGAAATCCCTAAACTGATTGCGGACCCAGGTTGGCCGTTGTAAAAACAACCTGGCCAAATGGAATATCATAGACCGATCCAAAACATAGTGCCAGTGTGGGGCACCTTCGCATGATATGGCCGACCTCCTTGTCTGCCCTTCATGCCCGACTACCTGCACCTGACGGAATTTGAACGTAGCAAATGATAGAGCTCTCCGAGTAGTTACATACTGGTCGGACAACATCTGAATGTATAGCTTGAGTTAATCGACACGAAAGAAGAAGAAGAAGTCCCATCCAAACAAAATATGGTCTTAAGTAATTAAAAAAAAAAAAACAAAATCAAATGTTTTTTATTTCACATAGGCCTACATGGGCACTTATAAAACGTCGACAAAAGGTGCACGGTTCGGGTTGGTCGTTTTCTGTGGTGAAGAACCGGCAAGAAACACCACGGTTACTCTTCTAAAAAAATTGGTTTGTTTTTACAATATTTCCATGTTACAGCATGTTAGTGCTTAGATATGGGGGGACAACGTAGGCCCAACAATAAGTCGTAAGAAACTAAAAAAAAAATAGATAAAGAGTTAACAAATGTTAACAAGCATCTAATAATCTAGAAGGCCTACAATGTTCACACATTCAAAAACAATTGGTGAAAGAATCTATACAAAGGTACAAAAAAAAATATAACAACTAAATTTAACATGTTATAAGTGCTGTAACTATTCTTAGTAAAGGGCTATAAAGATTATTGAAATTATTGTAAAGTCTAATTAAAAGGGATAAAAAAATCTATGGGATAATTCAAAACACTAATTACTCTTCCAAAGATACTCTTGATTTAAAACATGTTTTGCATACTGCCATTTATTCGAATCTAGCCTATCATCAATTTTAAGTTACGTGAATCGTGAGAAGGAATAAACGAAAACTATTCCGGTTTTGGAAAGTTTCAAATTTTTGAATGATTGAAGAATGATTCACATACTTAATATTAGTTTTTAGATTTTGATTGAAGATAGTCCAAGCGTAAAATTGATTAGCTCTTCCTTGATTGTTTTTATTTGGAAGACATACATAGATTGCTCTTTCGAAAAAAATACCATGATCAGGGGTCACCAAATGGCGGACCGCGGTTCGGATCCGGACTGATTTTGTACGGACCTATCCAATATAGATTCCACCATCATCATTTCACCAGAATGACGTCCACTGTTGAACATAGGCCTCCCCTGAGTGTCTCCACATTGACCAGTCTCGTGCGTCTCACATCTAGATAGACTCCAAAATTAACTTTCCGATGAACATCTCCAACTTTAGTCTAAACTTCGGACGGATCGTTCAAGGCAAAACATTTTACACATTAATATTTGTTTTTTTTTCAATTAAAAACATTTTTTTAACAAAGTTTTTTTGGCTTACCATGCATTGTCATCCAAATAAAGGTGTTTGCAAAAATTCATCTTAATCGGTGGAGGATAACTGCTTTATTTATTTAGCCGTTTTTTTATTTTTAGCCAGTATCTTTCTGATCGAATGCATATATTTTATATTAAACTTAATGGGAGACTATAAACCTCTGTGGTAAATTTATATCTAAATAAAAAATAAAAAACAGTGCACTAATGAAAACCTGTGCAACAATGAGATTTCACATAACATTTCTGCACTGTTTTGGTTCTCAGCAAAAAATACGTCCTTTGTGACCGGTTTTGGATTACTACGTAGTTGAAAGAAAAATACGTTTTACGCGGGCGAAGCCGCACAAGCTAGATATCTATCTATATACATATATAAACACACACAATTTTACCTCAAGAACTAGAAATCGCGTCAACAAGCAAGTAAACAATTACCAACATTAGCATACCACTTCTAACTTGCTCTAGTTTCGGGGTCGAGTTCACGCGACAGTTACTGGAGGCGTGTAAATGAGCCACGTTTATGTACAAAGTAACGCATAGTTGTAGTTTATGGTAGAATGTTGAGTAGTTTTTAAAGTAAATATTTTTGAATTTTACTTCTTGGAACACGAGTAACTTTCTCGATTGAATTTATGTAGGACTGGTTTTTTCGGGACACAAAGTAGCATAACTCGCTCTAGCTTCGGGGCAGACTTCATGTGACAGTCACTAGAAGGTGAGGCGTGTCAACGAGGCATGTTTGTATACATAGTATCGCACACAAGTTCGGTGAACTACATTGATAATAGTGTGGGAATGTGGACCGGACTTATTTGAAAAAAAATACTTGTAATTTTGTGTCTTGAAATTACTTTCTTGATTGTATTTAAAGTAGGACTAGATTTTTTTCAGCAGTGTCGTTCCCGCGACTATCCTACAGGGCCTGAACGTTTTCTCTGGATAAAAAGTAGCCTAGCTATATTCAGTAAGTTTTCGTAATCAAGTCGGTACACTCAGTACTTCCTAAAAATAATTACCTATTACTTAAAAAACAATTTTATCTCATTATAATAATAAGTTTGGAATCATCATCATCTTTTTAATTTTCCCACTGCTGGGACTGTTAAGAGATTGAATGGGCATTATACACCACGAGGGAGCAGTGCGTGTTGGTGGATGTCACATGCCTTCGAATTTTTGGTTCAAATACATGGCCGTTTCGTCACGAAGTTTAGATTACGAAATGAAAAATGTTTAGAATAAGTTGCTTACTGTCTACAAATCTCTGCATTCTTTTGTTTTTAATTTTGACCTGCCCTAATGGCCACACCGAAGAAGATACCCGCCACAAAGAAAAAAAAAAGAAAAAAAATTAGCAAACGGGTCGGCCCACCTTACCAATTTATTTTTAATAGATATATATAAACTTATGTTTAAACTTCTAAGAGCCGTATTAGGCCTTATATGGTCTAAAATCGACCATTACTCCTATGATTAGAGGACATACATTATAGTATTAATATTTTCATGTAATTATTTTTAAGAATCATTTGATTAGGGCTGTCAAAATTCGATATTTGAAAAAGTTGTGTAGATTTACTTGTTATAAAAATTAAGTCCAATTCATAAAAAAATACTCTTATTCTCTCGAACAGTTGAGCATCATTATGTCAATCAGATTCATAATTTATAGAATTTTTCCTACCAGGTGTTAATAGAATTCAGATTTTTTATAAATAAGTCTGTTTTTTTTGTAATGTAGGGTTAAAAACCCCAAATTTAAATGACTGTTAAATAATTACAACAATAATAAACAGGTCAAGTAAAGCATAACTGGTAAAATGTGGATTTAAGACGACGACTAACGCCAACGACCTTGAGGGAACAAAACGGGCCCTCGTTTCACACCCGCGCAACCCAGAATTTAGTAGTTTTTTGTACTTTCCTTATTATTCTATGACTTAAAAAAAAAGCCTCGCGGTTTTGGTGCGATTGTCGTGTTTTTGTCCGTTTTAGTACAACACATAATTTTAGAAATTAATTACTCTATGTCATACGAATAAAACTCAAAATTTGCTTAGATCAAATTATTAAGAAAATGGTCAAATATAACATATATTTTTCCAAAAAATTACGACAAGCCATTTAGATGTGATTCTCATTTTAAAATCAGCTACTCAAGGGAATCGGCGCCTTAACTACCTATTAAATATGCCTTTGCATAAACCTTCGGGGAACGCATGCGTGTTATTAAGTTAAATTAAAATAAAAAGTCAGTAATATTTTTCTGTAATTACAATGAATAAGCAAAAAGTTTAATTAAAAACTGTAACCCTAGTAGGGTTTTTGTAGCCTATATCACCCGGGTCATAATAACGAATCGATTGACACCATGTTCATCAAAATCGGATGAATAGTTTAGGCGCTACGAAGGAACATACGAACATACATAGTCTGCTAAAATCTTTCTTTTGGCTTCGTCGTAGACGGGTAAAAAAATATATATTGTTTTGGCATATTAAAGCCGCACGGGTGTTAAAAGTCAAGCTTTTCCACGTAAAGTCATGTTTGGCAACCCTATACAACATTATATTAAGAACATAATTACGATAATAAAACTTTAAGAGTATCTTCTGGCAGGTGATAAAGGCCATATTAAGAAAATCACAGCTCATCATAATAATATTTAACTTTAAGGTCAATGGTGTTATTTGAAGGCGGTACCAGATGGTACAGTAGGGCTATTCTGTAAAAATCTCATCGTGATAAGGTTAAGTGAACTCAAAATTAGCTGTCAATCTCTAGCGTTGGTTGGAATAAGCTCACTTCGAGTTCATTTCACCTAAGGCTTAGCACGCACTGCGATTTTTTCTCATCCATTCTGCGACCTATTGATAACCTAATCAATAGGTCGCAGAATGGATGAGAAAAAATTTGTTTTTTGTCTGTCAGGTAGATTAATAAAAAATATTGGACACTTATTTTTTCTTTTGACACGTATACCTACATAAAGTGACGACGATATAATGCGTTAATATATCGTGTGACGTCACGCCGCTAGTACACTTTACACTGCCTTAGTGACGTCACAAGCACCCACTCCTGAACTTTGATGCGCTTTAATTTTTTATTTTTTTATTGATATGGTAAAGCAAAAAATACGTGTTCAATATTATTTGATAAACTCACTGAGGGACACAAATTATTATTTTTTGTAAGATTTTATTTCTTCCGAAGGTTATCTTGAAAGCTCGGGTTATTGGATGATTCGCACGAAATATCTGGGAGTGCACAGATATAATACAAAAATTGTGATCATAACTTTATAACCGAATGGATTTCTGCCTTTTAGAACCAGCTACGTCGCGTAGTAAGTACCTAGTTAGACAAGATAAAATTACAAATTTAAAAAACACCCTATTTTATTTTTTTATTTCATGCTTTTTAACTACATATAATATACCTCGTAGCAGATACGCTTCAATCGACAATCTATCGAAACACGTAATAATGACACGATATCTTGTGTAAAAATCCAGATTCAAAGAGTAAAATGCGAATAACTTTTGAACGGCTAAACCGATTTTATTTAAACGTAGCTAAGAACACTCTCGACAAAGTCACATTTCAAACGAAAAAAACTAAATCAAAATCGGTTCATCCGTTTAGGCGCTATGATGCCACAGACAGACACACAGATACACAGCAACACACGTCAAACTTAAGACACCCCTCTTTTTCCGTCGGGGGTTAAAAATTACGTTAAGAATCCCGCAGACAAAGCGATCTTCTATCTGTAGACCAATATTGAGACATTTTCTATGAAAACATGTCGTTGCATTGTCGCGTCGCAACTTTATTGTGTTGACAGGACCAACACAATGATTTCTCCATAAAGCAGGCATTGTGGGATGCCAGTTTTGAAATAAAAACCCTAGCTCCAGTTTCTGAACTCTACATATCGCTTTGATGATCTCATATCGAAGTACTTTCCGATTCAAGACAATGGGTTTTGAAATAGACTTCAGGTTTTTATAAAGGTAGTCCAGATTTGCATTGATAGTCAACACAATTAGGAATTAATATCTATTGTGTGTCTTAACACAATAGACTTTTAATCATGTGTAGACATTTTCGCACACGATTAAAATAAGATTCTATATAATTTTGCATTTAATTATATATAGATAAAATCTCTATATAATTAATAATTTATGTTTTTTTATAACAAGCTTTTTTCGTATTATTCTCAGCAAACCCTTTCATTTGATACCCATATCATGGCAGTGCACAAAAAATAACTAGTCCACCATCTTGAGCCGTCCGCCATATTGGATTTAGAATGACGTCACTTATCTAACCATGCATTGTCATCCAAACTAAACGTATATGCAAAATTTCACCTTAATCAGTGGAGGCTAACTGCATTAAAATTCAATTGCAAGATTTGACCCGAACACACTTACACACATACATACATTGCAAGTTAATTAAAAGCTTTTAAAAATTAAATGATGTTTGTTAATAAGCGCGTCACTTGAGAATGGATGGTCCAATTTGTTTTTTTTTATGAACAAAATTCTCAATAAGATTCTTAGGGAATGAAAAGCTTGATAAGTTGCCTGTAAAACTGGAAAAATTGGATAAACTAAAAGTATTTTCCGTTATGGGACTTTTTTATGAACTCTATTTGGACAGGGCAATGTCTATAGCTAGCTTGTTTAAGAAGTCGGTAACATCTTGCGGAAACACCCCGATTCAGTACAGCATTCGAACAGTAAAACGTTCATAACTTTAGAACGGCTGCCCCGATTTTCATCAAACATAGCTAAGAACACACTCGATAAATTCAACTTTCAAAAAAAAAACGAAATCAAAATCGGTTCATCCATTTAGGAGCCATGATGCTACAGACAGATACAAATATACACAAACACGCAGGTACGGACGCCAAACTTATATCACTCCTCTTTTGCCGTCGAAGATAAAAAAATATAAATAACCCGACCGATTTTTTCAAAGTGGTTTTGATAACTCTATAACGTTCCCGAAATACAGCTATACATACCGCTACACAAGCTAGACTGCAAAGATCAGAGGACAAGTCTCGAGATATGTCAGATTGAGACATTGTTTTAATAATCTAAGGATCGGTATTTCAAACTGTCAGTACTGTGATTGGCAGAATATCTTGATGCTATTCATCGTATTTTTCATCAGACAAAAGATTGAGAGAAAAAATAAAATTAAGGAGCGGACACTTTTATTTAATCAAATTAATGGCTTTTTATTTTGATTAAAGCTTATTTTGTTTTCGCAATATCCGAATTATCAAATTACCCTGTGACATACATAATAAATAAATATCGATGTTTAGGACATTCTATACTCTGTACTTCGATATTTGGGGCATTCGATACTCTGTACTTCGATATTTGGGGCATTCGATACTCTGTACTTTCGATATTTAGGTCTTTCGATGTCACTTTTGTAGATAATTAGATTTTGGATATATTGGACGTAGGTTATCTAACCATTTGACATTATAAACTTACGTTATTAACCCCCGACGGAAAAGAGGGTTGTTATATGTTTGACGTGTGTTGCTGTGGATCTGTGTATATGTGTGTCTGTCTGTGGCATCGTAGCGTCCAAACGGATGAACCGAATTTGATTTAGTTTTTTTTTTTGAATGGTGATTTTGTTCTTAGCAATGTTTGAATAAAATCGGTTCAGCCGTTCAAAAGTTATGGGCGTTCTACTGTTTGAATCGGGGTGTTTACGCAAGATATCGTGTCATAATTACGTGTTCAATAGATTGCCGATCGAAGCGTGTCGGGGATTTTTAACTTTTGAAATTTTACTTGTTTTAATTTTCGGCTATAATATGGTCATTTTTTTTAAACTTTGCCCCACACTAGGAATTTCTTCATGTACCGTGGGTGCGTTTACAAACATATAAACTCACATACACAAACACCCAGAGCCGAAACAACTATCTGTAGATCATACAAATATTTGTTCCGTGCGGGAATCGAACCCGCGACACGCAGCGCAGCAGTCAATCGCTCAACCACTGCGCCAACCGTGCGCATGGTCATTCGATATTTAAATTTTCGATGTTTTGAACAGTGACATTTTAACCGTAGGTATTATGAGATTCGATTTTCAAATATGTACCCGTTAATAACTATGAACATGTAATTTTGACAAATATTAATAAATAATTGTTACTATCAACAGTCATTATCTATTGATTAATAGTATCTGCATTCGTTTTTACAGCAATTATAATGACCATACGGGCGATGATACACCCAAAAACGAGAAAATAATTTCTAAAATTTTCGTTCAATGCATATAAATTTTCTTTTAAAAACAGTTTTCATTCGAAACTATAATTAATTTTCTTGGAGAAACTTGTCAATTCAGTGAAATATTGCCAAAATATAAATCAATATAACGATATTTATTTTCACCTAATCGAAAATCTACGTCGATATATAAATTATTGATTAAACATTTTGAATATTGGTGCACGAGTCACGGTGTTACAATTAATTGATTTCTTAGGTGTAATTAAAATATTAAAGGTATCTTTGCACATGATTTTTTAATTCAACTCGTTACTAACTTTTCTGTGAGGAGTGATATGAAAGAAAAGGTTCCGTCCTGTAAACCGTTACCCTTACACTGACTAGTGTAAGGGTAACGGTTTACAGGACGGAATAGAAGAAGAAAACTAGTGATGCAACAGACCTCTGTTTCCGCAAATGCGGAAGTTCCGCACGCTTTCTTACATCCATTTCTGTTACTGCTTCCGCAACTTTTAAAACGGAAATTTAATCGGAAAAATGTAACGGGCTGACACGCGGGTGGGCAAGTGGACTAGCAATTCATGAAGGGTACCGAAGATTTCTGAGTACAAAAGCGGCAAAACTAATCTTTATAAAAAAAAGTTAATGAAAAAAATCAAAAAACGCGACTGCTTAAAGAGCGAACTAAAAAGACGTAAACAAGAAAATATTCATGCTGTGCAGTCTGAGGATACGTATTCGCGAGCTGGCTGACCAAAACCAGATGTATCCTCCGACTGAACAGCATATTTTTTTTCTTGTTTTTTATTGTTTTTTTCTTGTTTTTATTTTTAGTTCGCTTTTTAAGCAGTCGGGTTTTTTGATTATATGAATTAACTTTTTAGTTATATTTTTTTAGAATTAGGTACATTTAAACATAAGTGTTATATATTTTTGAAATCACCTCTTAAAAATCTTTATTTTGATACTTCACACGATGCCTTAGGCAGGAAAAAAAAATATCCCCCACAAAATGGCGCCCAAAATCTGCCATTTTTTTCTTGTCCAATTTTAATGTAGCCAGTGATACTCGCAGGGTTAAGACGAATCGATTGACGTAAGAATCACCAAAATCGGCCAACGCATTTGGTCTCTAGAACGCCACATAGGAACAATCATACATACATACATAGACTGATAAACACGAGTTTTTTACCCTCCTTCGGCAGTCGGGTAAAAAACTCGGAATAAGCACACCGATCTCCGATGAGATTCTAAAGTATTGTCGCTCTATACCTATATTCGACTTTAGCGGTGGTCTAAACGGTTCGGCAATCGGGTAAATATGATTAGCCTTTGTTTAATTTTGTATAGAGTACCTATTCATGATGTATTAAAAAATAATACATTTTCTTTTTTTTTTCATAGTATTTACAGTCCCGCTTCTGCATCCGTTTCGGTCAACATTTTCTTTATACATCTGCACACTTTCGTTGCATCACAAGAAAACCTGTTCCGCTGACCCTAAGTAACATGGGACACGGGCAGCGAAGATGATGATGACTTGCTTTTGTAAATGGAAATAATAGATTAGATGGTGGGATGAAAGAAACTACGGACTCTGGAACAATCCCACCGCACTATTCCCAAACCACTGCAACTCCTGAAAGCCAGAATCAACAGTGGCAACTACCAGAAAAGCGCTTGAAGCGAGGCAATGAAGCTCGACGAACGAACGACGACGAATGACGACGAACGGTCTATGTGAAAGATGATAATAAAGGGTCTTTCAACAAGGACGGGTCGATGTTAAAATTGAATAAAACAAGATGTGTGTGAGATATTAACGAAATTTATTTTTTATTTAAAAGGCCCATTTATGCCAATTATGGATGGAATATGACATCGTTCAAATGTCCGCCGCGGCTTCGTATGGTGGCACGAATCCGAGAGGTCCAATTTTTAATGACTCTGCTGCATAGCTCACACACATCTTGTTTTATTCAATTCAAATTTTTTACTTCAATAAATTTAACTTCTATAAAATCGCGCAACAAACCCCTACTGTCCCTCCCCCTCCTCTCCTCAACCCTCGTCCGCTCACAAACTCGGAATCCGTCGTCCGATTTCGGGGCAGCTCGAGGTGTCAGGTTTTTTTTCGTTACGGAATTTCTTGATTCGGTCGCCGCGCTCAAAGCCCGCGATAAAAGTTATGCAATAGCTTAAAAAATAATGCGCCGTCAAATATAATGCTCAGTTTAGGTACTTACACCGACTTAATACTCCCACTAGGTAGACCGATGACCTAGTTAAGTTTTCGGGAATCCGCTAGATGCGAGACGTACAGGACCAATCAATTAAATCAATATAGCGACACTTGGGGATGGCCTATGTTCAGCAGTGGACGTTTTATTGATATGATGATGACCAACGTAACCCCAGCAATATTCGTGAAAAAGGTATTCACGCTATGTCCCACTGCAATCCAGTTTCAAAATTGACAAAGAACGCTATATCATTATTATCTTAAACACAGGATGTATCAAACTAGGTATCAGGCATATAACACGTGTGAACTTGACACAGATTTAAGCAAAAATTGTAATTATTGTTTTACCTAATGATTTTAAATAAACTTTATTATTATGTCCTTTATTGTTATTTTTCTTATTTACTACATTTTTAAATATTTTTATAAAATAAATTACAAAAATAAACATTTAGAAATTATTAATTAATATTTAATTTAATTAATTATTAAATTATTATTATTTATTTATTATTATTTTTTATTTAATTATTATTATTTGTAATTTTCTAAAATATTATTATTAACTAGGTTTTCAGTCACTACCTGGAATAACAATTCAAATAACAGTATCGGTTTCCTAACAGCAACTAGAGCCGAGTCCACTCTTATTGTCATCAAAACCACAACATCGTGTTGTTTATTACCTTATTACCAGTTTCCTACAATATTACTGGGGCCAGTCTACCATGTCGTGGTCTATTATCTTAATTTGTGTAGAAAAGAGCTAAGATTGTATGTTTGTTTGTTGTACAACGTGATTTGTACTATATTGTCAATAACCTGTAACGATGTGATAAGATTGAAATAAATAAATAACTCACTGGGGCGCCTCAATTTTGTATGAGAATTTATAGAGAAAGAATATATAGATAATGCAATCATTTGAGACGAAATAAAATGATTGATGAAACTACATTATCGGTGAGAGAGTCGAACCGCGGGAAAAAGCTAGTGTCTTATAAATAATACACATGACCTTAATTTGTCACGATGATACGAGTTTTCACTGCAGCGAAGAAATTACCTATTGTTATGAATATCCTATAATTGTGTTCTGTTTGCTTCTGGCAAAACAGTAATGAAAATGTATAGTGGTTTACGTTTTCTGTTTGAGTTTTTTAATAGTTTTTAGGGTTCCGTACCTAAAGGGATGATTCACAGATGATGTATTTATGTTGCCGTTATAACAAAAAATACTAAAAACAGAATAAAATAAATATTTAAGTGGGGCTCCCATAAAACAAACGTGATTTTTTTGCAGATTTTGCGGTAATGGTACGGAACCCTTCGAACTCGAGTCCGACTCGCACTTGGCTGGTTTTTCTATATCATGATGCGAGAAAAGTAAAATTATTGAAGAACCCTTCGCAATTATAATAAAAATAACATCACGCCCGTACTCCCGGAAGGGTTCGGCAGAGTTACATTAACACTAAGGCTAATTTTAGAGTCACGCTGACCGACGCTGACCGTCACCGCGAGCTGGTCATTGGTGGAGTCTGACGGCTGTCAGCGCTGAGCCGAGCGACTCGACCAATGACAAGCTCGCGGCGACCGTCAGCACCGACGGTAGCGTCGGTCAGCGTGACTCTAAAAGCAGCCTCACTCTCACAGTTCACCACTTATCTTAAAGATCTATTCAATATGAGTCTATCGATCAACCAGGCACACATCCAGACAATAAGCTATTTACTTACTGAGGAAGTCTAGGTGGAAAGGCCTAATAACATTATCCGCAAACGCGCTATAGTTAAGACGACGACTGTCGCCAACGACCTTGAAGGTACAAAACGCGCACTCGTTTCACACCCGTGCGACCGAAAATTTAGTAGTTTTTTTTTTACTTTCCTTATTATTCTGTCTTTAAAAAAAATATTTTTTGATCTGGGATCAAAATGTAGATAATTAAATTGTCTTTGAGATGGTGAAAATTTTATTAAAATACGCCCGGCGGTTTTGGTGCGATTGTAATTTTTTTCCGTGTTACACATATATTTACAAATTAACTAATATTTTCTTACATCAAATTATTAAGAAAATGGTCTCATGTAACAAATATTTTTTCCAAAAAATGACAACTAGCCGTTTAGACGTGATTCTCATTATAAAATCAGTTACTTAACGGTATTTGCGCCTTGAAGAAGGAAAAGATAATTCATGTCTCTATTTTCAATACATTAGGCTGTGAGATGGACTATTACTCACTCGCGCCTTCTAAATTATTAATTATTTTCTATCACACATGGTAAAATTATTAACGCCAAGTACTTAAGCTACCAGGATATACCATTGCCTATCATCATAAATTCATGGCACGCCATTCAAACGTCGAAATGTTTATCTTTATTATAACTAAGACGATTCTCTTTGCAATTTTCATTCTGACAGCTGATTTGACAGATAATGAGAGCCATATCCTGTTAAAAATCTACTTAAACTTTCAGTTTACTTTGAGAAACGGAACGTTAATTAACTTATCGCTAAAGTAACGGAATAGGTACTAGGTTTTCTTAATTTACGTTTTAAATGGTTAAATAAAAATATTACACTAGCAGTTTTCTTCATCACTGCCCGCGAATGTGATTTCGTGCATAGCGAAACTTTTTAGTACGTATTTTATGAGTCGAGCTCTAGTCACGCTATGGGACTAGACTAGAGCATAGGGGGGACTAACCGCCAAAAAGTTTCAACAGATAAATATCTCGAAAAAACTAGCCTGTCTGTTGCTATCTCGTGATAACTGTTAGGTTCCGTATTGAATTTTAATTGCAAGATAGAATGCTGTAGATTTATTTATTTCATGGCGATTTAGAAGTAAATACCATACCATAGATTCGTTGGTGCAGTTGCTACTTTCTAAACGCTTGCAAGGTGCTTATAGTGTGGTAAACTGATCAAACATTACGTAAATTTGCGCCGGCCCTTCACCACTTCATAGTTTTAATACAAATTAGATCTAAAGAAGTGGCGCAACAAACTATCCAGCGACTCATTTCAGCGTTCCAATTTTCATGATTGTTTCAATATTTCAGGCATCATGCGACACATTATCTAGAATACGCTGTAACTGTCATTGATACCGTTCGGAATTATATAAAAAAGCGAATTGAGTAGAACATCATGTGCACAAAAATAAAGCACTCACTCAAACACCAAGGAACCGCAAAACGGCAACTTCAGATTCAACTGCAGATCTATGCCATATTTTTTGTTATCATAATAAGAAATGCAGTTAGCATGCATTCGAATCTAGGCAAATGGCAAAAGCTGATGAATTATAACCTGAAGTAGTGAGTAGTCTAGACTATGAGAAAGCACCTAACGGTTTGTGTAAGAGCTAACTAAGAATTATTCTGATTATTTTTATATTTTGGCAGTATACCAGGGTTGTCAACACTAGTTTTTATTGTACTAGCTGCCATCTGCGTTGAATTATTACTTATATCTTTATAAATTATAGCCTATGTGTTATTACAAGCTTTTATTTAACTTGCAATGTATGTATTTTATCTTGCAACTGAATTTTAAAGCAGTTATCCTCCACCGATTAAAATGAAATTTTGCATACACGTTTAGTTTGGATGATAATGCATGGTTAGCTAAGTGACGTCATTCTAAATCCAATATGGCGGACGGCCCAAGATGGCGGACTAGTTATTTTTTGTGCACTGCCATGGTATGGGTATCAAATGAAAGGGTTTGCTGAGAACAATATGAAAAATCTAGTTTAAAAAAAAATATTTTTAATGTATAATTTTATTTATTCTTATGTATAAGCTATATTATTGTAAAGTTTTATTAAAATCCATTCAGTAGTTTTTGCGTAAAAGAGTAACACACAGTTTTATGATAATCGGTTCAGCCGTTCTATTGTTATGGTCGTTTTACTGATTGTAACGGGGTGTTTTTGCAAGATATATGTCATAATGACGTGTTCAATAGATTGTCGATCTACTTGTAAGCGTGTCTACTACTAGATAAATTACTATGTAGCATGAAATAAAACTGTGTTGGGGATTTTTAAATTTTACTTGTGTCTCATAAATATGGTTGGCAACCCTGATGTAACACCCACAGTTACTTGATCACTCTATTCAGTTTGTCTATTGCACTAGGTTAAGCACTAACGAAATAAAAATTGTAACGGGTTTTTTATAAAATCGATTTTACATTGAATAGGTAGTGTACATATTATGTTCCTAAAATCAACAATGGGTAGGATACTCAATCATCATGAAAAATCAATATTGTCTACTATAAATATGAATCAATTAATTTCGTATGATTTGAGCAGTGGTGGCTCAGTGGTAAAGCCGCGACTTACAAGTTGTAGGTCCCGGGCCAGAATTAAAATGCATTTTAAAAACTTTTTTTTTTCAAATATTTTTATTTTTGAAAAATGCAGTTTGTGTTGAAATTTTTAATCATGTAAAAAAATTACAGCATACACACTTGCACAAATATTAAAAATTACAATATAAATTTTATTCGAAGGCCCGGCCCTGCCGCAACACAATCATGAACTACGCGGCTAGTCTAGCTAGCTTCTTTACCTATGCGTCTATTATTCTACTAAGTAGAATCTACTTTATACTTCTGGAGTCTGGACCGTCAAAAAATAATTATCGCGGGCCATACACTATTCATGTCGAATGACCGTCGGCGGGCCGGATTAATTGCTATCACGGGCCGGAGCTGGCACGCGGGCCGTACTTAGCCCATCACTGGCTTAGAGAATCTACGAAAATATTCAACTAACACACAAAAGATTAGATAAATTTGTTTTGAGCCATAAAGTCAATTTTAAACTTAATTTCACAAGTATTTCTTTGCATTCCCTAAAATTCTGCTAAAATCTTAGGGATTGACACATATCTTTTATGTTTTTTTTTTGTTAATCTTTGAGTTGATCTACACACTGACATAAGAATCACAGCTCTAAACCGAGTAGTTTTAATTATTAGTATATAATTACCCCTGCACATGTTTGCCTTACAATTTTAGCATAATTTTTGGGACATGAAATAAAAACGTGTGGGGATTAAAACTCTTACGTGGGGTGTTTTAACCCCCGACGGAAAAAGAGGGGTGTTACAAGTTTGACGTGTGTTGCTGTGTATCTGTGTATTTGTGTGTCTGTCTGTGGCATCATAGCGCCTAAACGGATGAACCGATTTTAATTTAGTTTTTTTTTGTTTGAAAGGGGACTTTGTCGAGAGTGTTCTTAGCTATGTTTGGATAAAGTCGGTTTAGCCGTTCAAAAGTTCTTCGCATTTTTCTTTGAATCTGGATTTTCCCACAAGATATGACGTGTTTCGATAGATTGTCGATTAAAGCGTGTCTGCTACTAGATACATTATATGTAGTTTAATAAGCATTAAATAAAAATTAAAATCGGGGGTATTTTAAATTTGTAATTTTATCTTGTCTATAAATATAAAAATTAATCCCTATTTCCCTTGGTCACGGCAACACGCGTGAACGGCTGGACCGATTTCGCTTATTCTTTTTTTGTTGTGTTTGTTATTGTAAGGAGAAGGTTCTTATGAAAAAAAAATTGAGAAAAAAAAGGTGGTATGGGTCAGCTATTTATCAATTAAATTAAGTGTATATAGCGACTTTAAAGTTTTATTACTAAAAACCCGTACACATTATATATTCGTAACACAGTCTCAGTTACACCCATCTGTCTACGACAATGCACGTTTGACAGCCGACGCCACGGACTTAAATCTTAACTAGATAACGCAAGTCCTTCCATCTGTATGAAAACCAATCGTGCCACTTTTTCACAAACAATTTAAAAACAAATTTACTTACCAATAAAAGAAAACATTTCCAATGCCTCTGCCAACTTTTTCTATACGTTCTTGAAAGCTATATCTGCCTAGCTTTTTTACCAATTATTTTTGGGGTTGGCTTCCAGTCTAACCGGATTCAGCTGAGTACCAGTGTTTTTACATGGAGCGACTGCCTATCTGACCTCCACAACCCAGTAACTGGGCAACACGATACCCCTTGGCAAGACTGGTGTCGATCTCAGGCTTCTGACTACCCGTAACGACTGTCAAAGATCTTCAAATGACAGCCAGGACCAACGGCTTAACGTGCTTTCCGAGGCACGGAGGAAACTCGGTATGTTGAAATGGTCACCCATCCACGGACCGTCCTCGTCAAGCGTTGCTTAACCTTGAAGATCGACCCGTGCGGCTGTTATTATTTAGCCACGAGCTCCTCTTTTCTTCGTTCTTGAAAGCTCAATATGGTATAAAAAAGCAATTTTTCTGGATTTCGGTGGATTGCCGGTGCCGATAATGCTAAATGAAAAGCTCAGATTACGATCATTGATCGTAACTTTACTCTGTTTTTAGGCACGCGAAGTACATACAATCGCGTCATCTAGTTAGTTTTATGTCTGTGGCCGAAGCATAGTCAAACGTAGCATGACACAGCATTACAAGTGGGGAGGTGAGCAGAGTAGGTAAAATTTGACAATGGACCAGTTAAATTTACTGTCAGTATGTGGTGTAGGCGTCACTTTTGGTGAAACGGAATGTGATCTGTTACAACAAGTAAAATTTAAAAACCGGCCAAGTGCGAGTCGGACTCGTGCACGAAGGGTTCCGTACCATTTTCGCAAAAAACGACAAATAAGACACGTTTGTTGAATAGAAGCCCCACTTAAATATTTATTTTATTCTGTTTTTAGTATTTTTGGTTATAGCGGCAACAGAAATACATCTTCAGTGAAAATTTTAACTGTCTCACTATCACGGTCCATGAGATACACTGCCCGCAGCTCCACCCTCGTGGGTGTCGATTATCGCGACAAAAAGTAGCCTATGAGTTATTCTGATTTATAAGCTATATTACTGCAAAGTTTCGTCAAAATTGGGGTGTTCTTACAAGCTTTTATTTAACTTGCAATGTATGTATTTTATCTTGCAACTGAATTTTAAAGCAGTTATCCTCCACCGATTAAGATGAAATTTAGCATACACGTTTAGTTTGGATGACAATGCATGGTTAGATAAGTGACGTCATTCTAAATCCAATATGGCGGACAGCCCAAGATGGTGGACTAGTTATTTTTGTGCACTGCCATGATATGGGTATCAAATGAAAGGGTTTACTGAGAAGAATACGAAAAAAGCTTGCTTAAAAAAAACACCGATAAAATTAACTGTATTTTACGGCCTTAAAGTTTTATTACTACAGGGCCACATTGGAAATATTTGTCATGGACCAAGTGATTAATCAGTGCACTATGTATAATGCCCGGGCATTATGACTCTAGTCAAATCGGGCAATGTAATGAATACTGATTTAAACTGCTACATTTATCACATTGTCTGGTCATTATGAATATTGCTACGTAACGGTTGGGGCATTCGATAATTATGGTCAATGAATTAGTTCAAAAGTGAGCGAGCTCGGTTACTTTAGACCCTGCAGATAGAAATACGAGCCTCCGTCGACATTGTTGCTTAAATAGTAATCGTACTTACCTATTCTATATTAAAAACAATGTCATCATTAAAATAATAAAAAAACAATTATTCTTATTACCCGGCCCAATAACTGTTGGACATTATTCAGAAAGCCTGGTCAATTTAAATTTTGGCATAATATTGCTTACTTATATTGCGCATTTTTCATGTATTAATCACTTGGTCCTTGGTTTAATGCCGTATTAATCACTTGGTCCTTGGTTTAATGCCGTATTAATCACTTGGTCCATAACATATACATACCTTAATAGGTACTGTTCGCTACTATTGCGAATGCACTTTACTGAATGTAAGATCATTTGATAACCTGTTCGGATCAACCTTTCGCGTTGAGTTGCGCAATCCTTACAAGAGGTTGCAACTGCTGCAAGACTCGTTATAAACGTAGGTCCTAATTTAAGATTAATGCCTTTATGTTGACACAAAAAGGACTAGATCGTATTCATACACGACTCAATAACAAGAGAAAAACTGCCATTTTACCAGCGATAACAATGATCGAAATGACAAAATGTTAGGGATTGATATCGTGACATTTCAATAGCACTGTTTTATCGAATACTAGCAATCTCTTCACTTTGATTATTTACAGAAATTTCTTACATAATTCACTATTTTTTTTTTTCGTTTTGACAGCCGACGCCGACCATAGATTGGCGCGCTCTGTCGTTTGTCTACGGTTTCGAAAAATGATCATTGAGCTGTCGGGATTTTTAGTCGTATATTTATTGTGTTTTATTTATATTTTTTATTTGTCTTATACGTTATACACATACATATTATGATTCACCTTCTGTGTCTATACTATTTTGTTATTATTTATCTTATTCTATTTTATTCCTTAAATATTGTACGTTCCGTTTCCGTGAATTTGTCCGTGGCATCAAAAGTGGGCCCTATCAGAATATCAGCGCAGCGTTATTTTCTTTTTAAGATCGTTACACATGCTGAGATAGGAGCCTTTTTGGTCGCGCACGGGGTAATTTATTTTAATTTTTTATTATTGTTTGTGTTTTGCTTATCTCGTGTCTCTGTGCGGGTCACAAATATTTTTTTTTTTTCATTCTTTCTTTCTTTATTTCTTTCTATCGTCAATACCATACAATTTGGGCTTTTTGGCAATCATTACGCTAATAGAATATCAATTTGAAAGTTATCAAGGCAGACCATATATGCTTTTGTAAATATCTCTACTTATAAGCCTACGAGCTTTCTCTGAATCCCTATTCACAAAAAAACGATTCGTAAACTCGATCGAGTTAGTAACACACCTATGATTTGATTTCTATAGAGCGTTACATAAAAGGTTGGACAACACTATTGTCTTGGCATTGGTATCAAAAAGGCTTTGATAATATGTTTTATTTCTTACATACCATTAGAAACTGGTACATAGATGGGTTCCGTTCTCTTGCTACATCGCTGTTTGATTACTCGCAGACATTCTAATGATTTTCCGAGTACGTTTGCCAGATCGACAGATGAAGACCGGACATGTGCATAGGCAAATAAGCACCAAATCAAATGGCATTCAATCGGTGACAGCGATTGTCGAAATATCTTAGGGTACTATCAGACAGAGAGCGGTCACGCGGTCAAGCGTTCAAGAGGTCAGTTTTGCGTTATTTGTGGTGTATTACTTTACATAGATATACTCACACAGGAGGAGTTCTGATCGCGTCGGTCAACCAGAACGTACACGTTCGCACGTTCACTGCTGTTTCGGTGATTCGGAAGGAAGATGGAGACTGAAAAGCTAATTATGTTAGTACGTGAAAGGCATTTTTTATACGATGCGAAGTATAACGATTATAATAACCGAGGAAAAGTAGCAGAAGCATGGTTGGAAATTGATCATCTTTAACCCATTTAGACAAAAGTCTATGTTATTCTCCATTTTGTTCCCTATCTTTATATACTGTGCGCACCCAGTAATTCCTTGTCCGTCTTGATGCTGATAATGACCATGAAATCAATAGGTAATTCGTCTTCCGATTAAGAACTACCGTCAAAAATATGGTGACAATAGTGGTACCGCGTAGATCATCCAATAGCGGGGTTCGTGAGCAACTGACCACTCGAACGCAAAACTGACCTCTTGAACGCTTGACCGCGTGGCTGCTCTCTGTCTGATAGTACCTGTTTTTTTATTATATGCGTCGTGCCTGGCGCAAATAAAACCTTTTTCTTTCTTTCCTTTCTTTCAAATTGTCCCAGCAAAAGTTCAATAAGATCAAACCAAAAACCGAACGTTTGGTCACTCTTTTCACAAGCCTTTCTTTCATCATCTGTTACATGATACAAGTAGCTATTTACAAAGCCAATTGCTCGAGCCCTTTGAAGACACACAATAGCCAGTTGTAATGAATTGTTTTCTTAAACAAATTACTTTTTGTTGGATCAATGTGAAAACATGAAATCGAAATTGGATGTTACGTGAAGTAATGCCATTTTTACTGAGTAAAAGATGAAAATTGGGCTTTACTATATTATTAGTAGTGGCCAGTGGTATCGGCCGCGACATACAAGTTGTAGGTCGTGGGTTCGAACTCAGGCAGTCGCTTTACTTTGTGTAAATTATTTCATCACCACTGTTCTCAAAACGGTGAAGGAAAACATCGTGAGGAAACCAGCATGTCCTAGAACCAAAAATACGAAGACATGTGGCATCCACCAACCCGCACTGGGCCCGCGTGGTGGATTACGGCCCATTCCCTCTCACAGAGAGGAGGCCTGTGTCCCATCAGTGGGATCATTGATAGGCTGATGATGATGATATTATTAAGAATATATATTTTAGCCTGCTTTGCTTCACATCATCAGCCTATTAATGTTTCCACTGCTGGGACACAGGCCTCCTCTCTGCTTTGCTTGCTATACGAAAATTATTTATGATTAGCTTTTGCCAGCGGCTTCGCCCGCGTGACAAGTGTTTTCTTATCCCAAGGGAAGATTATACCGGGATGAATAAGATTATAATCTATCTCTGTGCCAAATTTCATCCAGATCCGTTCACCCGTTCTGGCATGATTGAGTAACAAACAATCAAACATACATCCATCCAAACTTTCGCATTATAATATTAGTAAGATTCCACTGACATTTAGCAAGGTTTGTTGCAAAGCTGACCAATTGACTCATATTAGTCGCTCGTAGGTCAGATTCCAGCGTCAACCAATTGGAGACCCTTCGATAAAAGCTCACCCTTCTACTATATCTAGATAAATGTGAAAGTTTGTGAGGATGGATGTTTGTTACTCTTTCACGCAAAAACTACTGACCTGATATTGATGAAACTTTACAGAAATATAGCTTATATATTATTATATATTATATTATAGCTTATAGCTTTATTTTATTTTATGCAGTTTGATGTTATGTTTGTATTGTTTTAAATGTGACATTATTATGATTTTATTATGATTTAAATTTGAATAATTATTTATACCAACTATTATTACTATCACCTAGATTAAGTTAACTAACCTTTAGTTGATAAGCTTTTACTAACCATTGGACCAATGTAGTTGTCTTTAAAATAAATCATATTATATTATTATTATTATATCAGAATAACAATAAGCCATAATTTATAAAGATACTGGCTTTTGCCCGCGACTTCGACTGCGTAGCATTAGTACTTCGAATGCCTATTTTTTACACCGCGCAATAATATTGTAGGTGTGTAGGCTGGCGTACTTAGAAATTATTGGTTCACCCTACAAACGTCCATCCCCTTAAGGTTGCTTTCCGGGATAAAAGCTATCTTTTGTCCTTCCCCGTGTCTACAACTATCTCCATACCAAATTTCATCTAAAACGTGGAAAGGTAGCATACAGACAGACAGACTTACTTATCATTTATAATATTAGTATGGATTGGGAGAAGTACTAATACCACGCGGGCGGAGCCGGGCGGCAGTTTATATATATGGGCGGCATTTAAAAAACATACAAACCATTTCTGGTTTTAATGGCACAAAACAAACAAGAAAATTAACATAGTCTGTGTTTGAATAATATGAAAAAGGAATTCATGCATAAAGGTTACACTAGTCGATTATTCTTCCATATAAACGTAGTCTGGCGATTACTCCACTGTTTGACGATGTACGCCAAGTGCGAGTCGGACCCGCGCACTAAGGGTTCCGTACCATTATCGCAAAAAACAACAAAAAAATCACGTTTGTTGTATGGGAGCCCCACTTAAATATTAATTTTATTCTATTTTTAGTATTTGTTGTTATAGCGGCAACAAAAAATACATCATCTGTGAAAATTTCAACTGTCTAGATATCATGGTTCTTGAGATACAGCTTGGTGACAGACAGGCTGACGGACCGCGGAGTCTTAGTAATAGGGTCCCGTTTTTACCCTTTGGTTACGGAACCCTAAAAATGATATCAATTTGTCTCAACATTATCTAGCCCTGTATGGAAAAAAATAAATAAAGAAATTATGAGCGTCGAAAGTTCCATATTTCAACACCGCATCTTTGGGCGGAAATAAATACCATAAGAAGTGAAATTGCAAAACGGCCACCATACAGGGATAGATTAGTAGTTCAACAATGCAAATAATAAAAAAAAAAAAAAAATTGAAAATATACATTTACCCTCTTACTAATAAACACGGAATAAAAGTTATACCAAGTATAAACCTATGAAAATGTATAGTTATTCCTTTGTTATTCCTGGTATAACTTTATTCCGTGTTTATTAATAAGAGGGTTAGTCGTTTTTTCATGATATCTAGACTCCCAAAGGACTGTTTATAAAATTTCGCGCGTTCGTTTTCGTCCTAAATCATCTTCCATTTCGCTACAAACTTGCAAATGTGCTAATTCGTACGCGAACTAGCTTCTTACTGCTCATCACAGCATCTATCTCTTTCGCACGTGTTGTCGGACGAGATAGCTTGCATTTTAACCCCGCGCACAAAATAGTTCGTGCCGTCGACTACGGCCACCTTAATGCATTGGCAGATGAATTTCTATAAGCAAACAAAAATATTTTAAGTGAACAGATAGACAATAAATTTGTTTGTTCACTCAATAGAAAGTTAAGTTAATCGGATTACCGGCTCATGAGCAAACGACAGTGAACGAGTCTGGTGAATATTTGCTGAACTATTTAGAGTGCGTGCACGCTTAGCTAGTTATGGGTAGAGTGCTTATTACAGAGATTCTATTTGCTTAGCAATGTGAAAACTCTGAATGGATTTTACTAATAAAAGTAATATGTCTGGGGTTTTACACTTACTATCGTTTTTTATACGTCATAATCTTGTGTTTACGAGACTGCCCAAAAAATGTTTTTCATCACTTATCTAATACCTTTAAACGAGCAATTCTTGAATATAAGTATATATATATATATATATATATATCTGAATCTCGAAAACGGCAAAACGTTTTGGGGACAGTTTTATTATGTGTACAGCTAAGGAATGAAAATCCCTGCCGGAGTCTGCGTTTCCCGACAACTACAATCTAGTGGGGGGTATTTAAGTCAAGAGTGAATAGGTTACTTCTAGGCAAGCGTGCTTCACCGTTGACCACATCATCGCTTACCATTAGGTGAGATAGTGGTCAAGCGCAAGCCTAAAGAAAGAGAAAAAAAGTAACATTTTCATGAAATTTAGTATGTATGGGGTTTCGAGGGCGATAAATCGGTCTAGCTAGGTTTCATTTTTAGAAAACGTCGTTTTGTCTATTTTCACCAGAGCAGAGCTCGGTCGCCCAGGTACTTGTTATTGAAGCATACTTGCGTCCTTCCTAAAATATGCAACATTCTTGATAAATAAAAGAAACCTTAGAAACCAAACCTCGAAACCTTAGGGCGGCGTCGAACCTAGGTAAGTTTAAACCTCCACATAGTCGATCCACCCTTAAGGGTACACTAGTCGACGGCACTATTATGTGTGCGGGGTTAAAATGGGTGCTATATCGACCGACAACACGTGCGAAACAGATAGATGCTGTTATGAGCAGTAAGAAGCTAGTTCGCGTACGAATACACACTTTTGCAAATTTGTTGCGAAATGTATGATGAATTTAGAACAAAAACGAAGGCGTGAAATTTTATAAACAGACCTTTGGTAGTCTGAATATCATGAAAAAACTACTAAATGTATCTGTTCAAAATAAAATTATTTGCATTGTTGAACTACTAATCTATCCCTGTATGGTGGCCGTTTTTCAATTTTCCTTCTTCTTATGGTACTTATTTGCGCCCAAAGATGCGTTAAAATTAGTGTTAAAATATGGAACTTTCGAAGCTCATAACTTTCAAGTAAATTTGTTTTTTTTCTTTTTTGCTTCCATACAGGGCTAGATAATTATGAGACAAATTGATATCATTATCATTATTATTTTGAACGTACACCGTCAAACAGTGGAGTAAAAGCCAGACTACGTTTGTATGGAAGAATTTTCGACTAGTGTACCCTTAATAGGTACAATACTCTTACAATCTTTTGTATTCTACTGAAATGGTGTATTATTTATTCATTTAAACTTCATGCACAAATGTAGAATGGCGGACTTAATGCCTTAGGCATTCTCTACCAGTCAACCAAGGGTGGTGAAGATATCTAAATAAATATATATATACTCTATACTTAAGATTATAATGAGGAAAGATTTGTATTTTTGCATGTAACGAAATAATCTTAAAAACTACTGGACCGATATCAAAAATTCTTTCACCGTTTGGAAGCTACACTGTCCTCGGTTGACATAGGCTGTATATACTTTTTATCCCTGTATTCCCAAGGGAAGGGCCACTACGCGGATGAAACCGCGAGGCGTCCGCTAGTATTAAATAAAGCTATTAAGCTCAGTATAAAAAATGTTTAAAATATAATTATGTAGACCATTTAAAGGTATTTTAGAGTTGTCAAGTTTATGATGCAGATAGTTGCACATTCTCAAGCTCATAGGTGTCTATGGTGATGAACGTGCAACTCCTCAGAAAAATTCCAATTAGCAAAATTTAATGAACAGCGAAATTTCTTAAAAATGTAAATAGTTGTCTATATAAGGATACCAGTTTAAATGTTAATGTTTATCAGCACAGCTAAGTACTGTATATTTGAAGTTATCGCCAGAGCAGAACACGTGCATGAGAAACTTCTGGAGTGCTCTGGGCAGGTATGTCCTTTAATAACAAGTGGTATGTTGGACTGAGATTTTAAATAGGTACCTACCATAAAAAATAGCTTGATCTCTTTGACAGCTGTCAGTATCAATACAGTAACAATAGCGCTTGACAGACTAACAATAACGTATACATCAGTTTGACATATGTCGCAGAGATCAAGCTATCTTTTATGAAGTATAGTAAAAAAATCCATAGACATTCGATTCGAAATAATATCTTTAATTGTAGTGAAAAGAAGTCGTTCGAACTTAAAAATAAGAAAATACGATGACCAGACGACTCCAGATGACAGTCATTATAATAAAAAAACTAGAAGTCGGTTTTATTTATTGTTAAAAAGTTTTTTATTTTTCACTTTTTAGTGGTACATAATGGACAAGTTCTATAGTAAGGTACCTATAATGCCCATAGTGATGCCGGAATAGATTACCAGAATAACATGTAACTTGTAGTAGAACGTATAATTTAAGAATTAATATGGAAAGACGGTGCTGGGTGGCCTTAAAGCGATTGTTTTTGTTATATGGCCCCAAGAAGGGCCGTTGTTGGTCATGACTCTCAGGAGAGCCGTTTGAGTTTACCATCGTGGTGAAAGGATACCAGTAATAATAATAATAATACCCAGTGTGAGTGCGGTGCCCCTTTGCAAAATATGGCACACATGCTGGTGTGTCCCAAGTGCCCATACACCTGCACTTTGGAAGACCTTATGCTCGCCACTGACGCCGCAATCGGCGTGGCCACCTACTGGGCCCAAAATTTATAAAGAGTTTCCCATCGACTCGAAAAGAAGAAGAAGAATTAATATAAGAAAAAAGATGATATAATTTAAGAACTTCAAGCATACTGGCGTGATGGTATGTTATGAAATGGCGTAAACAATAAACAGACATATGCTATGGCAGCAATCCCGAGAGATTTGCCGTCATTTATTGAAGAGTTCTGTTGTATACGAGTATCTCCGAAGTTCTTCATCAGATCTTTACCAAATTTAAATGGAACCATTTCGGAATAAACTTCTTTCGAACAAAAAAGAATTTTGCAAATCCATTTACTCGTATATATGACGGAGTTATGACCGAACATACATAAAAATATATGGGTGCTAATTAAACAGGCTTCTTTTTAATATCATTATTCGCCACCAAAAATGTATGTTGCCTTCTAAATGGGGAATTTTTAACTGCACCTCTATTTAGAAATTTAAGCAAACAAAATATCTCCACTAATAACCTACTGCATATCAAATAAATTACTGTACTACAAATTAACTACTTGATTACCTAAACATGTTGTACTAAAAAATGTTTAAAATTCATCGAAATCTGATGGCTTTTTTTATCTAATTTACAGCAAAAATCTAGCTGAAACCACAGATATACGCATTTTGAAACAATATTACTCACCGTAAAACAAAAATACTGATTTGCACACAAATTATTAGGTTAGGTTAGGTTAGGTTAGGTTAGTTAAGGGAATAAATATAATGACCACCAAAAAAAACTTTGTGACGATAACCCCTAACCACCAAATCTAGTAATATACTGACAAAAATAGTAAATGATCACCAAATTTAGTAAATTGATCACCAAATTTAGTAAATTGATCACCAAATTTTAATAGCAAATTATTGCGCTATTTAATGTTGTAAAATAGGTTAGGTTAGGTTAGAACTGTGACCAACCGCGCGCGAGCCGAGCGAGCAAAGCGAGCGGTGCCGCGGCAGCGGCCGGCGAGCGCTACTTCCAAGTTGCTCCCAGAAATTTTATAATCTTTTTGGTCATTGGTTTAATTTTGGTGATCATTTACTACTTTTGGGTTAACAATGATTTATTTGGAGATATGTTACTATATCTGGTGGTAAGTTAAACATAAGCCGTTAGTTAACAGATAGTCATTCAGTAAAACAGTTAAGCTTTAAAGATCTAACAGTAAAGTATAATTTATTCATTTGATGAGCAAATTTAGTGTGCGATTCAGTATTTTTGGTGGTAATTTCGAATATTTTGATTGAAAAAAGGGAATTTACAGTTAAAGTATTAAATACCACCCCTTCTAAATTACTAAGTCAGCCACAATTAACGAGCATCTAAATAATACTATGTTAGCCACTAGTTATCTTCTATGTAAACCACTCTAAATACAACTCAGCATGATGGTTATTTTTTAGCATCAAAATTTTTAACATGCATTCTAACAGTAAATTTCTAAAATACTATTAAATGACATCAAAAAATATATTTATTTAGCTTCTAATTTTTTAACTCAGTACGTTTAAAATGTAACTTACGTGTAAAATTTTTAACATGCATTCTAACAGTAAATTTCTAAAATACTATTAAATGACATCAAAAAATATATTTATTTAGCTTCTAATTTTTTAACTCAGTACGTTTAAAATGTAACTCATCCCATATTAATTGATCGTAAAAAAATTGCAAAAACATTTCATCAAATAGTATATTGGCCACTAATATTACCAGAAGCTATTGAGGAGAGACAAAATAAAAGACTATATTTTTTGGTTTTAATATAGAATAGGTGCAAGTTGGATTAGTATTTATGCGACAGAGTCGACGGAGCCCCGCTGCGCGGGGCTCCTATTTCTGTATGCAGGGTTTAAAGTAACCTAACACGAAGGAGATGACGGGAGCTGAGTTCGCTCGCTTTGCTCGCTCACTTCAGCTCCCGTCATCTCCTTCGAACCTAACCTGTCCGTGTCGGGGTGCCCTAAGCTCCCGAGCTCGCTACGCTCGCTCTTGGACTTATTCATTGACCGTCATTTATTATTTTAAATATAATCAACTCGTCGAATCGAGATGTGATCAACTCAACTCGTCGTCACATGAATCGAATGGCGCTCTCTGATTGGTGCAAATGGCCGGTCGCTGTCGTCTCGCGTACTCGCGCCAAATCATGCAGTGGCTATTTTCACGATAAAAGAATATGATGTATTGTTTTACATGCTAAGTTATAATAAATAATGCTTTCTTTCTTTCTTCGATAGAAGCTTGAATTATATTTTTTTGAGGATATTGCGTTGAAGCTGTAAAACGTAAAATGGTGACAAGATATAAAATCCGTGGCCGAGTTAGTAAATTACGTGGCAATGTATAAATAAGAAGGACAAGTCACAATAATTGATGATCTTTACTTGACGCTTTCTGTAGAATATTTAGTTGGCGTTGCAAAAAAGACGAATTAGTTTATTAGAGGCTATGTCATTTTCCCGTTGCTTAGTTATAAAATTAGAAGTTTAATCACGTGTCCAATAAATAATTTTGTGGCTAGACTTATTATTTCCCAAAATATATTATATATCCCAATTAAAATCATAAAAATTTATATTACTAATTTATGTGGCAAATGAACTTTAAATATGTAAAACTACCTGACAAATGGGCGTTTTTGTGCAGTCAACCTCTTTTTTTTCGTGTTTCTCAGCTTATTTGTAAACGTGTTCTTAACAGTCAGGGAAAATTGTTGTTGTATCTTAAAGTTGAATGTCACGTGTACGTAAAAAACGACCTTAGGTCTATTTGAATATTCAAATAGACCAAACGTTGTTATTTCACGTACAAGTCAATACCACCGCACTATTCCCAAACCACTGCAACTCCTAAAAGACAGAATCAACAGTGGCGACCACCAGAAAAGCGCTGAGGCAATGAAGCTCGACGAAGTCCTGGTGAATGAATTTAACTGTCTTGGATCCCGTAACGAAATTAATCAAAAAAGAATAACGGAGGAGCAGGAAAAAATATAAATTTCCACTTCCCTCCATATCAAGCAGGAAACAGAACAAACAAGGCCACCAATAGGCACAAAGGGTCGTTTACAAGTAGGTAGTAGTAGTGTAGCTATCAGGAAACATTGAAAGTCAAAAGTGAATAGGTAACTTCTAGGCAAGCGTGGTTCACCGCCGACCACATCATCAAGTAAGATAGTAGTCAAACGCGAATCTTTCAATAATAATGAATAGAGTCAAAATCTTAATTAAACTTATTTTTTTTTTGTTAATTTATCTGACTTTACCTGCTCAATTCAGCTTACAGTTTTAACAAATGCCACTTAATAAATCCAATTGCAATTTTATCTTCGCAATGCAGCTACAGTTACTTAAATGTTTTCAATTAGCTACCAATCATTGTTAATTGATGTTTCAATTGATTAATAGCTCATAAATCCTGGCAATAACACTACATGTGTTAAATAATTTAGTGTTGTGTTGTGTTTTGTGTGACATACCACAAGTAACATGTCTTATTATAAAATATAATAAGTAGGTACGAGTATTCTTCACTATTCACGGGTTGAAATACTTGACTCAACTGTCAATTAGCAGACACAATATAAATTACCAATATTTTAAACCGATTCGGATGAATGGACAGTCGAAGGGAGGTACGGGGTAGCCATTTATACAAGATGACTTTTCATTCATTCATTTACAATTTTGATTGCGTGTCGCGGGTTCGATTCCCGCACGGAACAAATATTTGTATGACCTACAGATAATTGTTCCGGCTCTGGGTGTTTGTGTATGTGAGTTTATATATTTGTAAATGCACCCACGATACAGGCAGAAATTTCTAGTGTGGGGCAACGTATGAAAAAAAAAAAACTTTCAGGGGGTGAATAAAAAGAATGGTTTTGTTTTCATTTAATCGTAAATCTTGTTCTAAATAATTGTAGGCTTCTTTAACAGATTCGTTTGTGGCTTTTCATGCTTTTAAAGTTTGACGCCTCTCTGTGAGTTGGTAGGGCGTGATTTCAACTTAGTCCTTATGTAAAGTTAACTCCCGTGAATAGCAAAGGAATACTGTATTTTTAAAGAAAACTGACAATTTACACATCGCAGATTTTACCAACTTCATAAACAGACAAGGGTTAAGAAAAATAATAAAAAAAAATCACTTTATAAATAACAAAAATGCATTCGAAGCATTCCTTGAATAATAATACTGATTGACATAAAATAATAGGGATATGTTCAAGTAAAAAGTGCGATATAATCTGTCAAAATTTGCATATTTTTTTTGATACAGTGCTGAAATACATACTTCCTAGTATAACACTCGTCGGCGAGTGCCCGTCCACTTTGCCTGGACACATGTAGAGCGAATCTCACGCCAATATACGCCAATATCACCAACATAGTACCCTTGCACTTCACTACTATCACAAGGACGTTTGGCACAAATGTTTGTTACTAACAACAAACAAAAGTATCTGTGGCACTAATCTTAGTCACCGTAGCACTAGATTTAGTCACTGTAGCACTAGGTCGGCACTTTAATACTCTATTTAGTCACTTTTGTACTTATCTTAGTCACTTTTATACGAATTTTAGTCACTGTCGCAACTAAAAACAATTAAATCCGTTCAAGGACTCACTTTGACTTATTGTTGATGGTAAACCTTTTACATAAGTCCACTCAGCAATCCAAATGATAAGTTCTCTTTGTATGGCACTATGTACTTAATACTAGCACTTTCAAAGCAAATTATTTCAGTCACAAAAACATGGGGATCTTGTCTATAAAAATCCTAGGCAAGAAAATAGAATTACTCTTTTAAATAAACTTAAAAGTCACTTCGTTTTTCGATAATCGTAAAGTCGTAAACAAAACTTTGTATGCTTTAATTTGTTTTCCTAATTACCCTCTATATAAGGCAAACGACCATATTCTAATATTAATTAAAACATGATTTGCTTTAATTATTAAAAAAAAAACCTCCTTACAAACTTGTTACTGGCCATAAAAAAAATTGTAACAAAAAAATAATAATAAGTGGGTATTGACCGATAAGCCTAGCTTCCGTATACGCGGGAAATCGGATATCGCGGAAGCGTGGAGCGAGAGCGAAAGTGCGCGTGATTCGCTTGCGTTGCGGTACAAGACTGCGGCGCGCGCGCCGGTCCAGCCCGCGTAACAGTCGGTTCACGTAACAACCACATTATAAATGCATAAGACTGTGAATGCTTAGGTGTAATGTAGGGATGTCGGTTAATCTGCGAGTTTGATGACAAGGCACAAAAATAAAAACAAAATATTTATAGCTTAATTTGATTTTGATGACGATTCTTGTTAGAAAAGAATTGATAGTCGAATCCCTATCTAAACTTTTAGTTTATGTTATGCCACCAGCTTCAGAATAGAATATATTGATACTGACAGCTGTCGCAGAGATCAAGCTATCTTTTATGAAGCATAGACAACCTTTGGATGAACTGACCTAGAATAAAAAGGGGGTAGAATTCAGAATAATTTTACACTTTTTCATCATCATTTCAGTCGAAAGACGTCCACTGTTGGACATAGGCCTTACACGTTTTAAATCTATAGAAAATCTGAAATGTCAGAATTATGCCCGAATATTGAAGTTATGCATCAGCATCAGTCCGCCTTACATATCTGTTGTATGATGTTTTGATATCCTAACGATAATATATAAATGAGAATTAAGGTTCGTTTTTTACGTTTTCATGCCTGCTAAACGGGTTTGGGTATAACTTGGTCTGTGGATAGACCAGCAGCATTATTGTGTAATGAATCATGCTGTGCAGTCGGAGGATACATATTCGCGAGTTGGCGGACCAAAACCAGATGTATCCTCCGACTGCACAGCATGATTTTCTTCTTGTTTACGTCTTTTTAGTTTGCTTTTCAAGCAGTCGGGTTTTTTGATGTTTTTAATTAACTTTTTTTATTTACAACTTTTTAGTTATTTTTTTTTTAGAATTATGTACATTTAAACATATAGGTGTTATATATTTTTGAAATCGCCTCTTAAACCACTTTATTTTGATACCCACACGATGGGTTTAGAAGAAAAAAATATTTTTTATCCCCACAAAATGGCGCCCAAAATCCGCCATTTTTGTTTTTTCCAATTTTAATGTTGCCAGTGACACTCGCAGGATAAAGACGAATCGATTGACGTAAGAATCATCAAAATCGGCCAACGCGTTTGGTCTCTAGAACGCCACATAGGAACAAACATACATACATACATACATATATACATACATACATACATACATACATAGACTGATACACACATTACCCTCCTTCGGCAGTCGGGTAATAAATGAGAATTTACCTAGGTTTGTTTTTTACATTTTCATACCTGCTAAACGGGTTTGGGTATAACTTGGTCTGTGGATAGACTAGCAGCATTATTGCGTAATGAATTCGGTAAGGCAAAGGGCAAAGAGTATGAAAAATAGACCAATCACATGCGAGATGAAAGACGCGTTTTAGATTTCCATCAATGTGATTGGTCGATTTTGTCCCTTGCCTTGCCGAATTCATTACGCAATAAGGTTGCAGAACCTGGCTCAGGACTTTTTATCCGGAAATGTTCCCCTGAGATATTATAACAGTTTTCACGCGGACGGAACCGTGGAAGAAGCTAGTAAATATTTAGAAGAAGGTATTTGCATAACCTCAATTTAAATACGAATGAGTAGTTACCTACAGTTATCTTAAATATTATATATTAAATTAATATACTTTTAAAATTATAAACAATAGATAAATAATTTTTATATTTTATAGTATTTCAGCATGCCGATGACCGGACACGAAAACGGTTTTTGTTTTTTAATTCCTAATAGTAGAAAATGTAGAGCAGTGATGGCCCAGTGGTATCAGCCGCGACTAACAAGTTGTAGGTCGTGGGTTCGAGCCCAGGCAGGCGCTTTACTTTGTGTAAATTATTTCATCACCACTGCTCTCAAAACGGTGAAGGAAAACATCGTGAGGAAACCGGCATGTCCTAGAACCAAAAAATCGAAGACATGTGGCATCTACCAACCCGCACTGGGCCCGCGTGGTGGATTACGGCCCATTCCCTCTCACAGAGAGAGGAGACCTGTGTCCCAGCAGTGGGAATATTAATAAGCTGATGATGATGACTTGAAAATGTCTTCATTTGAAAGATTACAAATTAGTGCTGTGACATAACATCAATTGAAAGTTCGATAACTTTTCAGAATTAATTTAATACCGAGATATCGGTTTTACTTTCTATAGTGCATAAATATTAAATTCGCTTTGTCATGCTCAAAAAAATCTGACACGATTATTTTGATTACGACTTTAACAAAAATAACAAAAGTTAGATGAAGTCATAAACTGACATTGTGCGAAAAATAGAAGAACGACTATATTTTTAGGGTTCCGTACCCAAAGGGTAAAAACGGGACCCTATTACTAAGACTTCACTGTCCGTCTGTCTGTCTGTCACCAGGCTGTATCTCATGAACCGTGATAGCTAGACAGTTGAAATTTTCACAGATGTGATGTATTTCTGTTGCCGCTATAACAACAAATACTAAAAACAAAATAAAACAAATATTTAAGTGAGGCTCCCATACAACAAACTGATTGATGAGATTTTGTGCCGTTTTTTGCGATAATGGTACGGAACCTTTCGTGCGCGAGTCCGACTCGCACTTGGCCAGTTTTTATCTACTGATGTTCTGTTGCAAAAACGGCGTAAATATAAACCAGTCTTAAATTGTTATGGCTAATAAAAATAGAGAAATTGACCAATTGTATCACATCATATCGATCTAGTCTATTTTCGATTACAATCTAGAACTTTTTGCTAAAATTTTCAGAAAGTCTAGCTTTCGCCACACAATGTTAGATCGTCACGGGACGTTAGGCGCATCAGATATTATGAATAAAACTGCCAGTCACTGCTTCTAGCCTGAATAGGTTTCATTAATGTCTAGAAAACATACCTAGTGCACATAAAAAGATTCTGAGAAGAAAGAAGTTCTTTTAATCTCTTGAACATATCATTCCAATCAAGAACTTTTTTAAATTATTCTATTAGTATTTTATTTAAATATTTTAATTATTTTAAATCTTAGATTTCCGTTCCTAAATAGCTCGAATACTTTTTATCGAGGCTCCCAAAGTTTCATTTACATTTTGATTGTATGTATTTAACCAAACCTAGATTCTATTGTTTTTGTTATTACCTACTTTTGTTTCACTTTTCTAAGGTATGTGGCATCATTATTTTTTTTTACTGAATTGTTAACTACTTACTGAGGTTGCCTCATATTTTATGTAAATGCAATATTTCAGACACAATTAACATTTTTTTAATTATTATTACATACCAATATTCATAAATAACAAGATAAAATTACAAATTTAAAAACCCCCGATTTTAATTGTTATTTCATGCTTTTAAACTACATATACACCTAATATACCTAATAGCAGACACGCTGCTATCGACAATCTATCGAAACACGTAATAATGACACGATATCTTGCGAAAAAATCCAGATTCAAAGAGTAAAATGCGAATAACTTTTGAACGGCTAAACCGATTTTATTCAAACATAGCTAAGAACACTCTCGACAAAGTCACCTTTCAAACAAAAACAACTAAACCAACATAGGTTCAACCGTTTAGGAGCTATGATGCCACAAACAGACACAGCAACACACGTCAAACTTATAACACCCCTTTTTTCCCGTCGGGGGTTAAAAATGATTTATTTATCGAATTAAAAAAAAACATACAAGATTTTTAGCTTACTGTGCATTGTCATCGATACCAAACGTGTATACAAAATTTAATCTTAATCGGTTGAGGGTAACTGCTTTAAAATTCAGTTGCAAGATTTGACCAGAACAAACATGCATATATACATACATTGCAAGTTAATAAAAAGCTTGTAAAAACCGCACCAGTGTAAATTATCAATTGGGTATAATTACAACAAGTACATGTGCATACAAAAAAACAGTTTTAAAATTGCATGCAAAATTACAAAGATACTTTCAGAGCACTTAAGCAAAACAGCTTCGAAGGTCAGTGTCCCATTCACATCCTGCGACCTTCACAAAAGGTGACAATCGGTAGATATCTGCCCAACATATTAGTATTGCAAAATATATGAATATTCGAGAGATACATACAAAACAACGGATAAATTAAAGTCAGGGTTGATTAAAAATAGAAATTATTAACGGTTATTCAAATTAGACTAAAAAAAACCGGCCGAGTGCGTGTCGAACTTCGCACACCGTAACAAACCGCAAGATCAGGTTGGTTGTAAGAAAAATGAGGGAACTTCAAAGAAATTCTGATTTATCAATATATTGGTATTAGTTAGTAAAATATACGTAATAAAGATTATCACCAAATTTTAAGTTCATATGTGAATGGGAAGTTAAAAAATCATTTATGGCTTTGGGTTAACAAGATTCTTATACTGTGAAAATTTGAAGACTGTAGCTCCAACCGTTTGGCTGTAAAACCTGTGTGACAGACAGACGGACACGTGAGTGACTGCAATAGGGCTCCGTTTGGACCCTTCGGGTACGGCCCTAAAAACTAGGCAGACTATAGCGAACTGAGAAATTTTTATTGGGATTATATAAAAAAATACTTGTGAAATTTGAGTACGAGATATTCCTAATCGTTACTGAAATAGAGTTTTGAGCCAAGCAAACATCGAACAATACCCGCAATCTTGTTCTTTTTTCAAATTCTAAATAAAATTCCGTATTTTTTTTCTGTCAATGTCATTCAACCGATTCAAGCACCCAAAAATCACATGTATCACTTAGTCTCCTTATTTTGTTTACTATGTATCATAATTTCGTATACATGGACTTTCGACTCAAATTTTTACAACTCACAATGACTAAACAAGAATAGTCAGTACACAAAATATAAAAAAAAAACAAAAGAAAAATGACTGTGTAGCATCTAATCTACTAAGAACTTTTTCTACCTAGCTTCTCGAAAATGTTTTATTTCGTTCGTGTAATGTCCCATCCTGAACATAATTATAAAATTAGATGAGGCTTGCCCATTGGCCATAAAACTTGGTAACTTACAGTTAGTCAAATTAAAATATCGAAGGAGTAAGGGTAATTTAACTTTTTTATACATTATTTATTTTTTATTAATACATCATCTGCCAATAACAACTTCAAGATTTCAGTAATTTATTATTTTATTTTTAATATTGTTAAGTGCCCAAGCACATACTTTTTTTGCAGTCGACTGTACATTAGCAAAATTAAGATGGCTTCAGTGTAGTTAGTTATTTAAGTTTTTATATTTATTAATTTTATTGACTATAGACAATTATATATTTTTTAGACCACTAAGAAAAAGAAAAAACCGGCCAAGTGCGAGTCAGACCCGCATACGAAGGGTACCGTACCATTATCACAAAAAACGGCAAAAATATCACGTTTGTTGTATGACAGCCCCACTCAAATATTTATTCTATTCTGTTTTTAATATTTGTTGTTATAGCGGCAACAGAAATAAATCATCTGTGAAAATTTCAATTGTCTAGCTATCACGGTTCATGAGATACAGCCTGGTGACAGACAGACAGACAGATAGACGGACCGCGAAGTCTCAGTAATAGGGTCCCGTTTTTACCCTTTGGGTACGGAACCCTAAAAAGCTAACACCTCGACGAAAAAATAAACGAATAAAATAAGAATTAAAATCAGCCAGAAACGAATCGAATCAACAGAATAAAGATATCAATCCATACAGCTGTTCTCGACGAGTTAATCATGATTCCTGTATGTTGTATTGACACCTAATTAGAAAGAAAGAGAATTCGTCGATCATAATCGAGAATTCCGACGTTTGAAACGGATAGTCAGAAAGGTGGCCATTACCAGGGGGGTCTCACTCTGCAGTTTAGGTACGATCGGCCGGCGCTCCGTGTGAAAAGGATCACCGCAGTTGGTTGCCGCTTACCGCTCAGCTCGCACGCTAGCCGAGTTATTATTTGTAGGTACTGTGATTTTTCAAAGAATGATGACTTCTAAACGATCTTATAATGAGTCCTCTAAAGGTACAGATACAGTTGTGTTTAAGGGTCTCTAAATAAAGGAGAGAACAAAGAATCGATATTATCTTTTTTTACAGTTCCGAAAGATAAGCTATTTTGTTGTATTTAAATCATCACATAAATACTCTGCAACTGTCGGTAATAAAAGAAATTTGTCGTTTTGGGGCCTCTAAAAGAAAGAATATGTGTGCGAAATATTAATAATTAGGTACCTACCTAAGTAGGTACAACAACAAGGTAGATAGACGATGAATATTATAGTAGCAGCAGCAAGCCGACAACCCTAGCGCGTCTCTCCGCGCCAGACAGCAATAGAGTTACGCGTTAGAAGAGAGCGGCAACGTTTAGGTGAATATCACGTTAGGCACTGAGCGCTTATGCGAGCTGAATTGCAGTTTATTGCTTACTAGCAGGAGTCTCTATTACTATGAATTGTTGCGCGAAGTGACTCTTCTGTACTTGTACTATTATTTATTCTGTGCCATTACATTCTAATTTGTAGTAGGATTTGGTTATTAAGATTATTGTAGATAGAGTTTATACAATACTAGCTGTCCCACGCGACTTCGCTCCGGTCAAATGGCTACCTACCTACCCTACCTACATGAATGTTGCGTAACTTTACGCAGCGCACGCAACGGAAGCTCTCAAAATGGAATCATTTTGCCCGTTTTTGCAACATTTTTCATTTATGCTCCGCTCCTGTTGGTCGTAGCGTGATGTTATATAGCCTATAACCTTCCTCGATAAGTGGACTATCCGACACAAAAGAATTATACAATTCCAACTAGTAGTTCCCCTCTTCATCTTTATAATATTAGTATAGAATAAGGCCGTAAAATACACCAGGTAATATTGTCGATAAAAACTCCCCACATGAGCAATCACCACACCCTCAAAGATAGAGTTATTTTATTACCTGACTTATTACGGTATCCAAATACTCTAACAACCAATACGTTTAATGTTATTTTTTGGCGATAGCATAGAGAATCTAAAATAATATTCAACTATCCTTAGATAAAGTACCTATAGATCAAGCACTGGCGTGGCCGCACATGAGACAACAATAGTTAGTTCTGGTGTTACAACAAGAACAAGAACACTACAACCCACCATCGCACTGACACTTACTATCTATAAATAACCCAAATTCCTTGTCTCAATTAACACATAATACCACGAAATCACAGAAATCAAACAAAACCGAGTTTGTTTGTCAAACCTGCCATTTTATTAGAGTTTGACAAACAACAGAAACCGGCCACGGTGACAAAGACAAAAAATAATCTTTTGTCCTTATTATTTACATGGAGCTGCCAATTAGCCATCTCGCTCTATCAATCAAGCTCATTTTAAGGCTTAATCTATAGGTACTTTATCTAAGCAACTATCACATAAAAGGTAAACAATTTGTTGACAATTAGCGCTCGTTGAGACACGCGGGAACCATGCCATAATCACGTGGTTATGTCTGAAGGAACATGAAGATGCTAATGTAAATAAATAAGAAACACGCGGTTCCAGAATCCCGCTGAACCCGCGTGGCTGCTGCCGTATACAAGATGTAAACGTCTTATCCATCAATTTAGCCTATCTGAATTTACTACTGGCCATAGGGTAGGCCACTTTCGATTTGCACCACAGCTGTGGAGTCTCAATAAGATACTGTATTCAGACCATGCCAGCACAGCCGCCTATAGGGTCAACTAAGCCGTCCCCTAGCTATAAATTGGTCGTTTCAAAATAGCAGCCATATACAACCTAGATACCTCTCAGCGTTTTCAAACAATTTAGTGAACCTAAGTCGCACTTACGAAACTCAACTTAACCAATTTCATAGTTCAGCAGTGTTTTGTAGCACAAATTGGAGTATAATTTTTAGCTGGTGCAGCCAGATGGAGTGGCCGGCCATTTCATAAGATGTTCCACTGTTAGCGTCCGTCCTGATGACTCGCTTCGAAAAAGGTATATCACACTGATAGAAGTCTAGTCATAATAATTATTAATAGGATTCTCATTTTTTTATTTATTGGTATATTTTATTTGTATATATGTATTATTAATATATATGTAAGTATATTATACATTTTCGTATACAGGTTGTTATTTTTAAATTTTATTTTGTACCCATTCACAATGTTGTCCTTTTAACGTTTGTTTTGGTGCACGGTATATATTACTTTTAAAGTTTTGGTGCACGGTAAAACTCTAATGAGTTTATGTTGGCATCAACTTAAATATTTAAAATGTATGTGTTTCTACTGATTGAATAAATAAATAAATAAAAATAACCCAAAGGTTGACTGGTAGAGAATGCCTTGTGGCATTAAGTCCGCCTATGTACCACTATTGTACATGAAGTTTAAATAAATAAATAAGCGATTTTTAATAAACGAAATTACAAGTACGTTCTCATTGACGTAATGGGATGAAATTGGATCGATTTGCACTGTAATTAAATTATCCATTAAAAAATCTTTTTTCAGCGAATATTCTTCTCAGCAAACCCTTTCATTTGATACCCTTATCATGGCATTGAAAAAAAAATAACTAGTCCGCCATCTTGGCCCGTCCGCCATATTGGATTTAGAATTAACAAACTTTTATAATTTTTCGTTTTAAATACGAGGCTTTTGGCTAATTTGTACCTGTAGTGAATGCCACTCTTTATTTTGTATTGTGCGTTAGTTTGTGCAGAATAAACAATTTTTCTTTCTTTTTTTTCTTTAATGACGTTACTTAGCTAACCATGCATTGTCATCCAAACTAAACGTGTTTGCAAAATTTAATCTTAATCGGTGGAGGATAACTGCTTTAAAATTCAGTTGCAAGATTTGAACCGAACAAACTTACAGACATACATTGCAAGTTAAATAAAAGCTTGTAAAATAGTTTGCGATATCGCCCATCGACACAAATTGACTTATGGCGCGCCATCAAAAAGGTCCCAGACAGTGGAATTTTCATGAAATGGCAAATCTACGATCTGAAAATGCCAATCTACAGAAGTTGGTCCCAGCTGTCATTTGAAGATCTTTGACAGTCGTTACGGGTAGTCAGAAGCCTGAGATCTGACACCAGTCTTGCCAAGGGGTATCGTGTTACCCAGTTACTGGGTTGTGGAGGTCAGATAGGCAGTCGCTCCATGTAAAACACTGGTACTCAGCTGTATCCGGTAAGACTGGAAGCCGACCCCAACAATAATTGGGAAAAAGGCTAGGCAGATGATGACGATGGCCAATCTACGATCAAGCTAAAACACAGCTACAAAATTGATACATCGATACCGTAGCTAAATATATCTCTTAATTTACAATTCCAATAACAATCTTAGAAGTCCTTGAGAGAATATTATTTTAAACCAATCTGAGAACACGCAAGATTGACTATTATACACTTATTTTAATTTACCTTGGTTCAGATGTAGCTAGTCGATGCATAATTACCTGTAAACAAACAGAATTTGATATTATTAAGTGTATTAAAATGCAACTTTGTATGGTTAAGTTTTGTGGAAGCAATAGTTGTTTTTAGGTCGACTTAATTTTATATTTGCTGTATTTAAGTAAATCCTTCTCCTTCTTAATGGTCGACCTTCGCTTATTTTTCATTATTATTTCTTTTTAGGGTTCCGTACCCAAAGGGTAAAAACGGGACCCTATTACTGAGACTTTGCGATCCGTCTGTCTGTCTGTCTGTCTGTCTGTCTGTCTGTCTGTCCGTCTGTCTCCAGGCTGTATCTCATGAACCGTAATAGCTAGACAGTTGAAATTTTCACAGATCATGTATTTCTGTTGCCGCTATAACAACAAATACTAAAAACAGTATAAAGTAAATATTAAAGGGGGGCTCCCATACAACAAACGTGATATTTTTGCCGTTTTTTGCTCGATATTAATAACGGCAACAGGTAGATGCTTGAAATATTCACAGAATGTTTAGTTGTATATTTACTTCAAAAAATAATAATTAATAAATTAAAATAAAATAAATTAAGGGGGGCACCCATACAACAAACGTGATTTTTATGCAGTGTTTTGCGATAAAGGTACGGAACCCTTCGTGTGCGAGTCCGACTCGCACTTGGCCGGTTTTTTTTTATTAACAATAGGCTCGCGCTTGACCACTATATCACCTGATGGTAAGCGATGATGTGGTCGACGATAAAGCACGCTTGCCTAGAAGTAACCTATACACTCTTGAATTAAAGACCCCTAGATTGTAGCAAGGAAACACAGACTCCCGCAGGGAATTCCACTCCTTAGCTGTACGCATAATAAAAGTTGCATCAACATATATTTCAACATATTTTTAAGGTTTAATTATACAATAAAGACGGGAGGAGTACTGTTCTCCTAGATAGGCTAAAATTTAGCCTGTGTTAAGGAGAGACAGTGCCGATCCCCTGTTTGGCGGATTATTATAGAAGTAGTATAAGTGTGCTTAATTAATATAACATTTGGAATTTGAAGCAGCATCCGGACATAAGTGCAATCAAGTTCAAAGAAAGCCAAAACTACAGGCTTCTAGACGAGAGGCAAAGGTCATAACTGAATGAATTACAAATGATATCATATCAGACAACATAATTAGAGCCACAGGAGAAATAATAGAACCTAATATCACGGAATAGATTATAGTACTGACTAGCTGTTGCCCGCGACTTCGTCCGCGTCAAACTCGTAAAATATATTTTTTTATTTTCCCGCCGGAACTAAAAATTTTCTCGTGATCAAACGTAGCCTATGTTACTCGTTATTATATCAGCTCTATCTACCAGTGAAAGTCGCGTCAAATTCGGTCCAGCCGTTTCGGAGATTACCCGGAACAAACAGACAGACAGATAGACAGACAGACAAAAATTTTATGTTGTTAGTACCGTATAGGTTAACTATAGCTAAAGTAAAATTATAAGGTACTAGATTTTACCCGCGTTTTTTTTTATTTGTTACTCGCACAGGAGATACAGACACGAGAAAGAATATCAAACAAAAATGTAATACCGGCCAAGTGCGTGTCGGACTACGCAAATTTAGGGTTCCGTACGAAACCGCAAAATCAAGTTGGTTGTAATAGGAAAAAGGAGGGCATTTTAAAGAAAACAATATGGTTTATAAATATATTGGTATTTGTTAGTAAAATATACGTAGATAATAATATTCATTAGGTCAATGAGCAATTAAAAGGTTCTTCTGAACAAAATTTTGTAAAAAAGCTGACTTTGTTGGCTTCTCATTCCTTTGTTCTCCAATTTAAAAAAAAACAAATAATACTATATTTATCTAAACAACTTGTTCTAAACAACGATACCTCACTCTATGGGGTAGATCAAAATTGTATTTTCACTGCCTTATATTTACCCTTAAAAACATTAAAAAAATATTTTTTGACAATTTGTATGGGGTTGGGCCAACAAGAAGAACATTTTAAGACTATAGCTCCATCCGTTTGGCTGTAAAACCTTTGTGACAGACGACTGACAGACGGTCAGACAGTGGTACACGTGAGTGACAGCAATAAGGCTCCGTTTGGACCCTTCGGCTACGGAACCCTAAAAATTAAACCCGTGCTAAACTAAAAAGGCTCCTACCTCAGTGTTATATCACCGCATGGGATCTTATATACCGAGTTTACCGGAATAAAAAGCATCCCATCTGTTAATTCAGGCTATAAACTATCTGTGTGCAAATTTTGTCTGGACTACATTCAAATTTTTTTGTGTGACTGAAATACAAACATACAAACTTTCAGATTCATAATCTTGATAAGATTATTCTGAAACACAATTTTGCTGTTCAAGAATAGCTAGGTGCAAGCAACTTCGGAGCTTACTCTACATTTATTGGAACTTATTGTAATGTACCGTTAGCAAAAACACATAAGTCAGTGAATTAAACAATTTTTAACCGACTTACCAAAAAGGAGGAGGTTCTATGTTCGACTTCACGTATGTTTTTTTTTTTTTATTTATTTTCACCGATATCTCCGTCATTTGGGGACCGATTATGAAAATTTTTTTTTTGTTTGGAAGTGTATGTATTTGGTGAAGATCTGATTAAGGACTTCGAAGATATACAACAGAACTCTTCAATAAATAACGGCAATCCTCTCGGGATTGCTGCAATCGTATGTCTGTTCATTGTTTATACCATTTTCTTAACATAACATCACGCCAGTACGCTCTTAAGGGGTACGCAGATTTCTCATTTCACCAGTTATGTTCAAGTTTCATGATATTCCGGTAATCTATTCTGGCGTTATAGGTACTCTACCTTACAAAACAACTTGCCTATTAGGTAGGTACAACTAAAAAGTGAAAAATAAAAAAACTTTTTTGCAAAAAAATACTACCGACTTCCAAATAAAAAACTACAAAGTGAAAAAGAACTTTATTTTTGGAAGTCGGTGTCCATAACGCAAAAAATTGGTACCTACCAAAGACACAGACTTCCGAAAATAAAGTTATTTTTCACTTTGTAGCTTTTTATTTGGAAGTCGGTAGTATTTTTTTGCACATAGTTTTTTTTATCTATTATTGACTAACGCTATTGAGTTAGTCAATAGCATTAGTAATTCTAGAAAATATTGACTTAAAACGTGGGCTGCAATAATTGTACCTTAATGGTCGTCGTTCAGCATTTTATCAGTAGTATTCTTAGATAAAGTACCTATAGATTAAGCCTTAAAATGACCTTGATTGATAGAGCGAGATGGCTAATTGGCAGCTCCATGTAAATAATAAGGACAAAAGATTATTTTTTGTCTTTGTCACCGTGGCCGGTTTCTGTTGTTTGTCAAACTCTAATACAATGGCAGGTTTGACAAACAAACTCGGTTTTGTTTGATTTTCTATGATTTCGTGGTATTATGTGTTAATTGAGACAAGGAATTTGGGTTATTTATAGATAATAAGTGTCAGTGCGATGGTGGGGTGTAGTGTTCTTGTTTTTGTTGTAACACTAGAACTAACTATTGCTGTCTCATGTGCGGCCACGCCAGTGCTTAATCTATAGGTACTTTATCTAAGGTAGTATTCTATCTCGGTCTGTCTGTGTTGATGTCTTAGATTTTGCATAATGCTACTTCAACGTACATGCAATAATTATTTTATAAGAATTTACTTACTTTAAGACTAATTTTTGCGAAAGTTCACATATTTATCTACGTGTTTGATGTTATCAATGCAAAATTCGCGCAATTTTTGCGTGAGCTAAAGAAGGCTGGCTATACACGGAGAGTATCAATCTTTTAGTCAAAACAGTAAACTGACAGGTGCTAGGTGTCACTGGCTAAAATATTATGGTTATATTTATTGTGTACTACTTTTGACAGGGGTTTCGCTTGCGTTAATGTTGAATTTTATGACACAGGAAATTACTACCGCGATAAAAAGTATGCTATGTCCTATTTCAGCTCATTAGTCTACCTTTTTAGGGTTCCGTACCCAAGGGTAAAAACGGGACGCTGTTACTAAGACTCCACTGTCCGTCTGTCTGTCTGTCCCATTGTATGTTTGTCTGTTTGTCTGGCTTTTTCAAAGATGTTATAATTATGTTGCTGCTATAATAACAAATACTAAAAACAGAATTAAATAAATATTTAATTGGGGCTCCCATACAACAAACGTGATTTTTTTGCCGTTTTTGCGATAATGGTACGGAACCCTTCGTGCGCGAGTCTGAGTCGCACTTGGCCGGTTTTTTTTATTAATATTTCGTTCAAATCCATTCAGCCGTTGAAACGTGATTGATTGAATTTCATATAGTAATATTAGCACCTAGTCAGGATAGGATTAGACTATACTATTACTGATGTTACCAGATATTCGCTGCGTTTGACAGTAAAACTGGTCGTGTATTACCTGCCTTAAATAAAACGTTATATAGCACAAGTGAAACGTTAGTATGAAACAGTTGCTGTACCTAGTTTTCTTAATTTTCATTAATTAATTAATCATAAATCAGCATTCAGGCTGCTGCAGTAAATAATATAACCTGTGTTGAAATTATCTTTCCGAAAAAAATATGAAGGAATGTACGGAAAATGAAAGCCGTTGCGCTGAGCACTAAAACACAAAAAATAAAATTAAAAAATTTGTTTTTGCCTCACTTTTCTATGAATTTGTTAACATGTAAATAAGTATATGTAAAAGTATATATGTATGTGTATATATAAGATTATGGAAAGTATTTACTATAACAATATAGTTTTGTATGTATTTATGTTTTAATATAATAGCAGTACACCACAGACTACCCCCTTTTTCATTCTAAGTTCTTTCAGTCCATTCAAAGGTTGTCTGGTAGATATCGCTGTCAGCGATAAGACCGCCTTTGTACCCGTATAATTAAGTTTTCATTATAAAAGAAATGTGTAACTTTTATGGTGTACAATAAAGTATTATTCTATTCTATTTTAAATATTATTTATATTATTATAGAGAAGTTATTGTAAGTATCTAAAGCTTAGCATGCACTGCGGTTTTTAATCAGCGTATTGAATCATAACAAACACGCAAGGCGGATAAAATGCCGCGCGATTTTTGTCTCTTTCTACCTGTTCATAGAGCTCAAAATCATCATCATCTGCCTAGCCTTTTTTCCAAATATTGTTGGGGTCGGCTTCCAGTCTTACCGGATCAAAATATTCACGGAAATTTAAACCACGCCGCGGTGCGGTGGATGCTGTGTGTGGCAAAACATAGATTTGTTGCCGCGCTGTTTGCAGATTTTTTACCGCGACTTTTTTAACCGGAAGTGCGTGCAGCTTCATACAATTCCATACGTTGCAGAATCGGCGGAAAAAAAAACGCGCGGCTGAAAACCGCAATGCGTGCTAAGCTCACTTCTGAATAAAGTTGTCATTTACAATCAAAGTGTAGGTAATGCAGTCTAGACGACCAAACATCTAGATGCTGTCTAGACTACCAACTATATCTAATCATCAAGTTACCTACTTTCAAACTGCACGTATACACTCTAATAATGTCCAGACGCCCCAACCTACATTTGTATCAATGTGTACCTGAGATCTGGGTCGTTAATTTCATGTAAGTAATACTTGTCTAAAAACGTCTAGACATACCTACTGCACTAGTCTATGTTCTAAGTTACGGTATACTTTGTGCACTAAGTATAATATTATGTGCAATAAAACTAATCGCAATCTTGATATTCTCGAGATATTAATGATACCTGCAGCTATTGTGTCCGCCTCTGTTTCGCAAATTTGTACAAAACAACCGAGTCCGAGTCGGACTCACGCATCGAGGGTTCCGTACAAACCTGTAGGTAACCTGTAGGTTCCGTTTTTTCCTTTCGAGGTACGGAACACTAAAATTATGTGACATAACTAAAAATTTTAGGTTTCTGGAATTTTTCCTTTATATGTGCTATAAAACATTGCTTCCTGCCAAATTTCAAGATTCGGAGTTCACAGGAAGTACCCTGTAGGTTTTGATTCCCTTGCGAGTGTCGAAAATTTGCGGATTAAACGTCTGTATCTTTTGATTGCGTTGGCTTAGAAGTTTGATTTTTTCACAGTTTTAAGGGACAGTAGTATTTGATATAAATTTCAGCTTGATACCTCCACGCGTTCCTGAGAAAAAGGGTCTTGACAGATAGACGGACGGACGGACAAAAAAGTGATCCTATAAGGGTGCCGTTTTTTCCTTTCGTGGTACGGAACCCTAAAAAGAAAAAAAAATTGCTGATAATGTATACGTTGGAATATTAGTAAATTGTCCCAATACATTTTGCCTTACGGCATGCAAAAAATTTAAATTTGAATTTCACAATAATCCATCACAATTATTATTAACACCAGTCAGATTTTAGAATAACTGCGTTGCTTCACAGACATTAACGTAATGCGATTTTTTTATAATGGTTATAGATCTATAGATGTGGCAACACCCCAAATGTTGGCCAAAGAATGTTGGACCAAGAACTTTGCCAAATACAAGACGAAACAATGGACGATACAGAAAGATCTGAATAAAACTACTTTTTGGCAAATCACTTCATATAACTAAAATCAATGTTACATCATCCCAGAAGTCTCCTTTAAAAATCTAAAACTTGAATTAGACATTAGAGGTTAATTCCGTCAGTTGGTTTTCGTCTTTACCCGACTGCCGACGGAGGGTAATGTGTTTCTCAGTCTATATATGTACGTATATTTGTTCCTATGTAGCGTTCCAGAGACCAGAGACCAAACGCGTTGGCCGATTTTGATGATTCTTATGTCAGAGAGTCACTGGCAACATTACAATTGGAAAATAGAAAAATGGCAGTTCTTTTTTCTTCCAAACCCATCGTGTGGGGTAACAAAATAAAGAATTTTAAAAGCTGATTTCAGAAATATATAATACTTATATGTTAAAAAGTACCTAATTCAAATAAAAAATGTTAACTAAAAAGTTATAAATGAAAAAAGTTAATTGAAAAATCAAAAAACCCGACTGGTTAAGAAGCGAACTAAAAATACGTAAACAAAAAGAAAATCATGCTGTGCAGTCGGAGGAAACATATAATTTTGGTCAGCCAGCTCGCGAACATGTATCCCCCGACTGCACAATATGATTTTCTTCTTGTTTATGTCTTTTTAGTTCGCTAAGAAGCGCAGTCCCGACTGATGAACTGGTTTTTGTTTTGCAGTCGGGTTTACGATATTTTTAATTAACTTTTATTATTGCCCTTTATTTTTACAACACATTCGACAAAACAATGACAACATTCGTCCTTAGCGTCCAACATTTGGAATATAGACTCAACCAACACAGTTGGGAAAAAGCTTGAAGATTTAATGACTTATGAATGTTCCTAAATGGCTTTTCAAGTAAGACCCGCAGGCTTATTACGTATCTTTTGATGAAGCAAAACGATAGCGATTTTTGCGCAATGATTGCTCTTCAATACAAAAAAAATTTAGTTGTTGGCGGTTTTTTTTTTAATAAATTCATTTGACAAAGAGCGAGCGATTAGCAAATGATTGTGTAGGACCTACCATACCTACGCTGCAGGTAATTCCGACTTTTATGAGATAAAGCTTTTGATCGCAATCGTTTTGCTCTTGCAAAAGATACGTAGTAAGCTTACCGTTTTGTCTTACACTGTCAATTAGTGTGTCAGACACCCCAACCTTCCGCGGTTTTAATCGAGCGTGTGACACGCAAAACTAAGTGATTATCTTCACGAAGATCTTACTATAATTATTATTATGGTTCTTATGGTAGAAAAAAACCGGCCAAGTGCGAGGCGAACTCGCGCAGGGTTCATGAGATACAGCCTTGTGACAGACGGACAGACAGACAGACAGACGGACCGCGGAGTCTTAGTAATAGTGTCCCGTTTTTACCATTTGGGTACGAAACTCTAACAACGCGGAGGTATCTTACACATTTATCATATCTCGACAAGTTTAGAAACGGGACGCATAGAGCTTTAGAAAGAGTCTGTCGCATAAGGTTCGCTTTTTAGGGTTCCGTTACCAAACGACAAGAGCTGAATTCTTACAGGTATAAATTTCGTTCTGTGTCCAGATGTTTCTAAGTCATTTTGCTTGGAAACTATTATCACTATATCGACGGGACATGCTGTGAGAAAGGAGTTCTATCAGAGGCCTTAGTGCGAGTTTTTACTCACGGTCAATTGCGTAAAGTAAACGTCAATTTGTATTGAAACTGGATAAGCGCCGTCTGGTGACGGTAAGGAGAAACCTCTTTCTTTTTGTGTAAATTTTGACATAAGAGATCGTTTACGTTATCACGAGTGAATAAGTTACAAAAAAAGTTAATTAAAAAAATCAAAAAACCCGACTGCTTAAAAAACGAACTAAAAAGATGTAAACAAGAAGAAAATCATGCTGTGCAGTCAGAGGATACATGTTCGCGAGCTGGCTGACCAAACTCAGATCCTCCGACTGACCAGCAAAAAAATTTTGGTCCCCCACAATATGGCGCCCAAAATCCGCCATTTTTCTATTTTCCAATTTTAATGTAGCCAGTGACACTCGCAGGGTTAAGAAGAATCGATTGACGTAAGAACCATCAAAATCGGCCAACGCGTTTGGTCTCTAGAACGCCACATAGGAACAAACATACATACAAACATATATAGACTGATAAACACATTACCCTCCTTCGGCAGTCGGGTAAAAAACTCGGAATAAGCACACCGATCTCCGATGAGATTCTAAAGTATTGTCGCTCTATACCTATATTCAACTTTAGCGGTGGTCTAAACGTTAATTTTAGTTTCGTTACGAAATACTATTAGATAGAATATTGTGCATGACGTAAAGACTGCACTCATCCCAACCACGGAACCCTTTACAGTGCGTAGTCCGACCGTCCGCCATGCATTTGGCTGGCTTTCCGCCGCAGGCTTATTACGTATCTTTAGCAAGAGCAAAACGATAGCGATTTTTGAGCAATAATTGCTCTGCAATACAAAACTTTTAGAGCTGTTGGCGGTTTTTTTTTAAATAATTGCAATTTGACAAACAGCGAGGGGTTACCAAACCATTGTGTAAGACCTACCTTACCTACACTGCAGTTAATTCCGACTTTTATGACATAAAGCGTTTGATCGCTATCGTTTTGCTCTTGCAAAAGATACGTAATAAGCCTGCCGGTCGTTCTTCACCGTCATTAGAGTATGTGTTTTGACATGAGTTAATTTTTTTTTGTTGTATTTTTGACAAGCTCGAGTTTGACCACTATCTCATCTCGAGCTTGTTGGTTATGGGTTAAACATATTAAATTAATGAGTTGTAAGTTTTGAAGATGATTGATTGTTACTTGTAAAATAGTTAACAATAGTTAATTATTTAAATGAGACTGTGTACTTTAGCTTAGCCTCGATATTTACGTCAAAACTGTTGAACATGAATTACCTAGGCTATGAATACGGTATATTATTAGATACAAGCTTTTATTAAAAACCGGCAAAGTGCGAGTTGGTTCCGTACCATTATCGCAAAAAAACGGCACAAAAATCACGTTTGTTGTATGGGAGCCCCACTTAAATATTTATTTTATTCTGTTTTGTCCGATAGCTGTCTGTCTAGCTATCACAGTTCATGAGATACAGCCTGGTGACAGAAAGACAGACGGAACGCGGAGTCTCAGTAATAGGGTCCCGTTTTTACCCTTTGGGTACGGAACCCTAATACGAAGGTGGATACTTAGATTTAATCATTACTATGATGCAAAAATTGTTAGCGACGTGACTCACAGGACAACAACCGGTTGGCTAAAATGGCGAGAACTCACCGGTTATATATGTCGCAGGGATATGATGAAAACAGGGAATTGATCAAATCTCTAAGCAAAATTGGTTCAGTGAAATGACAAAAATAACTTTTCTGTAGTAATTTAAAGGTTTATTTTGTACGTTGAATTAGTATTTGTGTGGCAGAGCCGACGATTTCTGTATGCAGGGTCTAAAGTAACCTAACACGAAGGAGATGACGGGAGCTGAGTTCGCTCGCTTTGCTCGCTCACTTCAGCTCCCGTCATCCCCTTCGAACCTAACCTGTCCGTGTCGGGGTGCCCTAAGCTCCCGAGCTCGCTACGCTCGCTCTTAGAGAGATTTGATCAATTCTCTGTTTTCATCATATCCCTGCGATATATATATATGTGACTGAAAAATGCCCATTAAAACCAAAGGCCATATTTACAAAGACAGTCATACGCCCCGATGTACGGATCAGAATGTTGGGCAATCACTGAACATCACCTAAACAAACTACATACAACGGAAATGCGAATGTTGCGCTGGTCGGCAGGTGTCACCAGACTAGACAAGATCCGGAATGAGTACGTGAGCGGCAGTTTTAAAATCGCTCCCATCATTGACAAAGCCTACCTAGACTACCTACCCTACCTACCTAGGTATGTAGGGTAGGTAGAGTAGTGTAGGGTAGATGAATGTTTGGTGTTTTTATGGCGAAACAAATTTTGCCGGGTCAGCTAATACTATATATAATATAATAATAATTTAAAGACTTATTCCTGAGTAAAATAGGCTGTTTTTTATCCCGAAAACGGGTCCTGTCAGGTGGTCCACGGGAGCGAAGCCGCGGAGAACAGCTAATATTTTATATAATATAATCATTCATCCTAAGGCATTAAGTCCGCCTCTGTACGATAGTGTGCATGAAGTATTAAATAAATAAATCATGTGTTACTTACTTATTTTTGCACAAAATGTTCCTTTCCAAGATTAACCCATATCTTTAGAGATACTCCGCTGTAAAAATTGGCGATAACGATGCTTTTGAATAGCAGGAAATGTCTTTTATTCTCAAATTAAATCTCAGAAGTTGTACTTACTACCGGTATCGTCAAATTAAGAATGTACAATGTTAACACCTCGACAATGAATGATGGCTGCCCAAAATGACTGACATTACAATCTAATGCTTTCTCCTACACTTTAATTATGGAACAGTAATCAATCAGTTATTGTAAAGGGCAGAGGTCGCTGGCTTGCAGTAATTATCTATAATTAAATGTACAGGGTACAGGGGGAGCAGTGGTGGCCCAGTGGTATCGGCCGCGACTTACAAGTTGTAGGTCGTGGGTTCGAGCCCAGGCAGGCGCTTTACTTTGGGTAAATTATTTCATCACCACTGCTCTCAAAACGGTGAAGGAAAACATCGTGAGGAAACCGGCATATCCTAGAACCAAAAATTCGAAGACATGTGACATCCACCAACCCGCACTGGGCCCGCGTGGTGGATTCCACGCCCCATTCCCTCTCACAGCGAGGAGGCCTGTGTCCCAGCAGTGGGCACATTAATAGGCTGATGATGTGATGATGATGATGTGAAATGTACAGAAGAAAATTACTTCGGATTATTGTGACTGCTTATGGTGGCCATACACCGTCCTTCCTATCGTACAATCGGCATGACGCGACCGATTGGATCAGTTAGAATTGACCGTGTGTGGGAGTGGACTGGCATGACAAGTCTACTTGACGGCACAATCGAATTTCGATTCTTTTGGCTTGATCATGCCGATTGGACCTGGATTTATGTACATTTTTGAGACAGCAGTATTTGTCAAATTCAACTTCCATCTGTTTGAAACCTTGAGATCTAAACGTCGCAACAGAGAGATATGCACTAAGCCACATAGCACTGCTCTTTATTCAAAAAGTTTTTTTTAGGAATAGCTCCTAGGATCTATAATAAGATCCCTAGACGAATTAAAGAAATGAATAACATAGACGATTTTAAAAAGGATTTTCTGAAAATATTGTATGAAAAAACATATACAGTGAACGATTACCTAACTGACACATTATAATTACACATTTTTTTTTCTTTCTCTTTTGGCATTTTAATTAAAAATTTATACTAGAATTTATTATTATTATTTTATTTTATTGGAATGTTTTTCTTTTTTATTTTCGACTATTTAATTTAGAATAATTTAATAATGTGTGATAACTTGTTATAATCAGCATTTTTGCCAAATTATTATTTGTACGCCGAAGACGGCTAGACATAGCGTTCTTGAATAACCACAACATCTGTATCTAACCTCGCGGTCGGCGATCGATTACAATAATCTTTTGGCGTAATCCTCAATTCTTTTAATAAATTTGTATGAGTAAACCGTTTTCTTTTCATTAACCACTGTTTGCACCACTCTGCTCATCTTTTATTTTTTTTTGTTTCATTTTCACGAGTTCCCAAAACGACTAAAACATCGTTGTCTGTCACCGGTGACGTCATGGCTAAAACTGAACGTCGCTGCCGATTGGACAAATCAAATTGATCGTGTGTGATGTATATAGACGAACTGCAGATTGGATCAAGCCTGCAGCGTCATGCCGATTGGACGATAGAAAGTATGGTGTATGGCCACTATTACGCGATCCCTGATTTTCGTGTTTCTCAGATATACAAAAAAAAAATATAAATAAAAAAGACGTGTGGCACTCGGGGACTGCCGCGGTAAAGCTATTGCATACTGTTATATTTAAACATATTACGTTTATATTCATAAAACATTTATTTACACCAATTAGTAAAATTTAATTGAGGAGTCATGTCACATCGATTCCATGAATCACTTATGATTGAGCCTTACCTACAACACTATGCTCCGCGCTTGCAACATTTAAAAAAACCGGCCAAGTGCGAGTCGGACTCGCGCACGAAGGGTTCCGTACCATTATCGCAAAAAACAAGCACGTTTGTTGTATGGGAGCCCTACTTAAATATTTATTTTATTCTGTTTTAAGTATTTGTTGTGATAGCAGCAACAGAAATACATCATCTGTGAAAATTTCAACTGTGTAGCTATCACGGTTCATGAGATACAGCCTGGTGACTGACAGACAGACAGACAGACAGACGGACAGCGAAGTCTCAGTAATAGGGTCCCGTTTTTACCCTTTGGGTACGGAACCCTAAAAATAAGGTCATTGGCAGCTGTCAGTTTAGTCTACGAAATAATAAATCACAGTATAGTTCCAAATCTCGCGGTATGCAAAGATTAATTGGTCACTTTACTCATTCACAAACGTTGCATATTTATCAACGACAGTAAACCTATGATAAATATTTATGTTGACTGTTTCCTCTTCAAACGAAGTTTAATCATTATAAGTGTTGTTGGTGATTTTACATTGGTAATTATCATTATTCATTTTTTAAATCTTTGTATGCATTAAAGTGAATATGTATAGCTTTTAATAAGGCGCATTTGTATTTAACCTCCTGTGATAATGGGAAAACGCGTTTTTTAGTTTCTTTTTGTTGGTTATTAGCTTATATTAAAAGTTAACACAACACATACAAGTTATATAGCTTTTTCAATATTGCTTCGCAAATATCCTAATTCCATGAAGTTGTATTGTCGCATTGTCAGATCGCACCTGTCTGCCTTAAGAGGTGTTTCTCTAGTCTTCCTTTGTTCTTACAGTTAATCCAACTTACATACAAAATAACATGAACTCGCGCCTTTTTCAGTCAATCTTAATCTTAACTTTTACGGGGTGTGTCGGACACCCACGCGAAAATCTGTTATGTAGCGCTTAGTTAAGAGTACACTTTGTAAACAAGCATATTAAAGTTAGATGAATATATTCAAGTTAAGAATGCTTGGAAACATGCTGGTCCTGCTCCATGGGGCAATCTTTATTGTAGACAAAATCAAACTGGTTAATTTATAATTATATAATAATATATAGTATTGTTTCTTTTCTTCTGTTTTTGTTAAGACTCACACACTGTTTCGTTGTTGTTGAATTAGGTAATATACCTAAGTTTTCAATATTTGTAAGTATGTGAGAACCATGTTCCTATTTATCAAATGAATGAATTTACCTGTTCGTGCTTGTAATAATTTATATCTATACGTAGTATAGTATTGTCTGGGGACATCGTCCTCGCGTATATGAATGAATGTATTTATGTAAATGTTGTAAAACACTTTTTTATAACAGTAAATGTGGAGTTTCTTGCCGTTCTTTTCCAAAACAAGCTACTTTGCCAAATGGACGATAGAATGAATTGTTATTATTTTTAAATTTAAATTTCTGAAGTCCAGAAGTGCTGTTTGATGGCCCAATTGAAATAAAGAATTTTGACTTTTACTTTGAATTTTATTTTCAACGCTGTTGGTTAAAAAAAGTTAATATGATTAAAAAAATTGGTTTTCAAAAATAGTAAATCGACGAAGCAAAATTTCAACACTATGAGGGTCCAGAATCATGTACGGAATCCATGGATTTTCTTTTCACGACGGTGTCTGAAACACTCTGTGTTCTGTGTAATAAATTAATAAGGAGGAAAATTGTTTGTTGGTTGGTGGTTTGTGGATTTGTAAAAGGTAATCTCTGGAAGTGCTGATACGATAAATTTTCCTGTCTAAAACATCCTGCAGGTTAACAAATGAAGATTAGCCAATTGTTCTTTTTCGCATGAATATTTTAATTAACAATACTTAATATCGCACTTATCTCCAGTTCTGTCGTAACGATCGTAATTTTAGTCCGAGTACAAAAAAGTTATAATTTCTGACATCTGAACTTTGCGTTGAACGTAGCGAACTTTTTAATGGTCCGTAGCCAAAGGGTAAAAACGGGACCCTATTACTAAGACTTCACTTTCCGTCTGTCTGTCACCAGGCTGTATCCCATGAACCGTGATAGCTAGACAGTTGAAATTTTCACAGATGATGTATTTCTGTTGCCGCTATAACAACAAAATACTAAAAACGGAATAAAATAAATATTTTAGTGGGGGCTACCATACAACAATCGTGATTTTTTTTGCCGTTTTTTTGCGATAACGGTACGGAACCTTTCGTGCGCTAGTCCGACTCGCAATAGGCGGGTTTTTTTACTTGGTTTGACTAAAATCTCTATGTTTATCTTAAAATAAATTGGGTTTAAAATTATTATTAAGTTGTTAAGAATTTTTTTTAAAGTACCTGGCCTTTACATGAATATCACCAATAAGGCGTATCGTAGAAGAAAGTCAAAAGCGGCGTGCGTGATTGACACGATATATCAGATGTATGAATGTTAACGAAGCATTCATCATATCAGCCGAAAGACGTCCACTGCTGGACATAGGCCTCCCCCAAGCGTCCCATGACCGGTCCCATGCGTCTCGTAACCAGCGGATCCCCGCAACCTTCACCAGCAGCCTAATTGCCTAAGTGAATTCTGCAAAGGAAACAAATCGATTCATTCAAAGAATCAGAATCATTTCTTTAAACATTTTCGGTATTGCGAAACTAATTTGGAAAGCTAGCGTTAGCTTTCCAAATCCTCCTTTGAGTTGAACACAGACTACTTAGAGATACTACGGAGTTCAAGATATATTCTTTATACGTCAAAATATTGGTAATGAAAGGAGCATAACCTTTCCGTTTCAGAGTGTAATATGCAATACGAAAAGTCGTTTTTGGGAAGGTTCCAACTTGTTTGCTTTGCAGAATTCACTTACGCAATTAGGCTGGAGGTCATCGGTCCACCTGATGGGAGGCCTTCCAACGCAACGTCTTCCAGTTCGCGATCGCCATTCCAGTACCTTTCTGCCCATCGGCCATCCGTTCTGCGAGCAAGGGCACATTGCCCACTGCCACTTAAGTTTGGCAATTCTTCGGGCTATGTCGGTAACCCTAACGAAGCATTAGGAGTGTGTAATGATCATATTCACCTGGCTACGATCCTGAAACTATGGAACGGCTTCAATCTACCACTAAGGGAGAATGTACCAATGTAAAGTAAATTAAAATTAATAATAATTTCGAGGCATAAATAAAACAACATTCTAAGGCCTCGGTAATTTATAAAAAAAAGTAAGATACATATAAACACAATGGGATATATTGTATAATTGTATTTATTTTATTTAAAACAAAGCCATTCACACGCTCGTGAAAAATCAAGCTACAGATGCCTTTCAAACTGCTTTATAAATACTTTATTTTTTGTGATTCGTATTTTTTTAGTTAATTATAGGCCTCAGATATGCTACAAAAAAAATTTGCGCGTGATACCGTACACGTCTGAAGCATCGTACACGTGATAGCAGTAAATCTTCTTAAAAACCGGTCAAGTGCGAGTCAAACTCGTACGCCGAGGGTTTCGTACCTACCCATTATACCGCCATAATAAAATTGGTATAATTTTTATTGGTGGCTAAGCTTTAAAGATATGGGCAAATTTAGATTTTCGCGAAAACTTGTAATTACCAAAATTTACCTTAATTTTCAACTATTTTTATTTATTGGAATTTTTCTTTGTTTGTGGCGTAATCGTCAATTTGCTAGGTCCACCTGTTCCTGAGAAAATCGGTGGTGACACACGGACAGACGGACAGACAGACAGACGGGCAAGAAAGTGATTTTATAATGGTTCCTTTTTTTACCTTTTGAGGTACGGAACTCTAAAAAATAAACAATAAGAAAATTTTTGTGTGAACCCAGGAAGGAGTATCTCTTTTTTCTCTGTCATGTAACGAAATGTGTCTAACTTGAAGCGTCCTTGAAATTTTACACTCAATTCTTGTGCATTTAATGCCTTTTCACACGCCCAGGTTGCCGGGTAGCCTGTGCTGGGTACCCGGCGACGAATGTATAGCCATGTACGCCAGTACATGTGAAAGCCAACGTACATGGCTATACACTTCGCCGCCGGTTACCCGGCACCGGCTACCTCGAAACCGGGGCACTTATGGTATCGCTGCCTAACCACCGATTTCAGAATTAAGCATTTGAAATTCAGTTTTTGTCAAAATCTACTAAGACTGAAAACCTGTCAAAGTTTAGCATTAACTTAGGGTTGCACGTTCTTAACTCCAAACACTCAATTCAGAAATCAGACCTAAAAAGTTTTACTTCAAAACCGCTATAAAAAAAACTCGCTAAGAGATTGTATTTAAGCATTTATTGTAAAGCATTTTTTGTTTTGGAAAGGCCACATGTACTTAACATTAATCTTTTTCAAGAGCACTGTACCTACCTACCTACAAAATTTTAAATATTTTCGCAATAAGTAATTTCCTTAGCGATTTTATTAAAGGAAAACATAAAAACTAAGATAAAAAATAAAGGCCAAATACCTGTCTAAGTAATGACTTTAGCGGCCAACCTTGGTGGCCAATTTTTTACACTTGACCTGTCTTCCAAAGATTTAAAGCTCACTAGCTGCCGCCCGCGTGTAATAAAACTAGAATTATTTACGAAAAATGTATATAGCATGTCGATTATTATTTACAATCATTTACCTAATAGTGTTCAAGACTTATTTTTCATACTATTATTATTTAAAAGATATTATAGCACTAAAGGACTATTTAGAAGACAAGTCAATAGAATCTGCAGATTGTCAATACATTTGCACGCCATGTTACGGCAGGATATGGTGAAATAAATTTACTGTAACACCTTATGTACCATATTCTAGCTAATTAATATTTTTGATTTGATTTCTACCAATCCTACTAATATCCTACTAATATTATAAATGCGAAAGTTTGTGAGCATGGATGTATGTATGTTTGTTACTCTTTCACGCAAAAACTACTGAACGGATAATGATGAAACTTTACAGAAATATAATTTATAGAGACGAGACCACTCGGGAACTTCTGCGGTGCTGTCAGTAGTGCGAGCCGTCGATGCGCATGTTTGTGTGAGTGTGCCGTTTCGAGCGTTTGTAGGCAGTTTCCATACTGTTTGTATATTTTTACTGTGACTAAACTAACAGCTGCCATTGACCTTATATTTTTTAAATGTTGCAAGCGCGGAGCAGTGTTGTAGGTAAGGGTCAATGTTAAGTGATTCATGAAATAGATGTGACATGATCACATGAATCCTCAATTAATTTTAAAGTTTTTATTTATTTCTTTATGTTTTAGTACACTAACACTAAAAAGTGAGCAAGTCCTATAGTAAGGTACCTAAATGATTGACAAAATAACTCAATATACACCCACGAATGGGTCAGGCGTTATTAGGTGTGGGAATATAACTTGAGAGAATAATTGACAAGCGAACTCTGCAGATCATTCATATTCCTATATAGTCTGTTCTGACGTTTTTTAACCCCCGACGGAAAAAGAAGGGCGTTATAAGTTTGACGTGTGTTAATTGCTGTGTATGATATGATTATGATTTAGTTTCTTTTTGTATGAAAGGTGGTTTTGTCGAGAGTGTTCTTAGCTATGTTTGAATAAAATCGCTTCAGCTGTTCAAATGTTATGGGCGTTTTACTGTTTGAATCGGGGTGTTTTCGCAAGATATCGTGTCATAATTACGTGTTCAATAGATTGCCGATCGAAGCGTATCTAAAGGGTCTTTCAACAAGGACGGCTCGATGTTAAAATTGAATAAAACAAGATGTGAGTGAGATATTAACGAAATTTATTTTTTATTTAAAAGGCCCATTTATGCCATTATGGGTGGTATATGACATCGTTCAAATGTCCGCTGCGGCTTCGTATGGTGGCACGAATCCGAGAGGTCCAATTTTTAATGACTCTGCTGCATAGATCGAGCGAGCGCTACAGATCAATGATAAACAATTTCTTTTGGCTTGAATTGAACAATATGGACGTGAAGGACATGTGGTTCCAGCAAGATGGCGCTACTTGCCACACAGCGAACGACACCATCGACATTCTGCATGAACGGTTTGAGGGTAGAGTTAGAGTTCCGCTAGACTTTTTCTTGTGGGGTTTTCTGAAGTCGCAGGTCTATGCCAATAAACCACATTCGACCGTTGGCCTGAAAGCCAACATAACGCAGGCCATCGCTCGGATTCAGCCGGATCTATGCAGCAGAGTCATAAAAAATTGGACCTCTCGGATTCGTGCCACCATACGAAGCCGCGGCGGACATTTGAACGATGTCATATTCCATCCATAATGGCATAAATGGGCCTTTTAAATAAAAAATAAATTTCGTTAATATCTCACTCACATCTTGTTTTATTCAATTTTAACATCGACCCGTCCTTGTTGAAAGACCCTTTACTATGTACTAGATAAATTATGTAGCATGAAATAAAAATGTGTCGGAGGATTTTTAAATTTTGAAATTTTACTTGTTTGCAAGATATCTTATCATAATTACGTGTTTCGATAGATTTTACCTAGAGTATACTTATCTAGTAGTAGACACTACTAGGTAAGTATATTATAATTATATAGTTTAAAAAGCATGAAATAAAAATATAAAAAACCGCCTTGATTATAGTGAATCCGGTTAGACTGGAATCCGACCCGAATATAGTTCGATGTTTGTATATGTGTATGTTTGTCCACGCATTTCGTCGAAACTACTTATCGGATCGTGGCCATTCTTTTTTTATTGGATTAGGTATCTTTCAACTTAGGGAATTGTGTTTCATCAAAATCGGATCAGCAGTTTTCAAGATATGGAACATACAACGGAACTCCTTAGCGACAAAAATCAACTATTCCCTAAGTTTAAACCGGATTCACTATAATCAAGGCGAAATACGACGAAAATAGATACAGATACTGTAGTTATTTTTAGTCAGGCTTATTTTTGGTAGTACTTAATTAACTAGATACCGGTTTTATATCTGATTTCGATGGCAAGATATCATAAAGAATGATTTGCAAAAAAATAATTGGCTTGCTTAGGATAAACCTATGAATTCAGCGGATACCTAATTATTTGGAGCTCTATTCGTAGTAAGTGTACTTATTTTTTAATATATATTTTTCTTTTTTGTCGTGAAATCGTCCAATCATTTCTCCCGCTCTGGGTGAAGCGGGAGGGCGTATCAGACTTTTACTGACTAAAACCCACCCGTGTTCCTTCAGTTGCTTGTGCCAGGGCCGCGGTAACTCTCTTTCAAATTTATCCGCGACCCAGACAGGCATCGGCCCTACCGGACCCCGTCAGTTTTTGCTGACATCTCTTTGAGGCGCGCGTGGAACACTACGCGACGTCGACTCGGGCCTGGTCTTTATCAGACGACAAGCTACCCATTACTCGCCGTCCGCAAGCCCGCTAGTAAGTATTAAAATATATAAATAATAATAATTTATTTATATTAAAAAATACAATTGCCACCCACCAAACTGCGAGGCAGTTTATCGGCGGGATTAAGTGTACCCACTTGTGAATTAATGATACTTCGTTAAGTACTTACAAATTACTTAGAAATGAAAATATTGTCTTTTAAGTTACCAAAGTAAAATAAGGTAAACAAATCATCTAGTCTTCAAAATAATATCTCTAAACTAACAACGGCCAAATTGAAAAAGTTTCTAAAATAAAACTAATACGCAGCAAGAAATCTAACGGTCTATGTAATTTCAGTCTCTTTCACCTGAACTTTCGACAATCTTGGGCGGTCGTAGAACTTAGCAACAAGAGTGTAAGTAGACTGGAATAATCACTTAGATTTCTAGAAACAATTTCTAGATTTAATTAACAGTCATGGTACATAGTAATTAAAATTAATGAGTCGTATGTACCTACAGTTATCTCACCTATTTATAAGATTTAAAAACTAAAATCAGACCATGAAAACAAAAATTGCATTTTTTTATAAGAGTTGCAAAATAACAGACACACATCATCATCATTTCAGCCGAAGAACGTCCACTGCTGGACATAAGCCTCCCGAAGTGTCGTCACATCGATCGACATTCAGTGGATTTCCGTAGCCTTTACCAGGTCATAGCTCCATCTAGAAGGGGCCTTCCAATGCTGCGTCTTCTGGTACGCGGTCGCCACTCCAAAACTGTTCGGCCCCACCGACCATCCGTTCTGCGAGCAATGAGCCCTTTTTATAATGTTCATCCATACTGCACTACCACGGGGAGATATCGCAGTTATATGGCACTCCAACCCACTAAAACTCCACGGTGTCCTCCTGTGCCGCTTATGGCGGGAACACGGGCACGCGTTAGCACTCACCGCGAACCCACCGCGGCTGTCCGTCACCGGCGCACTAGAACACATTGCACGCCGCCGCGCCGTGACGACCCCGCCGTCGAACATACCAGTGCTGGGTTCCAGCGTGGTCATATGACGGGTGCCGTGTTCTTCGACATAGCGAAAGCGTTCGACAAAGTTTGGCACAATGGCTTAATATATAAGCTATACAAACTCGGCGTTCCAGACCGCCTAGTGCTTATTTTAAGAGACTGGATGTCGAACCGCACTTACCGCTATAGAGTCGAGGGCGAACAGCTTGTCCCTTGCTGTCCCTTCCAGCGACGCCCTGAGCCGAGGTTCGACCCCACCTGGGGTCGCTCAGCGTAGTCGCTTAGGTTTAGAACTTTGTGCCTGGCTGGAGACTTAGTTTAGTCTCCACAGGATAGTCCGGTTAAGCAGTAGCCAATCACTTCGATTGAAAACTGCGAGAAGTCACATAACAAAAAAAAAAAAAAGTTACGACCCCGGGACCAAACTAGCACATGGGCGCCAGACGACCCCGTGTTGGCACCCTTGGCACCCTTGGCCCCCTTGTGACGGGTCAGGTCAGCGGCCCCGCCACCTACCACTTTTCGGCAGCACGGGATAGGGACCTACCCTGTGATCCCACCGCGTCCGTCATCAGACAGTGGCGACCCTGTCCAGACCGCGGAAGTTAGGCAGAGCTCGAGCGGCGCACCGCAATACGCCGCACTCCTTTCCCGCCGCGGCCTCCAACGCTCTACCGCGATATCGTATGTCACCTGGGACGCTCCATACGATATCGCGGCCAGCTTCAGTTGCGATGTCGCCTCTGTGACCAAGCGGCACCGCATCCTGCTTGTTAGCCGCTACGTCGTCGGCAAAAGCCCTGACCAAGCGGTCCCTCCTCGGGTTCCTTTTCGCTTCACCGTGGGTAACCAAGCCACGGCTATTGAGCCCCCCGCTCATGAACCGTGATAGCTAGACATTTGAAATTTTCACAGATGATATATTTCTGTTGCCGCTATAACAACAAATACTAAAAACAGTATAAAATTAATATTTAAGTGGGGCTCCCATACAACAAACGTGATTTTTTGCCGTTTTTTGTTTTTTTGCGATAGAGGTACGGAGTCCTTGGTGCGCGTGTCCTACTCGCACTTGGCCAGTTTTTTTTCCATCGGAGTAGGTACTCTTTGCTAGAAACAGTTACAAGTATAAATATTTTCTCTTTCTTTCTTTAATTGCTAGATTAATGTTTTAAATTCCCATACCTTGTATTTTACGTTTGTCACTTGCTATAAAAATCACATTATTTATACAAAAATAAAAAAACAAAAATTGCTGTCTATTATGACATTAGGTATGGGATGCTATAAATAATTGAGTATTCACCCAGGTATTTATTTACCATAATATAAACAGATACACATAAATCTTATTTAATAATATTTACTGTGTCAACTAGTTTATTCTCGCTTGAAAATCAGCTCTATTCATTCTTGATGGTCTATGTTTACTATTTTTTTATAATTTTGTCGTTTATATGCGATCGTATTATAAATACGCACTATATTCTTTGAAATACCTACTTAATTCAGTGTAATAATTAATAACTGGTTTACGTAACAATAGCGGGTAGGAATGAACATTTTATAATGTCTTGCATAAGTGTTTGGCCGTAATTGTTATATTTTTATTGTTATTTAAATTATTTATTTTATGATGTCATAAAATAGAACTATCGTGATAAAGTGTTCTGCGTGTGTCACATGAAAATGATGAAAGTGAAGATTTGATCAAATCCGTAAAGAAAAAAATCACGTTTGTTGTATGGGAGGCCCACTTAAATATTTATTTTATTCTATTTTTAGGGTTCCGAACCCAAAGGGTAAAAACGTGACCCTATAACTAAGACTCCGCGGTCCGTCTGTCTGATCAGGTGATGTATTTCTGTTGTGGTCCCATTTTAATTTGGTGAAGATCTAATGAAAAACTTCGGAGATATACAACAGAACTCTTCAATAAATAACGGCAAATCTCTCGGGATTGCTGCAATCGCATGTCTGTTTATTGTTTATACCATTTCGTAACATAACATCACGCCAGTACGCTCGAAAGGGGTACGCAGATCTTTCACCGGTTATGTTCAAGTTTCATGTTATTCGGGTAATCTATTCTGGTGTTATAGGAACTTACTAAACAACTTGCCTATTAGGTAGGTAAAACTAAAAAGGGAAAAATAAAAAATACTTTTTTGCAAAAAATGAAGATTGATCTTTTGTTACAATAAAAAAACTTTTTTGCAAAAAAATACTACCGACTTCCAAATAAAAAACCACAAAGTGAAAAATAACATTATTTTTGGAAGTCGGTGTCTATAACGCACAAAATTGGTACCTACCAAAAACACTTTATTTATTATAACAGAAGATCAATTATTAGTATTAACTTTCTGTTTTATATTTTCCGTTTCGCTGCGGGGCTACTATTTCTGTCTGCAGGGTCTAAGGTAACCCGTGTCGGGGTGCCCTAAGCTACCGAACTCGCTTCACTCGCTTTTGACCTAATTCATTGACCATAATTATCGAATTGCCCAACCGTTACGTAGCAATATTCATAATGACCAGACAATGTGATAATTATAGAAGCTTAAATCAGTATTCATCAAATTGCTCGATTTGACTTGAATTGATTTTTAATGTCCGGGCATTATATATGATGCACTGATTAATTACTTGGTCCATGACATATAAATATATAGTTTAAGTATAGTTTCTACCTCCTACTATTAAACGAGCAATATTTGTTTATATACAAGATAAAATTACAAATTTAAAAACCCCCGATTTTAATTTTTACTTCATGCTTTTAATACTATATAAAACATACCTAATAGCAGACACGCTTCAATCGAAAATCTATCGGAACACGTAATAATGACACAATATCTTAAAAAAAAAACCAGATTCAAAGAGTAAAATGCGAATAACTTTTGAACAGCTAAACCGATTTTATTCAAACATAGCTAAGAACACTCTCGACAAAGTCACCTTTCAAACAAAAAAAACTAAATCAAAATCGGTTCATACGTTTAGGCGCTATGATGAGACACACAGATACACAGCAACACACGTCAAACTTATAACACCCCTCTTTTTCCGTCGGGGGTTAATTATGTAATCACGTTCTCGAAAACGGCTCTAAGGAATTCGATAAATGAAGAGGTTTTCGGGGATAAAAAATTGATTTATCTAGGTCTCATATCTGGGGAAATTGGATTTGCTCAGATATGATTTGTTTTTTATTTTTTATTATTTGAATTGGATTTAACCCGAGCAGACCTCGATTACCCAGGTACTAATAATATAATGTTGGTTATATAACTTCGTGTGTACGTTCTCGAAAACGGCTCTAAGGAATTCGATAAATGAAGAGGTTTTCGGAGGTGAAAAATTTATTTATTTAGGTCTCATATCTGGGGAAATTGGATTTGCCGAAAAAACTAATTTCTATTTTCACCCGAGCAGACCTCGATCACCCAGGTACTAATAATATAATGTTGGTTATATAACTTCGTTGTATTATAATGTGCTTATGTTAAATTACGCGCAATTTCAACACGAGTTAGTAAAAGTCGTGTTCCACTCACTGGGCATTTCTTTTTGATGTGTTATATGCATAAGTTTATTTTTATAGGACCGTTTTGTTATACAACCTGGCTTTTTATTACCATTTAATTTTTTCCCGGTGTTAGGTCAGAACAAAACACGACTTATGCAAAAACCAACAAAAAAGCCGGTTTTTTTTTTTATTATTGATATGCTCACTTGACCAATATCTCACATGATGGTAAGCGATGAGATTATATATTATTATTTTTATATCGATTTTTAAATATTCGCGTAACAAAGCTAGGAACAAAATATTATGATAAAAAAATCAGACAGTATATATTAGTGTTTTTTATGTCTTCGTTTGTTTATATTTACATTTTATAAAAATAAAGTTATCGAAATAAAGATTTGGCACCATACACTAGCCCTGTCAGTCAAAGATAAATGATAGTTTTTTTTTTCAAAAACGTAGCAATAGAAAATAAATCAAGAAATGTAATAAAACCAGTGAAAAAGTGGTCTATCATCTGAATATTTTCAAAATATTATCTATTTATTGGGAGCAGTGGTGGCCCAGTGGTATCGGCCGCGACTTACAAGTTGTAGGTCGTGGGTTCGAGCCCAGGCAGGCGCTTTACTTTGTGTAAATTATTTCATCACCACTGCTCTCAAAAACGAAAGAAACAAAAAGAAAGGGCCCGCGTGGTGTGGCCCGTGTGGCGTGGTGAATAACATCGCATTCCCTCTCACAGAGAGGAGGCCTGTGTCCCAGCAGTGGGAACATTAATAGACTGATGATGATGATGATCTACTTGGTTGGATAGAGATTAAAGACTATATATAAAAATCTATATATATATAAAAACACAAATCGCTGACGTAGGCAAAACAACCGCCAAACTAAAGTAGAATTGGGCAGTCCACATCTGCCGCATGTCGCCACAGAATTGGGCAAAAGTAATCACTGACTGGATTCCGAATAACAGGAACCGGCGACGCGGTAGGCCCAGAAAGAGATGGCGTGACGAATTAGACGTCTATCTGAGGGGTTGACCAGATGTAGCAAGAGACAGGGAAAAATGGAAAGACAGAAGGGAGGCCTTTGCCCTGCAGTGGGGCATAACAGGCTCATAATAATAATAACATAAAAATCTCAAAAGTCTCAAAGCGTTATTATGCGTTTCGATGATACGTAGCCGTGAAATTCCATAGCAAAACTATAAATCAATAGTTTTAAAAGTCAATGTTAAGAGAACGTGAGCAAACTGATGAAAAAGCCTTGGTTTAGCATTTATGTTGTGACCGCGTGTGTTCAAATCGATTCTACCGTGTAGGCCATCACCTTTATCTTTTTTCACAGAAACTTTGGAACAGTTAGCCAGAACAATTGCTCAACTTGTACCAAGCGCAATTTCGGTCATGCATGGAGTACTGCTCTCATCTCTGGGACGGATCTGCCAAGTACCAGCTGGATGCACTAGAGACGATCGAAAAACGGGCCAAGAGGCTCATCGGCAATGTGTTACTGGTCGAGTCTAGGCTCCAGAGCCTTGAACATCGGCGCCAAGTTGCCAGTCTGTCAGTTTTTTACCCGACTGCCGAAGGAGGGTAATGTGTTTATCAGTCTATGTATGTATGTATGTATGTATATATGTATGTATGTATGTATGTATGTATGTATGTATGTAAGTATGTATGTATGTTTGTTCCTATGTGGCGTTCCAGAGACCTAACGCGTTGGCCGATTTTGATGATTCATACGTCAATCGATGCGTCTTAACCTTGCGAGTGTCATAGGCTACATTAAAATTGGAAAATAGAAAAATGGCGGCTTCTGGGCGCCATATTGTGGGGGGGCAATTTTCTTTTTTCTTCCGAACTCATCGTGTGGGGTATCAAAATAAAGGGTTTTAAGAGGTGATTTCAAAAATATATAACACTTATATATTTAAATGTACCTAATTCGAAAAAAATATTAACTAAAAAGTTACAAATAAAAAAGTTATATCAAAAATCAAAAAACCCGACTGCTTAAAAAGCGAACTAAAAAGACGTAAACAAGAAGAAAATCATGCTGTGCAGTCGGAGGATACATCTGGTTTTGGTCAGCCAGCTCGCGAATATGTATCCTCCGACTGCACAGCATGATTTTCTTCTTGTTTACGTCTTTTTAGTTCGCTTTTTAAGCAGTCGGGTTTTTTGATTTTTGATATAACTTTTTTTTATCGGTTACATTTTGGGGAGTGTGCGATGGAATTGCACGAACTAATTCCTCCTAGCCCGTTCCATCATCGGACTACCATACGTACGGCGATGCGTCATCGGTACATGGTGGACATCCCACCCATACGCTCGGAAACGTTTTGGAAATACTTTCATTATGCGTACAGCTAAGGAGTGGAATTCCCTGCCGGAGTGAAATACATTTCCTGATAGCTACAACCCGGGAGTATTTAAGTCAAGAGTGAATAGTTTTCTTCTAGGTAAGCGAGCTACATCGTCGACCACATCATCGCTTACTATCAAGTGAGATAGTTGTCAAGCGCGAGCCTACGAATAATAAAAATAGTTAATGCCTAGAATTGTTTTTCAAATATATATGCGCTAAAAGCTATGCAAAACGTTCATTTTTACAAGCTTTTATTTAACTTGCCATGTTAGTAAGTTAGTTACAGTGGGTCCAATCTTGAACTGAATTTTAAAACAGTTAGCCCAACCGATCGACCTGATATTTTGTATACACGTTTGGTTTTGAGTTTGGACTTACCTACGATATTATTACGACCACTTCCCTCTCACAGAGGGGTCGTGTCTCGCAGCAGAGGGAACATTATAGGTAATGCTTATCTGTAGTAGACAAAAAAAAACCGACCAAGTGCTAGTCGGACTCGCGCGCGGAGGGTTCCGTACCATTATCGCAAAAAACGGCAAAAAAAATCACGTTTGTTGTATGGGAGCCCCACTTAAATATTTATTTAATTCTGTGTTGTTATAGCGGCAACAGAAATACATCATCTGTGAAAATTTTAACTGTCTAGCTATCACGGTTCATGAGATACAGCCTGGTGACAGACAGACAGACGGATAGTGAAGTCTTAGTAATAGGGTCCCGTTTTTAACCTTTGGGTACGGAAACCTAACTAGTGCATACAGCATCCGTAACATTACATTCATAGGTATTCGAAATTCGAATATAGACCTTATTATCTCACACACAAAAGAATATACTCTAGCCAGACATAAAATTAGCACTACATAAAACTTATTATATCCTATCTCACTCTTAATTTGAAACCCTCAAAAAAATTATTATAAATTTAATTATAAATGACAAATAGTTTGGCGCCCAATATGCAATTCACAGGCGTACAAATTGATAGGTACCGAGTTTAGGCAGTCTTACTCTAGGCACCAATCTATACTGAACATCTGAAGATTTTGTTTTCTTGTTTGAACCGGCTAATTCTCTCTATCAGTCGGCTTTGGAAAACTTTTAATGGTCCAGTTTTTGGAGAAAGTTATGGGCTATTTAACATCACGCTACGAAACTTAACTCCTTAAGCCCCGAGCAAAAAGAAAAAAATTAGACAATAGCGGGGTGTCTGGCTGCTATAATTCAATTCTCTATTCGAATTCAAATAACGATTATGCGGCCAGTGACATCTGTTCATTTCGCTCCATAAATAAAAATAGACGCAATAATCAACACATTCGATCGACTGAGATAGAAACTTTTTATTGCGACCTTTGACAACTGTCATTTGTGACAGTTGAAAGTTCTTGTGGGCAGTAGCATTGATGTTAATATTTTTTTAATATAACATCAAGCCTGTATTTCCCCGAAAGGTTAAGCAGAGGTACCTACATTTTGCCATTTCTGTTTAATTAATAAACCATCAATCCCATCCATCATCCATCCGTCATATCTAGACTCAGGGCTGCTACTGAGCTAATCCAGATGGAAATACCCTAAAACACTTTGCCCGACCGGGATATTGAACCCAGGACTATATGATCAGCTGTAGCACACTGTGCATGCGACCACTAGACCACGAGGCAAATAAATTAATTCATTATTAAAAGAATATATAATTTATTGGACGAAAAAAATTATGGAATAGATGTGTTTGTTGTACAGAACTGACCTACGCATAGAAAGTTAATAAAAGACTTTCAGTTTTTAAAATACTTAGCATAAACATCTCGTTCCATAGAATATTCTTCTTTTTTACCTTTCCTCACGATTGAAGATCGTGGTTAAACCAAGAACATTCTCTTCATGTCAAGATGTAATCACCATTTTTAGGGTTCCGTACCCAAAGGGTAAAAACGGGACCCTATTACTAAGACTGCGCGGTACGTCTGTCTGTCACCAGGCTGTATCTCATGAACCGTGATAGCTAGACAGTTGTAATTTTCACAGATGATGTATTTCTGTTGCCGCTATAACAACAAATACTAAAAACAGAATAAAATAAATATTTAAGTGGGGCTCCCATACAACAAACGTGATTTTAATGCCGTTTTTTGTGATAATGGTACGGAACCAGTTTATCTGTATTATTCAGTCGCTTCTCTAAAAACCTCTCTTACTAGATAAAAAGTAGTTTTAACTCTAAGGCGCCTTTCTCACCGGTCGTTCGGTGTTTTACGTTTCTGTTCCGAATCTGTAAAGATGTAAACTATCGGTACAGAATGCATACATCGGTACCGGATTCTGAGGCCTAAGTGTAAAAAGTAAAAACTCGTTTTACTCACACTCAATCGCGTTAATGTTATCGCCAATTTGTATTGAAACTGGATAAGCGCCGTCTAGTGACGGCAAGGCAAAACCTGTTTTTTTTGTATACATTTTGACATAAGAGATCGTTTACGTTAACGCGATTGAGCGTGAGTAAAAACTCGCACTAAGAGCACGGGGTTCAGAAACGAAAACGCACCGAAAGCGACCCAGTGGGAAGGCACCTAAGTTGTTTCAATTATCTCTTATACAATTTTGACGCTCGACTGCCTTTTTGCAAAAACTTTTACTGAGTCATTCAAATGCCTTGTTACAGCTTCTTTGCTTTTATTATTCTGGCAAATTGATTCGCGATGTTCTATGTAGATAGTAGTGAATATAGATTTTTTATTTTTATTTTGTTATATTGTTGTTTGGTTTAGGTCTTTATCAAAGTGATGGCTACATTATTATTGACTTTTGTGAAAGTTGATGAAAATGGTGTGGGTAGTTCAAACTTTTATGATTACATTGGAATTAGAATAAACAACCAGATTCGGAGAAGTCCGCTATATATAATAAAATAATATTTATTAGCTATTAAAAATAAACGATTTACACAATGGAATAAAAGTAAAATTTCGAAATATAAAAACCCCCGGCACATTTTTATTTCATGCTACATAATTTATCTAGTACATAGTAGATACGCTTCGATCGGCAATGTATTGAACACGTAATTATGACACGATATCTTGCGAATACACCCCGATTCAAACAGTGAAACGCCCATAACTTTTGAACGGCTGAACCGATTTTATTCAAACATAGCTAGAATACTCTCGACAAAATCACCTTTCAAACAAAAACTAAATTAAAATCGGTTAACCCGTTTGGACGCTACGATGCCACAGACAGACACACAGATAAACAACAACACACGTCAAACTTATAACACCACTCTTTTTCCGTCGGGGGTTAAAAATAAATTTGATAGCACAGTGGAATAGTGGCCATCAACTAGGCCCAGCTTTACCTTGGTTTCCCAGGATTTAGAAAAAGGCCAATAGAGAGATAAAGATATCTTCATCGATCGGTAATATGTTTTTCGTAATATATCCTACATCATCATCATCAGACTTTTAATGTGCCCACTGCTGGGACACAGGCCTCCTCTGTGCAAGAGAGGGAACGGGCCTAATCCACCAAGCGGGCCCAGTGAGAGTTGGTGGATCACATGTCTTTGGTTCTAGGATATACCAGTTTCTTCGCAATGTTTTCCTTTACCGTTTTGAGTGCATTGGTGTTGAAATAATTTACACAAATTAGGTACCTGCCTGGGTTCGAACTCACAACCTAGGACACGTAAGTCGGGGTAGTTATCACAGGGCCACCATACCACTGCACCTATCCTACATCACACTAATATTATAAAGGTGTTTCGTCTGTGAGTGTGTTTGTATGTTTGTTACTTCTTCACGCTCAAACGGCTAGACGGATCTGGATGAAATTTGAAATAGATTATAGCCTGGAATAGCACATAGGATACTTTTCATCGCGGGAATATGTTTCCTCGGGATAAAATTCGACTTTCACGCGGGCGAAGCTGCTGGTATAAGCTATACCTACATACAAGTTTGTAAAAATATTTGTTTTTCTTGACATGACGTTAATGCCTAGTCATTTACCACAAACAAGCTATGTTACAGGGATCATACAAAACCTGCTTTGTGCACAACAAGAAACAACACAAAACAAGTAACAAACAATGTTTACAATTTCTACAAGACCATTGAAAATAACAACATAAGATTCTATGTCACTTTCCCCAATCTAAAGAACAGAAACAAAGTAATTTTGGAGTAAACCGTAAACCAGCAATTATTTTCGAAAGGGACAGTATAAATATAGTATAGAGCAACATTTTACTCGTTTAAAAATAGAATCCAAACCACGAAAGATGTGTATCGTTCATCATTTTACGTAATTTAATTGCTAATTTTACGAATTCGTTTGTCACGGTTACGACTTTCAATCGCATCAGTGAGTTCGAGCCCTTATGTAACGTGCTTTTTAGGGTTCCGCACCCAAAGGGTAAAAACGGGACCCTATTACTAAGACTCCGCGGTCCGTCTGTCTGTCTGTCCGTCTGTCACCAGGCTGTATCTCATGAACCGTGATAGCTAGACAGTTGAAATTTTCACAGATTATGTATTTCTGTTGCCGAAGTGGGGCCCATATAACAAACGTGATTTTTGTGCCGTTTTTTGCGATAATGGTACGGAACCCTTCGTGCGCGAGTCCGACTCGCACTTGGCCGGTTTATTTTTATTTATGATGGGTTTAGTCTAGGTCGGTGACAGAGACAGAGTCGACGATGGAGTGAGCTTACCCAGAAAAAGCCTGTTCACTCTAACTTTGAAGAGATTCGGGTTGTATGCGTTCGGTTTTTTATCTCTATCCAAAAATAATCCAGGCATTAGATATCCAAAAAATACACGATTGAAAAAATCTAGCTTTTGTTAGCGGCTTCGCTCGCGTTTTTGTTTTTCCTCGGCAACACTACGTTTTTCAGGGTTGAAAGGTCGTATAACCTATTCTGTACCCCTGGCAACGTGTATGCATTCGAGTAGTTAAGGCATAAACACAAACTCACATTCGATTTTATAATATTAGTTAAGGTTACTCTAACTTTTTTTAAACAATCTTTTCATGCAAACCAAACGTGGATGCAAAATGTCATATTAATCAGTTGAGGATAACTGCTTTAAAATTCAGTTGCAAGATTTGACCCGAACACACATACATTGCAAGGTAATAAAATGCTTGTAAAAAATACAGAAAAATATTTCTGATGTTGTCAAATTATGCGAGCAAAAATGTATTAAATACAACAGCATATTTTTATGATTGTAATATTTGCATATGTATATCTTCTCCAGTAACTATTATTATTTATTAATAATATGCAGAAGTGTCTCTTTTATAGCGGTTAGCGAAGATCTACGACATTCAATCTGGGGAAATTGATTTTCTAAATTGTACTTTTCGTACCCGCAGTTTTTATAGTTTCTCTTTCTTTTTAGACAGTTTTTACCTTATGCAACAGTCCCTACAAGTACCTATGTTTAGAGAGGCGGTGTGGTTGGGGGCAATGCTCGGTAAACTGCTGTAATATGGACATTTGATTGACCGATTAGGTTAATTTAGGATAAAAGGTTCTTTGATATCTTTTAGTATTATGTAACTGCAAAACACATGTGTGAGTACTATGTACCAACTGTAAATCTACCATTTACTGTACCTGTATGTCGCTGGTTGACGTGTGTGCCCTGGCAGTTGAGTGTGTCATGCTCTTTCCAATGTCTCCCCGGTGGTGGCACATTTGTGTTGGATCATTCGGTTCCCTTCATAATGGTTGAGCTGAGTGGTGCCAATCCATGCGTCATGTTCGTGAACGGGCGCCATCAGTTGGGACCTACTTATTGTATTTTTACTCTAGATGCTTTTACGTGCACCTCTTTTTATATCGTTCTCACATATAAGTATTTTTCCAACAAGAATGATGTAACCAAATAATTGTAATTAAAGTTTATGGAAAAAAGTGTTCGTGGAGTTTATTGCACAGTCTTCTCCATAAAGACCTACTGACGCTTGCGAATGTGCATCTAAATTCATATTTTAAATGACAATTCAAAAGTGCCTATACACGGATAGTTTTGTAAATAAAATATTTTTGATTTTGTTTATGAAATTTAATATTCTAGGTAAGTACAAGGTATCTGGTACAGCGGTTAATATTACACCTTTCAAGTTTGCGCGATTTGCATCAGATCAGGCACCATCATGTGCCTGCCTAGAAGCTCTACAGAAATGTCACTCGATCTCAGCCATGGCGATGGTTGAAATGCCAAAGAGGGATTGATCTCTTGACATTTCAATAGCGCTAAACAAAGTTTGCCGGGTTAGCTAGTAGGATATTTCTATCCCGGAAATATCGTCCCTTACGATAATTTTGGACATTCACTCGGGCGAAGCCACTGGCAGTAGCTAGTTCCATACATTTCTCCAATCGCTATTAGGACGCTTTCGCTGATAGATTTTCACTTATCTAGAACCCCTTGCCTCATGTTACTTGGGGTTAGCGTAATACGTTTTCTTCTTCAATTCTCGCCTGTAGCCCGTCACGCTATCATACACTTCATTTTCAAATCAAATCAAATCATTTTCGCAAACATGAGTACCATACATACTCGTACTTAACAAATTGTCAGCATGAAGAGATGTTAGGATACAAGATGATAGAACGTCATGTTTACCTTGGAAAATGGCATGCAAATATTAATAAAGAATACAAAACAAAATACTTAATATAATGTCATATTTAGTAATAATAAAGTATTCAAGTTAATGTCGTGCAAATGTCAGTAAAGTACAAGTCAAAATTATGCTTCTAGAATGTCAGAGTAAAATAATAAAAAGATATTAAAATAATAAATCAATTCAAAATAATCATTCTAGAATGTCAACGCAAAATTATTAAAAAAAGGTCAGGATATTAAAATATTTAATGTGTAAAATGCAAACGTCGTGCAAAATCGTGCAGATTTCAATAAATAATACTTTTCATATTTATCCATTTTCTTTTTGGTCTCCCGCTCCCCCTCTGCAGCATTATTTATATTCATTACTCTGGACTAAACGCATGTTACGTGACTAAACATTTTTTCCTTAATTTTTCCTTTCCTTTCCTTAGGGATCCGTACCCAAAGGGTAAAAACGGGACCCTATTACTAAGACTTCACTGTCCGTCTATCTGTCCGTCTGTCACCAGGCTGTATCTCATGAACCGTGATAGCTAGACAGGTGAAATTTTCACAGATGATGTATTTCTGTTGCCGCTATACAATAAACAGAATAAAATAAATATTTAAGTAGGGCTCCCATACAACGAAAGTAATTTTCTTGCCGTTTTTTGCGATAGTAGTACGGAACCCATCGTACGCGAGTCCGACTCGCACTTGGCCGATTTTTCAAACTTCGCAGACGGCTCTTTCTAGATTTATGAGAGCACCTGTATAATACTTGAATTTATGTAAAGATTTGACGACCTTCCTGAGGGCTCACGCGATTCGCTTTATATCAAATCGATAAGCAATTTTTTTTAAGTGAAATCGCAAGTACATACTATAAATGTCCAGACTATAAATTCCTCTTATATTATTCCTATTTGGCTCTGTATCATTATCTTCAATCTCATTATCTTCCTTCAATCATTAACTCCTTTTTTATCAATTGTTCAAGCCATCATCTCTCCAACTTATTTGACCATTTATTAGACTAACAATCGATAAACAAACGCGTTTTACCGAAATTTTAAACCATTGGTTACGTTAACTACGGATAAAAAAACTGGGCTAGCCGTTCTGCAAAGATTTATATCTCTTTTTAAAAGGGCGTTATAGTTTGATTTAATATTTATCGATTTGTTTGTAAAGCTTAGGTACTCTCCAGAGTTCTCAATGATTGCCGTAGCGTACTCCTTCTCAAAGCAATACTTACAACTTTACAGCACTCATTGTAAGCTGGTAAAAGTAGTCTTCAATTATTACCTGAAAATAAAAAGATACAATTTATTAATATATTGACGCTTTAATACGTGAATATCAATGTCCATTTTATCGCGTTGCGATTAACACTTGAATTTTCAACAAAAATACGGAATTTAAGTTGCATCGCACCATCAAGATGATCCCTAATTTAGAAAGTAACCTTCTAAATATACAACTTAATAAATGTAGTAAAAATATTTACCGTTTTGTAAATGACCCACCTGCATTGTGTTTTTATAAATTGGATACTATTATGTTTGGAATAACATAGGAAATATTTACCAAACACAGAAAATTACACGGTAATCAAATCTATTATTTTCGCCGTTTCGGAAACATACCAGGTAGACACTATAATCACTGATAACTGTAAATTACCTGCAATGCAACTAGCATCTTTATCCCAAGGATATAGAGTTCAAATTTGTCATCAAGCTATCAAAGAATCTTGTTAGTATAGTTCATTCTTTCTGGAACATGGATGGTGGAACTAAAAGTGTACTAGATACTGCCCAATCATCCATCATCATCTACGTAGCATTTTCCTTACTATGCTGGGGTCGCTTCCAGACGTATCGGGCTGAATTCCTGACCGCCACATCCGAGTTGGGTTAGGGTTACACATAACCCCCCCTCCGGTGGGTTCCCGCAATGTCGAGGCGGGGGGGCTCAGTAGCCGTGGCTTGGACAACCACGGTGAAGCGAAGAGGAACCCGAGGAGGGGCCGCTCGTCAGGGCTTTTGCCGACAAGCCGACGACGTAGCGGCCAATAAGTAGGTCGCGGTGCTGTATGGGCGGCATCGCAACTGAGGTGGGCCGCGATGTGGTATGGTAGGCATCGCGGCTGAGGGTTGGAGGCCGCGGCTGTGGGTTGGAGTCCGCGGCGGGAGAGGAGTGCCGGTATTACGGTGCGCCGCTCGCCCTACCCTCCGCGGCCTGCACGGGGTCGCCACCGTCTGATGGCGGACGCGGTGGGGCCGCAGGGGAGGAGGAGTGTCGGTATAGCGTTGGCCGCTCTCCCTATCTCCTGCGGCCAAAAAGTGGTAGGTGGCGGGGCCACAGTCCTGACCCGTCACAGGGTAACCAAGGGTGCCACATACGGGGTCGTCTGGCGCCCATGTGCCGGTATGGTTCCTGGGGTGGTCACGGCGTACAACGTGTTGTCGTACGCCGGTGACGGGAGTTACTTCCCAAAGGAGGGTCCGGTGACCGACAGCCGCGGCGCGTTCGCGGATGTATGCTTCCGCGTTTCTGTGTTCCCGCCATAAGCGGCAAAGTAGGACACCGTGGAGTTTTAGTGGGTTAGAGTCCCACATAACTGCGCTATCTCCCCGTGGTAGCTTAGTATGCATGAGCATTTCTCAATGCAAAAAAAAAAAAAGTGTTACACTATACAACTTTTAAAACTGGTTGTGATACCTTTCGGCTTTAGCCTACCTACTCGTAACGACTCTAAATTATCAACGAATAAATGGCGACACCACCTACACTTGTATCAGCATACCTACCTACACCATATCATCATCATATCAGCCGAAAGACGTCCACGGCTGGGCATAGGCCTCCCTCGAGCGTCGCCACATTGACCAGTCCCGTATGCGTCTCGCATCCAGCGGATCCCCGCAATCTTCACCAGGTTATCGGCCTTCCAACGTAACGTCTTCCAGTTCGCGGTCACCACTCCAAAGCTTTTCTGCCCCATCGACCATTCGTTCTGCGAGCAATGTGTCCTGCCCACTGCCACTTAAGTTTGGCAATTCTTCGGGCTATTTCGGTAACTCTGGTTCTCTTGCGCCCTTTGGGTGACTGTAAGCTTTCTGATCAGGCCCATTGTGAGCGGCCACATCTCAGAGACAAAGGTCATCCCTGGCAACACATACTGGTCACTTACGTCTTGAGACACTGTGGTAAGTTGGACGAGAAGATACCGCGCAACTTCCCGAACGCTGCCAAGCCGAGTCGGATTCGACGGTTGACCTCTTTCTCGAAGTTGGACCTACCCAACTGGATCGTTTGTCCCAGGTAGACATAGTCGTCCACAACTTCGAGTGTAGAGTCTTCGACCTTGATAGGAGTGGGTTAAACATGGGCATTCAACATCACCTTGGTTTTATGCATGTTCATTTTAAGGCCCTCTCTTTCGGAATATCTATCGAGGTCATCGAGCATTGTACTGAGCTCCTCCATGGTTTCAGCCATGACCACTTCATCATCGACAAACCGCAGGTGAGTGATGTACTCGCCATGACGTTGATGCCTAGCCCTCTCCAGTCCAGAACCTTGAAGAACTTCCTCAAGTGCAGCGGTGAACAGTTACGGAGACATGACATCTCCCTGTCTCACACCTCGATGCAGAAGGATAGGTTCCGATGTCCGATCCTGAAGTCAAACTGACATGGTGGCGTTATTGTGCAAACACTTCGATGTATTGCTAGTCGATTTGTCAACGTTGGAGAGACTGCAATACAACCCAAGTCTCGATCCATTCGAAGGCTTACTCGTATTCCACAAATGCTAAGCCTACGCATTACATACCTACGCACAGTCAAGAATCTGGCAAAAAGTATTGGAATTATGTATGTTCTTAATCTGACATATTTCAAGTTAAGCTAGCGACTATTTTGTACTATTTTCCTTCACGCACATAAGCAAATCATGAAATTAGTAAGATTAACAAACACAATCTTGGAAATTTTGATTGCTACGATTACCTAAGGGAAAATTCAAATTAGACTATCGTGATGCACGAGAAAGCTCTTGCTAAGATTGCACTATTATTTACTTAAATTGGTTTTTACACTATGCTGCGTAGAAACCCAGAGAAACCAGAGAAATGATACATGGACATGGAATATACAAAGATACATGGTCACCGGTTCTATGCCTGAATCTGCAGAAACTTTTAAGTTAAACACTGCGAGTTCAAAGGGTTCCAAAGTTTCAAAGGCCTGTTAAAATTTGGTAAAGGTTACGGGACAGTGAGCTAGACCATAGCTGGATATAGGTCATTGCTCCATAAGCTTGCTCAAAATTTGCTTGCCGAAGGTCCGAAGGCCTGGAGTAGACGATTCCTTCCTTCGACTGCGAAAAGTCAAGCATTGCTATCAAACTAACCTAGATGGAGTAGCCCTTGGGACAGATTGGATAATGATGGGGAAATCAAGGGCATCGGGAGCGGCAGTTATTTATGTAATTTGGGAGACAAAAGCAAAAGACTGTATGTATATTGTAAGAATTTATTAACGAAATAGCTTCTACCAGCGGCTTAGCCCACGTGGATGTCGAAAATTATCCCGAGGGAACATATTCCCGGGATAAAAAGTATCCTATGTGCTATTCCAGACTATAATCTATCTATGTGCCAAATTTCATCTAGATCCGTTCAGCGGTTCTGGCGTGAAGAAGTAACAAACATACAAACACATTCACAAATTTTCGCCTTTATAATATTAGTGTGATTAGCTTCTGCCCGCATCTTCGCCCGCGTAATAAGTGTTTTATCATCCCAAGGGAACACAAACTATTTTATGTCCTTCCCAGGGTCTCAAACTATCCAAATTTCATCTAAATCGGTACAGTAGAGCCAGAGATTACCCCCTACGAACTCACAAACATTACTTCTTTATAATATTAGTATAGATTAAGTTGAATTATTATTTGTTAGTTTGTCAGTGAAAACCGCGCTGCGCAGCAATGAGATAAGTTTTCGTCGGCCCTACCGCCCAAGTCGGTTAACTGTCGGCGGAAGTTATAATTTACACAATTACGCCAGCAAACACAGCCCCATACAGCTAAACGCTCATATTAACGCCTTTCTATAAACACTGTATGAAATTGAATCCACAAAAGAACAGCTTACCTACATGGTTACCATAGCTGAGTACTTACTAGTTAATTTAATTAACACTGTATTAGAATAAATGACACGGAATATTGGATTTTCTTTAATAGAAAGTCAAAGACAAAATATTGTCAAGTGTTGTCTTAGAAACTACACTGATGGAAACACTTTCAAATACTAAAAATTGTTTATTTGACAGTTACCCTGTACTTACTTCGAGACTTTGCATGAGTCTGTCAGTGTATAATTTTCGAAGTCTGGAAGGTCAATATTGTGCTGAAGTTATTAACATACTTGGATACTCAAGAGTAAGTACCTACCCAAGGATGCGCCAGAGACTAAAAAGGTATTGTTATTCTTCAGCAGCAGGCCCAGAAGTAGATAATAAAAGCGGCATAAGCTAAACCAGCGTTTCTTAACCTTTTTCAGTCCACGGACCCCTAGGAAATCAAACGCAATTTCAAGGACCCCCTTAATCATCACACATCACATCATCAGCCTATTAATGTTCCCACTGCTGGGACACAGGCCTCCTCTCTGTGAGAGGGAATGGGCCGTTATCCACCACGCGGGCACAGTGCGGGTTGGTGGATGTCACATGTCTTCGAATTTTTGGTTTTTGTAGGACATGCCGATGCCGTTTTCTCACGATGTTTTCCTTTAACGTTTTGAGAGCTGTGGTGATGAAATAATTTACACAAAGTAAAGCGCCTGCCTGGGCTCGAACCCACGACCTACAACTTGTAAGTCATCGCGGCCGATACCAATGGGCCACCACTACTCTTACCCCCAGGACCCCCTTAATAAAAAAACACAAACTTGATAAAGAGGATTCTTTATAAGTACGTTTTAAAGCTGAATTACAGGATATTTCTATTAATTGGTTTTCCTGTTCTGTTCTCAAGCCAGTGATATCAGTAACATCTGTATTAAAAGATGTATAGATGAGACTACGGACCCCCATACATATATTCGCGGATTCCCAAGGGTCCACGGACCACAGGTTAAGAAGCACTGAGCTAAACCATGATTGCATAACAACGCAAAAAGTCAAAAGTCACGGAGGAGCCCTTTGCCTTGCAGTAGGACGATACAGGCTAAAAATCATTACAATTCTTCCGATGTCCCTACTTTAATAGTTGCCACAGACAGACCTACTTGATTTATCTGTGGAAAGGCTTATACTTCATAAAATATAGCTTGATCTCTGCGACATATGTCAAACTGACGTATACGCTATTGTTAGCCTGTCAAGCGCTATTGTTACTCTATTGATACTGACAGCTGTCGCAGAGATCAAGCTATTTTTATGAAGTTTATATCTTACACCTAGAAGTTATTGCCAATCTGCGACTAGCCACTTACTATTTGAAACCGCAAATAGCAATAGATTAAAATAAAGAAAATAATTGCATAATCTACCATCAATATCTAGAATTAATAAGTCTTGCAACAGCAAAAGTATTTACTTTCATTAGAACGCATTTTTTAACGTGCTAGAAAAAACGCCGTGTTGAGACTTAGACGATAGGCTCGACCTGACCGCGATGCCACGAACATAACTTCTTTTTTTTGCATCATTATCGCATCGACGTGTCGTGCTTTTCTACGTACGGGCACAGATAATATAATACTAGCATACATATGCCTCAACCCATACAAAGAAACCGTGCCGACGAACTAGCGTTTTTCATCTGATTTTACCGAATACTTTTCGTAAATTAATCGCGTTCGGTTCCGTTCCACGGCGGTAGATAAATCACCATCTATATCCGTGGAACGGAACCGAACGCGATCGATGTACAAAAAGTAATCAGTATAATCAGTGCAGTACGTTGGTACGGTTTCTTTGTATGGGATGACACACCACTGGTACGGGCGACTTAAAAGCACTAGCAGACCGGATTAAAATTGAAACTGGAGCAGTTTTTACAAAAAAAACCACTCTTGAATGTCATTATGTCACTGACTCAAGGTATTTGTTGCAACTTGTACTTTATTGCATAATATCGGAATGCCATTAAAAACCGGTAATTGTTTTTTTACGATTTGGGCAAAAATTGGATTAAGAATCTAGGTTAGTACTAAATTTTACACAGTATTTCAAATATACTTATTTATTTTAAGCAGCGTAACACTAACCAGAAAAATTTGTAAAGCATTCCCATTCTTGCGAATCCTTGTAGGTTTTGAAGAAGGCCCCTGAACTTCCAATTCCATAAACAAAAAACAAATTAAAGCCATTTAATATCCGAACGACCTATAACCAGCCAGTGAAATCACAAGCACTGACGTAACAGCACCAAAAAAAAACAAAACTTGACAAGTAGGCCAGCATCGTTCCACATGACACTGAACAAAAGGCAAAGGCGAGTGAAAGAAGGCCGAGAGGCAAAGACATCGACACACAGAGCCAATTCGGAACATGTTCGGAAGTATGACAGTGACATAATCGAAACTGTTACGTGGTCTTATGCAACGAACGAGGTTTGAAAATGGAATGACTCGCTAATAACTGTCGTTCTGTTGTTTATTTTTAGAGAAATAATTGATGCCTGTATGATTAGAATGTCATGTGTGTGTATTGATTACGAACCTAAATAGATTACCTACGAAATTATTAGAAAAGTTTTAAGGCAAAAAACTAGTTGATGTGATTCCTTTTACGCTATTGCTGCACCTTTTTAAGCTACAACCCTTGAATGTAAAATATCATGATTCAATGCTATTACCAACAAAAATATCACGACCTATTCATAGGTAAGCTGCTGGAAGAATTTTCTCTAGAAATAAGCAGCGCCTTTGTACTCTTCTACCTTTATATATATTTTATCTTTTAATTGTTTTGTGTCTTTTAAATCTTTTAACTGTATTAAGGGTCAAAAACTCAGTCACACTCGACCAAAACAGAAGCGCCAATTGTTTTTTAGTCAGAAGAATTTCAACTCTTCACGGTTAGTCGATATAATCTATACTTTAATTGAAAAGTGTAACACTATATCCCTTTGTAGACTGGATGTCAGACTTTCGGGTTTCTAACTACATTTAACGACTTTGAATGAACCTAGTTAGATGGGGGTACTCCAATGAACCACAGTGCGATTGCGGAGCCAGGTCCCAAACAATGCCTCACCTTTTGTCGTGCTCTCTGTGCAACAACACCTGCACCTTAAAAGACCTTTGTGAGGCAAATGATAACGCTGTTGGCGTGGCTGAGTACTGGTCAAAACATATTTAAATTTGGAATCATCGAAATGACAGCCGGGTCTAAGGCAGGCTTAATATACCGTGCTGTCCATGGTACGGACAGACCCCTCCCCCCTATATTAAGGATAGTCAGCTATCCACGGACCGACCTATGTGGGATAATGTTAAAGATCGACCCGTACAGCTGTTATTATTTACCAAAAAAACCTTACTAGGTAACCCATTTTTAACCTTTAACTGCTGACGTGGGGGCCGCTCAGGCCTAACTGAAGTAATAATTTCGAATTACTTCCTTTAAGCGACGCATATTGTGCTTCTAGTAGCTTCAAGTTTAGTCACTTAGAGGCTACGAGTATTTACAAAATGTTTTGTTGGCCTTCGTGACCCTACGTCAGTATTTACGTAACTTTAGGTTCAAATTTTATCTTTTTTTGCCGTAGTTGATTGAGTAACCTAAAATGAAACCCATTCTTCTTCAGAAAGCTTCAGAGGAAGTCTACAAACACATGTTATTTGTGTTAAAAACATGTATGCCTTGCGTATTGCAAACGAAATATAGGAGTAATTTGTGCAAATTGGTGTCTTGCAGTTTTTTTTTCTGCTTGTAGTACGAAAGTTGATTATTGTAGAGTTTATTAGAGAGACTATTGAAGTTTTATAATATAAATTATATTGTTCACTTTGTTTAACATTTTAAGATATACAGATTGAGTTCTGATTCCAAGAAATGTTAACTCTACTTTAATATTTTCAAAAATAAATCTCATTTAAATATAAAATGTGAGACAATTCAGTTTGTTTTATTAATATATGCGTATTTAACAAAGTTATTAATTATCTATAACAATCAATCTAGAATATATATATAGAATCCTTTTTTTTTTTTTTGGAAGTCACCTAATGACTTCTCCCGCTCTGGGTGAAGCGGGAGGGCGTATCAGACTTTTACTGACTAAAACCCACCCGTGTTCCTTCAGTTGCTTGTGCCAGGGCCGCGGTAACCCTCTTTCAAATTTATCCGCGACCCAACAATCAAGCATCTGGATTCGTTAAAAATATCACTAAGGTAAGGGCCTCACAAGCCCCCACGTCAGTTCTTACGTAAACTAAAATCACGTCAGTAGGTAAAGGTTAACAAAGAACTACCTACTTACTCAAGCACTAATTCTCAAACCACTCAAAGTATCTTCGTCCGATCGATGTCAAGCGTACGTTTCCCAGTGCAACGCAATTCACGCAATAGGTATAAATCGCGAGATACCTCCATTGCTTGCGCAACAGCCACTTTCACTAGCGCTAGCCCGCGTACCGGCGCAGGCGCTTGTCAAATAATAGAAATGTAGCGTGTGAACTGTGAAATAATACAAGGTACAACTAAAATTAAGTGGTCTATTTTTAGGGTTCCGTACCTACCCAAAGGGTAAAAACGGGACCCTATTACTAAGACACCGCGGTCCGTCTGTTTGTCTGTCACCAGGCTATATCTCATGAACCGTTATAGCTAGACAGTTGAAATTTTCACAGATTATGTATTTCTATTGCCGCTATAACAACAAAATATCTCACACACATCTTGTTTTATTCAATTTTAACATCGACCCGTCCTTGTTGAAAGACCCTTTATATACAACCTATGTGTCAGGTTTTAGGTATCAGAAAACACAGACTCCAACAGGGAATTACACTCCTAGCCTCCTAGCCGTACTCACAACACAATGGAAGTATTTTTTCTTTTTTTTTAATCTTCTCGCGTTTGACCACCTTATGGTAAGCGATGATGTGGTCGACGGTGAAGCACGTTTGCCTAGAAGTAACCTATTCACTCTTGACTTAAAGACCCAAAACATTTAATAGCTTTAAGTAGAAAGATGAGTATAGGTACTTAATATCCATCACCAAGAAATGTGATGATCCAATAAATTAATAAGGGAGAAACATGTGACAATATATATGTATATACCCGTAGATAGGTATACCCGGGTAAATAACTTAGTAGGATACGGCTATTGAAAGAAAGAATGAAAATTGATGTTAGTTTTATAACCTTGGCCTAGGGCAAAGCCCAAGAAACGCATTAAAAACTTATAAGATATTACAAAATAAAGTCATTAACATTATAAATAATTCTGCATAATCACGTCATTAGTGTTTCAAAAAGAAATAAACTAATCAAATGCCGTAAAAATGACACACTCATCCGTAATGCATTCGCCATCTTGGTTTTTTACAAATGGCGTTACATAAACGTCAAATCAAAGGGATATTAGCGTGTAATGTGTATGATTACATGGCGAGTGAAGAAAAGTGGCGCCATTAGACTAATAGATGCGTGATACATCACTCTCACTTGTGGAAGTGATGTTTTATTTATCAAAACATACTTTGGTACCGTCGAATCCGACTCGGCTGGGCAGCGTTCGGGAAGTTGCGCGGTATCTTCTTCTTCTTCTTCTTGTTGTCGTCCAACATACCACAGTGTCTCAAGACGAAAGTCTATGACCAGTGTGTGTTGCCAGTGATGACATATGGCTCTGAGACGTGGTCGCTTACAATGGGCCTTATCAGAAAGCTTACAGTCACCCAAAGGGCAATGGAGAGGGCTATACTCGGAGATGCCTTGCGTGATCGAATCAGAAATGAAGACATCCGCAAGAGAACCAAAGTTACCGATATAGGCCGAAAGATTGGCAAACTTAAGTGGCACTGGGCCGGGCACATTGCTCGCAGCACGGATGGCCGATGGGGCAGAAAGGTTCTGAAGTGGCGATCGCGAACCGGAAGACGTTGCGTTGGAAGGCCTCTCACCAGGTGGACCGATGACCTGGTGAAGGTTGCGAGGATCCGCTGGTTTCGAGTCGCACGTGACCGGTCAATGTGTCGCCTGGGGGAGGCCTATGTCCAGCAGTGGTCGTCTTTCGGCTGATATGATGATACACTTTGGTACAGCTTCTCTATGACCAGAGGCAACAGGAGTTAGTAGCTAATGACCTAAGTAATTAATAAAAATCTTGAAATTATTTCTTTATTGTCAGGCTATGCATTGAACCAATGGTTTAACCACTGCAGTCAAGCTGTTTAACTTGGGGTTACAGACCGGGGGTAACATATGTCTTTTTTCCATCAATACAGAAGAATAAAGTTTGTATGAAAGATGGTTATTTTTGTCGATGGGAAATCCCATGGCTTGTTTTTGGATAACAAGCGACTGTGGCAATCGACCAATCCACACTGGGCTCGCGTGGTGGATTGAGGTTCATTCCCTCTCTCACAGAGAGATGAGGTCGATCATCCCCAGACAAACCACTGACAGACCTCCAGAGTGGCACCGATGTGTCAAAAAATTGCTAAAAGAATAGCAGCCAAACTCGGGGTCTTTATGTCAACCTCAAACTTATAACACCCCTTTTTTTCTGTAGATGGTTTCTTTATTTCTGTGGATAAGGTAGGTATTGGCCGAACAGACACTTTGTCTCGATTCTTCATAGGTATATGATAGCTACAGTCAGTTTGAAATGTGCTGCCTAATGACTTCTATTATTATTATTTTACCAACTTATTATAGATGTTAATTATATTCTGTTCATTGTATTATGACTGATATGACACCATGGTATGCGCACCTAATGCGTATTTCAGAGCTACGGCACAACAAAAATCGAAAGTTATAATACGATTGAGAGGTTGATTGATCTTATTATTGTAGATCTCGCTATAGTGTTGCACGAATTGTAAAAAAAATAATTCTACACTCTCTAAAACTGGATCTTATTGCACAACTTTAAGGTTTACGTATTTTTACTTTAAATATAAAATTAATTAAATAAGTTAATAAACCTTCCTGTGAAGTTGATTTTCTTTGATATTTTAGTGTTCCTGCATGTTACTAACAAAGTTTGCAAGTAACTAACACCCTATCTATGAGCCTTGATGCCTAACAATAAAATATTTATATTTTATTTATTTATTAAAAATAGGCGAGTTGGCATCCTGTTAAATTTTAGAAGCAGTTGACGTCTGTCTTGGAAAAGGTTAGGCAGGTTTATTGTTTTTTAACCCCCGACGGAAAAAGAGGGGTGTTATAAGTTTGACGTGTGTTGCTGTGTATATGTGTATCTGTCTGTGGCATCATAGCGCCTAAACGGATGAACCGTTGATTTTGTTTCCGTTTTTTGCGATAATGGTACGGAACCCTTCGAGCGCGAGTCCGACTCGCACTTGGCCGGTTTTCTTTATTTTCTTTCTTTCAGTCATACTATAAACAAATGTATAGATAGTTCAACACATATTTGCCCGCGGCGCTATGGGTGGGTAAGCATGTGTGGGTGGTTTTTTGCTCGGACGACGACTGCCGCGGCACTGTCACACAAATGCAAAATGCATAATTACAAGCGCACATGGCGCCACGCGCACAGATGAGTTGAACTATGTATACTATTTTATATCTTTGTGCTATCTAGGGAACATCATCAGTACATAACAACACCAGTATCATAAAACCTTGTTAATATTGATGAGCAGTCATTATCAATTCAGAAACCCACAAAAGCAGGTATCAATCAAACGTACCGTTTTCTAATTTACTGTACCTGATATGTAAATTATAAATGTTGACAGTCATAAAACTTTTAATGATGGAAATAAAAGCATACTGGGAGGGCTTTTCAAGTTGGACCGGTCAAAAAGAGGTAGTTGGCATACCTAGATGACGCCTACACATAAGCCAATATAATTAATTGATAATAAATTACTTAGCAGAGTAATAAAAGGAGAAAATGTGAAAGATAAATGTGCTTCCTGTGTTTTTGATACGTATACGGATAATAGGGATGTTTCCTGTGTAGAAAAATGATAATTATATTTAGTCCGTCAGTGAGATTATCAAATAATATTAGACACGTATTTTTTTATTTACCAAATCAATAAAAATTACAAAGATAAAGCGCATCAAAGTTCAGGAGTGGGGGCTTGTGACGTCACTAAGGCAGTATAAAGTGTACTAGCGGCGTGACTTTTCACGATTATTCAACGCATTATATCGTCGTCACTTTATGTTTATGTGTCCAATATTTTTTATTAATCTAGCTGACGGACAAAAAATCAATTTTCAGTAAACTACCCTATTATACAATAAATTATAGACAAAGTTTGCGAGATAGAGATCTTTTTTGAGTACAATGGCATTTGAATACCAGTATATATGGAGCGGCTTCCTATCCGACTTCCACAAACAAGTAAGTGGGTGGGATATTTACCTATTATTATTTGAAGTGTTTAAACTGCCTATAAAGGGTCTTTCAACAAGGACGGGTCGATGTTAAAATTGAATAAAACAAGATGTGTGTGAGATATTAACGAAATATATTTTTATTTAAAAGGCCCATTTATGTCAGTCATTAAAAATTGGACCTCTCGGATTCGTGCCACCATACGAAGCCGCGGCGGACATTTGAACGATGTCATATTCCATCCATAATGGCATAAATGGGCCTTTTAAATAAAAAATAAATTTCGTTAATATCTCACACACATCTTGTTTTATTCAATTTTAACATCGACCCGTCCTTGTTGAAAGACCCTTTATAAACCAATTGACTGAAATAAATGTTATTTATCATTGACAACAAACAATCATGCGTCATCATCTGCCCGCCCTTGTCCCAAGTTACATGGAGTCGGTTCAACACGTTTTCATCTTCCATACCGTCCTGTCCCCTGCCACGCTATCGCTGACTCCCTTTTCTTTCATATCACTCCTCACACAGTCCATCCATCTTTTATTTGGCCTTCCTAACCGTCTCCGCCCATCCACATTTATATTCAACAAACAAGCATATGTACTCAATCAATGTAAATATTTAATTAGACAAACAAACATTAAACTTAACCATACGGAAATCGACATCAAACTACATCAAGGATACGTCAAAAAAACTGTTTGAAATAAATAAAAAGAAGTCAACAGAGAACAAATCAATATCAAAACTATTAAAATTAGTGACCTCCCTGATGGTGCAACGCAATTTGGCTATGGAGGGTAGAGGTAAAGAGAACGATCTATGTGTATGAAAAAGTGTCCGTGAAAATGTACTAAGTAAAGGTCGTCTGTGGAATGCGTTGCCGAACCAAATCAAACATGCCCAATCCTTGCATGTGTTCAAAAAGACTCGTGAGGGAGCATTACCTGTCGCTGTGATTATGAATTGATTGTCATCATTTTATTTATTGCCTTTATATTTTAGTATGTATGTATTTATGTATATATTAAATAGCATATGTATGTATCTGCATATCTTTTATACTATATTTTTTTAACACTGGTATTGTCACGCCAATAACAGCCCCACTTCGTTTCCAGCAATTACTGTCCATACCAGGAGATCGCGGAATGCGATAAGGCCTCCCGTTGTATGTGGTTTAGTATTAATTTTCCTTTATAAATGTAACTTATGGTGTACAATAAAGTATATAATAAATAATTATAGGTTGCCGCCGGGTAAATTTTTGTAACAATTTTTTAAATAATATTTTTTTTTTTCTTTGGGACAATCCCACCGCACCATTCCCAATCCACTGCAACTCCTAAGAGCCAGAATCAAGAGTGGCGACCACCAGAAAAGCGCCGAGGCAACGAAGCTTCACGAAGTCTCGGTAAATGAATTTAACTCACAGGACATGGTAACTTTAAAAGTAAATTATTTTCCTTCAAGTTTGTTGCCTCGCTTTTTTGTTAATGTTCTACATCTGACTCCGAATATATACAATCTGCACATCATATGTTATGGGAGTGTATTCTTTGGCAGAATGAACGCAATATTATGTTGGGTAATGTACAGGCTGCATCCGGAGATATATATTATACGGACCTTGTGCGTTCAAGCGTTTTTGCCATACCTATTATTGGAATCAAATATACAAGCTCACAATGTTAGGACCCATTATTAATAATGTTAAAGGAGATGTTTCATTTTTGTATGGGACTCCGGCCATAACCTGTACCTTTAAGGAAAGCTGGGAAACTAACCCCTGAATAGAATAAAGTAACATTTTTTCCACAATATCCAATGTTTTTTAGGTACATTAGTAAAAAATAATAATGTTTGACGTTTATCGTGACAACTATTTGACAGCCATGGGAGGTTTTGGTTTTGACGTTTAGGTAACTTATAAAGTGATGTGACACTCAGTAGTCAAACAAAATGTCATTTTGAATTATTCGTTCAGAAGTATACTTCAGAGGAGTAAAATAAATATATTTTTAACGATGAAATCATCGCACTTGCTTTTATATTAGTCGTAAAAGATGTTTATGAGAATAATAGTCATTTATACTAGTACAAGAACACTTACCTTTCATATTTAACATCTACTTTATTTTTGCTTTGATGTGACATGATTTCAGAACGAAATCGAAATGACAACTATGAGAGACGCCATGTTGAATAGATTATGGCAATAATTGAAAAACTATTACTTTTTGTACGCAAGAAATCAGGCTTAAATTCAAGAAAGAATATTTTTCCTGAATTCGTGGGTATTTTTCCACTTTTTTGATAAATGTACATCTCATGGCCGAAAATGATACATCTCCTTTAATCCGTCGTGTTAAAAACAGACTATATTGCTGATATTTTAAAAATATTTTTACATTTCGACACATAAGAACAGTTTTTGAGCGCGCGAAACACACAATAACTGTGGGATACAAAGGTAATGAAGCCGCGAGTAAACGCTAGATTATTCTAAAGCTAACCTGAGTAAGTCCAAGCCTGTAGCTGGTGACGTCCAGGTCTAAAGTCAGCAGCATGTCGTCCACTATCTGTCGGTCGGAGAGGGCTGGCTGCTGAACTGTGTCCGAGTCTTCGCTTTCTGATGTGGCTAGAAGGCGGTACCTGGGGAGATGAGTTTGTTTAAGTATATATCGCAAGGTTGGTTGAAGATTATCAAGGATCTATCGCCAAAGTGAGATTCTATCACTGAAAGTTCTATCATGTGTCAAAATATATAGAATTGACCACGTGACTTGTAGGTAGCGCAAATTAATCCCAACAAAACTTGACGTTTTGACAAAGACGTTTTGGCTTTAGCTTTCAATTTAACAAGCTCGTCTGTTTTGAAAAATAGGGTAGTTTACTGAAAATTTGTTTTTTGTCCGTCAGGTACATTAATAAAAATATTGGATACGTACTTTTTTTGACACGTAAACTATGTGACGACGATGTAATGCGTTGAAATATCGTGTGACGTCACGCCGCTAGTACACTTTATTCTGCCTTAGTGACGCACAAGCCCCCGTTCCTGAACTATGATGCGCTTTGTAATTTATAATTGATTTGGTAAAGCAAAAAATACGTGTCCCAATATTATTTAATAATCTCACTGACGGACTAAATAAAATTATCATTTTTCTACACAGGAAACATCCCTATGTCACGGGGTCTCATTGCTAAGAAAGAAAATTTTGTTCAAATAAATCTCACTAGATGGCGCGATATGCACCTCGGTATCCACCTATCTGTTATTGAATGTTCGTAAAATTAACATTTTCTGGAATTGAACACAAAAATTGTATGTTCTTGTTTAATTAACTCTCCTAAGTACAAAATTATGGAATATTGGGCTCTTAATTCACATTTAAAAGATTATTAGACGGATTATTTAAAATTGATGCCAATAGATGGCGCATTTTTAAATTTCTGAGGCATTCCACTCGATTGTTAAAGTTTGCATTTTAACACATTTTGGTGCAAAAAAAAACTGTAAAAACGTGCAAATAAATACTAGAAAACAAACCTACACTGTATTTAAAGAAAAAAACATTCACGAACCTAGTAAACCCTTTTACTTGCAAGTCGCTGCTAACACCATCTATATATCACCGTAAAACAGAACCGAATGCGTTCGATGTACAAAAAATTGCCAGAATAAGCAGTCGAAAAACGCCAGTTACGTCGGCACGGTTTCTTTGTATGGGATGAGGTATCTGTATGCTAGTATTATATTATCTGTGCCTATGTTAAAAAAAACGGTAAAGTATGACGCGTAGTGTCCATCTTACCTGCGCGCAAATTCAGATAACGGCATATGTTCTGGGAAGCCCTGTTTGTACAATCTCGCTGCATCCAACAGTTGGAAACCACGATACTGGGGACAAATACATTTGAATTAATTATACAGTTTTATATTTATTTTTGCTTGCGCTTGACCACTATACCACCTGACGGTAATCGATGATGTGGTCGAAGTAAGCGAAGACTCGTACCATTCTGATTGCAGAGCTAGAGTAGAGAACACTCCTGTATTTTGCAGAATATGGAAAGTTTTGTAAAGAGCCTTTACGGTTTATATAAACTGTCTTATTTTGGCTATCAACTAAGCCACCATTCTTGGGGAGTGTATCTGTTCATCGGCATAGCGACGTAGTGTGTCCACTGTGTCCAGCAGTAAGTCTGTTAGTTACCTGTGATCGTAACAGCGGCACGTTGACGTCGTCCGCGACGTCAGTGGGCTGGTTGGTCAGTAGACAGCACACAAAGTGCACGCCCGCGGTGCCGCAACGACGTAGTGTGTCCACAATGCCATCTGCGACGAATTTGGCTTGCAATGCTGTTGAGCGACGCTTCATGCCCGCTGTGCCTGGAATTAAAGTTAGTATTAACACTGATCTGAACATAATCTGGTTAGCTACAGTTACCAACACTTACAAGCAAATAATTGTTTTTGCTATCAAATAGCATCAGTAGCAGAATTGGGTTCCCAATGAAGCTCACATCGTGACGCGCTTTTGTAGATAGCAAAACAATACAATACGATAAACTGTATTTATCTACACTCACAACGTAATGGTCCAAAAATGAATTAAAAAAATATTGTATAAACACGTACTTTATATTCGTGTACAGGTAAAATTTTAAAAAGAAAACCATTACACTGCAACATTTTCCTTCTTCTTTTTAATTTTTATAGCACACTTCTACTTTTTAATTTATTGGCGCTTATGGGCTCATTGCTCATTGAATTAATGTAGAAAAGTAGTGTCATTGTCTATGGAGGCGCGCGCTGCGCAGTCATGCGCAATGAGAATCTAAATTGCCCGCCATACCACAGATATTTTCCGTTTCCACTTTTGTTTTATTTCAACTGTATGAGTGAAGATAAAATAGTGTATGCGGCATATAATTAGGTATTAAAACACTCGCGTGTTATTATTATCACATTCGTCTTCGCCTCATGTGATAAACCCACGGTCGTGTTTTAATAATCCCTATTATATGACCATTGCATAAACTACTATTATAGTTCTCGCCAAACTTCTTGGCCGCCCTGAAGTTGGTTACAATAGTTGCGCAGTAATAAATCTCATACAAAAACAGCACCAATTCGTGCCTTGCGCATCGGCAGATACACACAAATCACAAAAATCCCTAAAATTTACACATTTAAGTAAGAGAATTCCAGTAGACGCAGCGTGTTAGAGCCCGCTAAACCCCAGCTGCACCTAGCGGGTTCGCATATACCTCGCAATGCGCACAAAACTATATAGAAACGCTAAATTACCAGAGGTGAGAGTTCGTCGAATAGAGCTGGCTCGTCTCAGTGTGGACGCGTCTCCGACTGCAGCCGACCAGGCGCTGATGCCGCAAGCTCCGCGCGCCCAGGACGACAGGCGACCAATCTCCTCACTAGGAATAAGTATTAAGTAAACATTATGTTTAAAACAAGATTTTTGAACTGAAAGGTACTAGGTAACAGTTATTTATGCTACAAGTGCGGAAGGTAGGTGATTCCCGATGAGTGAATTAATCGACACGAGTCGGGAATCATCTTACGTACGTGTATCATACAACATTTTACTATGCATTGTGCGAGGAAATAAAAAAATATATCTGAACCAAGCAAGACATTAATAAAATGTTGGGCTTATTCAAACGCGCTCAGCATAATTATCCACAGATTAACTAATTGTTTCTCGGGCATATCTACTGCGCATGTGCAAATAGCTGTCACGTCGTAACGCAAAAAGGCACGAGCAAAATATAAGTTCTTCCAAACATATTTAATGAATATTTAAAAAATTTTTTGTTGATCAAATCTAAATCTAGAGTAATTAAAATCGCCTTTAATGAAGTATTAGTTATATTTTACCTTTTATATGAATGATAATGCAACTAAATTTTAAAGCAGTTATACAGTTACTCACCGATTAAGATGAAATTTTGCATACACGTTTCACTGACGGATGTAATACATGGTAAGCTAAGTGACGTCATTCTAAATCCAATATGGCAAACGGCCTAAGATGGCGGACTAGTTATTTTTTGTGCACTGCCATTATATGCGTATCAAATGAAAGGGTTTTCTGAGAAAAATTCGAAAAAAGCTTTATTTTTATTTTTTTTTTAAATTTTTTAATAGAATAGAATATACTTTAATGTACACCAAAAAGATTTTTTTTTTTTATTTCATTAAATTTGTTTGCGCTTTAAAAATAGTAGAAAAAAGAACAATTCGACATCTTGAACTTATAAATTGTGTCTTCATTTAGCGAATACAATGTAGGATATTACTTACTTTTGGCTTTCTTGTAGTAACGTCAATGATTTCTTGGTAACGGGATTCTCTCGGCTCGCTTTCACCCAGCCAGTAACATCGTATAGGACCGGGTTGGTGCCCTGAAATAATATTAAGTTTAGCAGTTTTCTTTACATTTAAAAAGTTCAAGTCAGCAAAGGACGTAACTAGCCTAGAAAAAGAATAGAAACTCCTTCTTTGTAAATTGAACCTCAAAATACTCCAAATAAGCTTCAATCTGACTTTTAAGTGTTGCCTGACATGCGATGCTTTCTGTCAGTTTAGTCTACGAAATTAAAAATCACAGTATAGATACGACTCTTCGTCTACATAGCAATTAGAACCTTGCGCCTCTAAAAATTACGGTTAATTTGGTAAAATATTCCAGCAAGAACTACCTGGTATGTTGCTTCCTCTTCGTTTACTAGACATTGTAATTAGAACCTTACATCACTACGAATAAAGTTCAATTTCACCTGTAAGTGCTGCAGCACAAACTGCCTGGCATGAGGCGCTTTCTTGATGAGATAGTGCGTGTGATTGGGTGCTCCGTAGTGAGTCATCACTCGCTCTAAGAATGTGTCGTCTGAGGAACCGGGGTACATGGACTCTTCGTCTAAAAGCCTGTGGGAACAAATAATGAATTAATAAACAGTAAAAGCAGTCCATATCTCGAAAATCAGTTGATTTAGATGCATTTTGGGTTTTCACTAATATTTCAACTAAGGCCGGTTTCTCACCGCTAAATTATCGCAGAACTATTGTGACAAATTGTCAAGTACACGTTATCTGCTGTGATTGTTTTAATGAATTTTAAACAGCCAATCACAGCAGATAACCGGCGATTATTGGTCGATTACGTTAACAGCCCGATAATCGAGTGTTGAGAAACCGGGGGTAAGAGTTACTCAGGTCACTTCTGTATTGTTAATCTTGATAATACTACAATATTCATTTCTTCTGACAAGACCAATATTTAGATATCAAGCCACATAAAAGCGATTTGCTTAACGCCACGTTCGTCGTGTGACCCGTTTGGCTCTGTGCTAAGGCGGAGCGGTGTGATCACGATCAGGCGGTTTAAGGCGAACGCGCACCTAGATGCACAGCAGGAGCCTCACGCACCGCACGAACCGCAGTCATCGCATTTTATAAATCTTTATATGACGTCGTATGCAGCCTCGCGCACCTATCCGCGCCGCACGAGCCACAATTTAGCAAAATGCTGTAGGTATACGGATTCCACCAGCGCGTGCGGATGACGTCATCAGATTCGGCGCGTTCGATGCTTGCGGCGAGTGCGGTGCGGGCGGCGCGGACACGTCGTCCGTATCCGTATAGAAAATATTGATATAATAAGATGTACAGAAGTGGTTACGTTGCGTTCGGCGCGGATAGCGCGGGGCTTTGAGAAAATGCGATGACTGCGGCGCGTGCGGCTCCTGCGGTGCGTCTAGGTGCGAGTTCAACTTTACTCTCTAGATGCTCGGTACAGACGTAGGCTTAAATATGACTGTCTTTAATTTCTGTAATCATTGACATTCCGTAGTATACACCAGTAGACATCTTGGCTGATTAAAACGATATAAATATTATTATTCTTACCATAGTAATCCCCTTCGATCGCATTCTCGAAGATCAGCTTGAGAGCTTCGTACGATTGTGTTCTGTGGTGCTTTGTCTAGCAGTTCCACCATCGGTCCAGGGTTCACTGTCTCTGATAACCAGTCTGAAATAAACGAACAGAATATTAGTTTTGACAATCTATATATATAAAAGAACGAAACTGACTGACTGACTGACTGATCGATCAACGCACAGCCAAAACCACTAGGCCTAGAAGCATGAAATTTGGCAGAAAGGTTCCTCGAGTGACGTAAGTGAGCACTAAGAAAGGATTTTTGGAAATTCCACCCCTAAGGGGGTAAAAAGGGGGTTGAAAGTTTGTATGTAATTTCTACAGTTTGGAAGGTGAAACATCTGAAATTGTAGGTTTACACTCTTGATTAATAAAAAAAACAATGAGTTTAATAATTTCCGGAAATGCCATCCCTAAGGGGGTAAAAAGGGGGTTGAAAGTTTGTATGAAATATTTACAGTTTGTAAGTTGAAGACGTGAAATTTTAGATTTATGCTCATGGTTGAAAAATGAATTAATGTATTTATTGGTTTTTGGAAATTCCACCCCTAAGAGGGTAAAAAGGGGGTTGAAAGTTTGTATGTAATTTCTACAGTTTGTAAGTTGGACACGTAAAACTTTAGATTTACGCTCTTGGTTGATAAGAAGAATTAATGTATTTATTGGTTTTTGGAAATTCCACCCCTAAGGTGGTACATAGGGGTTGAAACTTTATAAGAAATTTCTTCGGTTTGGAAAGTAAAACATCTGAAATCGTTGGTTTACGCTCTTTGTTTAATAAAAAAAAACAATGAGTTTGTTGATTTCCGGAAATTCTACCCCTAAGGGGGTTAAAGGTGGCAATTTGTTGGGCTTATATATTTGAAACTTCGCATACATACTAACAGCAAATAGTAAAGGTTGTCATTACAAGTTTTTCAAAACTACTCCTAAAATACGATTTAGGGGGTGTTAAAGAGTTTTGAAGAATTTTACTGTACAAGGCTTCTTTTTATGACGTAGGGAAGCAAACGAGAGATATTTGTTTCATAAAAAGTCTAATTCCTTGGGGAAAATAATAAAGGTAACATTAGTTATGAAACTTATCGGACACATCATTAAAGTTTCATAAATCCTAACTTAAACAATAGCTTATTTTTAGTCGCCTTCACTAACCGCACATAATAAAGTCATCTGTACCTACTTAGTTGAATAAAATACGATATCATGCGAACGAAGTCGCGGGCGGAGTGCTAGTATAATATAAAGTTTGTCACACACACACATATTTGTATCACTCCCTCATTTGTAAAATTGTCCTCTATCTACGAATAAATAGATGACAAATTTGTTTTGTGTGTGTTTTAAGATCATTACAGTAGAGTTAGGAGTGACTCTACTGTACTAGAAATTCATTGGCATGGTCATCATCTTCATCATCAGCCTTTTAATGTTCCCACTGCTGGGACACAGGCCTCCTCTCTGTGAGAGGGAATGGCCCGTAATTCACCACGCGGGCCCAGTGCGGGTTGGTGGATGTCACTTGTCGTCGAATGTTTCATGGTGCTAGGGCATGCCGGTTTCCTCACGATGTTTTCCTTCACCGTTTTGAGAGCAGTGGTGATGAAATAATTTACACAAAGTAAAGCGCCTGTCTTGAACTCACGACACGTAAGTCCGGGCCGTTACCACTGGGCCACCACTGCTCATCAGCATGTTATGAATTCGATTTTAAAACAGCAACACACCCTACTTTCAATACAAAAGTTTTACAGGTTCACAAGATTAAATCTTTACTCAAAAATCGGGGGTTAATTACGATTTTGGTGTAAGCAGAATAAAGTTAGGTAAACGTGACCATAAATTGAAGGCAACATAGAATAAAAAAAAAGGTACCTTCTTCTGCGCCATCATCAAGCGTGATTCCTTCTTGTGCGTATCGTTCACGAGGCGCCACCAGCAGCGCTTCGTGGAACATAGCTTGTAGGCGCTCCTGGACAACAAACAAACGCGAAATATTAGATATTGTGCACCTAAATAATACAATTTTAACAATTTATCCACTCCCTGTCCAATGAACCGTATTCAGAAAGTAAAGAAACAACAGCAACATAACATTAGACCAAAGCAAGATATCTATAATGTGATTTTTTATTTCGTGGTAAACTGACATTTGGGGGTTGTCACTTTTTCGTTACATTAAAATAGTGTCGTACCCTAACTATCCTGAGTGATCGAAAGTTAATCGAAAATCGAAGTAGATCGAAAATGAAACTATTTCACGGCATAAAAAAATAATTTGTTTAGAAACTAGCGGCCCATATTTAGTTTCTACTCATTTATGTCAGACTTAATTTTATAGATTGCATTTATTTTATTGTTGATTTCATATTTAACACAATCAAAGTGCATGTACTATGTGTATGAATACTGTTATATATTACGTTTATATTCATAAAACATTTATTTACACCAATTAGTACAAATAAATTCAGGAGTCATGTCACATCGATTCGATGAATCACTTATAATTGAGCCTTACCTACAACAATATGCTCCGCGCTTGCAACATTTAAAAAAAATAAGGTCTATAGCAGCTGTCAGTTTAGTCCACGAAATTAAAAATCACAGTATAAGGGAGACGAACGACCACGGAAGAGGGAGGGGAGGGGGTTTGCATTTGAAAATAACTACAATATTTTAATGCACAACTTTTTTTGTTGTCTATAGGCTCGACCACTTTCTAACCTGATGGTAAGCGATGATGTGGTCGACACTTGCCTAGAAGTAATCTATTCACTCTTGACTTAAAGACCCCTAGATTGTAGCATATACAGCCAATAAAGTTCTTTATTTTTTTGCGGTGGGTTTGCTCTTGACTCTAGTCTAGGTCAGAGGTGACAGAGACAGAGTCAAAATGATAGGACACAGGCCTTGTTTTTTAAGAGGGAGTTAGCTGTAGCACCACACCGGTCCAGCTGTGCAGGTTGGTGAATGTCGCATGTCTATCGTCGAATGGAAAACATCACCGTTTGGAATTAAAACTAAGTAAGGTCCCAGCCAAATCGTAAGTCACCGACGCGCCGTGAACAATGGACTATAAATTCCATTTTTACCGACTTAAAAAAATAGGTAATCAATTCGATATGTATGTAATATTGTTGGCAATGCACAAATTCTATGCGGGATTCTAACACGTGTGCAAAATTTCATAAGTGTATGTACTTTGGTTTTCCACGCATTTCTCCGAAACTACTAATCGGATCGGGATCATTCTTTTTGTGTTGGATTGAGTAACGCTCGACTTAGGGAATAGCACAAGTTTCATCAAAATCAGTCCAGCGGTTTTCAAGATATGGAGCACACAACCGAACTTCTTAGCGACAAACAGCACGAATGTGTAAATTATGTTATTAGGGTATTTTGTCAATCCTTTAGTACGGTGGTACTATAGAAATTGCTCATTTTTAGTGATGCTGTACTAAAACTAAATAAAGAGAAATCAAATCGTTTTCACAAAAAAATAAACCGTCTTCAAAAGCATTACACTACAAAGTATTTTTTAATAGAATAGAAAACATTTATTCGACACAGACACAACACAACAACAACAATCACAAAGTAACAGAGAAGAATAGTAAAAAAAGTACAAACAAGTTTAAAAAAATATTGCGCCGGGCGTGCCCATACCGAAAGGGTTACCAACTCAGCATTTGTTGGGCGTCAGACACCCAGCGCTGATTTTCAGTTGGCACCCCGCTAGTGACACACGGACGTGGGTAAATAAAATAGATACTTAAAATAATTTCATAATGTGAATATGTGCTTTAACTTATAAATTAAAAAATAAAGATATATATGTAAAATAGATAATATAAAGTAATAAAAAAATATATAATGTATTATAATATAAAGTATATAAAGTGCTACAATATGATGGTTAAAATTGTCACAAAAAACTCCAAATGACAGTGATAGACGCAAACGGCTTATCACATCCAGCCAATCTCTTCCCGACTTACTTGTAAATAGTTGGAGAGTAGTTTCGACAGCGGAGCGCCGCTCTGCTGTCCGGCACACATTGGGTTGTCAGCTCCTGGCGTGTCAAGTAGTAAGATCGATGCTGACGTTCGCGCTGAAGTTGATAGACTCCTGCAAAGTAAGTAAACAGAGCATTTTAGAGTTGTATTGGGGATTTTTACAAGCTTTTATTTAACTTGAAATGTAAGTATGTATGTTTGTATGTATGTGTCACATCATCATCACATCATCAGCCTATTTTAATGTTTCCACTACTGGGACACAGGCCTCCTCTCTGTGAGAGGGAATGGGCCGTAATCCACCACGCGGGCCCAGTGCGGGTTGGTAGATGTCACATGTCTTCGAATTTTTGGTTCTAGGACATGCCGGTTTCCTCACGATGTTTTCCTTCACCGTTTTGAGAGCAGTGGTGATGAAATAATTTACACAAAGTAAAGCGCCTGCCTAGGCTCGAACCCACGACCTACAACTTGTAAGTCGCGGCCGATACCTCTGGGCCACCACTGCTCTCATGTAGGTATGTGTGTTCGGGTCCAATCTTGCAACTGAATTTTAAAGCAGTTATCCTCCACAGATTAAGATGAAATTTTGCATACACTTTTAGTTTGGATGATAATGCATGGTTAGCTAAGTGACGTCATTCTAAATCCAATATGGCGGACGTCCTAGGATGGCGGATTAGTTATTTTTTGTGCACCGCCATGATATGGGTATCAAATGAAAGGGTTTGCTGAGAAGAAAACGATAAAAGCTTGTTTTAAAAAAGATTTTTCAATGAATATTTTCAGGATCCGATTTTCTGGATGTGCCTCCAGAAAATCGGATCCTGAAAGACTAAGTAATTAAGTTACTTTTTACGATTTTCCATAGGCATGGTTGTTCCAGACAAAACAACTTGCCAATTACTTATGTCAGTGGTAAGGGTAAACTGATCAAGGAGACACACGCCGATGATAAACCCGCTTTTAGTGGATTTCGGAAGTTGCCCCTGTAGCTTCGTAGTTAGCATATGAAGGAAATGTCGATGTCGAATTGTTACCACTGCAGGTGATTTGTACCGAAGACTTTTATTGCCCTTCAGTATTTTTATCTGACTACGACGGAGCCCAAAAGGAGGGTAGTGTAAAAACATTACCAACTATGGACCAACCCTCTCAGATCAGTCATATCTCAGTGTAGTGTTGTATTGTGCGTTATATGATGACGTAGTTACCTGTTGACTAGTGCAGCGATAATGTTGAAGGTCTCGTTGTACAGGCCAGTGACGAAGGCGTCCACCGCCTCAGTGCCCGACATCTCGCGCTCGTTTGATGGGGAAGGCGTTCTGAAAATTAATCAGCACAATCAGTTACATAACATACTAGCTGACCCCCGCGGCTTCGCTCCCGTCAACTGGCAACCTGACTACCTACCACCTATCTACCTACCCTACCTACCCTACCTACAAATTTGTTAAACTATTTATTTGTATAAAAATTAATACTACAATACGAATGTAAACAACTTTTGTTTCTACCGGCGATCGAATAAAAATTTAGAACATAAAAGCTGCTACTGTCACTTAACTATAACAGATAGATATTTTTTCCGCGCGCTGGCCGCAGCCCAAACCAACCAACTTACCTTAGATTAGAGTTAGGTTGCGGCGACGTCGGCACAGTGACGAACACGGCGCGTGCGAGCTCCTCCGTGCCCACGCCCAGCAGCCGCGCCGCGCGCTGGCCGCAGCCCAAACCAACCAACTTACCTTAGATTAGAGTTAGGTTGCGGCGACGTCGGCACAGTGACGAACACGGCGCGTGCGAGCTCCTCCGTGCCCACGCCCAGCAGCCGCGCCGCGCGCTGGCCGCAGCCCAAACCAACCAACTTACCTTAGATTAGAGTTAGGTTGCGGCGACGTCGGCACAGTGACGAACACGGCGCGTGCGAGCTCCTCCGTGCCCACGCCCAGCAGCCGCGCCGCGCGCTGGCCGCAGCCCAAACCAACCAACTTACCTTAGATTAGAGTTAGGTTGCGGCGACGTCGGCACAGTGACGAACACGGCGCGTGCGAGCTCCTCCGTGCCCACGCCCAGCAGCCGCGCCGCGCGCTGGCCGCAGCCCAAACCAACCAACTTACCTTAGATTAGAGTTAGGTTGCGGCGACGTCGGCACAGTGACGAACACGGCGCGTGCGAGCTCCTCCGTGCCCACGCCCAGCAGCCGCGCCGCGCGCTGGCCGCAGCCCAAACCAACCAACTTACCTTAGATTAGAGTTAGGTTGCGGCGACGTCGGCACAGTGACGAACACGGCGCGTGCGAGCTCCTCCGTGCCCACGCCCAGCAGCCGCGCCGCGCGCTGGCCGCAGCCCAAACCAACCAACTTACCTTAGATTAGAGTTAGGTTGCGGCGACGTCGGCACAGTGACGAACACGGCGCGTGCGAGCTCCTCCGTGCCCACGCCCAGCAGCCGCGCCGCGCGCTGGCCGCAGCCCAAACCAACCAACTTACCTTAGATTAGAGTTAGGTTGCGGCGACGTCGGCACAGTGACGAACACGGCGCGTGCGAGCTCCTCCGTGCCCACGCCCAGCAGCCGCGCCGCGCGCTGGCCGCAGCCCAAACCAACCAACTTACCTTAGATTAGAGTTAGGTTGCGGCGACGTCGGCACAGTGACGAACACGGCGCGTGCGAGCTCCTCCGTGCCCACGCCCAGCAGCCGCGCCGCGCGCTGGCCGCAGCCCAAACCAACCAACTTACCTTAGATTAGAGTTAGGTTGCGGCGACGTCGGCACAGTGACGAACACGGCGCGTGCGAGCTCCTCCGTGCCCACGCCCAGCAGCCGCGCCGCGCGCTGGCCGCAGCCCAAACCAACCAACTTACCTTAGATTAGAGTTAGGTTGCGGCGACGTCGGCACAGTGACGAACACGGCGCGTGCGAGCTCCTCCGTGCCCACGCCCAGCAGCCGCGCCGCGCGCTGGCCGCAGCCCGTGCTCAGGAATTGGTACTTTATACCGGAACCGGTGTTCGCTGCAATATTGGATGTATATAGACACAGAAACACGCAAATAGAACACTGTTCTGCAGCTGAAAACTAAGATACATCAACATTCGATTGCAAAGAATAATACTATTCATTTTTAACCCCCCCCCCCCCCCCTCCTGCCCCTCGACGGAAAAAGAGGGGCATATAACACCATTTGTGATATCATAGCTCCTAAACGGATGAACCGATTTTGAATTCGTTATTTTTCAGCCGTTCTAATGTTATGGGCGTTTTACTGTTTGTATCGGAGTGTTTTCGCAAGCTATGGTGTCATAATAACGTGTTCAATAGATTGTCGATCCAAGCGTGTCTAATACTAGATAAATTATGTAGCATGAAATAAAAATGTGTCGGGGGTTATTTTTTATTTTTTTTGTGGACTCAGATGTCTGCCCACATTTTTAGTCGTAGCAAGAAATAGATGACTCTTGCTAATTCTTCTTCTTCGTGTCAATGATGCCAAGTTCTAAATTTATATGTGCTTCGACCAGTACTCGGTCAAGTTGACGGCCTTACCGATGGCCACTAAAAACTCTTTCATTCATGGCACAGGTATTTTTGCACAAAGAGTAGGACAAGATACGGGACAATGTTTGTAGCAGTGGTGTCTCATTCCATACAAAGAAACCGTGCCGACGTACTGTACTGATTATTTTATGTGCATCGATCGCGTTCGGTTCCGTTCCACGGATATAGATGGTGATCTATCTATCGCCGTGGAACGAAACCGAACGCGATCGATTTACAAAAAATAATCGGTATAATCAGATGAAAAACGCTAGTTACGTCGGCACGGTTTTTTGTATGGGATGAGGCATCTTTATGCTAGTATTATATTAACAGTGGTTTGTTGTGTGGTTCTTATCGGAGCTATACGACCTGATTATACCCACAGCGGTCTCTTCGCTTCGTAGTCGGATTAGAGATTTTGTATTACAAATTTTATCTCACCTTTCACAGCCCCAGCCCAGCCCAAATGACAAATCGCGGCCATGATCTTCCATATCGCCATCTGTTCATTCTCGGTGACATTCAGCAGCTGCAGCGCATCTTTCAGCGCTGAAAACTCAGCGGGCGTCTCCGCTTTCTCAGCGGAAGTCATGAAGGGGTTCGGCGTGTTGATCGGAGACTGGTCGAAGAGGAGTTCTCGGCGGAGGCGGCCGTCACAGCCGTGGTAGAGGCTGGAAGAAAATAGAGGATATTTTATACCGGTATACAGCAATGCTGCATAGCGTCAATAAAAAAACTTTTTCTCAAACATGCTTGGAAATTTAAGCATTATTTTGCCAAACTTCTTCGAGATAAATCGAAATTGCTGTACTGGTCAAATACATGCGAGCAGCGGCCGGCAAAAGTTGTATGAAAATCCATATCTGTCGTGTCTAGCGGCCAAATAAATTACATAGTAAACTCATAATATATCTGTCCTGTTATTTAAAAATGGAACGATCTTTTACTCCAAAACATGGCAACCAAGGAGGTAACTTATTAAAGGTTTTATTTAAATTTCGAACTGGCTTGCAAATAGAAAGCTGTGTATTGAAAAAAAAAAGAAATGAACATTTACGTAGGTACCTAATTGTATTTGACAAAATGATTTCTAGGTACTACTTATTTTTAATTTCCGCGCATTATTTGAGAAAAGTACTATACAAGCCTTGGCCACAACTAGGCATTGATGGACTTACGAATGTGTGCCTCGGCCCACATTTACACGTTCGTCCATCAATGCCTCTTTTGCTGGCCGCTGCAGTAATGTACTATTTTACAAAAAAAAAAAAACACTACAGAGCTCCAAATAAGAAAACTACAAAGTGAAATATGACTTTCATTTTTGGAAGTCGGTGTCTTTGGTAGGTACCAATTTTTTGCGTTATGGACACCGACTTCCAAAAATAAAGTTATTTTTCACTTTGTAGTTTCTTATTTGGAAGTCGGTAGTACTTTTAGAAAAAGCTTTTTTTTTTTCACTGTTTAGTTGTACCTACCTAATAGGCAAGTAGTTACGTAAGGTACCTATAATGCCAGAATAGATTACCCGAATATCATGAAACTGAACATAACCGGTGAAATGAGAGTGTACCGAGGTGAACTGTACACATCTGCGTACCCCTTTAGAGCGTACTGGCGTGATGTTATGTTATGAAATGGTATAAACAATAAACAGACATGCGATTGCAGCAATCCCGAGTGATTTCCTTTTATTTATTGAAGAGTTATGTACGTTGTATGTCTCCAAAGTTCTTCATCAGATTTTGGTGAACCAAATTAAAATGGGACCAATTTCGGAACATACACTTTCAAACAAAATAAGATATACATAAAGTCGAACATAGAATCTCCTCCTTTTTGAGGGTAAGTTGGTTAAAAATAGATATGGTGGCATTACTTCCCCGTACGAGATCTTTTACATAGAGATCGATAGAGGTCATAGAGAATTCGAAGAATGCTACATCTGTTGGTAGGTTGCATTACTACCTAAAGGTAAACTTTTGGGGGGTGACCATAAACTCTTAGAGTAAGGTTATTTTGAGATCGCGTAAGTGACAGATGTATACAAGTCATATACATCTGTCCCTTACACACTCAAAATAACCTTACTCTAAGAGCTTATGGTCACCCCCCTGGGCAAAGCGCTTCCAGCGTCACTAACGCTGTAAAAGTCACGCGATCCCCATTCGATCGCAGTGGTACTGCACTGCGATCGAATGGGGACCCTTTAACTTAGATAATTCACAATGTTATGCCACAGTACTCACGAATGTAGAGCCTTAAGCGGTGACTGACCTGCCCCCGTACCCTGACGTGTCAAAACTATCATAGTTCGTCTGTAAAAAAGGGACAGATGCATCCAAGTCTTATCCATCAGTCCCTTACGCACACTCAAAATAACCTTGTTCTAAGAGCTTAGTGTCACCTCCCCGGTCTCAAGTCCGGCAGCAGTATCTGCACCGAGGTCGAAATCTGAAGTCTCGAGGGACATGATGTTATGCTACAGTACTTACGTATGGAGAGCCCTGAGCGGCGCCTGTCCCGGTCTCAAATCCGGCAGCAGTATCTGCACCGAGGCCGCAGCTAGGGCGCCGCCACCGTCGAAATCTAAAGACGTGAGAGACACGAAGCGAGATGCGTGCGCATTTGAGCCGGTGCTGTAAAAAGATAATTTCATTATTAGAATAAACGTCTATATAGTCCAGGAAAATTAGGGGTTTCACCTCGGAATGAGAGATAGTCGGCTATAAACTTGTGTAAACCTTTATTTTGACACCATAACACTTGTCTCAAAGCCTACTTATCGTAGGGTGTCCGCGTCTACAGATATTTCAAGGTCAAAGGTCAAAAAAAGGTAAGTGAAATTAAATAAATAGATACTGAAATATTGAAAAAAAATAATTACGTAATAGTTAATAAAAAATGCAAATTATTTAGAATTATATATTTATTAATAATTTATAAACTTTATACGGCGTGTTTTTAATCAGGACTACAGGTTGACCTCGAATGATACTCTAAATAGTTAAACACTGCGCGCGCTCTGCCCTCTATCTTGAAAATGGTTCAAGTTATAAAAAAATGTATACACAAAAGTTGTAGACAATTTAAACCTCTACAATATTTACAACACATACAAATAGCATAAAAACCATAGGAAACGAGATATTTGCAATAAATGTGTAAAACATCGATATTTTGACCCTTGACCTTGGAATATCTGTAGACGCGGACACCCTACGATACGTAGGTTTTGAGACAAGTTTTAGGGTGTCAAAATAAAGGTTTATACAACTTTATAGCCGACTATCTCTCATTCCGAGATTCTTGCCCTAATTTGACTAATTTTCTTGGACTATATAGTGAATTTTTCATTAATTTCTCCTGTACGTCATGCGCAAATTAGACTAGTATCCATCTGATACCAACTGAATATCCATCCACGGAGTGTATTGCTAATATCCTTCATAGAAACGGGGACGCCCTAGAAAGACATATATAGACCTTATAATAGGTGATGTTCTTCAGAAAGGCCAGGTGCGCAGTACTCATAACCGGCGTGTGTGTATGACTAGATGTATGAATGTGAGTGAAGCAAAAGAAGTATGTAAGGATCGTAGCAGGTGGCGTTCTGTAGTTTCTGCCTACCCCCATGGGAAGAAGGCGTGAGTGTATGTATGTAGAAACAATAAATTGAAACTGTTCACATGTATAGTCGTCACAATCTAAGAAGTCCGTTGACGTTTCTCATTTCACATGCCGCGATAACTTTCTACGTAAGAAATTGAAAAATCAAATTCATAATCCTAATTAATTACTATGTTACTCATACACTATAACAACGAGTATCATTCGCAAGCATCAAGTTTAATTATTATTAAGTACTAGCTGACCCGGCAAACGTTGTTTTGCCATAAAAATATCAAACATTCATCTACCCTACCTACCCTACTTTACCTACCCTACTTTACCTACCCTACTTTACCTACCCTACCCTACCTACCATATCCTACTAACCCTACCCTACAAACCCTACTTTTCCTACCCCACCCTACCCTATCCTACCCTACCTACCCTACGCTACCTACCCTACCCTACCTACCCTACCCTACCTACCCTACCTACTCTACCCTACCTACCCTACCCTACCTATGTAGGTAAGGTATATATTTTTTTTTTCGTATGAACCTTCTCCTAACGATAAGAAACACAACAAAAAAAGAAATAATCGAAATCGGTCCAGCCGTTCACGCGTGATGCCGTGACCAAGGGAAATAGGGATTCATTTTTATATATATAGATTTTTTATAGCTGTCAAAACGGACCTTTTATTTTTTGACAACTTTAGGTGTGAAATTAAAAACAACCAGCCAAGTGCGTATCAGACTCGCGCACGAAGGGTTCCGTACCATTATCGCAAATAACGGCAAAAAAATCACGTTTGTTATATGGGAGCCCCACTTAAATATTTATTTCATTCTTATTTTTGTATTTGTTGCTATAGCGGCAACAGAAATACATCATTTTATCCTTTGGGTACGGAAACAAATAATGTTTTTTTATTACTCCTGTATTCTCCTATTATTTAAGGAGCTGAGTTGCCGTGGCTGAATTCTGGGCCAAACACAATATTTAACTTTTTATATTTTCCATCGACACGCTAAAAAGAAGAAGAAGGAGCTTACGAGATAATAATTACATTTGCTTCTCATCATACAACTTGCTTTTGCCCAAAATGGTTGAGGTCGCATCCCAGTGTAACTAGACATGGAGCAATATTGACATGAAGCGACAACCATCTGTCCTGAACACAATAAAAGTATTACACAGCACCATCATTCCAGCGCCAGTTAAGATGGCACTTTTGTACATTTAAATGTCACATTTTACTATAGACACGGGGTCTCATTGCTAAGAAAGAAAATTTGGTTCAAATAAATCTCACTAGATGGCGCGATATACACCTCAGTATCCACATATCTGTTATTGAATGTGCGTAAAATTAACATTTTCTGGAATTGAACACAAAAATTGCATGTTCTTGCTTAATCAACTCTCCTAAGTTCAACATTATGGAATATTGGGCTCTTAATTCACATTTCAAAGATTATTAGACGGATTATTTAAAATTGATGCCAATAGATGGCGCATTTTTAAATTTCTGAGGCATTCCACTCGATTGTTGAAGTTTGCATTTTAACACATTTTGGTGCAAAAAAGAAACTGTAAAAACGTGCAAATAAATACTAGAAAACAAACCTTTACTGTATTTAAACAAAAATAAATTCACGAACCTAGTAAACCCTTTTACTTGCAAGTCGCTGCTAACACCATCTATCTATCACCGTGAAACAGAACCGAATGCGTTCGATGTACAATAAATTGCCAGAATAAGCAGTCGAAAAACGCTAGTTACGTCGGCATGGTTTCTATGTATGGGATGAGGTATCTGTATGCTAGTATTATATTATCTGTGCTATAGATCATTACCGTGTAGAACCAAACAAGTGCAGTACATCGAAGGCGGCATCCAATCGTTCGGGGGTTAGCTTCGAACCCTGTGCAGGGTATGCGCTGGCGAGGTACCACACGCAATGGCGCATTGCGCTTGTCTTGCCGGAACCGGATCTAAAGGAAAGAGAAAATATCAATTAATCTTTGCTAATATCGGGAGTAGTTTAAATTGCAGCATCACAAGGGAACACTTCCCAACCTCTGACTGACTGAGTGTTGAATAGAACACATATTTTTATGTCATGCTGCATAATTTTATCTAGTAGTAGACACGCTTCGATCGACAATCAATTGGACACGTTATTATGACACGATATCTTGCGAAAACACCCCGATTCAAACAATAAAACGGTCATAACTTTAGCACGTCTAAACCGATTTTCATCAAACATAGCTAAGAACACTCTCGATAAAGTCACCTTTCCAACAAAAACAATCTAAATCAAAATCGGTTCATCCATTTAGGAGCTATGATGCCACAGACAGATACACATAGACACAAAAACACATGTCATACTTATAATACCTCTCTTTTTCTGTCGGGAGTTAAAAACTAAATAAAACAAATTGTTTCAAAATAATTATGTGCCACCCGAATTATAATTTCAGCCGAATGATGTCCTGTACTGAATCTGCCTTCAAGAGTCGCCACATAGCCCAGTCCTGTGCGTCTTGCATTCAGCTGATTCTCGAATAATACTGGTGAACCGGTCCAAAACTTGTATTATAAGATCTAATGACACATGTGTTGGATCATTCGGTTCCCTTCATGATGGTTGAGCTGAGTGATGCCACTCCATGCGTCATTTACGTGAACGGGCGCCATCAGTTGGGATGGGTTATAACTTGGTTGCCTCGGCTTGTTTTTATCCCCCTTGGAAAAAGAGGGGTGTAGAATTTTGACGTGTGTACCTGTGTGTTTGTGTATATGTGTATTTGTGATAAAATAAAAACATGCCGAGGGTTTTAATTTTTTTAAATTTTACTTGTTAATTAATTCTTATATTTTAAGGTTGTTTATTTTACTCTATACGCTTTAACGTGCACGTCTTTTTACATCGTTCCCACAAAATATATGTAATTTTCCAACAAGAACGATGTAACCAAATACTTAATGATAATGAAACTATAATTGAAACTTATTGATGGTAAAGAGAGTCCGTGGAGTTTCTTGCACATTCTTCACCATAGAGACCTACTGGCACTTGCAAATATGCAACTAACTTAATTTTTGTTTGGTTTTTATCTTTTGCTGACTATTCAAAAGTACCTTAATGGTTTAATTGAAATCAAATAAATTGATTTTGATTTTGTGTGTATCGCTATTATAACCATAATTAAATACTACAGCAGAATTATAGACGAAGTGAGGATTTCCCAAGATCTTATTCGCGCAATTCAAAGCGCGGTTAAGGGTACACTAGTCGAAAATTCTTCCATACAAACGTAGTCTGGCTTTTACTCCACTGTTTGACGATGTACGTTCAAAATAAAAAATGATATCAATTTGTCTCATCATTATCTAGCCCTGTATGGAAGCAAAAAAGTAAAATAAAAATTTACTTGAAAGTTATGAGCTTTGAAAGTTTCATATTTTAACACTAATTTTAACGCATCTTTGGGCGCAAATAAGTACCATAAGAAGAAGGAAAATTGAAAAACGGCCTCCGTACAGGAATAGTTTAGTAGTTCAACAATGCAAATAATTTTATTTTGAACAGATACATTCAGTCGTTTTTTCATGATATCCAGACTCCCAAAGGTCTGTTTATAAAATTTCGCGCGCTCGTTTTCGTTCTAAATCATCATCCATTTTGCTACAAATTTGCAAAAGTGCTAATTCGTACGCGTACTAGCTTCTTACTGCTCATAACAGCATCTATCTGTTCCGCACGTGTTACCGGTTGATATAGCACGCATTTTAACCCCGCGCACAAAATATTTCGTGCCGTCGACTAGTGTAACCTTAACAGCTGTCATCCGTAGCGTCATGAAATATCATTAACTCCAAAATAATTTGCCATTTTAATAGTGGACAACAATAATTCAAATATCTAGATTTAGTATTTACGTATTTTATTTTATTGCTAGTTTTTCCCACACATATATTAACATTTAAAAAAAACATGTTTAAAGTGATTAGTTTTTTAATTAATTCACGAATAAAATATAATCTAATTACAAAGCGACATTATACGACCTTCAGTGTCCTTATCACGTATGCAAATGGAAACTGCTAATTCCTATTGCCATCCAAATCTGAATGTTATTAAATAAAAACAAGATAACTAAAAATATACGCGACATTTTGTATAACGCTCATTATTTTCTATTTCAAAGGATTTAAGACAATTTCACGCTTGTATAAAAAGACAAAACCTTCTGGAAAAAAAATCTATCTTGTTTCTTGGAACTTAAAGTTCAAACTCCTTTGTATGACCAAAACCGGGTGATATAAACGGCTGGCAGCGATATGGTTTTGAATCTTGTTTCGTGAAGCTTAAAGTTCAGACTCCTTTGTATGATCAAAACTAATTTCCAAGTGAACTGTTATAATAATCACTATATTTTAACGACCGGATCTTAACAGATGGCGCCACATGATAATAATTTGTCAAAGGAGGTTTTAACAAGATAAATAGTTGAACGAAACGGTTGGTTATTAATAGTCTGCAATTATCAGTGTTTATTTATTGTTTGTTTATGTTGTTAATTGTAGGTTTTGATATAACTTTTGTGTTTTATGATATAACCTTATTTTTGCTAATAATACTAGCTGTTGCCCGTGCTCTGGCCGCGTTGAATACTCCTCCCATATCTTTTTAAAATATATTCTATGTCTTATTCTGACGTACAAGCTATATTACTGTTAAGTTTCATCAAAATCCGTTCAGTAGTTTTTCCGTGAAAGAGTAACAAACATCCATCCTCACAAACTTTCGCGTTTATAATAGTAATAGGATTCGTGGCCACGCCATTGCGCTGTGCGCAAGTATTGGCCGTCATAACCATAGACATAATTGTCACAATCCATCAGTATCTATGAATAATCGGTGATACGCTTTGTTTGTATCTTCTTCCATAAGTCGATGATTATATAGGGGTATAGGTTACTCAGCCACGACAATGGCTTCTCTAGCAGTGTCGATACTCTGTAGATTGTATCTACAGAGTATCGACACTGCTAGAGAAGCCATTGTCCTTCTCCATGTGAGTTGGCTGTTACCACTCGGTCTCAGTCCCAGCAAGGGACGGTAAATGTCACATGTATTATTTTTAACCTCCGACGGAAAAAGAGGGGTGTTATAAGTTTGGCGTTAGTTGCTGTGTATGTGTGTCTGTCTGTTGCATCATAGCTCCTAAACGGATGAACCGAATTTGATTTAGTTTTTTTTATTGAAAGGTGACTTTGTCGAGAGTGTTCTTAGCTATGTTTGATTGAAATCGGTTCAACCGCTCAAAAGTAATTCGCATTTTACTCTTTACATCTAGGTTTTTTCGCAAGATATGTCATAATTACGTGTTTCGATAGATTGTCGATTGAAGCGTGTCTACGACTAGGTATATTAAATATATTTTGAAAGCATGAAATAAAAATTAAATTAACATTAAAAAAACTCCCGATTAAAAAAGCTCTAAAATGCAAAAAATAAGCCTCGTACTCGCGTCGGGGAACCGAAAAGTAAATAAAATAACTGCCGTTAACATTGGCGGTTCCCCGACGCGAGTACGAGGCAATTTTAAATAAAGGTTTTTTTTAATTTTAATTTATCTCGCAATGATGTGATCGATAGAGCACACTTGCCTAGAAGTAATCTATTCACTCTTGACTTACAACACTCGTTTTAGAACCCGTGTCTTCTACTAACCTGCCAAGAATGACAGAGCACACTTGCCTAAACTCCATTTGAAATAACATTAGACATGTTTCCAAATCATTTTACAGTCCGTTCAACCGATTTTGAGTTCTATCCCGTAAACATAAGGATGACATAAAAAGCATAAACCTGTTACCAAAAACAACTGTTTACTACAGCTACCATTTGTCGTATCACCAACGCAATAGAACTCAAAATCGGATGAACGGGCTGTAAAACGGGCTCATTTTAACGTCTAATTTTATCGCAAATAGAAGTAACATAATCACTCACGACTTAAGATTTTGTTTTCAGGACCCATATACTCTACTAACCTGCCGAGGAAGACGATGGCCCTGTCTCTCCTTGAAGCCAACATGCAGCGGTGCGTGGACTGAGCTGCAGCGAACACATGAGGCGGCATGTCATCAGCTCGACAGCCGCGGAACATTGCTGCCACCTGAAAATGAAGATATTTCGGTTATTTGCTGGTCCGAGATTTTTCTCAGTTTTTAACCAGTTCTATGCTTAGTCATATCAGAAGGGTGTAAGTAACATAATGTGTTCTGCTACTACAGAAGATGATGAATTGGCATGTTTATAAAGAGGGCTACCGTAGTTCTGATTAACAATGGATGATGCATGCGATGACATAAGAGTTTCGGTCATTAAGGGACAATCAAGTATTTATAGGAACTTGTGGATGACCATTAGATGACATAACGATTCAGCTCATTTAGAAGCGGTGGCCTGAACACAGGCTTGACCCCCGGTTTCTGGATACCTGGCCAAGTGAAATGTAATAGAATAGAAAACATTTATTCGACATAGACACAACAGCAAGAAAAACAAAGTATCAGAGAAGAATAGTAAAAAAAAAGTACAAGTAGTCCGTACTTAGGATTTGCTGGGTGTCAGACACCCAGCGCTGATTTTCAGTTGGCACCCGCTAGTGACATACGGACGTGGGTAAATAGGAGTGTGTTACCTGACTTAGAAAAGTGTAACACCGAATAACACGTCCCCGTAAGTTTACTAATACTAAACACTTAACAACGAATGCACGCTACCATAAAAAAGCCATGTGATCTCGAATAACCAAACCTCATAGAATAGATACTTAATATAAATTTAATATAAAGGTGCTGCACAAGAAATCTCTAGCTAATCAACTTACCTTCTCAGTATAGACAGGAGAGTACTATAGGCCCGAGAACCAGAAGCACATTAAAGGCGCGAGCGTACGGCAGACCAGCTGCGTATCGTGAGCGATAAACGTTGAGACAGCAGAGAGATGCTATTAACTCTTACTTTCTCAGTATTGACAGGAGAGGAGCGCTTCGACGGGTCTAGTACCAGGAGCCCACGACCAGCGCGGGCGTGTGGCAGACCGGCCGTGTATCGTAAGCGCAGTTCGTTGGGCTCCCACAGGGAAGATAGCTAGGTCCAAACTTTCTCACCTTCTCAGTGTAGACAGGAGAAGAGCGCTTCGGCGGCCCAAGTACCAGGAGCGCATTACCGGCGCGGGCGTGTGGCAGACCAGCTGCGTATCGTGAGCGGAGCACGTTGAGGGCACCGCATTCGTTCAAGCAGCGCAGGGACGCTATGTCCTCGCAGCGTTCTAGTTGGGGCGGGTTTGCCTGAAAGATAATGGATTTTAGAACGATTAGATGATATGAATTTTAGAACGTATGATGAATCCCCTGCGTATTCTATCATATGAGACTGTGGCATTATCTTGATTGTAAATTAAACGTTATCTTCTGAGGGTCTTTTGGTTCTAACTACAAGTATATGTTACAGTCGTTTAAACTACTGCCTTTTTCTTTCCGACAGGACAGGAGTAGAAGAGGTCATCGTGCAGGAGCTCGTCTTGTAAAAGTGCTCAAGCAGAGCGTATCTACTACTCCTGCCAAGAACCGTTGTTTTTTCGGTTTGATATACTATTCCAAATAAAGAATGTAGGCATTAGACAAAACTATTTCGACCAACGAATTGGTCCTACTATAAGGTATATCTTGGGTAGCTCCTGAGATCTCCAAATACGTAAGCAGTTCTAGTTGTCGCACGTACCTTTTCCAAATCATCTTCATCAACTGTAAGTATCTCGCCAGTCTGCAGCACGCGGACCTTGGCTCTGCCGGTGTCTGCTTCTCCATCCCTCACAACTGCCGTGAACCCGCCGCGGTGCGCCAACCACATGTGGCCGGCTTGCAGCCATTCTTTTTCGTTTGCTAGCTGCTCTTCCGATTTAGCCTGGGGAGAAAAAGTTGGTGGTTAATATTATTTGGTTGAAGTAAGTAAGTAAGTGTTTGGTTGGTGTTTGGTTTTGGTGTTTGGATAACTATGAAGAAATAGTGTATTTTTTTTTGTTGATAGGCTTGCTCTTGACCACTATGTCACCTGATGGTAAGCGATGATGTGGTCGACGATGAAGCACGCTTGTCTAGAAGAAACCTATTCACTCTTGACTTAAAGACTCCCAGGTTGTAGCCAACAAGAAACACAGATTCCGACAGGAAATTCCACTCCTTTGCTGTACGCATAATAAAAGTATTCCCAAAACGCTTGGTGCGTATGGGTGGGATGTCCACCATGTACCGATGACGCATCGCCGCCGTACATATTCTGAAATTGGTTTTTTGGTTTTGCTCAAGGATCCCCAAAATTGCGTTCAAGTAATAGCACTATTTCAGTCTACATCAATTCTACTGGTATACTGGTGAACCCATATAGAACTACTTTATAGACACGAGAACTACAGTAGTTCATCAAAAGTCTTCTATCTGCCCTCTGGCTTAATAATTGTTCACGTGTGAGTATTTATACTGCTGGCGGCATTAATTAGCCTTTTTAAAGGCTCACCGGGCTGCTACAGACCGACACCATTTTGTAAATATTTTATAACCAAAAAGTATTATCATTCGGACCTATTTATAAAAGCAATATGCCTATATAGTAATAATATAACTTAATTTAATACTGTCCAATCAATACTATTATTTTAATTATGCAAAATTCATTCTTTACTAAAAATACACAATTTTTTTGGTTATTTTACGCATATATTTATATTTTTTTTTTAACAAAACCAGATAATATCGAGGGCCCGTGAAAATTTTCAATGAAACCTATATAGACATTTACAGTAAACTACATTGCGCAGTAATATTTGAAGGCATGAAATAACAAAAGAGTCAAAAACTTAAACAGTATTATATAATATTTTGTTTTGATGCATACAAATATGGAGTCACTCCCTCAGTTTTGACCCTCTTCGTCCATATTATATTGCGAGACAAAGTAGTTAAATTACAACGATAATTGTATTATAACATTTGTACCGTGGTATTAGAGATGTTTTTGCAATGATGTAGGGTTTAATTAAGTTCTAACTGTGAACACTTAAATAGCTCCAATAATTCTTTTACTACATTCTAATGCTAGTGTAATGCTTTTGTAATGCAATTAACATCTTCATTATCAATAATATTGCTAGTATAATGCTTCTGTAATGCGATTGGCAACTTCATTGACCATAATATAGCTTCTTTAATGCGATAGGCAACTTCATTGACCACAATAATGCTAATATAATGCGCCTGTAAAGCAATTAAACAACTCTTGTGGACCTATTTAGGATCTAAAGCCGTATAATTTGTGCCCAAATAAGCATTACAGTAGCCGTATAATCGTTTGTAATGCCACTAAAGAACTAACTCAAAATGCGAAAACGATACAAAAATGCTGTAAGTCGGCCGTTATACTGCTTTGATGTGTTACTTGGGTGGCAACTCAACGCCGATGATCGAGGTTCTGGAGCCTAGATTCGACCAGTACTTCATTGCCAATGAGCCTCTTGACCTGTTTTTCGATCGATTCCAAGTGCATAAAGCTGGTACTTGGCAGATCCGTCCCAGAGATGAGAGCTCTATGCATGATCGCACTTGCGACTGATACAAGTTGAGCAACTGTTCTGGCGTGAAGTACCATCTTACCTTCGCGAGGATCCCCAATTGTCTCAGAGTAAGATAGCGGACAAAATAATGTTCATCTGTTTACTAAACACGAGATTCTCTCTATTACACGGATGACGACGATTCTTGTCGTGTGTTTTGTTTTATTTTGAAAGATGAAGAAAAGCAGGTGTCTAAGACGAAGCCATCCCTTGCCTACACCGTGGCAGAAGCCATAGACAAAATTGGCAATGCCAAACTATGACTGACGATACTCGTTAGTTATTTTATTAGGATCATGTACAGCAGTTAACTGGCTAAATTGATCATACTAGATAAAGAAATCTAAAACATTCGTATTCATGACTCGCCAATTACTCCTAGTACGCACAGTATTCGATAATACCTATAATCCACACCGCTACGTTCAGTTATATCACGAACTGACAGTAGGAACCAATCACCTAGCGGATAACAGCTTTTACAACAAACTAGTCACAAGTGCCGACGTAATAATCACTCAACTGTATGCTTAGTGCGAGTTTTTACTCACGCTTAACTGCGTTAACGTAAACGTCAATTTGTATTGAAACTGGATAAGCGCCGTCTGGTGACGGTAAAGAGAAACCTCTTTTTTTGTATACATTTTGACATAAGAGATCGTTTACGTCATCACTAGTGAGGACGTTAAAAAACTCGCACTAAGGCCTCTGGTAGAGATCATAGGTGTGTCTACTATACACACCGACCTACCCATAATTATGTGTATATCAATTCGTAGAGGAGGATATATATTCGCGAGCTGGCTGAACCCCTGATCCCCTGACTGCACAGCATGTTTTTTTCTTGTTTATAGCTTTTTAGTTCGCTTCTTAAGCAGTCGGGTTTTAGATTTTTAAATTAACTTTTTTTTATTTACAACTTTTTAGTTTTTTTTTCGATTTTTTTTAAACATATATGTGGTATATATATTTTTGTAATCACCTCTTAAAACCCATCATTTTGATACCCCACTCGATGGGATTGGAAAAAAAAATATTGGGACCCGGACAATATGGCGCCCAAAATCCACCATATTTGTTTTTTTAATTTTACCTATCTAAGAACATTTGGGCGGTCAAGTCAAGACCTAGCTAACGATGTCTTAACTATATGAATTCGTCCAGCGGTTTGAAAGATATGAGGTAATAAAGAATATTACATACATACAAACACTTACATACAAGATACGCGCGAAAAACATAATCCTTTCCTTGCAGCCGGGTAATAAAAATAAAATACGATCGAATGAAAATAGATCAACAGAAGAAATAAAGCTCCTTTCAACTTATTAACCCCGTCTCTAAAAAGGTGGTCATGCTTGGGCAAAAGTGACCTTTTGAGGGCCTTTGCGAGACCACTAAAACGCCTGATCATTCGATTATTTTGGGAAGTTATAAGCAGTATAGCCCGTGTTAACTTTTAACCAACTACTTTATTTTGTAGGAGGTTTTCTCGGACGATTACTGCTGATCCGTTTACAAAGAATGTTTATGGTAGAAAGCTACACTTTTACAGGCTTATTTTATTCCAAGGAATGGAAGCTACTGTTGCCTTAATATAAATCTATTGCGCCCCGGCACTCAACCAAATTCTAAAGCACACCACAAAAAAAAACTGGCCAAGAGCGAGTTGCGCGAGTTGCGAGTAAGAGACACGAAGGTTTCCGTACCAAAATCGCAAAAAAATTGCAAAAAAATCACGTTTGTTGTATGGGAGCCCCACTTAAATATTAATTTTATTCTGTTTTTAGTATTTGTTGTTATAGCGGCAACATCATCGGAAATACATCATCTGTAAAAATTTCAACAGTCTAGCTATCACGGTTCATGAGAAACAGCCTGGTGACAGGCAGACAGACAGACAGACAGACAGACGGATCGCGAAGTCTTAGTAATAGGGTCCCGTTTTCAGCCTTTGGGTACGGAACCCTAAAAAAAGCATTGAAACCATCGTTCTTATACTAAGTACACCTAAAAGGAAGTGTCGTCGGCATCAGTGCTCAAGAAAGCTTGTAATTTCCCCCCATTAGATTGTTAACGCCGTCCTAGAAACCAGCTGAGGCAGTAATTGTGGGTCCCAAGTGTCAGTGATAGCCGATAATAGTGTTCGGTGGACCGTTTTTATTGACATTTTATTTTAAGTACTCTTGTAAAGAGTGGAGTTATGGATTTGGCGTTAGAATGGCTGGAGATTTTATTGGAGGATGTAGTTTCAGATTGTTATTGGTTGGAGGACATATACGGAAACGATGTACTAAATGTCCTCAATAAAATCTGAAGTTAAGAAGAGTTGAAACATTGCTCGAGCTGATCCCGAGAATAAATGTCATGTAAGTTTGGCGGCTGTTGAATAGAAAATCTGTAAAACCGCCATTTTTATTCTTCGGATTAAAGTAATAGCTAATTATCTAGCATGGCCTTAAACGGTTTGAAAATACAACTACATAGGCAGTTATTTAACTAAAAATCCTACGCATGAGTACGTACCACAATTCACAAGTACACAGCTAACTACATTTCGAACCCACACTACAAAACACTATTAGGAAGTCATATGTGTTCAGCCTACACTGTTCCGCAGGTGTATTTCCGTAATTATAAGCTCAATTGATCAGCTGCTGTGACTGTAAGTCGGTAGGTAGTATAATTGGGAAGATAAAGAATTAAGAATAGCATTGCAACAGGCACGGTCAACCGTCTATCGACGAGATTGGCTCTGGAGAAAGATGCGAGGGAAATAAAAGTGAAGACTTTACTCTGTGTGCAATGGGAAAATATAGGCTCAATTGCTTTATCATCCCAAGGAAATATACAGCCGGGATAAAAAGTACCCTATGTGCTATTCCAGACTATATCTATCTCTGTGCCAATTTTCATCCAGATGCGTTCACCCGTTCCGGCGTGATTGAGTAACAAACATACATTTTTTTTTCTCTTTCTCAGCATACATATTATTAGTAAGATAATATTAAAAAGAGGTGCACTTCTGCCTATCCTTTCGGGGAATACAGGCGTGATGTTATGTACCTATGTGTTGTACAGAGGTTAAATATGTATGTGTTTAAAATGTAATCTCTGAAAGTAAGATCAATCTGCCTGGCCTTTTTACCCGACTGCCGAAGGAGGGTTATGTGTTTATCAGTCTAAGTATGTATGTTTGTTCCTTCCAGTTTAACGTGATTCAGCTGAGTGCCAGTGTTTTACATGAAGCGACTGCCTATCTGACCTCCACAACCCAGTAACTGGGTAACACGGTACCCCTTGGCAAGACTGGTGTCAGATCTCAAGCTTCTGACTACTCGTAATGACTGTAAAAGATCTTCAAATGGCCGGGACCAACGGCTTTACGTGCTTTCCGAGGCACGGAGGACACTCGCTAGGTATGTAAAGATGGTCACCCATCCACGGACCAACCTTGGCAAGTGTCGTTTAACCTTGAAGATCGACGTGTGCCGCTATTAATCCAATTAAGAAAAAAATCCACTGAACACTTTTAGACCTGTAAAATGCGCGTTTCCTGCAGAAAAGGCCAAGGGAAAACGTTAATTATAATAATTTTGTTTAGTCAATTATTATTTATTATAGCAGCAATCATTCAACACTATTAAAAGGACCACCCGGCGATTCATTTGACATTCGCGCACCTGTTATTTCGTAATTGACGATTACATCTCAATGTTCAAACATCGCATCTGATGGGAGTGGCAGCGATTCTGTCAAATGTCATGTTTGCTATATTAGTCAATCATTTGTTATCAATACTTAGTGCAGTGCGCAGATTTCTTGTATTTGAAGTGATATAAAATAAAAGGGAGTTAGTGATACCCTGACGGTGACAGGAATGGAAGAAGAAAACGTGTTGAGCTGATTCCAAGTAACATGGGACAAGGGCAGGAAGCTGATACACTTTTCAGAAAAAATGGAGCTTTCTGATGGGATAGCACAACAACAATACACGAAGAACAGAAAAAACCCAAAGCACTAAGCAGCGACAAAAACAAAAAGGCGCAGCACACCCTTGAACAACGAAATCTTCTTATTTCACTGATTTTGAAATAGATTCTTTTCTATCGAATGAAGCAGAAGCTTTTGTTCAACACTAGGAAGAAGTAGGTAGACACAACACTATTCATTTCAACGAACAAATAATAACTGCTCCAAATTATGACGAAACTTATGACGAAACCATAACATAGTAGCCAATATTACTGAACGATAAATCTGAAATTACGATATGAAAACAATTTGAAATTCATTGCGCACAAGATACTGCTAATAAAATAATGGGTAATAAAGTATACAAGCTTATAAACATTATGGATATATTTTAGACAAACAAGGGAACTTTACTGCCAAAGATATTAACAATTCAAGTCCTGGACAGCTATGTAATGTTGTAAGACTAAGGTGAAATAAGTGTTGATAATAGTCTTGTAGCACTTTCTAAAATGCAGAACGAATTGCTAGACGAGGAAGTCATTTAAGCTCCTCAAACTTCTAATTGAGTACTAATATATAAATTGAAGTAAACTTGGATTAGATTAACACGGGTAAAGCCGTTACTGATACAAGTATGAAAAATTTAAAACCACACAAAGCAAATCAACTAAATAGAAAAAAAAGCAAATTAATATAAATTCGAGACCATATTCGAGACAGTCGCATGACATCAGGCCACTGAGCAAGCCATCTATTAACCGAAACATTGAACATCAAGAAACCCAGAAATTAACCAGTAAAGGCTGATGACGACGACGAAATTGCTATAGAGTACCTACGTACTGCTGTCTAAAAGTCCTGACAACTGTTATCAAAAACCGACAAATTGAAGGAAAGTCAATCATTATAAATGTGGACAGTAAAATTCGTATCGCAGTATCCGGCGGAGGACAGCAATTTGTTCAAGATAAACATGAAAATAACTCTAAATGATCTATTCTATCTCTCAATGATCTATTAGTAGGGTGAGTATATATGTATCTCATAGCTGTTCAGAAACATCCGCAAGATTTAAAGGTGTTGGTTCAAAGCTCTAGTTTCACTTATGTTTTTTTTTTGTATTGTTACTGAGTCTTTCTTAATATTCTGGGATATCTTTAAATAGACCAAAGTGCCCGTAGATCATATAAAAAACAGAGACTAAGATCTGTCGAGCCACTCGTCAATAGGTTCTTTTGTTAAAGCCACACCAGAATATCTAACAAGCTGTATATTGCAGTAAATAAAAATGTCGTAAAATCTATCTATCTTCTATCTATATATTAATAAAAAGAAAAGTCCTGACTGACTGACTCATCAACGCCCAGCCCAAATCCTTGAACCTAGAAAGCTGAAATTTTGCAAAGAGGTTTCCATTATAATGTAGATAAGGAATAAGGAAGGATATTTCGAAATTCGCCCCTAAGAGAGTTAAATAGGGGATGAAAGTTTGTATGAAACTCTGTAATTTTTAATTTGAAATGGATGAAATATGGCATTTAGCCTGTAAATATAAAATAAAAATACTGCTTTAAGGATTTTTTTGAATTTCATCCTTTAAAGGGGTAAAAAGGGGTTTTAAAGTTCGTAAGAAAAATAAATTGTTTATCATCAAATTACTTCAAACTTAGTAATTCTGCTCTTGAATTCAATTAAAGAAAAACGAACCTAAGCATTTATTGAATTTCATCCCTTATACGGATAAAAAGGGGTGTTTAAGTTTGTATGAATGATTACCTACTGGATGTGCTGTGGGCGAATCAGTTTTCATACCTCAAATCTTACTGATACCCTCTGACTCTTTGTCGTGTCGGTAGGATTCAGAAATTGAAAGCAAAGTATTTCACTACTTGTACCTGCCCGTGGAAATCGATCCCACGAGATCTCCAGAATGAAAGTTCAACGCTCTATTAGAATACGACGGCAGTTCAGTCTATGCTCATTTTATATCAATTTACATGTAATTTTAAAATAATAATAAAGTTGAGCAAATTTTGTAATCTACGCGAACAAAGACGCGGGCGGAAAGCTATGTTTGGATAATAATTTGCAATATCCCGCCAGAACTGCAAGAAACGAAACAGCCAAAAACATGAAGTCCACGCAGGCGAAGCTGCGGGCGGAAAGCTAGTCTAACATATTCCACAAAAAGTATAACGTGACAAGTTTTAAAATATTCATAATTAACAAAAACATGTCCAAGTTAATGGAAACTGATTAATGAATAGACGCGTACATTATATATATGTAGATATAATTGTTTTTGTTTATTGTTTATACCTGAAGGTTACAGAAGGCATGTATTTTTAGCTAAGATCCTCTTGGTTCGCGCATGCGACTTCTATGTGTGTGTGCAGTTGATGATAAAATTGTAAGATGTTAAAAAATCCCGATACCTTGAGATAAACGACAATAAATTATGGAAGAGCTATGTGAAACATGATGACATGTCTAGAGAAGTGTCTATAGAGATGATGTCTATAAATATGAGAATGTTGCAGTCGTTGTACCGACCCCAAAGAAATTGGGATAACAATAAGAGAATGATGATTACGGTGAAATAAACTATTTAGCTGCAAAAATGCAAAACGATGGTTTGAAGGTTTGAAGCGTCAAGCTCAAAATATATTATACTTACATGTCTTACGTGGTAGTAGTACTGGTAGAAACAAACTAGTTTTAACTCATAGAACAATGTGACCAGTGACCATTCTGATATAATACATTGTAAAATTTACATCTTGAGGTATTGCAATTTGGCTTTACTTCTTAGGCCTTGCTGTGCATACATTATTTGTGGAACTGGATGATAAAAATTAGTTTCAAGTTCTTTTGTGTAAGCGCCGCCATATTTGGACTGTTTATAAACCACAGACTTGGATGGGAAGGTATTTATCCAAAACGAGCTTTGTTTCTGCATTTCAATTTGATTTGCAGCAGGTTATTCTAGCATGATTGTATATGTCATTTCTAAAGCAAAATAAGTTTTGAAGATATTTAAACGTTCAAAAATTATTCTTGTAGTATTTAGCAAATATTAAAATGATAATACCGGTCTGTTACTGCCACACTGCAAGGCACTTGATACAGAGAAAGCATGAGCATTAAATTCTAAGCTAGAATTCAAAATTAAATTCACAAAATTCAAAAACGAAGTTTATAATGTCCACGTTAATAAAATATATCTATTTAACTTCATTGACTATAGAAGTACATATAAATCATAACCACTATAAAAAGAAGAACGCCTAAAACATATATAAATTGTAAACTAATAAGAAACCAAAAGTCATATATCATAGAAATATTAGAAAGAATTCAACTTTGTGTATCATAAAGTAAATGAGATACATTAGTTCTGTTTGATTTTGCATTAATATAAGAAATGAGAACAGTTTTATTTATTGTATATTTTATATGTGACAACTTAAGTGTGAATTCATTATAATATTTGATTACGCTTAATTGCATTTCATTAGGTTTTATAATGCTTTTAAATGTGTTGTTTTATTTAAATGCAATATGTTTAGAAACAGGTGTGCTTTCTTTCAAAATATATTTAGTTCTGTGTCAATTTTCGTTATAGGTACCGATTTTATTTGCAGCTCTTTTTTTGTAGATCTTTTTGTAGTCGGATCAATGTTTCTGGTATATGAAATTATATATTGTAGAAGGTGATATGCCCTTTACCATATATAATTTACATATATTTTTAAGTAGGTATCTCTTTCTACTATTAATTCAGACTAGTTAAAATACATAATTATTTTACAGGTACGCCGATCACAAATAAATTGGGATAAGAACCAAACGATGATAAAGGTCTAGCCAAACCTGAAATATTATAATCTATCATTTCTCAAGACATCAAAGAAGATTTTAAAAGAGAAATAAACATCAAGTCAATGGTTACTATGTAGGTAAAGTTATAGTGCGAGTGTTTCGATTTAATTTTAGCCTCCGGAAACATGAGCTGTTCCAGTTGGCGGATGATGCATTGCTACACCCACGTGGTGCAGGGTTGGTGCTTACTTTGTGAAAATGGATAGGATGGGCACATATTTCCAATAACTATTTGTAAAATAATTGGCCAGGGATCTGCCAAGACAGAGAGACACAATGTAAATTAAAAATATTAAAGAAAAGTGACTAACTGGTCCAAAATCGCAGAAGACCGGGATAAGTGGAAAGAAAGATCTTGGCTTTGCCAGGCCCTGTGTGAGACTTTACCTATAATAGATATAAAATTGGTCTCCATCACCATCTATTATGAAGTTAGACTATCTACACCTCTACAAATATTTATTAAAACCATTAGATGTTGTTCTACAGCACAATACGCCTCATCACTATCTCTTTCATCTCATTTTTCTACCCAAACAGCATCAGCAAAATCATCTTAAACCATCCAACCACAAACATCACCGACATTCTTCGTGCCTACATTTCCTAATCCGCCTTTTCTAAACACACCATGGGCGGGCAGCCCTATGGCCTATATGGCCACAATTTTACGGCCATTTTATTGCATCGCAGGTGTCTGAATAAACACTGTTTACGTTTAAGGGTGACCTACTGAGCGCATCTGTCCGTACACGGAACAGCATTACGAGTTACGACATGTTACTTGGTGTTTTGACGCGGATGTGGGGATATAGGGATTGAATTAGCTTTTACGGGTAGCTTCAAATGGATGGTAAAATTTGGTATGTGGGTATATTTGGTACTGCTATTTTTTTATGTGTCAGCTTCAATATGTATGGATGGAGAGGAAGAGGAGAGAGAGGGGGAGAGGAAAGCCTACAAAATCATGGATTAATTGTGTGAGGAATTCCATGAGAGGAAAGGTAGTGAATGATAACGTGACGTTTGACAACGGAGATAGAAAGAAAAACGTGTTGTGCTGACCCCAAGTAGCATGGGATAAGGGCAGGAATTTGAAGATGATGAAGATAAACTTATAATAAAATGTTTTCGATAATACAACGAATCGAAAGGTGCCATGAGTGAATACTCAAACGCAAAACCAAAACAATTAAAAATTATATTTTTCTTACTAATTTAGCAAAAGTGTCACAAAAAATCGTACAATTTAAATCAAGCAGAAAGATTTATCTTTCATGATTCAATACGAAGAAATGAAGAAGAATCATTTCATCAAAGCACAATTATTCTATTTAGATTCTGGGTAAGCATCAGACAGACACTATAACTTGACTGGCTATTGTCATAAGCCGGATAACAGTACTAAAATTAAGAGCAAATAAACTGCCGTTGAAGCACAAACACATGATCAGCAAACAAATAAAGATGAAGATACACTCTGGTGTGACCGCTAGATGAAAACCAAGTGACAATGAAACAACACACACAAGTTAAAATGATTACGCTCTTGCATGAAAAACTGTAATAAGTTCTTTTGAAAATAATAGATGCCTTAGATTTGCAAGTGCAATAATTTAAAACTAGCATTACTTAATGCCTTTTCAAAATGTTAACACAGCCACGGGGTCCCAGCGCTAACAAAGAAAATTTGGTTCTAATAAATATCAATAGATAGCGCCATATGCATCGATTTGTTATTTAATTGGGTGTAAAATTAAAATTTTCTAGAATTTATCATAATAATTGTATGTTCTTGTTTAATGCTTAGGAGAGTAAAGCACAAAATTATGGAATATTGGTCTCTTAATTCACATTTTAAAGATTATTTGAACGGATCCTTTAAAATGTATTCCAATAGATGGCGCAGTTTTAAATTTCTGAGGCATGACACATAATTTTTTAAATTTGTTTTGTAACACATTCTGGTACAATTAAACTATAAAACGTGAAAAAAAATACTATAAAACAAATCATGACTTTTTTTTTAAGTAGTTACGAACCAAGAAAACCATTTTACTTGCAAGTCGCTGCTAACGCCATCTATAGCCGTGGAACGGAACCGAACGCGATACTTATAAAAATAATCAGTATAATCAGACGAAAAAGGCTAGTTACGTCGGCACGGTTTCTATAAAAGGGATGAGGCATCTGTATACTAGTATTATATTATCTGTGACACAGCAAATATGTCGTACAATAGAGAAGCATGGTAAAAAAAACAGATGCAACGACACTATCAAACTTTTTTTTTATTTTTATTGGTAGGCTCGCTTTATTAAATTGGGATAAGTTTAAGAGAATGATGATGATCCCTTGTCAAAATCTCTCTTACATGGGCTAGCGAGAAACAGGACACAGTCACACTTCGTGTAGACAAAGTAGTTCGCCTACGAACCTACTACCTTGATATAATACCTTTCAAACCGTATGTTGCAGTCTTACAAGAGTCTAAAATAATTGCACTCAATTATTTTATTAAGCACAACCACATCAAAACTCAAGAAATTCATACAAAAACACTGATTAAATCTCCTAATGAGCACCAAAGTTGAGACAAATGCATGGTCCACGTCAAAATTAACGGCTATTGTTGAGCGGCCCTGACTCGAAGCCCTAATGACTGCAACTCGTGAGTCGCCATATAAAGACACGTATTATGCATATTTTTGATATTATACAACTAGTGATGTAATCGCTGTATTGGTGTTTAGCTCGGAGCTTGGTAAGGTGTTCAGTTTTCTTAGAAAAAAATTCGGGCTTCCAAGTACCCGCTAAGATTACATAGCGTTAAGTAGTAAAAGCAGTAATACATATAAAAGAAGATAAAATATCTCAAACAGAAAAATAATATTAAAGTCATGTTTGGCCTGCATCCAAAACTGAAGAGTTTTATGATAAGAGCGAAAAAGTGCAGTTATTTAACTTGAAGAGACTCACGAAATGGGCAAACTTCCAATATAATAATGTAGATGTCAGAAGTGCTGCCATACTCGAGATAAAGTTAAACATAGAAGATATCAACTTCTTATCTCAGGATGTTTGATGCCAGCCAATTTTCTTTAGAAATAGATGTAATTTGTGCGACAGTTTTTATAAGAACTATTGACTAGAGTCTATTGACTATTGTTCACATTAACAATGAAAAGATTAATATGTTGATGCTTTTACGGTGTCGGTAATCTTGTTACAGAGAATAGCATATATTTATTTCTGGTTTAAGAAAGAGGGCCCTGCAATACTACATAGTAACTCTAGCTTAGCTTATCCTTGGGCAAAGTTCCAGTGCTTTAATAGTTGTTAAATCAAGGATAAATCATGAACAGATGCAGCACTTTGCACACAGCTTAAGACAGGTATCTGTTCATGAATAGGTTATCAAGCTCCATCGTCGAACATATCACGCTACCATTGGGTGAGATAGAGATCAAACGCGATTAATAACAAAAAAAAATGTTAATAGAGTTAATGTTACCAACATTCTTAAAAGAGCCTCACAAAGTTAACTTTGTAAAGCTCACAACATATAGGTCGGATGAAAACGATGTTACCAAACCATTTGACATTTTCTACAATCGTAAAACTAGTTATTTTATTTACTCCAAACTGTTAATGGTACATATATACAACATAGTTGTGGAGATGCAAGCCATATTGGCAGACATCGATTACAAATTGTATGAAATATCATCTAGAGAACGAACACACCTTCACGAACAAAATGTATTTATTTATTTATTTATTTATATATGCTTTATTGTAGGTACACCAAGTTAAAACACAGAAAAGGAAACTTAAAACTAAAATACATACAATGGGCGGCCTTATCGCATACCGCGATCTCTTCCAGGCAACCTGGAATGGACAGTGATAGACTGGACATGAAATGGGGTTGACATTGGTGTATGTATGTGCTTAATAACAGTTCAATAAAAACTCAGGTACATAGATCAATTCCATAAATACCAGAGTATAAGTTAGTCTACACAAGCAAGAAGAACATAATATACTTAGAGATAATCTGAATACATATAATAATATATTTACACAATTTGAAAGGATATTAATTGAACCTTCAATAAAAAACGTACATTTACAGAAGTAGGACAGCAGGACATTAAAATCAGCAGTAAATGCATTGATTTGGATTTTATTACGCTATCAAAGGTCTTACTAAAATCCAAAGCCGACTTATTCCCACTACTGTTCACCAAACAATCCAATATTTTACAACAAAACGTTAAGGAGGAATTTCAAATACGCAAACGCCAGCAATGTAAGTAAACCAGCTGTCTAATTTAGTACAGTCTAAGACAAAAGGCTTGCAGTATCAACTAATGTTAACACCAGTCACGCTAAACAACCGGATTCTAGGCTAAAGCGCACATTTAAGGCATTCCGGGTAATCTACTAAAATGTTTCGAGTCCCCGGTCGATTTATATTGGAATAAAAGGAATTTGAGCGAAATGTTGGAAGGATATTTAGCGACGCTTGAGAGAGAATTTTGATATGCCTCTGCGAGAGGTTAATTGAGAAAATGCTAAAGAATTGTATCATAATTATCATATTCCAAACATATTATATCGCACCAGATGATTCACAAAACGAATAAATGCATACACTAAGACAAGGACATTTTTGTACCAATATCAGCCAAAATAGGTGCAAATTTTATGTAATTACGTGTTTTATTCATAGACTAACAATTTGCAAACATTGTTTCACACAAGAACCAAGTAAACCATAAACCTACATAGCTAAGTGATTTGGAATTATTGTAAACGTTCCAACTAGCAATTTTTTCGTCTGTCAGGTATGTTGGAATAGGCTTTATAACCTCAGAAGTTGTTAACAGTGCTAGCTAACCTATTTCGTAAGAATGCTTTTGAATATTCAAGCTTCAAACAGTCGATAATAGGAATTCCGATCATCGAAAGCATATGCCCTGGAGCTATGGAGCCAATACTGTAAATAGATTTATTATTATTAGCTACGCCTATTTACTATTAGTTATCGCGTATCTTGGACATTGGAATTAATAAGTAAATATAGATATAATCCTATATTTTCATTTCATTGAATAGGATAAAAGGACATGGCTAAATAAAGTATGGATGACTGCCCTAGCAATGAATGAACATTTTAACTAGTAATATGTAATTCTGAATAGCTGAATATGAGTATTTCGTATGAAAAAAGTTACAGGCACTTTTTATATCGTCACAATCCTGAAAATAAAATCGTAGAAACGCCTACATTAATAGGTATATAAACTTGTAAAAGAATAAGATTTTGCTATGATACTTTACTAAGGCGTTTAGAGGAGCTCGTGGCTTAATAATAACATACGCATAGGTCGATCTTCAAGGTTAAGCAACTCTAGCCGAGGTCATTCCGTGGTTCCATCCTATACCATCTTTACATAGCGAGTTTCCTTCGTGTCTTGGAAAGCTAGTTAAGCCGTTGGTCCCGGCTGTCATTTGAAGAACTTTCATTTGTTGTTACACCACAGTTTATGCATCTCATGATGAATCAAAACGCAATTGAAACTTAAGACCATACTAGTTGGCTCTGTATTAATAAATAATACCCGGCGAAAGGTACTTCGTTTAAAGTGAGTTGCCATGACACCCCAACATGTTTTTTTTTTGGTCCTAATCGAATCGAACTTTTTAGTGTCAGCACTATTTAAGCGCCGTTGCTTTCCAGATTTTGCCAATAATTTCTAGAAGTCAGATAATCTCTAAGGTTTTGAGATGTATTGCGAAAGGTCCAAAAATAAATAATAATGAATACTGTTCGTTTCGATTTACGCAAATGTCTTTAAAAGTAGGTTTATTGACTACAATTTTTCGTAGAACGGAATCTAATGTTCTTCTTGTCAAACAAAAACATGAAAAATCTTTTAATTATTTGATTAATTCACGAAAGTTCTAGAAGAATAATAAAACTGTTATAATTCATTAATGAATATTTGAGATGTATTGCGATAGGTACAATATTAAATAATAATGAATACTGTTCGTTTCGACTTACGCAAATGTATTTAAAAGTAGGTTTATTGACTACAATTTTTCGTAGAACGGAATCTAATGTTCTTCTTGTCAAACAAAAACATGAAAAATCTTTTAATTATTTGATTAATTCACGAAAGTTCTATAAGAATAATAAAACTGTAATAATTCATTAATGAATATTTGAATGTTACGAGCTAGTGAGAAATTTCTAGACGTGCTAAGGGCAGTTGTTTAGCCATGTCCTTTTATTGCAAATTGAGCACGATAAAACAAATTTCAAATTATGGGCTATTGTGTCCTTATATGGGACGAAAATATATTTTAGAATAATAAATCGTGCTGGTGACATTGTTGTATATTAAACACACGACGGCGTTGGCGTAACAGTACAAATTACCGAGAAGTTAAAACTGACAAGGCAGACTGATTCTTGCATCAATTAGAAACTGCTTTACTACCAAACAAACCAACCGTTTAATAGAGTTCAACATTTAAAGTAAAAATCATAATATCACAGAAAATAATCTTATTTTCTTAAACTAATCATATAGTAGCCGTAACAGTAATTGACCACGCATGCATGATATATAAATTAATATAATATGATGGCTAGAAAAATGAATCATTTGTTCATGACTTTGGTTAGAATATCTTCTATTCTAACCAAAGTCATGAATAAATGAACAAGTCGTATTCAAAAAAAGAATCATCATTGTCAAAAGCTAAATATAAAGCAGTTGTAATAATAATTGACCTGTTTTGTGCTATGCATGAACGATACTAGAAATGAATGTAGGTTTTTTAACCAAAGTACGAAGAACTCACCACGTCGAGAAAGTCTTCAAACCTGTCAGGGTATTATTACTGGTAATGGCGGTGACAGTAATGATCTAAGTGATCTGACTGCTGCACAGGAAACCGATACTTATCGATCTGTTCATGCTACTAGTGATACTGGAGCGGGCGAGGGTACGGCTAGTAATTATGACGATGATTAGCTGGTTGATGTTAAGTGTTATGTAGGAGGAGGAAAGTTAACGTGTATGTGGAGTGTAGTGGATGATGATCAAGGGCAAGGAGATTCTAATTTATTCGTCAAAGAAGAAATGAATAGAAACGGAATAATTAAAAGGAAAATGCAGATGTACTTAAATTAAGGATCAACTAAGCAGTGAATTCAAACCTATATCTTTGATGTAAGTGCCAATCTTAATTATCATAATAAGGAGGTAAAATTCAATGTTTGTTTAATGTTTGTACAGGGTAATCGCCGCAAGATCTGATCCAATTATGAAAATTCACTTATAGAAAAATATATCGCTGGATGGTTTCAACGGGATAAGCGGCAGTAGCCAAGGCGCGGATATAATAATGTCACATATAATATCTGAAATACTCCATTCTAACTATCAAATATTTCATACCATTTCCAATAGAATTTATGACCTTGAACACAATAAGAAGACTCAAATTATCACATACCTCCACACTCATGATGTAACAATGAAAGCAATAGAGATATTACAAAAGTGGCAATGTTCACACATGGCAATACAATGTTCACATATAGCAATACTGGCCAGAGTCGTGATTCGGGCACAAATGATGAATTAACGTGGCCATGTGATAGATATGAAGTATTTGTTGATGGAGTATTGATTTCGTGGGTAACGTGCCAATGTATTGATAAAACTGGTGTTAAATATGGGAATGAATAGTGTGATGAAGTTTGATAGAGTTTATATCATATACGTGTCGTAAATGATATAAACTCATTGGTTGGCGCAGTGGTTGAGAGATCGGCTGCTGTGCCGCGTGTCGCGGGTTCGATTCCTGCACGGAGCAAGTATTTGTAGGGCCTACAGATAATTTTTCTGGTCTGGTTGTTTGTGTATATGACTTTGTATGTTTGTAAATGCATCTTCGGTTCCTAAAGAACAACTATTGCAAAACGCTTCATAAAAAAGAAAATTACGCACATCAACGTATCTACGTTTCGATATATCTGAGCCAACAGTTGTACAATTTAACAATTTTATCCCCATTAGAAAATCGTTTACAGACAGTTAACTGGTGGCAGGCAGCTATAAATCTTTGTCAGTCGACAGCTGATGGCATTTAATTCCCCTGTTTAATGTTGAATTTATAGAAACGTTTACATTATTATGTTATTATGTGTGTCCTTCGCAATTATTGGATTCTAGTACATGGCTTTATTAGCATAAAGTATTTATTCAATGATTTTATAAAATTGAAGTTTATGGTGCCTGTCTGTGGTGCCTGTCTTTTAGAAAAAATAAGACTAAAAATTATAACCTCGTACGTGAAGAAAGAAACAGAACATGAAAAACAATATATCACGGGCATTTAACGCGATGATTTAGATTATTTAGTTACCTATTTAACCCGACTTTTCGGCCGTGTTGCAACGAACCCGATAATTCCCGTGATATATTGTTTTCCTTTATGAAACGCGAAAGTTTTAAAGTTAATAGAAACAGAACATGTTTATTTAGCAAAAGGTTACATATATTGCATGTATAGATAAGTAAAACAAAATATTTTAAAATACAAATTCATGAAAAAAATTCGCGATTGTATGACATTGTGTTAAGTTGTGATTGAAAAATAACATTTTGTGTCTCAGGTCTGCGCTAGTATGCCCAGTTCAGCAAAATGCAAGTCAACTATGTTGTTGTCGCTGGTTTTCAAATGACTTACAAAAATGCAATGCAATGTAAAAATTAAATAAATTCTATATTAATATTTCAATTTATTTTATATAACTTCGTACCTTTCTTTATGTACATGCCTGTTAAGTTTTATTAATTATATTTATAAAATTTTAGTTTTAATTATAAGCGCAAGTCGTATTAATTTTGTAAAATGTTTTTATATTATATGGAAAATGTTGCTGGGTGCACATATGTTTTTCTTTGTGCTTACATTTTATGTATTACTGTTGTGTGTAGTCGTTTGTTTTCCAAAATAAATAAATAAGTCTTTCTACACATAGCGCCACCAAAGTTGTACAATCTGCGTCACGAACCACTATGTCATCTATGACGCAAATGTAATCAAGACAGCTCCATATATTACCATTATGAAGCTAAGATAAAACAATAAGATGTCTACTGATGTTAGTGTGATAATTAGGCGCCTCTATGACGATACTAAACACTTGGAACGCATATAGCCACACTACCACAGTAAAAATTATTAATAATTATCAATGGATCGCCAACTATATATGGAATCAGACACCATTTCCCTAGAGTTCCTTTCTATAACTCCAATTAGAAAATGCAGTCCGTTGCCTATATGGTATCATAAAACATTCTTACTTATACTGAAATCTAGTGATATGATTATATTATTTTAATTTAGCTATTCCTCTCGAATGAAAATCAGATAACACAATCTTGAGAACACTGTTATTGCTATCCAAGGATCTTAAGTTGCCTAACTAGTAGATGGCACATTATTTTCTTTCTTATGCTAAAACCAAGTGCTCTCTAAAATCACAACGATATCTTTAGAACACTTCTATTGCCATTCAAGGCTCTTCATCCTGCCGTTGGTAAAACTAAAACCATTTTAACCATTATCACCGTTTAAATACTACTAAGCATACACCAGCGTTGAGATTCCATCACGTATTCCAACGTCCTCATGACACAGAGTGCCCAAAATGGCGCCTGTTTTGACTGACACTACATCGGATTAAAAACCGGCCAAGTGCGAGTCGGACTCGCACACGAAGGGTTCCGTACCATTATCGCAAAACACTGCATAAAAATCACGTTTGTTGTATGGGAGCCCCCCTTAATTTATTTAATTTTAATTTAATAATAATTATTTTTTGAAGAGAATATACAACTAAACATTCTGTGAATATTTCAAGCGTCTACCTATTGCCGTTATTAATATCGAGCAAAAGACGGCAAAAATATCACGTTTGTTGTATGGGAGCCCCCCTTTTCATATTTACTTTATACTGTTTTTAGTATTTGTTGTTATAGCGGCAACAGAAATAACATCATCTGTGAAAATTTCAACTGTCTAGCTATCACGGTTCATAAGATACAGCCTGGAGACAGACGGACAGACAGACAGACAGACAGACGGATCGCGAAGTCTTAGTAATAGGGTCCCGTTTTTACCCTTTGGGTACGGAACCCTAAAAATGATGTGCTTGTCGATAAGCCGCGATGGGTTTTGTTTAGTAATTGTTTACATTATGCCCGATTTATATTGTATAGCAGTGGTAAGTGTTAAGAATTTGGTTATGCATAGTACACGCTGCAATTTCGTTTTCGATCAACGAATTTTAAATGATTGATAAAGCCAACTCTTTCCGAACTATAATTATCTGCTTGCTATATAAGTTATACTAGCTCACTATACTCTATTCGCTAGAGCAAAAAAATAAAAGGTAAACAAACAAACGTCAAACGGTTTTAATCCGACTTATTTAAAAAAAACAACCTTAGAAAGCAAAATGGTTACATTTGTAACCATTAGCAACCTTTAATTTAATATCATAATAGTTCCGGACTCCAGGCTTTCAAGATGCTTTTTAATGTCGGCTATTGGTTTTGGTTTTAATAATACCAATTGTTTTGTTTATACATTAAAAATATTGATATTGTTGTAAAATACAGTTAAAAAACCACCACCTGCACCTTGCGGGATTTGAATGTAGCAAATGATAGAGCTGTCCGAGTAGCTACATACTGGTCGGACAACATCTAAATGGTTGTATAGTTTGAGTTAATCGACACGAAAGAAGAAGAAGTTAAGAAAATAATAATTTAAATGTTTGACATATTCGTGCATGTATGTATTTGGTGGTAGTATGATATTAACATTTTTTCATGATATATTTGATTTTTAATTTTAGTGACAGTAAAGAAGATACTATAAAACCCTTTTTAATGGTTTGTTTACCTTTTATTTTTTGCTCCAGCGAATAGGGTTATAGAGATGAATTTTCTAAGGGTACCTACTCGTCTGTTTCTGTTAGTAATTTAATCCAAGATGCGATTTGTGATTAGTTTATAACTTCGATCACCAGGCAGGCAGAAGTCCAGCTATAGTACACCCAAATTTCGCCAGTTCTACCATAAATCATACTTCCAAAACTCCAACTCCATATGTTATATCGATGATAATAATATATTGGATATTGTAGAACGAACAAACAATCGTAAAATTCTCAAATCAGATTTAGAAGAGGATAATAAATAAAGCGATTTGGCAAAACACAGCGATAACTTACGAAATAAAGTTCATCATAAAACTAGATGAAATCCTTCTTGATGCACGAATATATTGCGCATGATTTTTCTTAGAAATACATTAAACATCAAATCCTTTCAAATACGATCTTCTTACTATATTTCTTGAAGGTTGGGTGAATAAAAAATGGCAGGTGACGAGCTTAAACATTAAATAATAAATATCTCATGAGATAGTAGGTACAGACCCAATTGGAAAAGATATTAGAAGAAACTGTTGGACTGACAATAATGTTTATAGTCTTTGATAAAATGATACTTATTATCACCACTTTCAGCAATCAAAGTTTACATATTGCAGACATTTGATCGTTCTTGTATGTATATAATATAATCTGAATCTCGGAAACGGCTCCTACGATTTTCATGAAATTTAGTATGCAGGCGGTTTCGGGGGCGATAAATTGATCCAGCTAGGTTTTTAATTTTAAGAAAACGTCGTTTTCTCTATTTTCATCCGAGCAGAGCTCGGTCGCCCAGGTAGCTACTGGGATGACGATTATAGAGAAATATTAAAGAAAGCCAAGTTCTGCTGACCACACTTAAATTGGCATTAAGACAAGAAAATGATGATCAGCTATCAAGGTTTACAATAAGAAGTGTTTGTTTTGATTGCTGAAATAAGCTGCGCCGAAGAAAAACAAACTAAAGCTTTAAAGATACTCGATAACGAAAGAAAACGTAAACAAGCCAGAGATCATTGACTGAATGAAGCCAATCAATCGCCGCAGCCCATAAGAGCAGTAAGAGCATACCATAAACAGAATAATTACAGAATTTCTCTTCAACACAAGGTCGTTGCTACACTATGGTGAATTACGCACTGGGCAGTTTGACTGCAGCGGTTGGTCCCATATTATTGCGTTGGATTTGCAACGCCACATAGTAGCCAAAGCTTCATTTCAAAATTCACATATATATTTCGACCACTTTCTCACGTTCAGATGACTATATTACGCTATACGTCGCATATTAAAAATCTGAAATGACACACGGAATGCCGTGCACATGACTTAACCACTGAATTAGACGGAATTATAGTTTACTTAGTAGTAGAGAGAATCCTGGTTCCTGTCTTAGCCAAAAAGTGATCATGCGAGGAGTATTTTCAGCTTCATGGTCCAAATATAATCTGTAGGTACGTTTTTAGGCATAGATGTGTTTTAGGGTACGATAAGACTGTCAGATGCATTGTGTTTAGATTAGTCCGTAATTAAATAAAGTATAAACTCAATTAACTTAGTATTGTATAACTGCACAGCACATGTGTGAGTACTATGTACCCAACTGTAAATCTACCATTTACTGTACCTATGCGTCGTTCGTTGACTTGTGTGTGCCCTGGCCGTTGAGTGTGTCATGCTCTCTCAAATGTCTCTCTGATGGTGGCGCGTGTGTTGGATCATCCGGTTCCCTTCATGATGGTTGAGCTGGGTGGTGCCAATTCATGCGTCATGTTCGTGAACGGACGCTGTCAGTTGGGATTGGTCACAACTTGACTGCTTCGGATGTTAATGTTTTTCTAGAATCTATTATATAACTGCACAGTACATATGTGAGTACTTCTAATACTTTATGTCTGTAGGTGGTATAGTGTGTAGTGCTATTCTGGGTGCATTGTCCTCACATATATGAACTAATAACTATATATGTACCTATGTTCCTAAATATTGTAAAAAACATTTTTTTGTTAAAGAGTAAGAATGGAGTTTCTTGTGCATTCTTCTCCATAACAAGCTACTTTCCGAATACACGGTAGAATCATTTTTATATACGTTCAAAAGTGCTGCTTGGTGGCCTAGTTGAAATAAATATCATTGTCTTTGTAACAAAAAGCCCTGGTCCAGCACAGCTTATTGAATAATACCAGAGTATGCTAAGGGAGTAGTTTAAACTAAATAAAGGCAGTTGACCATAGCAGCTTAACCTCCCTGTGCGTTACCCCCATAAGGATTTAGAAACGCTCAATGCATCAAAATGGAAACCAGACGCGACAGAAAAGGCACCGGCTGATTCATTAGTTACGTCAAAAATGTTATCGTAGTTTATTTTAGAAACTAGCGCTTTATTAAGTACATAGTAGTAGCATTTTCTTACATAGTAGTAGCATTGTCTTACATAGTAGTAGCATTTTCTTAATGTCCCTCGGCAATGCATCATTGCATTGCCGAATACAAACGAATGCTAATTTCCTGTAATGGTTTGGCGTAGACAGGCAGTTTAAACACACCCGAAATATGGAAATGCAAAGCACCTGAATGGAAAAATGAGAGGCCGGAATTCTACAATAATAGTTGCCGAAATTCCCTTTCTTAAATACTTAATTTTTCAGTTACTGTTCGGGAGACCTGTGCCCTATCAAAGTGATAGTAATAATCTATATATATAAAAATGAATCCCTGTTTCCCTTGGTCACGGCATCACGCCTGAACGGCTGGACCGATTTCGCTTATTTTTTTTTTGTTGTGTTTGTTATTGTTAGGAGAAGGTTCTTATGAAAAAAAAATGTAAAAAAAAATGGTACCTTACCTTTATACGTAGGGTAGGTATGTAGGTAGAGTAGGGTAAGTAGGGTATGGTATGTAGGGTAGGGTAGGTAGGGTAGGGTAGGTAGGGCAGGGTAGGTAGGGTAGGGTAAGTAGGGTTGGGTAGGTAGGGTAGGGTAAGTAGGGTAGGGTAGGTAGAGAAGGGTAGGGTAGGTAGGGTAGATGAATGTTTGGTGTTTTTATGGCAAAACAAAGTTTGCTGGGTCAGCTAGTTAGTAATAAATGGATTAATAACAAAATCTTAAAATAAAATGAACAAAACCGCTGGTCGACCTTCAGGTAACCGGCCCACAATAGGTAGGTATACTCCTAACGTTTTTGTCACGAAAAAAACCGTCACAATACCACAGACTAGCAAAAAAACAGAGGCGTCACCGTCACTATTATTTAATCCCACTTCTAAATACGCGTTCAGAATACATATCAGGAAGACAGGAAGCATGCTTCGCATTCCACACACGTCACGGCGGCCATTTTGATAGGTTTATCCATACAACGTAAAGTGCATTCATACATATAGGTCGGGCTGCATCGGATATAATATGGTAAGTGTGATGCAGACAAATGCGGAAATCTGACGTGCAGGTTGAATAGTTAAATAGATGTGGAATGTCTCTTTATGTTTTAATTATAGGGATTTGAATATAGGGGCTTGACGACTTAGATTAGATTTATGGCTTTACTTATTTTATTTGTTAGTAAATAAAGTTTTTTCCTCATTAGGACAGAAGTTACGATTCCTAGATGTTATAGTACACTTGCGCAATACATGCGTTGAACACACTCGTCCAAATGTTGTTTTAATCCATAGGTTAACTAGAGAGAAAATGCCTTTTGGCCGCCTTTGTACCCACTTAGTTCCTTCATGAAGTTAAAATAAATAAATAATGTTGGTGCTCATCACACGTTTCGAAGTGGCGACAAGTACCTATTTACCAAAAACAGATGAATGTTGGTAAACAACGAGGAGCAGGCACACGCCTGGCCGGCTCCTCGTTGGATGGCCGGATGCTCGTTTTCTCCGCATAAAAGAGCCAATTTCATCCAGCTCCATCTTTCCGAGGTGTAACCGTACCGATAACGGACCATCTTGAGCTATTTTGTGTAAAGTTGACATCGACACTCAATTTTGGCCCATAAATTAAGGCAAAGGCTCAACTAACTACAAAAAATTGGGCCAGAACAGCTGCTTTAGTTGTATCAAGCGCAAGTTCGATTTTGCATGGAACAATGTTCTCAACTCTGGGACCTGCTAATTACGAGCTTGCCAGCTTCGAGTCGATCGAAAAATAGGCCAAGAGGCTCATCGGCAATGAGACACTGGTCGAGCTAAAGCTCCAGAGCCTTGAACATCTTCAACGGGTTATTTTTATCGGTTGCATTTCGGGGAGTCTGCGATGGAATTGCATGATCTAATTGCACCTAGCCCGTTTCATCATCGGACTTCAAGACGTACGGCGCGGTGCGCCATCGGTACATAGTGGATATTCCACCCACACGCAATAAACGTTTTGGAAAACCTTCATTATGCGTACAGCTAAGTAGTGGAATTCCCTGCCAGAGTCTGTGCTTCCCGATAGCTACAACCTTGGGGTCTTTAAGTCAAGAATGAATAGGTTACTTCTAGGCAAGCGTGCTACACCGTCGACCACATCATCGCTATCATCAGGTGAGACAGTGGTCAAGCGCGAGCTTACATATAATAAAAAAAAACATTATTGCCAATAGTCAGTTCGAATCATCATGAAAGAATAAGTTGTTCCAAACTAACCTGAAACAAGGCAGTAACTTATACAAACAGCAATAAATAAAAATGTCAAGGATTAAATAACAATTAAGTAATTATATCTTTGGTATTGTGTTGTTACAGCAATACATACGTAATAAGTACTTATGTGATTAAAATACCTGCTCACAATGTGGTTGTTATTTCATAATGAAATTTAGTGCCAAGAATTCATTCAATGATTGATTCATGATTATTGATTAAGTATCTCTACATATCTATTACATGTAGTTTGGTTAATAGTGTATTAACCTTTTTATATCTAGTACTTGGGAGAACGAGCTCTGCTCGAGTGAAATTAGAGAAACCGATTTTTATTCAGAGGCCTTAGTGCGAGTTTTAACTCACGCTCAATCGCGTTAACGTAAACATCAATTTGTATTGAAACTGGATAAGCGCCGTCTGGTGACGGTAAGGAGAAACCTCTTTTTTAGGGTTCCGTACCCAAAGGGTAAAAACGGGACCCTATTACTTAGACTTCGCTGTCCGTCTGTCTGTCTGTCTGTCTGTCACCAGGCTGTATCTCATAAAACCGTGATAGTTAGACAGTTGAAATTTTCACAGATGATGTATTCCTGTTGCCGCTATAACAACAAATATTTAAGGGGGGCTCCCATACAATAAACGTGATATTTTTGCAGTATTTTGCGATAATGGTACGGAACCCTTCGTGTGCGAGTCCGACTCGCACTTGGCCGGTTTTTTGTATACATTTTGACCTGAGAGATCGTTTACATTAACGCGATTGAAAGTGAATAAAAACTCGCCCTAAGGCCTCTGATATGAAAACTTGGCTAGATCGATTTTTCGCTCCCGAAAACCTCTTTACTGCAAATTTTATAAAAATCATTAGAGCCGTTTCCGAGAACGTGATTATACAGATATATATATATAGATTTAAACAAATATGCTCGTTTAATACGAGTAGTTTAGAATAAATTATTGTATTGTGGCCTACAAATAGTTTGTACATGAATTTTATTTAAACCACGTGACATCTTTTGCTGTAAACGCAACCACGACACGATACATGAAAATGATTTTAAAAAGATCATAGATTTTGTAAAAGCTACTATTTAATTGGCATCATTGAAGGTCTTCAATTCAAGAGTGAGTATGTTACTTCAGAGGCCGTACTACGAAGTGCCAACGCCATCGTGACGCCGTTGTGAAAAAGGAATATAGTGCTATGTGGTACTATTCGTCCTGTAAAGTTTCCTTTCTCTCTCACACACATCATCACATCATCAGCCTATTAATGTTCCCACTGCTGGGACACAGGCCTCCTCTCTGTGAGAGAGAATGGGCCGTAATCCACCACGCGGGCCCAGTGCGGGTTGGTGGATGTCACATGTGTTTGAATTTTTGGTTCTAGGACATGTCGGTTTCCTCACGATGTTTTCCTTCACCGTTTTGAGAGCAGTGATGATGAAATAATTTACACAAAGTAAAGCGCCTGCCTGGGCTCGAACCCACGACCTACAACTTGTAAGTCGCGGCCGATACCACTGGGCCACCACTGCTCTCTCACACCGGAATAATTTTATTTTAAGACAGTATACCAGGTCTCCAGATCTAGGCAAGTCTACTCTATCGTCGACCACATTATCGCTTACCGTCAGGTGAGATAGTGGTCATAAGTTTCTACAATTTAGGTACCCATAAGTACATGAAATTCTGATTCATCTCCATACTAACCACATCAAAAACAAAACAATATATTCTCCATCATTTATCAAGTCTCCTTTTCTTACATAAATAATGTAAACTTCGTACATTGGCGAGCATATTGTGCGCAGTTTACACTGTATTGCAATGAAATTGAATACAAATGGGACGTCACCGTATCTCCCGCTCGTATCTCGTGTAGACTTACTGCACGCCAGTGTATTTGTCTATTGCTTGAAGGTAGATATTGTGTCTACCGGAAAATTAAATGTTTGCTGTAAGAATAAAACGAGGGTCTTTTTAGGGTCTTGTGTATATTCGTTCTAACATTTATTATTTATATGGGATGTGGAAACCATTTCATTTAGGACAACATTTTTAGAATAAAGAAATGCATACCTTATGCACATGACATCCAAACTTAAGTTTGGAGGTAATGGCGGAAGAAAAACCACGAAGGGTTTTATAAACTACTATTTAATTATGGCGGTTTGACCGATTTGTTTTTGTCTTTACAAAACCTGTCAAACCTCGAGAACAAAATATGCAGAAATTCCAAACAATCCTCAATAGGTACTTAAAGCCTATGCAACATTAGAGCATTATTCATCATTTGACTAGTAATTCAAACCAAAATATTGGCCGTACCAATATATCAATAATCAAAGTAATCCTATTTGCATATACCTACCAAACATTCTCATTCAACTTTCATCGGCCCACAATCTGAATTAAATAAGTTTTCATTCACACTATGGTGTTGAAAGTGAAATAATAAAACTCCTCAACAGTATGCCTTGGCATCGGCGTCTGCTGTCAGTTTAGACATCAACTACCGCCGGATTGTGCCAATCATAATCTAATGACAGACAGACGATTGTACATCTTTTTTTTCTCCTATAATAGATGCACCTGCCTATTAATAATTTCTTTACATTATGTACTACGTTTTTACGGCGTTTTGGAAAAATATAATACAGGATAATCGAAAATACATTTTCCGTCTAAAAATAAAAAAGGCGCTTTTAAAACCTATCGTCGTCTTTAAATATCTGAGGTTTTTAAACTGTGACATTAACCAAAATGCATCCCTAAAAATTCATTTTATCACTGTGAAGCATAAAAAAAAAGTGTAGTTACAGAAGATCTTCGAAAGAATAAACATACTGAGCAAATACCAACAGTGCGAGTGCAAATATAAACAGCAAACCAAAAATAGCTGATAAGTCCCAATGATATAACTATCAAATCTTCAAAGCCCAATAAATATGCAATAATCACTATACATCAAACACTTGAAATAAGTACAAGCACAGAGTAATATAACAGAACAGAAGCGCGTAAGTAAGTAGTTGTCTTATCGCAACATTTATTTATAGTAAACTGATTAATGAACGAGTTCAACAAACGGAAAGTGAATGCGATTGAGTGAATGAATGTTTAGCGTAAGATCGTAAGTGTTCAGTCTGTTGCGGTTACGATAGATGGAGCGATCGATTTATTGAGCTGTAAGTTTTTATGTTGTAGAAAATGTCGATATTGAATATATGCTGTGGGGAATTGTGTCTTCAATAAAATTTATTTTTAACGATTCCGTCACCGCTACCCTAAAATTAATTCTACTATTTAAAATCTTACACTGATAATATTTGACATTTTATTATGACTAGAGGCCATGGAGAGCCTCAGTACAATGCTCGATGACCTCAGTAGAGTTTCCGAAAGAGTGAGTCTTGAAAATTGAACATGGACAAAACCAAGATCATGGTGAATGCCCATGTAACACCCACCCCTATCAAGGTCGGAGACTCTAAACTCGAATTTGTAGACGATTATTTCTACCTGTGACAAACGGTCCAGTTGGGTAGGTATAACTTAGAGAAAGAGCTCAACCGTCGAATCCGACTCAGCTGGGCTTCGTTCGGAAAGTTGCGTGGCATATTATCTTCTCGTCCAATTTACCGCTTTGTCGCAAGACAAAAGTCTAAGACCAGTGTGTGTTGCCAGTGATCACCTATAGGACTGAGACGTGGTCGCTCACAATGGGCCTTATCAGAAAGCTTAAAGTCACCCAAAGGAGAGGGCTATGATCGAAGTTTACTTGCGTGATCAGGTAAGAAATAAGGATATTCGTAGGAGAACCAAAGTTACCGACATAGCCCGAAGAATTGCCAAACTTAAGTGGCAGTGGGCAGGGCACATAGCTCGCAGAATGGATGCCCGATAGGGCCGAAAAGTTCTGGAATGGCGACCGCGAGCCGGAAGACGATACGTTGGAATAGGCCTCCCACTAGGTGGACCGATGACCTGGTTAAGGTTGCGGGAAGGCGCTGGATGCGAGACGCGCGGGATCGGTCAATGTGCGCGACGCCTGGGGGAGGCCTATGTTCAGCAGTGGACGTCTTTCGGCTGAAATGATGAATTACTAGCAAAAGGAGTAAGGATCGTAGCAGATGACGTTATGTAGTGCTGCCTACCCTCATGGGAAAAAGGCGTTAGTTTATGTTTGTGTATGTATGTAAATTACACTGAATCAATGTAAAAATCTTCTTTAATCATTCATCAATGCGGTAGAGAAACCCTATCACAATAAAACTCCACTTCGCGGTCGCTAAGCAACAATAAAAATAAACTCATTAATATCCCCATCACGCGCTCAAATAATAAATAAAACAAAAACACATCACATATAAACAATAGGCACATTTCTTGGAACGGTCGCCGCGCGCCGGTTGCTAGCTAACAGGCAGCTGATCGACAAATCCGGTGTATTCATGCGCTTGCGCAACGCGACGGGACTGTCTAATATAGTGGTTGCAGTAGCGGTTTTTGGGGTCCTTATAGGTGTAGATCTCTAAGGACCCCAAAAATTAACATTTTACCTTCAGATTAGACTGAAGATAAAAATTCTCAAAGGAGAAATGCATTTACTAGATGGAATTTCGAAGGAGTATATGCCAGTAAAAAGAAAACGGAGGAATTATTGACAGGATGTAAATTAAATAAACTAATACAAATTAACGAAGAGGTATAACCTCCATTTAACATACAGAATTCTTGTCGAATAACTTTCTTCGAAACATTTTCTGGAAGTTCACTTTGTATGATGCTCATTGGAATCAGGAATATTTCGAGGAAATTACTAAAAATACATGTATCAATCAAGGTCTGGTCATTTGATCCTGAACCTAATTTCCATTGTGCCGCCACTTTTACGCACCAAAATCAATCTGCCGCTTTTACCAACTACGATAGGGTCGGCTTTCAATCTAACCGGATGCATCTGCTTACTAGTATTTAAGATGGAGCGACCGCCTGACTTCCATAATCCAGTATTGTAAAGATAATAAGAATATGAAATGATTAAATATGAATATGATAATAATATTTTTTTAAGTTGTAGAAAGAAAATGTGTTACTTTACACTATTTCGTTTGGCAAGACTGGTGTCAGATTTTCTGGTTTTTGCGCACCAAATACATCTTAAGACCTACCTAATCTCAACCCCTACTGTCTAAATAGTCTACACACATACCACCACTAAAACAATAGCCGAATTTCTCAGAACGCTCGCATAGTGGCAGGCAGCTGATCGACAAATCCGTCGCGCATTGCGTTTGCGCAACACATGCGTGGGCGACAGTTACTTACTGTGAACCGGCCGGTCCCGGTGACACTGCGCAAGCTGAGTAGGTAGGTTAGGGCAGAAGTTGAAGTGGCAAATACACTGACCTTTAAAACTTAATTCCACACTTTTAGTGAACAGTACCACCAACAGGCAGTTGACAAGATAAAACTATAAATTTAATAAACCCCCGATTTTAATTTTTATTTCATGCTTTTTAAACTACATATAATATACCTCGTAGCAGACACGCTTCAATCGACAATCTATCGAAACACGTAATAATGACAAGATAACTTGCGAAAAAATCCAGATTCAAAGAGTAAAACGCGAATAACTTTTGAACGGCTAAACCGATTATATTCAAACAGCACTCTCGAAAAAGTCACCTTTCAAATAAAAAAAACTAAATCAAAATCGGTTCATCCGTTTAGGCATTATGATGCCACAGACAGGCCCACATATAGTAAGTTTGACGTGTGTTGCTCACAGCAACACACGTCAAACTTATAACACCCCTCTTTTTCCGGCGGGGGGGTTAAAAATATTAATGGATGGACTGTGTGAAAAACGATAAGCACATAATAGCTAGAAAGGTGAGATATGTCTTCTTATTTATTTATTTATTTAGACTTCATGCACAAAAGGTACAAAGGCGGACTTAATGCCTTAGGCATTCTCTACCAGTCAACCAAGGGTGGTGCAGAGACAACATGGCAGGTGCATTTTTCAAAAATAATAATAAGCCAGTTATTATATAACATACTAAAATAGGTGAAATACACGTACATATATATATTGAAAATAATATATACTTATATAAATATATATATTTATAAATTAACAGAAAAGAAGATGGTGAGATGACTCTGCTTAGTTGTTTTGAAAATAAATCCGCAATTTCCGCTTGAATGCACACCGACTTTTGGCCGTCCTGATCTCGGGAGGAAGCGCATTCCAAAGAAGAATGGACTGTATATGAAAGGAAGAGTGAACAAAATCAGTCGAATGAGAAGGACAGAGTAAGAGGAGATTATTAGAAGAACGCAGATTCCGAGCATGTGAAGAACATAGATATTGAAAGTTAGACATAAGATAGGAAGGAGGGGTGGGAGAATTGAGTAGGGAGAAAAGTGTGGTCAAAGCACGTAGACATCTCCTCTGGCGAATGGGCAGCCATTTTAGCTCAGACCTGTAGTTTGACACATGGTCATATTTTCTGAGTTAAATATAAATCTGATACAGTTGTTCAAGACCCTATCTAGTTTATCAAGCAAGACCGCGTTCAAGTCAAAGTAGCACACGTCACCATAGTCGACCACTGGGAAAATTAAAGTTTGCACAAGCATTATCTTTGTCTTTACGGGTAAAAACCTTCTCAATCGATATAAGGATCGCAAACTGCCGTTGGCTCTCTGACTGACACTGGCTACCTGACTTTGCCAACTAAGCGTCGAGTCAAGATGCAAACCGAGATCTTTCACACTAGGGCTGATGGGAATGACGGAACCATTAAAAATTATCGGAGGAAGAGAGCTAACCGCCACTCTACCCAACATGCGCGAGCTTCCAATCACAATGGCCTGACATTTTGAGGGGTTTACGGACACCCCAAATCTGTCAGACCAGTTTTTGATAGCATTCAAGTCCCGGTTTACATCCTCTATGGCGTCCAATAAATCTTCCAACCGCGCCGCTGTGTACAGTTGGAGATCATCGGTATAAAGATGATACGAACACCGAAGACAGTGAGTTATAAAATTAATGAAGATGGAGAATAATAATGGAGATAGAATACCGCCCTGCGGAACACCAGCCTCCAGGTCACGCCAATTCGATGAACTCTCATCAACGCGAACCGACTGCTGACGTCCCCGAAGATAAGAGGAGAACCATTCCAGCGCCTCAGAAGAAACCATAAGATGGGAGAGTATAGATAGGAGTATATCGTGACTGACGGCGTTAAAGGCGTTAGAAAAATCAATTAATACTAATACAGTCACCTTAGTGTCCTCCATAGCTTATCTAATGTCACCAGTTACTTTAAGGAGTGCGGAGGCTGTACTGTGCCCAGGTCTGAATCCAGACTGGAAGGAGCTTATAAGGCTGTTTCGGTGAACAAACCCCGAAAATTGCTTGTGTACGCAGGCCTCAAGCACTTTGGATAGGAAAGGGAGCCATATTTCTCTGCTAATAGTTCGAGGAGCACTCAAACCATCTAACAATTCCACGAATTTGTAAGTAAATGTATTAGTGTTCGAAAATGATTGTAAATATTTTTAACAGCAGTGTGGGAGCACCTTATGGAAGAAGCAGACATGTAGCGCCGTCTCCAAATAAATTGGGATGAGCGAAAGGGCATGACGATGTTTTCTTGTGAAGGGCGGAAATAATAAGAACACGGATAGGGTGAACTAAAAAAATAATGACTAAATAATTCGAAAATAACAGCCTTTGATGACTTTTAAGTTATTAGAATGAGAGGAAAGGCAAATTACGGCATATTAAGTTTTTGGCTACACTCATGGGCTATGTGTACGCGAACTCAATTTCCGCAAGAAGCAATTAATTATTTGAGTCTACAAAAATTTCTAGCGTTTATTAACTAGCCCGAATTTCTATGATGTATGAAAACAGAGAAGAATCCAGCTGTGAAACAGCATATCTTGGCATATAATAAAACATTTTTTGAAAACTAAAGCCTATCCAAGGTAGAACTACTAACTCCACTATATGACGGCATACGCCCGAGCACATTTTAGTAACTTGTAAACGTTGCAATACCAAATCTGTTATGGTTAATATAACAAGCGACTGTTACAGATTCATTGACTTATTCCTACTACATAAATCTTGTCTATCAACTCTGTTAATTAAACACAATAACATTTTAGTTAACTGTATGGGTTTTGACAAGATTAAGTACGTTGCTTTGTTTAACTCTGACGGCAGTTTGTCCTTTTCGAAGTGAACTATTCTCTGATTGGTAAATCTGGTGTCAAAATGTCAACTGAGCTGTTGTGATTGGTTGGTGGGAAAGACAACAGAGATTTGAAAATAGATTACATTGAAAGGAATTTTCTAAATGGAGGTTCATGTTCGTTTATAAATGAACTTAAAACATTATTAGTATATAGTAAATAAAGTAAGGTTGCTATCACCATGGCGTCAAGGCGGAGTCAGATACAAAAAGATTTGTACGAGAACCTCACCAGTCACAATATTTGCATTATCAATGTACATAAAGAAGTCAACCAGAAAAATTTGCATGAAGAATGATATGAAAGCAAAGGGAATCACTGGTGAAGAAATGGAAGAAGAAAACGTGTTGCGCCGATTCCAATTCACATAGAACTAGGTATCGTGATAATCAGCCAACTTAGTCAACTCTGCAAGAACTTTTCGTCATTTGTATTCCTCTAACTCACTGAGGTATGCTGTAAGTGAACCCAATTCTTGACTACAGGTCCATTTTCATTGGTCGTTAACTTAGTCGTTAAACAGCATGCAGGGAGTCCCGAATACGGGCTATCAACTAATGAAAGTATGCTATCCATATCTCGGTCGATATACGGCATGCGGGTATTTCCCGCACGCGGCCAAACAACTAATGAAATGCATCGGTTGGTTGTTGAGCCTTACACCTCTTTACATAAGTAAGCTGTCTGCTGGCATGTCTTGTAATAATCATAATGAAACCTATTAAAAGAATAAGAACAAGTACTTAAAAAACTAACAAACATCGGTAGAATATTCCAAATCATTCCCAGACACAACACAGCATAACATAAAATAATAAATCAATATTATGTCGATATTATATCACACATATATGCGTCACTTCGTAAGGAAATCATCGCGTGTAGGCGATATAAGCGAATGCACGGCTTAGCGCCGCCAATGTCATATTTGTGGTGATCGTGTGAAATATTGCTCGATTTTATTGCACAAGATTGGATATTGATCTTTTGAGTCAGTCACTTTTGTTACTGTTTGTAGGAGGATGAGACGAAGATGATAGATATTTAAGATAATTCTAGATGGTTAAAGGGCAGAAATGGTTGATGATAGTGATGCAAATTATGCATCAAACAAAAAGTCACATAACAAAATTTAAACTGATTTTGAAACAAGCAGAAGCAGTTTGGAAACCTATTTGAAAAATGGTTGACTGGTAGAAAATGCCTGAGGCATTAAGTCCACCTATACACCTGTATGTTGCATGAAGTTTTAATAAATAAATAAAATGCAATTACACGGAGTGTATCTGAAAGATATAAATAAGTAGATCACACGTCTCACGTAATATTAGTGATAGATACATCCTAGTACATAAAGACAATAAGCCCTTATTATAAAAATCCTTAAAACAGCCTTTCTCTTGGTGTTCCACCCTTTAACCGTAATAAGAGTATCAGTAATGAGGGCGAAGATGGCGAATCAAATGACAGTCCCTTATCTGCTTCAACTATCATAAACTGTCACAGGATAATCATATCCTTTACAAGATTCCTAGCAAAAACACTTGAAACCCAAGCCTCTGCTACACATTCCACACTCTTCCGCAACTATCCATCCCGTTCAACCAGTCGCGCTTAAGACATCAATACTGAACCAAGTCCTCATAGCTGTTGACATGCAATTATAACTGACGAGAACCATGTAGGGGGTCTCGTCACAGATAGCCTTACATATAGCTGCTGCACTTCTTGAATCTATAAATGACTGCACACACACAAACAAAAGAGTAACGTTTTCGAAGTTCAACGGGGAATAAAGGGGTATCACTAGCAACGTCTTCGTCAAATGTTCGTATTAACGAAGTTTGTATATGTGTGAGTGCATCAACCGATGTAGGTAAGTTATCTGTCGTGTTATCTGGTAGTCCCGTTGAAATCTTGTGGATTCCTACCCACTCCCTAAAAGGGGTGATACGGATCATGGACGTGATTCAACGGATGGAATGAAGAATGGATCCTATGTTAATTAATTAATTTCTTTGATGAGTGAACGGAGTTCGTTAGATTCTTGTAAGTCGATACTTTGTATTGGCATTGGCGGTTCTGATCATGATTTACTCGTCGATGCATAGCTCTTGACTTATTATGATTGTTTCTTTTAATTATAATAATTAACCAATGCGTCAGTCTTGTAATTGGGCTCAACCGAAGTTGATCACCGAACACGATCTCTTGTTCGGTGATCAATTTGCCTTAGCTGTAGATACAATCTTAATTTGGTCAAATTGAGTGAGTAATTTATTAGAATTTCATCGTGTTCAACGAGTATTATTTAAATGCCACAAATACTCTAGAACGGCAATAGAGCTGCTTGATAGCTTTAATGTGTTATCATTTTGCAGATGAACTTTTATTCATGCAAGTAATATAATTGCTATATATTAATTAATTTATTATTATATATATTATCAATATTGAGTATATCATTGTACCCTATGCATTTCTTAATTTTGGCATTGTTATCAATCAACTTCATACATATTTAAATTATATCATTTTATACGTCTTAAAATTTTACCAATGTTAATAATTTTATACTACTTATCATTATTACTTTTCATTATTGTTTATATTTAACTGTATCAATTTTAAAAAAAATTCTTCAATTTTATACATTGATCAATTTTATCATTTTTGCTTTTACGAGTATTATTATCTCTTGATTTATTTAGTCCAGCAACCTGCCCCCGCTTTAATTATGTAATACAATACTTATTTTAATTGTTCTCTTTTGTTAATGGGCACAAAGAACTTTTATTTTTGTTGTGTTATAATTAAGAATCGCAAAATTTTATTTTACATTGAAAATCAGCGTTTGGTGGTATAACCTGTATTACCATTTGGCATTATGCTGAGTTGAGGCCCTTTTGGTTTTAAGGTGTTTTTGTTTTTAATGCCAATAAACACATTTTTATTTCTTTCTTTCTAAAGGGTCTTTCAACAAGGACGGGTCGATGTTAAAATTGAATAAAACAAGATGTGTGTGAGATATTAACGAAATTTATTTTTTATTTAAAAGGCCCATTTATGTCATTATGGATGGAATATGACATCGTTCAAATGTCCGCCGCGGCTTCGTATGGTGGCACGAATCCGAGAGGTCCGACTTTTAATGACTCTGCTGCATAGATCGAGCAAGCGCTACAGATCAATGATAAACAATTTATTTTGGCTTGAATTGAACAATATGGACGCGAACGACATGTGGTTCCAGCAAGATGGCGCTACTTGCCACACGGCGAACGACACAATCGACATTCTGCATGAACGGTTTGAGGGTAGAGTTAGAGTTCCGCTAGACTTTTTCTTGTGGGGTTTTCTGAAGTCGCAGGTCTATGCCAATAAACCACATTCAGCCGGATCTATGCAGCAGAGTCATTAAAAATTGGACCTCTCGGATTCGTGCCACCATACGAAGCCGCGGCGGACATTTGAACGATGTCATATTCCATCCATAATGGCATAAATGGGCCTTTTAAATAAAAAATAAATTTCGTTAATATCTCACACACATCTTGTTTTATTCAATTTTAACATCGACCCGTCCTTGTTGAAAGACCCTTTATATGGGAAAAGGGATATAAGGAAATAAGACCAAAGAGGCGTTGGATGGATTGTGTGGAAGATAATATGACTAGAAGGGGGTTATTATTGAGATGATGACCGATCCAAATAACTTGGGAGAAGGGAAGAAGAGTGGTGGTTATACGAAGGTAAAGTGTTTAAAAATACTCATGTCAGTAATTAACTAACAGCAGTAACCCTGTAAGTAAATAGATGTTGTAACAAGCCAAAACAGAAAATTCTTTCCGGAGCTGTATTAAAACTTAAGCCAATCGTACCTTATTCGTAGTATTTCTAATTTACGCTGGCAAATGATGATGAAATTAAAAACCAGCATGCTTACCTGTAACAAAAAGAAACATTTAGTTATTAAATGATTAAAGTAGTCGATAAAAACTTTGCCAAGAAGATACGCCTCATAACAGTCAAGAATGTGCTATGGTTATATTTTATCATCGATTACATCAAGATTTTCTGTGAGTGCTGCGGAACTGCCTCACAGTTTTCATTCATCGCAGCTTTCATCATTTCAACTTTTCACCAGAAATATCTATTCTGTTCCCTGGTGATATTAGAGATATTTAATTATAACATCTTCAGATTATTTTATTATAGCATCAACATTAAAGCCTTGGTGGCTTCCAACATATCAATGTACCAATAAAATTCAAATACAAAGTAACAACTTAATTGTATATTTAAATAGACGAACATTTAAGTAAAGCCTCGCATTTAAGAAATATCCATCGCTATTCTCACAAGTTACAAAACTTGTTAAATACATAGAAACTCATATAATCACTTATTTTTTCTATCGTTATTTTAAAATGGAGTCAAGGGAATCTAGCTCTATCGCATATGCGAGTATCATGGATAATATTATTACTCCTTGGTAAACAAGCTCACGTCTTCAAAAGAGCCGACGAGATAAGATCTGCTCAGGCGCAGGTTGGATCACCCACTTTCGCCAAACATGTCTGCAGGTTAAAGCTTGCCTTATTTAGCATAGTATATTTGACACTTATATAATTTTGACAAGGTTAGCAAATGGTAATGGAGGTAAAAGAAGACAATATTTGGTAGACAAGATATATATAACTAATTATAAAAGAAACTCAAATGCCTAAAATCGAAAGTGTCTACGACACCACTGATAAATTACAAGATAAAGCAGAGACTGCTGGTACAATTGTTAACAAAGTAGAAACTAGTTATGAAGACAGAGCTAGTCATGACAAACAAACGTAAGCAGAAGAAAATACACACACAGAAGCAAAACAACCAGCTGTTCAACATCGCTAAAACAATCAGCGAAATATTTTGGACACGCATCATAATTACAATAATTTACATATCCTATGAGTTTCACAATAGGCCCGTGCCGTGTAGGAGACAAATTATGCTTGACATTAGTGTGCCCTTGGCTGTTCTCCCTTCTAATTGTTGGAGAACATCAGTACGATGGTGTTATTTAAATATTTCCTCATTTTTTTCAATTCTTGGGAAATCTCGTCGAGTTAATTGATGTTGTTTTTCAAGGTACATCGGGTGAGTATAGTACACTTCCATTTGTTATATATAATGCGCAAGGCTTCCGTACTACTAATGATGATCACAACACGAAATAAGTGGACATTGATATATTTGGTGATAAAGATATATGGAAGGAAGAAACCTACAGCGCCAACCTCAAATAATTGGGACCTAGCCAGGAGGATAATGATAGCAATATAGAAAGATCACAAATTATTTGAAGCCAGGTGTTATTATAGTAATCGAACGCATGTGATTTTAAATGGAGATGATTTTTTGGACAGAAATATTAACGATAGCAATTTAAATTAATTCACTATTAAAAACGCGATAAAGAGAAATGATGATGAAGATAAGAATAATATTACACAGCTTTAATTTAGTATGTATTGCTTAATGTCACATGTATAAATGGACTTGAATTTCTTGAAAGTGAGACCGTAAAATTTAATTATCGTTAAGTATAAAAAGTTCCCAAATATTTCATGGCAACCTTTTCCTTAATGTCATAGCAACCAGAACAAGATCATTAATATATGCATAAGTATATTAAATTTGCTTCCTAAGTTTGAACACAAATAACAGTCTAATCATTCTTAACGCAAATATATATCGCAAATAAATTCTTTTGAAGGCATCAAATTCACGTTTCGCAACTAAGTGTAGGAGACAAATTATTCAGCAGATTAACAATGAATCTAAAGACGTTGTGACATGCTATTGTTTGCTGATACAAATAGGGGATAAATATAATGACCACCTAAAATTACTTTGTGACCATAACCTCTATTACCTAAAATTGTACTATGAAACCCAAATTTAGTAAATTGATCACCAAATTTAGTAAATTGATCACCAAATTTTAATAGCAAATTATTGCGCTATTTAATGTTGTAAAATAGGTTAGGTTAGGTTAGAACTGTGACCAACCGCGCGCGAGCCGAGCGAGCAAAGCGAGCGGTGCCGCGGCAGCGGCCGGCGAGCGCTACTTCCAAGTTGCTCCCAGAAATTTTATAATCTTTTTGGTCATTGGTTTAATTTTGGTGATCATTTACTACTTTTGGTGATCATTTACTACTTTTGGGTTAACAATGATTTATTTGGAGTCATTTTGCCTAAACAGGATAGCGAGATGTTAAAACTTTGGTTATAATTTTACAATAAGATGCGGGTTTAATTTTGGTGATCATTTACTATTTTTGTCTGTTATATGTTACTATATCTGGTGGTAAGTTAAACATAAGCCATACAAATATCGCTGCTGCTCTAGCATTTGCATAAGACATGGTGAGCATATGCGACTTTTAATGGGACAGTTCATTTGTTTGATTTATAGTGAGAGTAGTTCTTTCTCTGTTGATATTTCTGGGTGATTAGCAACCAGAGGTGAACACAAAGACAAAGGGATAGACAAAGGGGGGGGGGGGGTGGTGATAGACAATGGGTCATTCTATCAGCGATGGCGTAGATCGAAATGAAAAAATAGAAGGAATTGATCACGTGACATTTCGATAGCGCTTGACATACCCACATTTTTGTCACTTTTACAAAACGCTATCGCGATTAACCAATTTAACCAATACTCAAGCAAAGAATAAGTTGCTAAACGAAGAAGTAAATCAACTGTAATGAAGTGTCGACTTTCACAATGTCCCAGACATCTACTAAAGTATCGCTCTCATTCTAAAAGCAATCATTTACCTAAGCAATACAAATAATATCACAATCATTTGCAGCCAAATAAAATATTAACGTCGAAGACTCAATAAAAGTAACAATAACGAGCAATCATTCTATCCCGAAGTCCTTTCACACGGCGATGATGAATGTTCCGATGCAAATATAGTAAATATTGACCAACACAATGATACTGACAAATTGATCATAGAGATCGTTTATCGAGTTACATCGATACATGATTGTAAGTCAATTTCTATGACCTATTGCGATTGATGGGCTTGGCTAGAGCTTGAATAAGATTTGTTGAGCTTATGATACAGTAGAAAGGCTTCACAGAGTAATTTTATTGAACATGTATTAGTAAAAGGTGAAGGTAATAAAAATAAAGTTATTAAGACATTTAATCTCAGAGAAACTATTATTTTTATTAGATTTTTTCCCACAGAAGCGGCAGATGCTATATTTTGACAGAAACATAAAAGAGTGTTTGAAATATTATGTAAATAAAAGCTACTCAAAATGAAATGTGTTAAATTAATGCAATTTTTGCATTTCTGTGTTGACAATCTCACGATATGCGATAAATATTTACAAAGCACCCACACAAAACCGCGATGCGATACGACGCGATATCTAAAGGGTCTTTCAACAAGGACGGGTCGATGTTAAAATTGAATAAAACAAGATGTGTGTGAGATATTAACGAAATTTATTTTTTATTTAAAAGGCCCATTTATGCCATTATGGATGGAATATGACGTCGTTCAAATGTCCGCCACGGCTTCGTATGGTGGCACGAATCCGAGAGGTCCAATTTTTAATGACTAATAAAAAGACCCTTTACATATATAATACGTGCGAGTTCGCAGATATTTGCGATGCGTTGCGAATTCGCAGATATGTGTGCCCTTAGACCACGACTAGTTGTATATTGCTACACATTCTTTAAATAATACTTTACTCGTAAATTATAGTTTTTACTCCGATATAAAATATATGTGAGGGATTCGATGACATAAAAACATGTACATATTTTTGCACTGAGATAAAATAAATTGTATCTTACACATTTGATGAGAACAAAATATACATGTATCTGCGGATTTACAGAGGATGAAGAATTGGGGGCAACAGTAGGTGAGCCGAACTCTAAAACTCACAGATGCAGTATTACAGTGTTTATCTGAAATATATGTCATTATATCAGCCGTAATAAACTCAGTGACCTTGAATCAATAAATACAAAAAATAACGGACGGAGGCGTGCGTAATGGTTGCTATTTGTCTTCCAACAAGGAAACCGAACTGATTTGCATTGACTTAGCATCAGCTAACGAGCTCGGTATAATCTTCAATGGTAGCGTCATACATATATGCTATAGAATATAGTAATATGGTGTTTATGAGACAATATGAAAGAGACACAGTATTATTAGTTCTAAGTAATGCTACTAATTGTTATGCAGTCACGATTTGTAGTTAAATTGAAGGTTGCACTGGTGTTGAACCAATGAAGATTAGTCTGCTTTTGTTCCATCGTGTAGAGATAAGTCAACAGAATCAGGAAAGTAAGCATGTAAATATTGATGGTAATAAATAAACAAATCAATATCGGAAGGTTCTAGAAGGTCTTTATCATTACTAAATTTAAGATTCATATTTTTTTCTTCAAAGAGTGGAGAGTTGATATATGTATTAGTTTTTGAGCTTCCACTCAAAGAACAGATTGGTAGTGTCCTTCAGAAACGTTAGAAACCTACTCGGATTCTGAATTAAGGTTTCGTAGTTTAGGAAGAGTCACACTCTACTTTGATGCCTAAGTTTGACAAGTTTTCATGCTAGAGTTTGAAAAATACTCAACTTCAAATTTCAATTCAGAAATCGAGGGTTGTTCGTAATAGAGAGAATACTGATACCATATTTATAATAATATGACATAATTCAAGCAAGAATTTATCCTAGACCTCATATTTTCTACAGTCTCAACACAAATTCTTTTTCAAATTAAGAGATTTCATAGATTATTTTCTTGTACTTCTATACTAAGAAGTGTTTGGTAGTGTGCTTCAGAAATTTTAGACAAATAGTCTTTTTGGAGCAAATAAATTATTTTTTTATTTCTGCTATTCGTAACCAACTCTTCATAATCATTGAGAGAATGCCAAATCCAATTATATGGCATAAGTCAAGCAAGGATTATCCTGGATTACTACATTGTCTCGCAGTGTCGCAACATTCGCCACGCGGTACCCACGCTCCGTTTCTTACTGACAACACGATATACTGATCTGAGCTTAATTTGTATTCTCATGTCACCCTACGTTTTATTATGTAAGCTACGTTGCAAATCAACGACTTTGCTGATTTGCATGAAGTCCTTGTTGTTTGTTTACTCGTATCCTGCTAGACTTTGTGGAAACTTTGAAACTAAGGTTAGTGTATATAGGGAAGGTGTAGAAGAGACGTGATTTTTGAAACTTGTTCTTTTAAGGATAAGGAAAAGAGACGCAATTTAGCACTTTTTTGTATGTAGTTCGAGTGTTGATAGTAGAGTGATCAAGGAGAAGTCGCCTATGATGAAGGCCCTCATTAAGCACTTGGAATTTTTATTGCGAAATTTGGGATGTAGTTTTCTCAAGTTAAAGTAGCTTCGATGAAGGCACACATTTTACCTGTAATTTCCATCACGTTTGAAATATGTAGGTCTTACAAAATCTGCTAATTTAATAAGGAGCAGCGAACAATCTGTTCTACACGACAAACGCGGTGATTTCATATATTCAAACGTCACAACAAGGTTTTGCGGGGCCTACCGACTTCAACCAAATAATCCATCATCTGCCTAGCCTTTTTCCCAATTATTGTTGGGGTCGGCTTCCAGTCTTACCGGATTCAGCTGAGCACCAGTGTTTTACATGGAGCGACTGCCTATCAGACCTCCACAACCCAGTAACTGGGTAACACGATACCCCTTGGCAAGACTGGTGTCAGATCTCAGGCTTCTGACTACCCGTAACGGCCGTCAAAGATCTTCAAATGACAGCTGGGACCAACGGCTTAACGTGCTTTCCGAGGCACGGAGGAAACTCGGTATGTTGAAATGGTCACCCATCCACGGACCGACCTCATCAAGCGTTGCTTAACCTTGAAGATCGACCCGTGCGGCTGTTATTATTTAGCCACGAGCTCCTCTCAACCAAATAATCCATTCAACAGAATTTCTCTTACTTTAACACACGAAATTATAGAAGACTATTCTTAAACCGATGTTATAGGAAAAACAATCCAATCAACCTATATGCCAGTAAATCACAGACCGGCTCTCGCTTGAGGCGTCCGGTCCGTCACGGATCCGTCCGATCCGTGATCCAAAATCATGACCCGTTCGTGATCAAATCGAAAGTGTGCGCGATATGGTAGTAATGATTGTGTGAACTCTTGAAATATGGTCAAATGTAATTGACTTATTGGATTTGACCATACTTTCGATGTTCGAAGTCTGTTTTCAGAGGATTGAGCTGATATTGTCTTGGTGAAAGTGGAGGATTGAACACGACTAGATACAGATAAGAATAAAATAATTTTGAATGTTGAAGATTTCTATGAACCGACCAATCACATAGACGGAAATCCACATCGCGTCTTTCAACTCGCATGTGATTTTCGATTGATGGCGGTAAAACACTTCGCCTTGTCGAATTCACTTACACAATTAGGCTGCTAGACTTAATGATCTGAAATCGTGAACACACGAAAATCAAACTGTATTAGAAGAACGAAGAGCAGATTTTCCGACAGTAGACTAAACCTAAGTTTCGACTTTTAGAAGGCAAATTTGTGACAAACTAAGAAGCGCGCATAGCATCTGCTTTTATTGTTTTAATGAACTATCAAGAGCTATATCGCAACACATCGATAAATTCGTTCCAAAAGCCCAGTAATACAAACTAATGTACTCTGATTTGAGCCTAGTGCCGAAAAAAAATGCTCACCAACAAAATTATCAAATAACAAACTTTAAGTGATATCATCGACACTATCTTCCTTTTCCACACTTCCAAAGGAACCACATTTATCTTCTATTCCTAGCAAATATTATGGTAGACCATTTGCGCTTAACCGTGTCATCTGTGAGCAAACAGTTTGTTTGACCGAGATAAGATTAAATGCATTGATACTCGTTAAATAAGATCATAGGAGTCTTAATCCTTGAAGCCTTAAAGTCTTAGGATTTGCGTATTTCCTTTTGTCTATAGGAAGTGGCTTATGTCTACTGCATGCTGTATTTAAGCTCACGGGAACCACTTCTTTGTAAGTATTGTTAGATGCTTTTTTCTGACGTGGTAATATTTTTTGAAGGGAAGGGAGGGACTGTCGCAGTGTGACGCAAACCCAGAAGTCACAAACTGAAGTAAACTATAAAATCCAAAAATAGCCTAGTTACGATCTTCGATATTATTATAATCAGCCTATGACATTCTACTGCAGGGCAAAAGCCTCTCTTCCCTCGTTTTATTTTTAACAAATTATCGTACAATATTTTTAAAATGAGTGTATCACATCCCATCATCTCCTTGTGAGCCTGCGGCTTCGTCGTCTTCGATAGTCAAGTCTTTAATCATGTTTTATAGAATCTTGACAAACGAATGCTAAACTAAATCATCCTACTTCCTATCTTACTAATATTAGAAAAGCAAAAGTTTTGATGGATGGATGTTTATTACTCAATCGCGCCAGAACGGCTGATCAGATCTGGATGCAATCTGGCACAGAGATAGATTACAGTCTGGATATAATGTTTGTAATAACAAAACACTTAACACGCGAGCGAAGCCGCGGGCAGAAGCTAGAACTTTATATTGAAGCTAAGAGAGCAAAAGATACTGCCTACGTGTACTTACAGAACTCGATCCAACAATTCCTTCTAACTACCAACGTGACCCTTCATACTGATCCGTCGAATCATCGACTACAAGTCAACAATCTACCTGCCAAACACGAGTGAGCTATCAAAGATCAGTAGACGCCTCGGGCCTGATGATTGACGGCTGTCTGGGTCTCGACTCGAGAGTGCTACTTAAGTAAGGAGATATGGAGTGTTTACATCATCATTGATGACTGGGAATGGTGGCGCGGTATATGATAGTGTTTTGTTAATATTTTGCGGGGGCGGGCGTGGCGGTAACACGCCTGTGGCGTAAGCGAATGGATGTTAATGTAATGAACCATCTAATAAAATGTCTCGAGACATGATCAGAATCTGGGTGAATGCTAGACTAGAACAAAATCTACCATAAGAGAGCAGAGACATAGATAAATCTCCTTTTATAGGCAGTGAAACATATTATTAAAGTATCATATAGTAAAATGTCTAAGGATATTTTAAAATATGGTTATCATAATCGTTGTAAGAACCAACTGGAATTTAAGTGTCCAACCTAGACGGGACTTGGTTATTTGTATTAGCAGTAGCACTTACCGATAACAATGGTGGCTCCTGTTGTGTAGACAATTCACTCCAAGGCCTTAGCAAGGCTCGTTCAGCATCAGCTCCAGCCAAAGCAAAGCTTACACCATATCGTCGCCAAAGCGAGAGCTCATACAGCTTCTTCCACGGTATCCCATCATTCTTCGTTGTCTTCTTTCTGATGCTACCTCTGAAGGATGGAGTCCTTACGAAAGGCTCAGCTGGTATACCTTTCTTGGTGGCACCTCTCCATGGAGGTTTAGTCCCGTTGACGCTAGGTTTTCCATTGCTTGCTGTGCTTCCTGAAGAGCCTTTGCGTTGCAATCCAGGTTTTTGAGTCAGAGTTTTCCGCTTTTCGTCAAAAAGCACAGCATTGGCCAGCTCTTCGTCATGATTAGAACCATCAGATTTTACTTCTTCGATAGTCACAACAGCTGATTTCCTTTCCCTGTAGCTCCCTCGCAGTGGAGTTCTACTAAAGGGCTGTTTGACTTTTTCGCCATCAACTTCGTCTTGTAGGGCAGATACGACGCTGTCGTCAGCGTATCTCATCCGAGCAGTTTTCATCAGGGATGCTTTAGTGTTCTGTGCAAACAGGCGTTCGCACGGATCTGTCAGTTTGTTTTGGTCTGACCGAGATTTGAATGTATTCTCCGAATCAGTGTCACTGTGACCTTCGTAGGAGCTAGTACTGTTGCTGAAGCTTTTGCTATACAATCCCTCATGGTTTTTTGACCCGTTGAGGATATTCTTATCAGCTTCTTTAATTTCTATAATACATTCATTACGGAAGGATTTGCGAGACTGCAGACTGGTATTTGAATCAGACTTCGTTAACGGATTATGTTTGTGGTCAGCGCATCCATTAGCATGTGCTTTACCAGTACAATGTTTGTGGATTTTTGCCAAAGCGGCCAATGTTTTGTTGCCGTTAGGCGACACCTCGTCGCCGCAGCGGAGCGACTGCTCAAAGGACCCTTGCACGTGGAACATTCTTCACTTATTCTGTCACAGGCGGACATAGACCCACCACGCTTGGCATTATAAGAGGTCAGAGTTCTGTAGATCAGATCATATCGAATGTCACTGCACAATGAGAGCATTTACTTGAGTTATGGGTTTTACGGTGCAGATCGGCCCGATTAAATCGATCATAAGGTATATCAGCGGCGCGTGATCGTAACGAATCGTGAAATCGCATGCGCTGTGTGGTGCTAAATGTAACAAAATATTGTTACAAACGAATTATGGCGGTTTTGATGTTTTGACATTTGCGTCGTGGTATTATTTAGGGCACAAACGATAGATTTGACGTTAAGCAAAATTAGATTGGTATCTATAATTCACTTTTGGAATTATCAAATGAAACGTAAATACAAACACACTAAGTCTAACCCCATTAAGTTTTACCAAAACATTGGAATTCAAAGGCAAAAAACTTCTGTTGTCTTTACTAAAGCCTTTGATACCTTTCACCACAGCTAGTAACATGTTGCGTGACCTGTACATAATAATATTCAAGTCTTTACCGTTTCCATGTCTTTACCAGCAACGCGTGGCTGAGCCGCACGCACTCAACGTTCGCGCAAATTGCCAAACGATTAGTTAAATACTTAAATTATAGTACTTGGGTTCAAAGAGAAATGTTTAGTATTAACTTGAGTCTTAAGTAGAGCTGTGGGAGGTGGAGTTGAGATAGACACGGAGTTTACACCTTTACCTTTTAAAAGCGTTCGAGTGTTTATGGTAAATGAGGTAATTTATTTTGACAAGAGCATTTATATGAATAATGTTGACTTCTTCTTATAACGTAAAATCCATACTAACATTACATATGCGAAAGTTTGTCGGTTTCTATGATTGTTTTGCGTTTTCACGTGTAAACCGCTTAACGGTTTTTTAAGAAACTTGGCACAAGAATAGGTATTACCTTGATTAAAAGAAAAACAAAGAAAAAGTATGTATTTCTACAGAAACTATAAGTTATCCTGAAATTAAAATATTTAACAGGATATTTTCATTACAGGTTTATGTACCCTTGGAATAATAAAACGCAGGCGAATCCACGGCAGAACCTAGTCCAACATATTTAAAGGAGTCCATTTTGTCAGATTGTGCGAATATTTCGTAAAGGTCAGCTCAGTACAAGCAACATTTTAGATTTAGAACATTCCATTATAAACAACCTCACGATAATCTTGTTAAATAAGCAAAGTTATTAACCTCATCAAGAACATTACTAGAAGATATAAATCAAACTAAATGGAAAAGAAAGGATTCTGTTTGATTAAACGCCCGCCGATAATATTGAGGCCAGTATAATAAATTAGGTGCAGTTTTATGAAATTAGGTACAAGTGTACAACATTATTGATTCAGCTGATGGTTACAACATTTTGGAGCCGTGCACTGGGTGTGTACCGAATTACCGTATGTATTCTAAGAAACTAACATTTGTAACCTTAATTGATAGATTATAATCGCAAGAAAGAAAATTGGTTTGTCTTGTGATTCGCAAACGCGCCAAAACAGAGGGTTTGTTTGAGCTATCGCAGAGATATGACACGCCAAGTCACGTTTTCATACTATTTTTTGTTTGTTACTTTATATATTGTTCCACTGCTGGGCAAACGTCTCCCCCATAGCCTTCCAATCTTCCCAGTATTTCGCCAATCTCTCGTAAACGCTTCTAAGTCGTTATGTCAGTGTTTCCTAAGCCTTTTTCTCCGACGATGTTTTCGAACAAATTATTTTAAAAACTCCACATTTGTCTGTGAAGTTTCTACTAAAAAGTCTCGTCGCAACGTTCTCACTTTGTCACTTCGCACCTGTCTGCGAAATCCTAAACACAATACGTTTTTGCACATTTGTGAATCAAAAATCAAATTGCGACTTCGTTAGTATCTGACGAGTTGCTCATTTAGAATCGTTTAGGAAACTAAATGCTTTTTAATGTGCTTTCGATTTTGAAGATACTAATTAACCCAGGACATTATTTAGCTCGATCATAAAATACCAAAGCCGAATCGAAACCTTAATAATTTCAAACCTATCATCATCAAAGACATCTTAAAACATTTTCTGAGAATTAACATCAAACTTATCATCAAAATCACGAAACTCGAAACCAACGAAACGGAACTCAAACCCAGCTTTCATAAAACCAGAATCATTGAGATTTTGGCTATGCAATAAAACCTACGCAATTTTATGTAAGAGCACTTGGCTCCATGTTAACATATATCATCATCTATCTTCTATATTATTGCTGTTTTCTTTAATAGAAAGCTCGTTTGTGGATAAATATTAACAGCTGCACGTTTCGATCTTCGAGGTTAAGCAACGCTTGGCTAGGTCAGTCCGTGGATGGGTGCCTATCTATTATATACCGAGATTCCTCCGTGCGTCGGAAAGCACGTTGAGCCGTTCTTCCTGGCTGTAATAATCGTACTTTCATGAATCTACTGTCTACTACTTCTTGTGAGTACGATTAGTCGGAAGCCAGAAAATGTGACACCACTCTTGCCAAAGGATACCGTGTTACCCAATTATGGGGTTGTGCTAAGATAGGCAGTCCCTCCATATTAATACTGCTACTCAGTTGCATCCAGTAATACTTAAAGCCGACAACCTCAACATACTTGTGAAAGGGCTAGGCAGAGTGATTGTTTTCTTTAGTAGAAAGTATAGGCCAATCGCATGTATGCTGTTTATTTCGACTGATTGGTGATAAATATTCGCTGACCAATGAGTAAGCCCACCCACGGATCGTTCTTGATATTATGTTAAGTTTGTCTGTAAAAATTGTGTGGGTAGCTGCATTGTTTTCTTTTGATTCATGTTTAAGTATCACCTACGTTAAATAATCTTGTTGAAAAAGAAAGTTAAAAATGTCTTTACTCTTGATATGTTTACGCAAATGATTAAGTTTAGTAGCACTGTCAGCACTATTGTTATTTTTTATTATACCTCAACAATGGTTCTATCACTATCATTGCAGACACCGTTAGTTTGTTATTAATCTTACGAGATTATAAATTCTTGATATATTGTGAACAGATAATTTCAAATACAATATATCCTATTGAAATTCGATAGTTTGAAATATACTCGTCCTTTATTGAAAATAAAGAATTTACAATATCACGGGATTTATTATAAAATTACGATGTTTACAATAATCCGCTGACAGTCCTAATGGAAACCAAAGGTTGTCTTCAAAAAATCTATCATCAATTCGTATATATGAATTACAAGATAACCCAACTTAATTTGTAGACCTCTATATATAGCAGTCATCGCAGTTATTAGGAAGTCAAATAACTTCTAAATTCTGTTATCATGCTATCTCTTCCTCAAAGAAACGGCAAAAATAATCAAGAAAGCCGGAAAAACACTCACGCCAAGTACTACAAAAATATAACGCCAGCAAATCACTATCTTGTACCAATATTTGATCAACTTGTACACTCATATCTAGGTTCCATACACCTGATCGTGGGAACTCAGGCCACTTTCATTTTTTATCATATTAGCGCATTTGGGTTAGGTTTACTCTACGACTTATATATGTTGACCAGACCAATATCTTTCTCAGTTTTGTTGTCATCGTGTCTAATGTGTCGTTGTCTATAATGTATATCTTTCTCTTTGCTTTTGTTAAGAAAAAATGGTTCTAGTTTTGACTTTTTGTTACTACGAGTATTATCAAGTTTTTGTCTAAGTTGTTGTCAGTTGGTTCTGTACTAACGTTTGGGGAACATATTATTAGTTACCAATTTGTCTTTATTCCTTTGGACCATTGTTTTTCGTTCGGAGCTTCGTAGAAAAAGAACAGTTTTCTTCCCCTGAAAAAAATAACAGTTCTTTCTCCAAATTTGACATCCACCGAAAGGACTGGTCTACACTTGCCCAAAACCGGGCGAAATGGAAATAAGAAAGATAGGCCTTCGCCCTGCAGTGGGACAACACAGGCTGAAAATAAGTTATTTTTTACATATCAGAAGCGATAACGTTTATCTTTCTAATCAAGTAGTGTTAAATGTCCTTCACTAACCATTACTGGACAAAAAAATAAGGTCAAAAGTTTGTCTCTGATTATCTTTGATTAAAACCTGTTTTCACTTCCTACTTGTTAAACATATGTAATTATTAGCAATTAAGAAGGAAAACTGATAAAACATCGGGTTTTGATGGGAACTGTTAAGCTCGATTTAATCTTAGTTTCTCATTGAACCAGTTAAATTAACATTTTCACTTAACTGCTACTTTGATCACTTAAACAATTTTTGCTGATGAAGATTACTAATCAGGTCGGGTGAAAATGAAATGAATGGCATTGAATTTAACATTAGAAAATTGTGTAAACAACCTATTTGTGGCTTAGTTGGTAACACACATTTTATACTATTGATATTTCAATTATGTTCAAGGTTGCAACACATTATTTTGTCTACTCCTGAAACCTGCCACATCCAACACAAAAAAACCGAAATTCCAGAGCAACAACTCACAACCCAACCCTAAAGATAAAAAGTAAAATCTAAAGCTAACATAACAAAAAGCAATAAAACAAATAGGAACCAACACAAGACTACAGACAAACGCACTCAGAGACCAGATAAGCATAGCAAACACATAGTAAAGAAACGAAACACTATCGAGATCCGTGGTATTGGTCAACGGTTTCATGCAAATCTAAACGGCGACACAGATCCCACCTATTCGATAATATTGAAATTGCTCTTGCATCATTTCGCGTATTCCACTATCACACGAGATGTTTTAAGTGTTCCAAAGGCATTTGGTGTAGAAAGTTGGAAGATTATTCAGATATTTTCATATTGCAATTTTTGTTTACATAGATGATGTAGCAGATGCAATAATATTTTCCCCAGGAAATATAAACAATGACAATTAAAAGGCTTAAAATAGTATCTCAGACTAATAAAAGTTAACTTGAAGTTTGCAAGGCATATTTGGCCTTTATTTTTTATTATCTTCTGGCAAGAGACATAATCTGAAATATTACTACTTAATGCTACTAAATGTTTTTCTCGTATGACAATGGACCATGTGTAAACACGAAGCAGCTAGTTAGTCAATCTCGCCGATAGTTCGTGACTGCCAACTTACTCTTCGACTGATTTGCTGATAACGATAGCCGATCCTGGTCTGAATATCAAATACTATTGTTTACATACTTAGGTTTACGTAACTTTTTCGTATTCATCCTTGATCTAATGGTCACAAATCACAATCAACCATTTCAATTCATCTAATACTTTTGTATTATTTAATTCATCTAATGTAATCAACTGCTAAAGATTTTGCATAATATTCCGGAGGAATTATAAGTATGTATGGTAATGTAACATTTGAATCCAGTAGGTTCTTTTACTTCAGCTCCATTGCATTTGTATCTTTTAAGCTTAATTATTGCTGCTTCGCTATAAATTGTATTGTAGCTGTAACCAGCATCTTTAGAAATTATACAGGTTGTGTTAAGAATCTATGTCACGAAAACTACATGATCATAATCTTCTTCTACCCAAGAAATATTTTCTTTTAATTACCTTATCTGTTTAAAAACTTAGTCACATTAACATTTATGAGTAATTAACCCGAATATTATTTAAATATCTGCTAAATTACCTCTTACTATTATAGACCTTAATGCTGACGCAAAACAGATTATATCTGCATGAAATTCTTCATAGGATTAGTATATGATTTAAGCCTATAACTTCGTCATATAAATAAGTTGTAGTAGAATGTGGATATATCAAAAATGACAAATGATTATGGTCGACGACACTACGGTCAGTTCTAGCCATAAATATTATATTAAGCAGTAAAAATGTTGAAGATGTGAATTTTGACGGTTGTGATTTTATTACGTACACGTGCAAGCGACACATCTCCGTAACTAACTGAATGGACTGAACAGACAAGTTACTGCTTAAAGCCCTGAAGAGGAAAAACGAAAATACCTGAATTCATTTAGAGATTAAAACTAAGAAGGAGACATCAACCAAAAATGCATCAAGCATTAATAGTAAAATAAGAAATAAAACAAAAAGAAAAATCTTGATTCACTGTAACAAAATTGCACTTTGATAAGGTGTTAGAGACGGAGCAAAAAAGTCGAAACGCTACAAATTACAAAAGTCAAACTACACAAGATCAAGGTGAGAAGTGAGGCTGTCTATTCTTGTAGCAACTTGCATAATCATTAAAGATAAGATTAATTAACTACGCTATCGTGTTATCTAAAACAACCATGTGAATGGTGACTGCGAAATTACGTACGTGCATATCATCGTGCAAGTTCTTCCGCCATGATTTTGGGGAAAATACGTCACTTAGGTTTCATTTATCATCATCATCGTAAAATCAAATAGTGTAAACAATTGAGGTATAAAAATAAACAGCGATATCTTGAATGAAGAACAAAAAAGGAATAATCTCAAACCACAAAATGATCAATAGAAAAAACGAGGTGTTCGTTAAAAGACATAAAAACATAACGATGATTACAATAACAAAAACGACTATTAGAGCCCTCGTAAAAATAAAATAAATGATGTAGGTACTACCTTGAACCATCAAAGTTCTAAGAAATATTCCAACGAACACACGAAGATAATACAACACCTACCTAATGAGGACGCTCTAAATCACAAGAAGTTTAAAGAAGAAACAATAAATTTAAATTTGCTAATCTAATCTAAAATTGCAGATTTAAATCCTAAATAAGGCTATCAAAACATTTAACACCTATCGACATATAACACATAACAAAAAAACTAACACCAGACCAAAATAGTGCGGACCAAAGGACCAGTATCTATAGAAAAAAAGAAACATAACTCAAGAAACAGTCTCAAATGAGACAGAAACAGTAATTTATTCAACGACTCGTCTAGCGCCGGATCTAATATTAAATGCTCCTTTTTCTTTGTCAGTGTCAGAGTGTCAAGCATTGCGGCTGTGTTCGAAGAATCATATTTTAAACGTTAAGGTGTTAATAAATGTATGCATTATGGATTCTAAAAAGTCATATAGAAGAGGTAATGACGATTTCCGGAAAACCGCTTCAAAGGAGGTGGATTAATGACTTTATTTCCTAGGGCTTACAGCTACTACTTCACTATTCTATAAAGATGCTCAATTTAAAAAGAAAAAGGATCCATACCTATATCAGATCGTAGAAAAGCAATAGCATCGACATTAAGAAATAGGTAACTAATAAGAAAAAAAAGCCCACTAATAAGAAAGAACCAAAATACAAAATATGCGTTTACAAGTGGACAACATAAATATTAATTTAATATAAAATATGCACAACATATTTGTAGAACTTAACATAAAATATCTGCCCCCAAAATTATCTTTTCTAAGCACAATCAATTTCGTATCAGCTTTTAAAAAAGCCGCACGTATAAAAACATCGAATTCGTTACATTCATCAAGAATTTATCAGCCGTTTTGTTAATTCTAAAAGTTATTAACGTTCTACAGAATCATATTAATATTGGTTCAAAGTTGATAGTGTTGATACTCGCACTTGACCGGTTTATCGATGCAAAATTACATAATAAAATACCTGACTAGCTTTACTATATTCATTATAAAATCTTTAATATATTGTATATATTATGTCTCTGAATGGCTGAACGTGAAACGGAATTTGAAGGCTGTTTTAACGCGGATATGTCTTTAGAAGAAAAATAATTATATTAAAGAATTATCTTTGTATGGCGCCAGACTCCTTTTTATGGATTACTATTAAATTATTTAATCTTCTATGGCGTCATGAAAGGCTATAGACCTCCCATTGTGTAACAGATTGCATCAGCTACCTTAGTGACGTCAGTTAGCTAGATAGAGCTGTAAAGATCTAAACAGGGTGAGTTTTGTTAAGTAGGCGTGAATGGCCAAATCCGAAACCAGGCCGATTTTAATGAAAACTAAAACTTCATCATTAGATTTTTGAAAAGTCAATATAACAAACCTAACCAGGAATCAAACACACTGAATTTGAAAAAAATATCTCAGACTGTATTATTTCACCATTCGATAGAGTCACCATTAAACAATTCACCCTATATAACTTACTGAGTGCAATAATGCTTGGATGGTTTGATAAATTAGGATAACTAACTGCAGAAGTTCGGGGCTAAAGATAAACATGATTTTATAGAATTCACTAAGGTACTGCACGGAACCGGGAATAATGACGGAAGAAAGGCGAGGCCTTTATCCAGCAGTGTGGGACTGGAAACGGTGAAAATGATGATAAGTTACCAGAAAGAAGCGATCTAAATGTATTGTACACAACTAAGAGAGAATAAGATAACAAAATAACAGAGCATTTTGGTACAAATAAAAACCAAACTGAATAAAAAAAAAACAGTTATAAACGAACTGCATACCCAAAACGCATTAAATAAATTCGACTGAGCAAAAAAGGTTTGACACTTTTATACTTCTTTAAATAAAAAACAACTTCGCAAAAAAACATCTATATGACATTTCGTTACTATTAATCAAGTTATGGTTTTGTTTCTGGGTTAGCAATTTAGCGTATATACGAGTGATAATTTAAGATACTTTTCGGTATACTTTGACCACTATGGTTTACTTAAGGACAAATCTGTTATCCAAGGACCAGATATGACTTCTATCTTTAACAAAATCTATAGAATACACGACCCTATTTCGACAGTCGACCTTGAACAGGCGGTAAGAAAAGACTAGGTAGGTCAAGAGGTGCTATTTGGGAAAGGCGAAATGCCTCCAACAGAGATTTGGGATAGGCATGGCCAAAGGCTGATTGATAGCATAAACCAACCACCAAGTAGTCAATAATTATTCCGCTATTACTTAATCCAAAGACATTCGTACCATGTAAGTTATTTTATAAGACAAATCGTATATTAATCTTAACGCTAATAATCATATATCTTGGCTAAATATTAAACAGGTTCGATATAATCTTTCAACACGATCTTTTGATACTGCATCGAGAGTCACGGCTTCTTAGAAATGAATCAACGAGAATGTAAGCAAATGGGTGCATTAACACGACTTCGGTCATCATATTTTTATGATTTTATAATGACACGTGCCGAAGATTACGAAATAATATATGTCAATATATCTACTGACCTTTAGCTCAATTTGAATTCTGAATATACAGACGTCGTATAAATCTTGCACCTCAGATTTATCTGTAAGATAAAGATGGCTAAGAACTCGCCTCTCGTGCTGAGTTTCAAATCCGGGCAAGTACCTATGTGACTTTTTCAAATTCATATGTACTTTATAAGTTTATCTAGGAAATCGCTGACAACGGTGACGGAAAACATCGTGAGGAAACCTGGACTTATAGTGAATATATGTCTGATATCGCCAATACGCATTGAGCAATCATGGTGATCAATGCCCATACCTTCTCTGTAGATAAGAGGCCTTTGTCCTGCAGTGAATCAGTTGCAGGCTGGTATTATATTATGAAGATGGCGGAAGTTCAAAATACCAATGAAATCTTACTTAACATGGCTTTTAGATCCAATTTCAACTGTCCGAAAGGAATTAGACAAATCTACTTGGGTAGCATATCTTCTGATCGTACAGAGTACAGATAAAACATATAATTGAGAAGAATATTCCATAGCTCACAACTGCAGCATACCTAGATGTTTTAAGTCCAGTCACATCAATAATATACAATGATGATGATGATGATGAAGTAGCAAAAGCATAGAGAGAGAATGCAGTTAGTCACAGAATAGGCTCAAAAAAATGCACAGAAAAGCCATAAAACAAAAAAGATAAGGAACAATCATAAATATCATAATAAAACAAACAATAAACGACTTGAACACTTCACAGCGAAACGCAACTCCAAAATGAAAACACCACTTAACGATGGTTTCAGTCTCAAATCTAAATATAAAGATTTACTCTGTGGTTCTAAAAATACAGCGTCGACATGAATTCCACTTAAGATAAAAGAAAGCCGTCTCGTGTCCGTTCTTTTGGGATGTAATAGCAACGTTTGACCAAACAAGGGTTAATTAACAAGGTACCAGAAATATCAGGTGACGATGGTATCATTTATATTGTGCAGTACTTGACCAATCAGGGCCTGATCTTTAAAATGTTTGTTCGTTTCTGAATGGCGCAATTAGTTTTCTTAATCAAGTATATTAAGGTTTACAAAACGTTTTTTAGGGTGCCGTACCCAAAGGGTAAAACGGGACCCTATTACTAAGACTCTACTGTCCGTCTGCCTGACTGTCACCAGGCTGTATCTCATGAACCGTGATAATTAGACAGTTGAAATTTTCACAGATGATGTATTTCTGTTGCCACTATAACAATAAAACAGAATAAAATAAATATTTAAGTGGGGCTCCCATACAACAAACATATTTTTTTGTCGTTTTTTGTGATAATGGTACAGAACCCTTCGTGCGCGAATCCGACTCGCACTTGGCCTGTTTTTATTTTACATTTAATTTAAAACCTAGGTTGGGGAGGTCAGATAGGCAATCGCCCTATGTAGAATACTGGCATTCTGGTGCAGTCGATAAGACTGGAACAACGACAATGTGTCTGGTACAAATGAACAGGAGTTTAGTTTCTATATTTTTGATGAGCCTGGAGTCTCATAGCAAGCAGTGAAAAATGACAATTCTCGTTTCGGAAACCACAAAATCACTTCAAGATCTTAAAACCAACACAGATAACCAGTAACTAGTCTTTCAGAAGCTAAACCGCACTCTAGATCGTTGAATCAAGCTGAGAAGTCAGATGATACTAGCTTTAAAATGGAATTTGTCTTAATTAAGCCTTGACTTTCACTAACAAGCTTAGCAGGACTAGTAGAAACGATTGCTCCAAAGATTGCAAGAATGCAGCAACAATTAGAAATGCACGGAATGTCGGAAAACATTTCAATGTACATATATAAATGATTCTTGTAAGTCTACTACTGTTCTATTTAGAATAAGTACTGCATATTTATAAAACGGCTCCTTTGAAATTACCTTAATTCCAATTGAAGTAATCATGACAATTGGCAATCTCAAGCAATATTTTCAAAGAGATACATTGTTTGTTAGTCAATTGTTTGTTGTTTGTTTATGGAGGTCAAATACAATTTATTGCTTTTGTTATGTTTCACAGTATGAAAATTGTTTTTTAGGGTTCCTTACCCAAAGGCTAAAAACGGGAACCTATTACTAAGACTCCGCGGTCCGTCTGTCTGTCTGTCCGTCTGTCACCAGGCTGTATCTCATGAACCGTGATAGCTAGGCAGTTGAAATTTTCACAGATGGTGTATTTCTGTTGCAGCTATAACAAAAAATACTAAAAATAGAATAAAATAAATATATAAGTGGGGCTCCCATACAACAAACGTGTTTTTTTTGCGATAATGGTACGGAACCATTCGTGCGCGAGACTATTCCTATCTGTTTATGACAAAACTGTCTTTATATCACCAAACCTACATATGTTTTATAGTTCCACATACTTATCAACGAACAGTACTCGTTACGACACACGAATACATAACACAAATACGTATGTACAGCAAAATGTTTGCCACGCAATTCGTCTCACGGTACATATGCTAATCTTGGCAACACCTGTGGGCATTTGCATATGGCAACTCTGGCGGTAAATAGGAGGTTAGCACATGCAGTATTTAAAATATCGACGAGCGTTTAGTTCATGTTCCGATTGTATCAATGTTTGATTTCCAAAGAAAGGACCATTTTACTCATTTTTGGGTCACAAAGACCAATATAATCATCTGCCTTGTCTTTTCACTAACATGTTGAAGTCAGCTTCCAGTGTGACCCAATGCAACTGAATACGAGTATTTTACAAGGAGCAACTACCTATTTGACCTCCACAACCTTACGATACCTTTACAATATTACGATACCTTTTGCAAGACTACTGCGTCAGATTATCTGCCTTCCTGGCGATAGATACCTCTTTTTAACCCCCGACGGAAAAAGAGGGGTATTATAAGTTTTACGTGGTATTTGTGTGTCTGTCTGTGGCACCATAGCGCCTAAACGGATGAATTGATTTTAGTTTAGTTTTTTTTTTGTTTGAAAAGTGACTTTGTCGAGAGTGTTCTTAGCTATGTTTGAATAATATCGGTTCAGCCGTTCAAAAGTTATTCGCATTTTACTCTTTGAATCTGGGATTTTTCGCAAGATATCGTGTCATAATTACGTGTTTCGATAGATTGACGATTGAAGCAGATCTGCTACTAGATAAATTATGTAGTGTGAAATAAAAATGTCGAGGGATATATAAATTTTTAAATTTTACTTGTTAAGGGTACACTAGTCGAAAATTCTTCCATACAAACGTAGTCTGGTTTTTACTCCAATGTTTGACGATGTACGTTCAAAATAAAAAATTATATCAATTAGTCTCATCATTATCTAGCCCTGTATGGAAGCAAAAAAGTAAAAAAAAATATTTACTTGAAAGTTATGAGCTTCGGAAGTTCCATATTTCAACACAAATTTTAACGCATTTATGGGCGCAAATAAGTACCATAAGAAGAAAGAAAATTGAAAAACGGCCTGCATACAGGGATAGATTAGTAGTTCAACAATGCAAATAATTTTATTTTGAACAGATACATTCAGTCGTTTTTTCATGATATCCAGACTCCCAAAGATCTGTTTATAAAATTTCGCGCGCTCGTTTTCTTTCTAAATCATCATCCATTTCGCTACAAATTTGCAAAAGTGTGTATTCGTACGCGAACTAGCATCTTACTGCTCATAACAGCATCTATCTGTTCCGCACGTGTTGTCGTTTGATATAGCATGCATTTTAACCCCGCGCACAAAATAGTTCTTGCCGTTGACTAGTGTACCCTTAAGACTAGTTGTAAATCAATAGTGCCAATACAATAGCAATGTTTAATTAATGTACCTTTAAAATTAAACTGTCTGTTTCCTGGAAAATCAGTGATAAGCTATACTTGATTGGCCAATTAGATACTTAGAGACCACACAGAAAGTTGGTTTCCGTTTCTCATTGCGCAATACCAACTTAATAGCTTCCAAATTCGACACAGTACTCAATACTGGAGCTAGATTCTAGCCTAGACTGCTTTATTAACTGTCCCCGCCTTCTAATTAAAGAGCGGGCTACAATACTAGTTAAGTGTTTATCTCAGCTCTGAGGCCTCGCACTTAGGGTTACCAATGCCGAATATGCATCAATTGACCAGCTTCCAACTATGTTAGGTGAGCTTCCAGTCTAACCCGATGCACCTGAGTACCAGAATTTTACATGGAGTACTTGCCTAACTGACCTCATGTAACACGATACCTCTTGCGGAGTTCGCTGTCAGATTTTTTGGCTTCTGACTTCCCCTTGCAATGTATGTATGTATGTAAGTTTGTTCGAGTCAAATCCTGCAACTGCATTTTAAAGCAGTTATCCTCCACCGATTATAATGAAATTTTGCGTGCACGTTTAGTTTGGATGACAATGTATGGTTAGCTAAGTGACGTCTTTCTAAATCCAATATGGCGGACGGCCCAAGATGGCGGACTAGTTATTTTTTGTGCACTGCCATGATATAGATACCAAATGAAAGGGATTGCTGAAAAGAATACGAAAAAAGCTTGTTTTCAAAAATTTTTTTTTATAAATGATTTATTTTCTTTTTTGGGTAGGCTCGCGCTTGACCACTATCTCATCTGAGCGATGATGTGGTCAACGGTGTAGCACGCTTACCTAGAAGTAACCTATTCACTCTTGACTTAAAGACCTCGAGGTTGTAGCTGTCTAGCTCTTTTTTAAGAGTAACCGTGGAGTTTCTTGCCGGTTCTTCTCCATAGGAAACGACCAACCCGAACCGTGCACCTTTTGTCGACGTTTTATAAGTGCCCATGTAGGCCTATGTGAAATAAAAATAATTTATTTGATTTGATATCGGGCAACAAAAACTTCCTTTGCAATATTTCAGACCTAAATGAACAGGCAAAATCACTGGCAGAAACTAGTTCATAATAAGTAAGGGTACTTGGCCTTTTTACCCAATATTAAGTCAAAACTGGCCTGTTCAATTTTCTCTCGGTTTTAGGACCAGACAACCCTACCAGCACTTAAACGTAATCAAAGCTGTTCCGTTGCATAATAATAGCGCACAGAAATTAATGCAAAACAATAAGTATTTGTAACCGGTTATCCTTCACATGCGTCTAAGGAGCAAATGTCAACGGTAATAATAATATTTAACTGCCACCATATTTGCGTGTTGGTGGATGGAAACATCCAATGCTGTGTCTTGTAAACAAAGTGATTCATCAATGAAGATATCAATTCTTCAATCATAAGCGAACTAAGCCTGACGGGGTCCCGGTTTGCAGAAAATCTTGAAAGCATGTCAAATGCAAAATGCTTAGCGAAACGGGCTTGAAAATTCTAGGGAATAACAGGTATTCTTTTAAAAAAATAGATTGTTGGAGCCACTCATTTATAATAAATAGTTGATTTAAATAAAAATACTTCGCATAATTTTGGTACCCGAGTAGACCACTATTGCCTCCCCCCTTAATGCGCCAAAGTGTGTCCAATGTTTGACGAAACTTAGGTCAAGAATGGCCAAGATTGTGGCTGCTAAATTTATGTCCTGACACAAATCATTTTAGTATTTATTATTGTATGAAGGAAATAATAGTGCAAAAGATTTTACACCTAAAAAATATTGTGACATACCTAGTTATTGAGCGGTCCTTATGAGTATTTATTTATTACCGTGTTGTTTTATGTTTAGTGGTAAACTAAGGCTTGGGTTGTAACCTCATGAGAATTGATGAATATAACTGCTCACGCATCGAAAATAATAGATTCTAGGTTTAGCACAACGTAAAATTGTCAACGTAAAATCAACCTACAAACTTAGTAACAACTGTGATAATATGTTTAAATTGTAGCAAGATTAAACGCCGTAATCCAAAGTAAAAACATTTCAGTATATGAAATACACAATCGATTGTACAAGGATCACAAAAGGACGATGTCTAAAATACTCATCTCTCTAGAAAATCTTTTCACAATTCAAAATTCTGACAGGAAGACAGCGTCAACAACAAGATTCATTTCAAGTCTTTAAACACAGAAAACTAACAAATAATGAAATAACACAAAACTACTGGCCACCGAGACTCACGACGTAGAAGCAACACAACATGGTTCCATATAAATAGAACCTATTTACATGAAAATAACCCGCTTCGCTGTACGTTCCGCAAATGCTAGCAAACAATCTGACAAGACTGTCACTTTTGTATGGAAAAACAAGAATAATAAACAGGGAAAAGTTTAGAAACCATATGTTGGAAGTATAGTGTTACAGTATTTACCATTTTGGGTTGAAAATTGAATGACATATACGGAAAATGTTTATGAAGTTGTATACTAGGACCACAGATAGTGGAAGGAATCTGAGACCGATACATGGACTATAAGTGGTGACTTTAGTGCAAGAATGACGGAGTCTGAATGATTTGAAGTAGAAAGCAGGCGTAGATTGGATGTGGAAGGAAAAGCCAAAGCCCGAAGATTCCCACTGAAATCCCAATGGCGTTATTGACCAAGTTTGGCAATATCAACACTAAGGACAGAAGTCTAAATGCTACTTTATATAACGCAAGCAACAACACAAAATAACATCGACTCATAAATTCCAACACATAATGATGTTAGTTGAGATCAAAATAATATCGATCTCTTTCAGATTTCATTCTGGAATATTATTACTGTCAATTTACAATAACAAGTAAAATTAAAAAATGTCGAAATCCCGCGACACATTTTTATTTCATGCTACATAATTAACCCCCGACGGAAAAAGAGGAGTGTTATAAGTTTGACTTGTGTTGCTATGTATTTGTGTTTCTGTCTGTCCGTAGCTCCTAAACGGAACAAGCAATTTTGATTTAGCTTTTTTTGTTGGAAAGGTGACTTGATCGAGATGTAGTGTAGTAGTAGTAGTAGACACGTTTCGATCGGCAATCTATTGAACACGTAATTATGACACGACATCTTGCGAAAATACCGCGCTTCAAAAAGTAAAACGGCCATAACTTTTGAACAGCTGAACCGATTTTTATCAAACATAGCTAAGAACACTCTCGATAAAATCACCTTTTAAACAAACAAATACACAAACTACAGGTGCACACGTCAAACTTATAACACCTCTCTTTTTCCGAGGCAGGTTAAAAAATAAAAAAAACTCTAGACAAAGTTTTGTAACTTTGTCTAGAGTTTTTTTTATTTTTTTTCGACCAGCGATGACGATTGTCAAAAAGTTCTTATTATATAGGATTGACATGTAGTATGCACTACCAATTCTCGCCCAATTTACCAGTGTCTCAAGACAAAAGTCTATGACCAGTGTGTGTTGCCAGTGATCACCTATGGGACCGAGACGTGGTCGCTCACAATGGGCCTTATCAGAAAGCTTAAAGTCACCGTAAGGGCAATGGAGAAGGGCTATGCTCCATGCGAAATCGCATCAGAAATGAGGATATCCGCAGGAGAACCAAAGTTACCGACATAGCCCGAAGAATTGCGAAGCTCACCGGATGACCGATGGTGCCGAACAGGAATGGCGACTGCGAACCGGAAGACGATGCGTTGGAAGACCTCCCACTAGGTGGACCGATGACCTGGTTAAGGTTGCGGGAAGGCGCTGGATGCGATATGCACGGGATCGGTCAATGTGGCGACGCCTGGGAGAGGCATATGTCCAGCAGTGGACGTCTTTCGGCTGAAAATGATGATGATGAAATGATGCACTACCGAAATATCACGTGGTCAAACCCAAACATTTTGGACCTTTCGACAGTCTGTATCGGTGATACAATATCACTATGTCTAGTCCCAATGTCATTACACTTTGCATTTTCATAGTTTGTTTGACTCATACCGCACCAGACCAAGATAAGAAACATAGTTTTAAAAACCATAAAACTATTTAAGCCGTGGAGCCTTGGCACCATAAGTACTAAATACTTGGTGTCAACGAGCCAGATAACGAGTTAGGCACTTTTATAGCTTAACTTATGTTTACTGATCCCACAAAATATTTTAGCAGATTGAGGGCTTTTGTGTTCAAAACTATTATCTGTTTGAATGAAAGCTTATTATTATGAGAAGTCATAAAAATATGACCCATAAATATTTTTTGTGGAATATAAACTTGTAGATATTATTTATAGCAATAAGGTGCTGAAGATCAAGAGTTTTGGAACGACCTATTTCCAGAATTTAACGGCTGTAGGTACTAGTAGGACCGGCTTCAAAATTGTGAATTTGGAGATAAAAATTGTCAAACTGTATTTTAATTATATCAAAGTATCTCTGAAGGAGAGTTGACAAATACTAAACTTCAAGATCTAAATTCAGACATCGGGGGTTATTAATTCAGATAAAAGCCTAAAATCAATGAACACGATTAGATTTTAAGTCTTTCAACGTAAAAATTTGTGACCTCAAGCGTGTAATCAAACTCACGACAAAGTAACAAACCAATATGGCTGAATTGGACACACAATTTACGACATGCAAAAGGTTCAAAACAAAACTGGCTTAAAGTCTGAAGCCTCCTATCATTTCGTAGCATTTGGATGGCTATAAGAGTGGATGGATTGTCTGAAAAATTAGATGTCTGAAAAGGGAGTGACTACTAATATAGAAGGATGGAAGACTAGCTTCTGCTAGCGGCTTCGCCCGCATGAATAGTGAATATTATACCAAGGGAACATTATACCGGGATACCTATTCATAGTTATAGTATTCCGTTCTTTTTTGTTTTAGAAATTGACTCACACACTGTTCAGTCGTTGTTGAATTAGGTATTCTACCTATGTTTGCAATATTTGTAAGTATGTGAGAACCATGTTCCTATTTATCAAATTAATGATTTTACCTGTTAATACTTTTAAGACTTTATACCTATACGTAGATAGTATGTAGTGCTATTTTGGGTGTATCGTATGTACTTATGTAAATAATGTAAAACACTATTTTTTTTTAAAAGAGTAAGGTATAGAGTTTCTTGTCCATTCTTCTCCGTATCAAGCTATTTTTCTGAATGAGGTAGAATCAATTATTATTACTTGTAAATTTTAATTGTTGACGTTCAAAAATGCCGCTTAATAGCCTAGTTGAAATAAATACTTTTGAATAGAGGGCGAGTCTATTGCCATCAACCAGGTACAGGTCAAGACTTCGGGCTACTACTGATAAATTCCAACCAACTCAATCAACTAATTAATACAGCTCAAACAACCCTATCTAAAGTTCCCAAACCAACAGGTATACAACCTACTAACTTGAATTTCACCAAATAATAAAGTTCGTTTAAAACTTAATTAAAGTGTGCGTTTACATTACAGCACCCATAAAGTGTATAATTGAGTGTACACTGGACGTTTACCGCTTATCAACAGATCAGCAAGATCAACTAAATGCAGTCAGAGTGCCGGATATAAAAAAACAGTTAACTCGGCGATTTTATTGACTTGCTTATGTTGAGCTGAGGTCGCGTAGACAGCGATTGTAGACATAAGCGGGGGTGTGAATGAAATAGATATTGATAAGCTGTTTGGATGATAAATATCTGTATTTTTGTCTTGTTTAGGTTTTTTCTAAATAACGCTTAAACAGCAAAGTTCTACCGGATATACCATATTTTTTGTGCTGGGACTAGAAATTCGCTGAAGTTTTATGAGGCACAATGGATGGACATTACAATGGATCAAGCCTGTATTTGTTTTTATTTTTCGAGATGAGCCAGCTCTTGAACAATTGTGCCAGATGAAAAGCCATGGACGAGATCTACAATGGTCCCTTCTTCTGGCTCTATACAAGTAAACTATCCAATTTTGTCCCTCCGATTTTTGTCGACGTTTTATAAGTGCCCATGTAGGCCTATGTGAAATAAAAAACATTTGATTTGATTTGATTGATTTGATTTACTGCTCCAACTTCAATCGTGGCTTTTCACGCGCTCACTCGTACCCCAGCCTTACCCTCCATCAACTTTACACTAGAGAAAACAAAACCGCCCCCGCACTACCCACACTTTCGCCAGTACAGTCAACAAAAAGAGATCGTAATGTTTATATGCGACAAATAAACAAAACATAATTGCACGCAGGCAAATTACAATATACCGACGAAAGATGACAAGTCGTTAAACATGTCAGAAAAGATCCAAGAAGCATTGGAAGGATTGGGTCGAGAAAGATTTGAGGAGCATAAGAAGGAAAACATATTGGCAATGGGGAGCCAGGGACAGAGGGAAAAGGGAGAAGGTCGTTTCGGAGGCCATAATACCACAAGGTTGTAGCGCCGACGGAATGAATGAATGATATCAAAGATTGATGTGAGAAATTGTCTCGTTTGATCACTATCTCACATGAATTGTAAGCAATGATGCGGCGCACGCTTGCCTAGAGATAATTACTTACTTTTTTGAGACTTGGCACAAATGAGATATTAGTAAATTGTAGGTTATAGATCTGATTTGATTCCCAGAACCGTTTTGGGAAAATAGTATTAAGCTTTCACATCAGCAATGTCTCTGTTTCAACCCATTGTCTGGATTGGTACCCGTTTGATCTCAACGGCTTCCAGTTCGCGGTTTACTATCTAGTAACACCTCTCGGCCTAAACCTTCGGGCAAATTGGCCGTGATGGTGTTATGTTATGAGATGTTATAGTCACCGACAAGGTGTTCCACTTCTAATCAAAATTAGCTTTACAAAATAGCGTTTCTGTGGACCGTACGTCCAATTTCACGCTCCACGCTACGTTCATTTAGTGACAAGCCTCAGTCGATTTCACTAAACACTTCTCGATTAGCGTGACCAACTAATTGTTCAATATTACGTGATGAAAACAGGCATCTGAGAAGATTAATGAAGAACGGTAATGATTGTACAATTACAGGCAAAAAGTGGGTAGGCACAGCTTGATTACTCAAGGCCAGTGGAAAAAAATTTGGTTGGATTGAAGAAAAAATCTAAAACGGAGTTTAGCTCCGGTTTGACGCCAGTAGTTTTAGGAGATATGGTTTTTGCAATTTGCTCATCGTGCTAAGATGTTTTCGGTAACAATTTAACAAAACGGCAAAATTGGCGGTTGACTCTTTCTTGGGATTCCTCACCTTGGAGCGTCAAAGATGGGACAGATGCTAATGAAAAGAAATAAATCAGCATTATTTTTTCTGTCTTCTTCTTCGTGTCGATGGTTCCTTCACTAAATTTTCTTCGACCAGTATTCAGCCACGTCAATAGCCCTAGTGCTGGCCTCACAAAGGTCTTGAATGGTGCAGGTATTTTTACATAAGGAGCAGGACAGGAGTTGGGCATCGTCTGTGGGGTGGTTCCGCAGTCACACTATGGCTGATTGGAGTACCCCCATCTGACTAAGTTATACCTACAGCGGCCTACTTGGCTTCGTAAAAGGTTTAGGGATTTCCAGATGGGCCATGGCTGTTTATGGCCCGGGTTTTCTGCAAGCTCAACATAGTCAGTTGGACGAGTATTTGAGGAGCCACAGTTTCTTGCGAGCTTCGCTAGGGCTGTTGTCTTTAATTATGTTAGTCGACTTAAGGAAGCTCTTCCGACTCTTCAATCTTTAAATTTTTTGCTGTTGAAATGCTGGTGAACTGTTCGGAGTATTATTTTTCTTTCTTTCTTTAACTTGCCCGTGCAAAACGATTTTCAATGAAAGATTAGCAATCGACCGTAAGACGGACGAAGGACCAAGATGAAAATATTATAACATTTATATGAATTTAAAAAGCCACAGGCTTTTCCTTCGTTGTAAAAAAATAAAGTTAGCAAATAGGTCCCCGTATCTATTCAAAATTATTCTGTTTTTTAGTATTTGTTGTTATAGTGACAACAGAAATACATCATCTGTGAAAATTTCAACTGTCTAGCTAGCACGGTTAGACAGACAGACAGATAGACAGACGGATCGCGGAGTCTTAGTAATAGGGTCCCGTTTTTACCCTTTGGGTACGGAACCCTAATAAATAAACCTTATCACCTACCAGCTTAATTATAAAGTGTTCAATTAATATTCAAAATGCCTATCGTGCCGCCATTATATATCTGGCATTTAATTGTTATTTTAATTACAACGGGTCCCAATCAAACGTGCTTTGATTTAATTAATAATTTAGCTCAATAAAGTGAAATAAACCTTGTATTACAGCAGGTACGTTCGTCGGCTACTGGTAGCTACTGGCTATTGAGCATGTTGTGCTGTGGGATTGATTAATTGCCATGATAGCCTGCGGGTAGTTATTATGTATTAATCGGAAATAGGGTTAGCAGGCAAGAATACCATAGCCCTTCTTTTTGGCTTTGTAAATAGCATCTTCTGGCTAGTCTATTCCCAAGCACCTATATTGCAGCCAGCATCAACTCTAACCTGCTAAATAAATGGTACATGGCACGACTGCTATCGGACCGTACCGACTCATTTACTGACTAACAAGATATCCAAAAAGACGTAAACAATAAGAAAATCATGCTGTGTAAAACCCTTCATTTTGATACCCCACACGATGGGTCTGGAAGATAAAATTAAAATTTCCCCCACAATATGGCGCCCAAAAGCCGCCTTCAGCAGTAAGGTAAAAAGACCCCTATGCAGAAACGCAAAAAAATATTTTCCCGAACGAATAATTGAACTCTGATCAGCACAGACATGCGACTATTAAACCAATGAAGAAGCATAATACCATTTTGATGTAAGTGGAAAACTTTATCAGCTAGTGCCTAAAATTTTCCTAATGCGTGTGGAAATAGAAGAAGAAACGCACTGCGTGAGTAATACACAGCATAGCGTAAGTGTGTTGGAAACAACATTCTATTTTCAAAACCCCCATCATTTAAACTCGGTAGCCCTAACCGCAGAAAGCACATTGTGTTTACCGGTAGTGTGCGCGTGGGCAGACCTCAAGTGCAGTGAAATTTTAGTGCAAACGACTCGAGAGCGTAACTTACACATATTAGTTTACACATTATTAGTTGTGTTGTTATTTGAACAGACTGGGTGCTTTAGAGTAAATGGGAAAAGACGCGTAATGTCCTACTATGAAGTTCCGACAGCATCTTTGAAAGTCAAAAATTATCTCAAAAGGTACCACGATAAAAGTATCCTATGTAATCTACCCGTGTGCAAAAATAACATAACATCACGCCAGTATCCTTGGGTAGAAAAATGATAATTCTATTTAGTCCGTCAGCCAGATTATCAAATAACTAGCTGTTGCCCGCGACTTCGTCCGCGTCAAACTCGTAAAAAATATATTTTAATTTTTTTAGTTTCCCGCCGGAGCTATGAATTTTCTCCTGATCAAACGTAGCCTATGTTACTCGTTATTATATCAGCTATCTACCAGTGTAAGTCCCGTCAAAATTGGTCCGGCCGTTTCGGAGATTACCCGGAACAAACAGACAGATAGACAGACAGACAAAAATCTTAAAAATTGCTTATTTGTTGTTAGTACCGTATATACTTTCACGTGCATTCAATAAAACGTTGTTATTTTGATATTACATACAGACACTTCAATTTTATTTATTTGTATAGATATTGGACCCGTATTTTTGCTTTACCAAACAAATAAAAAGCGCATCAATTTCAGGAGTAGCGGCTTGTGACGATACTTTTTGAGTGTAAAGTGTAACACACGGTGACGTCACACGATATTTCAACGCACTGTATCGTCGTCACCATATGTTTACGTGTCAAAAGGAAAAATACGTGCTCAATATTTTTTTATTAATCTACCATACTGACAAATAACAAATTTTCAGTCAACTGCCCTATTGTAGTATACCCACATTTAATCAGGAATGTTTAAGTATCATGTAATAAATAAGGGGACGAGCCAAGTTTCATCTAAAGCCGATCAGCCGTGATTAATTACCAAACATCTGAACATTCGGACTTTCATATTTATAATATGAATAGGATCAGGACCAAGTTGGATAGACAGATCTTAAAAGACATGAAAAAACGCTTGAATTGTTTGCTGAATGAAATCAACTTGTCGTATTTTTAACCGACTTTCCATAAAGGAGGACTTTCTATGTTCGACTTTACGTTTTTTTTTTTTTGGGTTTGTTCCCCGACTTCTCCGTCAATTGTGGACCGATTTTGAACATTGTTTCTTTTTTTGTTTGAAAGGGTCCGGTATGTTCGGAAGATCTGATGAAGAATTTCACAGATATACAACAAAACTCTTCAATAAATAACGGCAAATCTCTCGGAATTGCTGCAATCGCATGTCTGTTTATTGTTTATATACTATTTCATAAAATAACATCACGCCAGTACGCTCTAAAGGGGTACGAATATGTGTACAGTTCACCCTGTTGAACTCTCATTTCACCGGTTATGTTCAAGTTTCATGATATTCGGGTAATCTATTCTGGCATTATAGGTACCTTACTAAACAACTTGCCTATTAGGTAGGTAGGTAGGTACAACTAAAAATAGAAAAATAAAAAATCTTTTTACAATAACATACTACCGACTTCCAAAAAATAAAACTATAAAGTGAAAAATAACTTTCTTTTTGGAAGTTGGTGTCTTTGGTAGGTAGCATTTTTTGCGTTATGGACTTTGTAGTTTTTTTATTTGGAAGTCGATAGTATTTTTTTGTAAAAAAGTTTTGACAAAATAAAGCAAAACTTCATTTATAAACAGCTTGATTCTGTCTGCATTTCTCAAACTACAAACACAGAAAGCTTCGCAGCTTTTCTACCGATCCTGCAATACACACATTTAATATAAAAATAAAGCAAGGCACATTCATTCCACACACGGCATCTTAACGTTCATCGTACGAAAATAATCTAGCCACGAGCCACCGATGTATCCCCAATTAGGGCTGACACTGTCCAACCATTTTATGATTCTCATCATTTATACGAATTTATGTGTTAACGCTTTGCGGATGTCCGGCGCTATGAGTTTGTCTATTTGGAGTATCTAAAGTAATATAATAAAGAGGTCTTCCTGTTAGCTCGTTAGTAAAAAACCGGCCAAGTGCGACTCGGACTCGCGCACGAAGGGTTCCGTACCATTATAGCAAAAAACGGCAAAAAAAATACGTTTCTTGTATGGGAGGCCCCACTTAAATATTTGTTTTATTCTATTTTTATAGCGGCAATAGAAATACATCAACTGTGAAAATTTCAACAGTCTAGCTATCACGGTTCATGAGATACAGCCTGGTGACAGACAGACAGACAGACGGACCGCGGAGTCTTAGTAATAGGGTCCCGTTTTTACCCTTTGGGTACGGAACCCTAAAAAAACAAACTATGGAAATACTGATACGATTTCGACAATTCGAACGAAGCAAAAGGAAAATGTAAGGATCGTAACAGATGGTTTTCGGTAGTGTATGCGTATACCCAAGGGAAAAAGGCGTGAGTTTAAGTCTTTAATACACAAACGTTGTCATATTTAACGTGAAAAATGCACAACTAAACGGTCGGATGAATATTGCGGGGATCGGGAGATTGCGGGGGGTAGCGAGACGCACGGGACCGGTCAATGTGGCGACGCTTTAGGAGGCCTATGTCCAGCAGTAGACGTCTTTCAGCTGATATGATGATGATGATGTAACAGTAGGATTGGCCACTGGTGTTGGTCATCCGGCGGCGAAATAGGCAGCCGACATTGATACCATCGCGAGTAGAACACTGATACACAGGTAGGGGACATAAGAAATGAGGGACCTACGCTCAGACGTGGGCAAAATCAGGCTGTATATGATAATGTTGAAGCCACAGAAGCAAAGCCGAGGGAGGAAGTTAGTTATAAATAGTTAAGTATATAGTAAGCATATTTACGAGTATTTAAATATAAAGAAAAGAAAGAAAGACAAAATAATTGTGACCCGTACAGGAGACACGTGATAAGCAAAACAAAAAAAAAAACATTAATAAAAAATAAAACTGTGCGATAACAAAAATACTCCTATCTCAGCATGTGCAGCGATATTTAAAAGAAAATAACACTGCGCTGATACTCTGATTCCACTGGACGGACACATTCAAGGAAACGGAACATACAATATTTAAGGAATAATGAAAGAATAAAATAAGTAATAACAAAATAGTATAAACACAGAAGGTGCGTCACAGTATGTGTAAGTAAAGTATAAAACAAATATAAGGCATTAGCTTATTATAATTCTGCGCATGGTAGAGGTTAGGAAAGTAATAAAGTTATAGAAGCGCGGCGAGCTATCACACACAAACTGTTACTACCATACCGAGGTCTGTACACCCATCAAGTAATCATGAGCAAAGCTGATGACCATTTTAAGTAGGATATTTGCTGAAGTTTAATGTGAATCTATCTACCTAATATCAGTTACAACCTCCTGGATAGGTAAGAAACTTCACGAGAGGATTCAACAAGAAGCAGAGAATTCACATAATTTATGAGAATAACATTGTTAATTTAACTGTGACTACCAATAATTTAGACACCAGAAAGAGGCTGATAATATAGTTTCAAAGATAAAAAATACGATAGATACTGCAGATTTTCACAGTAGTAAAGAGAAGTAAGACTGCAGGAGAATTAGATAACCTATAAACAAGCATTGGTTAACCTATGATCACCAGTGAGTTCATGTCAGTAGGTATCTTCAGAGACCTGTATTCTCCGTCAAACCAAAATCAAGATCTGTTTATTAACCCCCGACGGAGAGTGGGGTGTTATAAGTTTGACGTGTTTACCTGTGTGTTTGTGAATATGTATATTTATGTATCTGTCTGTGGCATCATAGCTCCTAAAAGGATGTACAGATAGATTTTGATTTAGTTTTTTTTTTGTGTTTGATACTAAGGTTTGAAAGGTGACATTATCGGAAGTGTTATGGGCGTTTTACTGTTTGAATCGGGGTATTTTCGCAAGGTATCGTGTCATAATTACGTGTTCGATAGATTGTTGATCGAAGCGTGTCTGCTATTAGGTATATTATATGTAGCTACCACTAGATAAATTATACAGTTCAAAAAGTATGAAATAAAAAAATATTGTCGTAAGAATCAGCACTTTTTGAACTATCATTAGAGTCACTTCATGCAAGCCAGCTGGGAAGAAGAACTGGCGGCACAAACCCCCCAGCATAGAAGAAAAAATCTCGCTTTATGCCTTCTGTTCAGGTGCCAACCCTGGATCCCCCTTCCCTTTTATAGCGAGACAGTTACACTGCGCGCATACCGCGACTTCCGAAGGATCCGATGGTACATTCATTGTTTTTTTGCGTAGGTGCACCACATAAATATGTGTCAAGTTGATGGCTACATAGTGTGCTAATAGACTGCCACTAATGTTCCTGGTAATGCCTAAAGATTGAATTATTTCCTTTGTTTCGTTGGTCTAGTGGTAGCAAGGGCTACTGCTGAGAACGAGGTCCTGGGTTCGATGCCTGGGTCGGGTAAAATTAGATATTTTTATTTCATCAGGTTTTTCTATATGAAATACGCAGATTACGCTTTTGTTTTTTTTCATAAAATGGATTTAATTTCTAAAGGGTAAAAACGGGACCCTATTACTAAGACTCCACGAACCGCCAGTCTGTCCGTCTGCCACCAGGCTGTATCTCATGAACTGTGATAGCTAGACAGATGACATTTTCACACATGATGTATTTCTGTTGCCGCTATAACAACAAATACTAAAAACAGAATAAAATAAATATTTAAGTGGGGCTCCCATACAACGAACGTGATTTTTTGCTCTTTTTTTGCGATAGTGGTATACGGAACCCTTCGTGCGCGAGTCCGACTAATATGTTTGTGTTCTGAAAGCTGGAAAACACTGTATTTTTTGCGGTACTTAAAATATTCGGCGAGAGTTGCATATTATTATTATCCTCCCTAATAGAAAAGATAGTCTTACTCACAAATTAAAGCTTAGGCAAATTACGCTTTTTTAATTTTTGTAACATGGCATTGATTTTTTTATTTTTTTTGCTTTGATTTTTGAGATTCGAGAATATTGAACCAAAATCTTTGTAAGATCTTTAGGATGAGACAATAGAGAAGATGACAGTTATTAGCCCGGAAAACGCCATTCTTTATCAACGGCGACGACTTGATGCATCCGTAGATTTAGATGTTACTAACGATATGATAGATCTAGGAGTTAAAAGTTCAAGGTCGACATCCCCCTCTTTCTCCTCATATGATAAATCCTTCTACAACTATAAGGGACCTTCCATCAGATAAACCAGTTCATCTAAAGTTGTAGAAACAAACCATAAAACGACGGACGAATTGTGAAACACACGCCTGAAAAGGTTAACCGAACCAAGTTAATTTTAGTCTCAACACTTCTCTGTTTGCTTACTCCAATTTTACATCTTAGACATTCTTCGCCGTCTCCTTAAGCAGACATGCAAAGAATTTGTTCATTGGCATTTCGGAACGCCATTAAGTCTGACTTATTTAAAAATAAACCACGAAATAATGGCCACCTACATGAAAAGCATAGACACTTCATCACTGACTTTAGATTCTATCGTTTATGGAAAAATTATCATATTTTTTTTTTATTGACATTAATTTTTATCTTGCCAGTGTTTGATGGTAATTGGAGTCAATTTCATTAGTTTTCTTTATTTCTAAAGGTGATAGAATTTATTCAAGATATGAATGGAATATTTTAGATAGGATCATTCCGGAAGGAAGTACGATAATAGTCTTGAGGTATTGATAGTTCCAAAAGCTATCGAAGGCAAATAAATGCATTTTATCCATTTTTACAAGCTTTATAATTACCTTGCTTTCTTTCGTTTCAAACACTGCCTGAGGTTTGGCGAACCAAGGTATGCGAATCATTTAAATATTATGGTACAATAGAGCTTGTCTCATGATGTAGCTGGAACATGGTCACAGCAACTCCTCCACCAAGATAGACCCATCGTGTTGGAGTTGGGGCTCATTGGTTGTGTATTGGCAAGCAATATTACGTTTCGTACATTATAGCCAATTTTTTTTTCTATTCTTTTTTACTAAAATATTTAAAAATATCAGTCTTGGCAGCAGGAAAATACTTCCAGGATAAGTTTTGTTTTACGGCTAAGGTTCAAATGATACTGTCTGGGCAGTTAATACATTAATTATAGGACCTTTTTCATAACCTGGAGCGACTATAGCAGGATCCAGGATCATCGACTTTACTATGCAGACTGCCCATGGACGTTTATTCCAATTACGAAGGTTCTGACAACACATTATCAGACCCATATAATTCGCAACGTTAAAAACCATATCATTTCTACCTTGTTACATTAAATAACAGTTATTATCACACTAATATCTAACGCACGTCTGTCAATTACGCAGCATCCAGTTACAAGTCGCAACTAAACCCGTCCATTACTTAATCAATTAACCAAGACTAGAATACATTAAATTACAATGTCAAAACGACTTTGTGCAACCGCATAACAAGCGTGAAACAGTTGACAGATCTAATTTTGACAACTGTCAAAAAATATGTTCCTGTTTTGTGCTTAACTATTGCTTAACGCATACTGTTTTTAAATTAAGAAGCTGCCGATATGCACCGTTGAAACCACACTCTAAATTCGAAAATCACAACACTGCACTGATTTACCACTTTTATAAAAAAAAAACAATCGATTTTCAAATCGATTCTATTCTTTTTTAAAACAATAACAAACACCACAAAAAAGTACCGATGATAAATATTTGAACGTCGAATTCTAAGTTCGATATTCGTATTCGTATCGTAACGGACAGCGACGCGTGCGCAGTCTCCGCAGCGCTGATTTTAACTGTTTAGTCGCGTCGCGAGCTTAGTTCGGCGTATCTCAGTGTCTGTATCTATGACAAACATTGTATATCTTGATAAGTGAAGTCTTTAGGATCTGTTTTGTACTTGTAAGCATGGGTGTTGTATCTTTTATGTAATACGTTACATTATGCTTTGGAGTAATTAGGAATATATGTAAATCGGTTGGGTGTTGCACGATTAGTATTATATATTAAACTAGCTGACCCGGCAAACTTTGTTTTGCCATAAAAACACCAAACATTCATCTACCCTACCTAACCTACCCTAACTACCTACCCTACCCTACCCTACCTACCCTACCCTTCCCTACCTACCCTACCCTACCTACCCTACCTACCCTACCCTAACTACCTACCCTACCCTACCTACCCTAACTACCTACCCTACCCTACCTACCCTACCTACCCTACCTACCCTACCTACCCTACCTACCCTACCTACCCTACCCTACCCTACCCTACCCTACCTACCCTACCTACCCTACCTACCGTACCTACCCTACCCTACCCCACCCTACCCTACCCTACCCTACCCTACCCTATCTCTCAAGTTGGATCGAACTGCACATGGTGTGCGAATTTTATTATAATCGGTTAAGTGGTTTAGGAGTCCATTGAGGACAAACATTGTGACACGAGATTTATATATATTAAGATAAGTTATAGTATAATAACTTATTTATTAGGTTTGTAATAATTATATATAATTAAAGCTTTTATTAGCAAGAATCCTCTCGCCTTTACGTCAGAAACTTTTCAGTGACTAAGTAATGCGTTCACACCATAGATATGAATCTAACTAGATGATGCGGTTGTATGTACTTCGCGTGCCAAAATCGGAGTAAAGTTACGATCAATGATCATAATCTGAACTTTTCATTTAGCTTTATCGGCACCGGCAATCCACCGAAATCTAGAAAAATGTGGCCATATTGAGCTGTAAAGAATCTATAAAAAGTTGGCCGAGGCATTGGAAATGTTTTCTTTCATTGGTAAGTAAATTTGTTTTTAAATTGTTTGTGAAAAAGTGTCACGCTTAGTTTTCAATTTTTCATACAGATGAAAAATTTATGATTTCATAGAGCAGTGGTGGCCCAGTGGTATCGGCCGCGACTTACAAGTTGTAGGTCGTGGGTTCGAGCCCAGGCAGGCGCTTTACTTTGTGTAAATTATTTCATCACCACTGCTCTCAAAACGGTGAAGGAAAACATCGTGAGGAAACCGGCATGTCCTAGAACCAAAAATTAGGAAGACATGTGATATCCACCCATACTGGGCCCGCGTGGTGGATTACGGTCCATTCCCTCTCACAGAGAGGCCTGTGTCCCAGCAGTGGTAACATTAATATGGCTGATGATGTGATGTGATGTGATACAGATGGAGGGACTTGCATTATCTATTAAGATTTATGTCTGTGGTTCACACACATTTAGAGGTAGCGCGCACGCGCAACGTAGCGACACGACAGCCGGGAGACTTTTTATATAAACCCATAGATTCGAGGTGAGAGACAAAAACATTGCTGGGCAACCAAATTGCCCGTAGGCGCACGCCCTTACAGTGCAAGATCCTGATTTTTTAATCTGTTTAACGTACAAAATTATTGATCAGCCTATATTTATTTTTGTGACAACCCCACCGCTCAATTCTCAAACCACTGCAACTCCTGAAAACCAGAATCAACAGTGGCGACCACCAGTATAGCGCCGAGGCAATGAAGCTCGACGAAGTCCCGGCGAGTGAATTTAACTGACTTGGATCCCGCAACGAAATTAACCAGAAAAGAATAACGGAGGAGTAGGGAAAATACAAATTTCCACTTCCCTCCATACCAAGCAGGAGACAGAACAAACAAGACCAATAGGCACAAAGGGTCGTTTACAACAAGCCCAGTCAGGCTATAATTGCTTAATTGTTGTTTTCCTTTAATTGTTTTATTCCAGTGAACTTGTATCTGTATCTATATTATCTAAAAACCCTAAACATATTTCCCTATTAATAGTTTAATCATATTTCCAAAGCATAATTTCATGCCTAAACTATTTGTACTTTGATTTTTTTCCCTTGTTTACTTTTAGTTTACATATCCTTGTAGCTGTAAAATACATATGTACGTAAACTGTAAAATACATATTCTTGTAATCCATGAGGGATCGAAGCTGTCACACCTTCATACAGGTTATACAGTAACCTAGTTAGGAGAATAGAACTGCACCCACTATAATTGTGACAAAATGTAATTTTACCACGTATAAATTCTATGCCCATGTACTGCAATACTTAAAAAAATATCAATAAAGATATACTAAGATATACTCCGATTGAACTAACTAAAGCATGAAATGGTTAATTAAATTTTAAAGCATACGTCGCATACAAAATATGACTTCCATAGTTACAGAAATAGATATAAAAGCGACATTAGTAGTAATGGTAGACGGAAACACACTTCATCGGCTACCCCGTGTATTATAGTTAATTTTGTATGTGAAGCGTGACTTTTTGATTACCTACCTTTTTACTTTTTGATGATACGGGCGGTGAATCAGTTTTTGGTTGGTCAGGCAAACATAATTTATATAGTTTCGCGTTTTGAGCACTATCTCGCCTGATGGTAAGCGATGATGTGGTCGACGGTGAAGCACGCTTGCCTAGAAGTAACCTATTCACTCTTGTCTTAAGGCGCCGATTCCCTTGAGTAGCTGATTTTTAAATGAGAATCAAGTCTAAACGGCTTGTCGTAATTTTTTGGAAAAAATAAATGTTACATTAGACCATTTTCCTAATAATTTGATCCGAGTTTTTTTTTAGTTTTGTTCGTATAACATAGTGTAATTAATTTGTAAAGTTATGTCCAAAACGGACAAAAACACGACAATCGCACTAAAACCGCTGGGCGTATTTTAATTAAATTGACACCATCTCAAAGACAATTTAATTATCTACATTTTAATCTAAAGCTTTTTTTTTTAAGTCATAGAATAATAAGGAAAGTACAAAAATCTTCTAAATTTTGGGTCGCGCGAGGGGTTAAACGAGTGCGCGTTTTGATCCCTCAAGGTCGTTAGCGTTAGTCGTCGTCTTAAAGACCTCAAAATTGTAGCTATTAGGAAACAAAGACTCCGGCAGTGAATACCACAGCCTTAGCTGAACGCACAATGAAAGTATTCCCAAAACGCTTTGTACGTATAGGTGGGATGTCCACCATATACCGGTGGCGCATTGCCGTACGTCTTGTAGTCCGATGATAGAAAGGGCTAGGCGGAATCAAATTGTGCAGTTCCATAGCACACCCCCCGAAATGTAACCAATAAAAAACTGACATCATGCCTTAAATTTTTCGTTTTGAATACGAGGCTTTTGGCTAATTTGTACCTTTAGTGAATGCCACTCTTTATTTTGTATTGTGCGTTTAGTTTGTGCAGAATAAACAATTTTTCTTTCTTTCTTTTCTTTCCTTTGTTCTCCGAAGAGCTGGACAGACGTGCACATATAGTACATTTACATTTCGCCAGTTATCCCGATGTAATCATCATCATTATCATCATCTTCCTGCCCTTATCCCAGGTTACTTGGGGTCGGCGCAACACGTCTTCTTCTTCCATACCGTCATGTGATATCACGTTATTACTGACTCCCTTTTCTTTCATATCACTCACACAGTCCATCCATATTTTCTTTGGCCTTCCTCTCTCTCTCCATCCATCCACATTTATATTCCTAACTCTTTTAGTAACATGCGTTTCACCCCTCCTCATCACATGACCATACCAGGACAATCGGATTCCTTTTAACTTTTCTGTCACTGGCGCCACTTTCAAATCTATCATCAAATGGGCAGAAATCCAGACTCCGGACTGCTAATGAGAAACTCCAGATGGAAAATGGTTGGATGGTTAGGTAAAATATTTGATAAATGTTGTAAGAGACAAAAAGGCCGTGTAGTTCCTGTATAAGGACATACGGTTCCTACATCCTAGAAGATCCTATCAATTTCTGCATCGAAATTATGGACGCTTCAAAATTAAACGCCAGTCAAGTGGATGCGATTGCCTGCTGACAATTCAATCATCCAATTACAGCAGCTAACGCGCGCTTGACAAATTACCGCAATATTGGCGATCTTTGTTCCGAAAACTGGGTACAAGACTCTCTTTCTCTTCAAGCCGTTTAATAAAAATGTTGACTGTAAATCTTCAAAGATGAGATGAGTATATTCCAGAGTTTTTAGGCTCTATTAATTGGTGAATATGGCAAGCTAGATTTTAACAAGTAACATAATTTTATTAAACTAGGATAATATATATCAAATAAGTTGTGTAATTTTATAGTAAGTAATTTAAGTTATTTATAAAGATACATTTCTCTAGTTAAACGTGTAGTCGGTCACTTCAAACGGGCGATCAGACACGCGATCCGTGCAGGTAAACTAATTAGTAAGGCTTCTTTAGATTATGTAACGTTTGATTACAAGATAAAAGTGAAGCTGAATGAATTCAAAGTTTTTCGTAGACACTAAAATTTTAAACGGAGTTAAAATTGTTTTTTTGTGAAAGGTTAGGGCCTACTTAGGGCCTAAACTTTAGGGGTTAGGGGTTACCTACTTAGGGGCCGATTTCACCATTGAAACTAATCACCATTGAAATAATAAACATTATCACCAAATTTCAAGTTCATAAGTTAAAAAATTCTTCGGAACAAAATTGTGTGACAGACAAACGGACAAGTGAGTGACAGCAATGTGGTATCTACATAGGAGTAACTACACTTTTGAAAACGTCTTCTTTCGTGTCGATTAAATCAAACTATACAACCATTCAGATGTTGTCCGACCAGTATGTAGCTACTCGGACAGCTCTATCATTTGCTACGTTCAAATCCCGAAAGGTGCAAGTGGTCGGGCATGAAAGGCAGAAAAGGAGATGGGCCATATCTTGCGAAGGGGCACACACTGCCACACTGACACTGTGTTTTGGATGTGTCTATGATATTCCATTTGGCTAGGTTGTTTTACAGCGGCCAACCTGGGTCCGCAATCGGTTTAGATATTTCCAGATTGGCCATTGCAGTTCGTTTCCAGGGGGCAGATTCTCTGCCGGAGTGATGAAGTGTTTTTGATAACTGAAATCAGGTCATTAATACCTAGCTGGCAATCCTACAGCAGAATACCAATAACCCAGCCTAGCTCCGAGCTCTAACTACTTGCGGTAACTCCTATAAATTGTGCTCTCCGGAATTGGGTTGAATTCCAATAATTTTGGCTAGAAACGAGGACAGATCCGGGCGTAGCTCGTATTGTCTCGAAATTATTGGATAATTTCAAGTTCCACTTACTATCTACAATAGCTAGAATATGAGTCATATATTTTATTGATATATCCGACAAAGCTGCTAAGCTTACGCCTCTCGAGGAACAGTAATCATTGGATAGCCAATGGGGCTGAAAAGTACGTACTGGAAAATGCTGAGCTGTAAGGCCTCCCACAAAGTGGATCCATGATCTGTTAATGGCTGTGGAAGTCCTGAATGCGAGAAACCGAGAAACCTATGTCCGTTGTCCAGCAGTGAACACCTTTGGGCTTAAATGATGATAATGAAGCAGGCAATAAATACAACTATGTGAGTTCAGTCTTGAGTTTGGTTTTCCTTTTACGTAGGCATATGTACTATCCAATTAACACTCCTGTGTGTACCTTCTTCTTTAGCGAGCTCAACAGGTCATTCATGGTGCAGGTGAATGGACAGTCGGGACACTCCAGCAAGTGGGGCATAGTCTGTACAGGAGCACCGCAATCGCACCCAGCGTGCAATGGACCAATAATCCCCCATTTTGCCATATTATATTTGCAGCGGCCTACCTGGGTGCGCAACCGATTCAATGCCTTCCACACGGGCCACTGCAGTTCATGCCCGAGGGGTAGATGCTCCTTGGGCTTAATGAAGTCATGAGGTGGTGGGTACTTCTCTAGCCACAGTTTGCTCCTCTCCCTAGACGGCCTGTCCTGGATCGACCGTGTGGTTCGCAGGAAGCTCTTTCGACTTTTTAGTCTACCCCGAGTTGTTAAGTGGTCGTAGTGGCTGTATAATGCCTCTGACGCTGCAATAAACGTGGCCACCTACTGGGCTCAAAAAGTTTGATCAAATGTACCATCGATACGAAGAAGAAGAAGAAGAAGAAGAGCGAGCTCAACATGCATCAAATGTCCAATTTAAATCGTATTCAACATCACGATTACGAAAAAAAGCTTTAAAAACGATGCAGCTGCGATAAAGCTCTATCTAATCAGTGCCTGATAGTGCACAAACTAAACAAGGAGAAGAGATTAGAAGATTCTTTTGAACTTGTATGAAATTAACTTTAGAAATTGTATAGTATGGCAGTCATGCAAGCTTGCAAGTGAGGTTGCATGCCAATTTATGTCAAAAAGGCAATAAAACTGAGAAAACGAGCACGACAGAGTAAAAATTTGTAATAGCAGAGGAGAAGTCCGATTTCCCAGCTAAATGAAGATATTAAAATCGGGAAACGGAAGCTGCCATCCGGCCAAGCAAACGGAGCTGCGCGTGCTTGCGTGAACAAAACAAGGGCAAAGAAGGCAATAAAATGCCAGTGCCCTCAAGACTTGTCAATAAAATTTTGTTGCATTACATTTTCTTTATTGTAGTATAATTATAACAGTTTCACATTATCCGATATTTTTTAACAAAAAGTAAATGTATCTAAACTTACTTAAACGCCATCTAATTTCGAGTAAAAGCATTAACTTGTTCTCGGTTTACTTTATAGAGGGCAGTTTCATACTAAATTCACTACTCGCCGCTAGATGGCGTAACCGTAGCTGAGTTAGAGCACTACGTCATACAAACGACCAATGAGAACGATGAAATGCACAAACAAAAGAGCAACATCGTTAGGTCGTGACGTCGTGCTGCGCAGCGCGGCTATTTTCGTTCCTCTGATAGGCAGCGGACATTTTGTTTTGATCTTGTGACGCAAGTGAAAACGGAGAGTTGGAAATGCCTTTGAACGCGGTTGGCTGGACCTCGGGGGATGACGAGAAGCTTGTGGATTTAGTGCAGCCTCATAGTTTTTTGTACAATGTGTACGATCCGTCTCGGAAAAACATACTAGCCAGGGAATCTACATGGCAGGAAATAGCGGAGCAACTGTCGAAGCCAGGTAAGGCGCCCATTCGTTATTTTTTGTGAATCTGCCGTGCTGCAGAGGACAACGGCAAGGATCATTGGGAATGTTATTGAATTGAATTAGAATTCGTAAATAGTGGAAACACTTCTGTAATAAATCGAATTACGCGTGGCTTTTGATCTCTAACCCCAATATAGCATCGGCTGACCTATATTCAGTATCATTGACGACTCATTGTCTACGTATTACTCGGCAGTTCTAATATTTTTATTCTCGTACAAAAATCAGCTGATTGGTGTTGTCATCGGACATAAACAATATTGACCTGTTGTACAAGAGTTTGAAACAAATAATGTTTGGCCTTGTGAGCTTCTTCTATAATCAATAATCTTGAGCATACTAGTGACGAAGATTTATTCTTTGGGGTGTAAGTTGCTTCTTATATATCAAGTGCTGATATAATAACCTAAATTGTATCGGAAATCACCCAAATAACTCTGTTCGTAAAGTGATTAGTAAGATAGTGAAAAAAACTAGGTCAAACCTGGCAGATGAATTTTTAAATCATTCTAAACCAGTACCTCTGAAACATGCAACTTTACAATAGAAATAATTTGAGATATACTCCAATGACATATTTACATTATACTACTATCCCGGCATGGTGATTAGAAATAGTTTTCACTAAAATCTTAATACTTAATAATATTTGAACATACGTCCAAAATCAATCTGCCAATCTGACCTCTACAACCCAGTAACCGGGTAACCCAAAATCCCTTGAACCCACATATTGGGGTCATTTACAAGACAGCTATAACAATAAAAATTAAGCAAGTATCCTACTATTTCCAGTCGAGGAATGCAAGAAACGCTGGCGAGGTCTCCGCGATGGCTACACACGGATCAAGCGCTTAGGGACTATGCATCGGACCAAGGTGTTCATTTATGAGAAGCTGCAGTTCCTGGATGCAACGTTAGCTGATAGCAGCGAGGAGATGGTTAAAGTGGAAGGTCATCATCAAATGGAAGAGACTTTAGAAGAACAACAGGTTCAGGATGAGACGATTGGCACAGAGCAGCAAGTTATTACAGATAACCAGGAGTATTATGAGGTGATTATGAATATTTTATATATGCCGGTTGTAGATGCCCTTAATATTTTACTAGGGCTTCTTATGGACCACATTGGTACAGCTTGTTTTTAACCGGACACTGCATAAGCTAATAGGTAAAGCAGCTAGCATCATAAAAAAGGATTCTTTAAGAAAGCTCATGTCATAAGTTTATTTATTGCAATCTTATAGATCAGGGAGGATGAGATTCCTTAGATTATTTTTTATTTTCTTCCTATTTTGTCCCACAGCTGGGCAAAGGTCTCCCCCATAGCTTTCCACTCTTCCCGATTATTTGCCAAGAAAATAAAAACATTAATACATCATTATTAATTTAGAGAAACATCTGAAATCATTTTGATAATATCACATTGATAAAGTCATAATTATTTCAGGGACATAGTTTATGATAAATGTATTAACATAATAACATTATAATTTCCAGATCACCGTTGTGGATGGACCTCAAGTACCTCTAAAACCATACATCAAAATTCTGCCAAAACAAGACAGCTCTGAACCGCCTAAGAAAATATGCAGAAAGAACGCTGGCAGAAAGAAAGCAATACCTGTGCCTAAAAACATACCACCTATAAAAATTCTACCAAAACCAATACTTATGAATGGACCAAAAATAGTCCAGTATATAGAAGATCCAAAGCAACCTGAGCAGAGAGCACAGACTATAGACAAACTTATAGAAAAAATACTGAAAGAAAATACCAATGAGATTGATGTATTCTTTCGAAGTATGGCGGCCAGTGTCAAAAAGTTACAACCTAACTTGATACCTAAAGTAAAGATGGAAGTGTGCAATGTTATCGCTAAATATGAAATGCAAAGTTTTGATAAGAACCTGAACTTTTAGAAATATATTTTAGATGGAATATAAGCAAGCTAAATATGAGTCCTATGTCCTGTTATGTAAAGTTCATTATTGAACTACAGAAATGCAATATCAAGATTTAGCGTAAAAGATAAAAGGTGAAATTTTGGCAGAACAAGAATTGCTGATCGAATTTTTCTGATAATAATATGGTCAAAGAAATGACCCTGATCACTAGTCATTGTGTAACACCCACCTGATAGATGCTGGATTAAATGGAGATTGGAAAAACATGCATTTGAATCTACTAAAAAGAAAATGGTGCCAATAAAAAATCTTGGCTGTATAAAAGTGTACATTTGTCCACAGTCATCATATTTTTTTAAACCGCATTTTTGAAAATCGAATCTCCATTCAAACTGGCGCCACTGATGTAATTATGGCAACTTTTGTAACTAACAGTTTATTCTCGTTTACGCAAATAATATAATGAATATGATATTCACTTGTGATAAAGACTTCTAGTGTAGAATATTACTTTTGACATACTGAGTATGAAAACAATTGTTATAAAATAATAAATAACGTTTTATTGAACAGATACGGTATTACTGATCTTATTGTAATAAAAAATACTATAAGTAACACTGATTTTTCTTCTAAACAAATCTTACCTACTAACACTTATTTGAGATTAGCATTATTATAGCAGGTAAAAACTGGTATTTTTAACAAGGTAATAGTTAAATTATTCAATATGTGCAGTGCTTTCATAGATTCATAGAACAATGATAAACCGTAGGCTTATTACGTATCTTTTGCAAGAGCAAAACGATAGCGATCAAACGCTTTACGTCATAAAAGTCTGAATTACCTACAGTGTAGGTATGGTAGGTCCTACACAATCGTTTGCTAATCGCTCGCTGTTTGTCAAATGCACTTATTTTTTTTTTGGGACAAACCCACCGCACTATTCCCAAACCACTGCAACTCCTGAAAGCCAGAATCAACAGTGGCGACCACCAGAAAAGCGCCGAGGCAATGAAGCTCGACGAAGTCCCGGAGAATGAATTTAACTATAAATGCACTTATTTAAAAAAAAAACTGCTAACAACTCTAAAACTTTTGTATTGAAGAGCAATTTGGGGGCTGAGTCACCCGCGTCCGTAGGAGAGTTACCCCTATTCATGTTACCCTACACGTGGTCCCCGGGTGGTGCTAATCAGGTGACAATACTGGTGGTAGGCTTCGGCCGAAGGCTTGTGACCACCCACCGGGCAAAGACGTACCGCCAAACGGCCTAGCCGTGTTCCGGTACGATGCTCGGTGTAGCCACTAGAAGAGTTGGGTCGAGATAGTTGTTCCACTGCATGCTGACCAGCCTGACTCGCGCTATTTTGGGCGTATCGGGAGACTAGTTGCGGAGGGTAGCGGGATCCGAGGCACGGTGCGCCGCTGGCCGACCGCAGGTAGTTGGGGGCCCAAGTAGTGTGCCAGCCACACACGAAAGGCTGCCCCGCCAACTGTCGAAAAATCCCGGAATGCACCATCGTGCTGGTTGGCGACCAGATGGGAGGGCCCGATGGACATCTCCGGGGGGGCTCGGGCGTCCCCGCAGTCTCCGGACTAGTGCCCCAAAGATGGCGTCCTTTCAGTGCGTGTCTGTAGGTTAGTAGCGTGGAACCTCATCTCACTTCCTTCTCCTCTCCTTTCACTCTTACAAATAATGGCACGAAATAACACCCCCTCCCACACAAAGTGCACCTCACTAATATTAGAGGTCTGCACTCCAATCTCACCTCAGTCCACCATCATCTGGAGACTGAAAAGCCAGCACTGTTTTTCCTTGCGGAGACGCAAATAGGAAGTCCGTCAGACGTGTCGTACTTATCCTACCCAGGGTTTACCCTGGAGCACAATTTCAAACCACGCGCGGGTGTATGCATGTATGCCCGAGACGACACTTGCTATCGGCGTCTCCGTAACCTTGAAGACTCCAGGTTCTCAGTGCTGTGGGCTCTGGTGGACACAGGGCTGGATAAGATTATCTACGCCTGTGTCTACCGGTCGCACAGCGGAGATCAGGAGGCAACCAGGCTCACAGAGTACCTCAGTGAGGCGGCTGATGCGGCACAGCAGCGGTACCCTTCCGCCCAATTAGTGCTACTGGGGGACTTTAATGCCCACCACCAGGAGTGGCTCTTCCCATACCAGAGCACTGATCATGCTGGACGAGAGACGCGCAAGCTTGCGCTAGCGCTAAATCTCACCCAGCTGGTCCAGGGGGCAACGAGGGTGCCAGATGTTGATTCGCACACAGCCAATTGCTTGGACCTTCTGCTGACAACAGATCCAGACCGATACTCAGTGTCGATATCTTCACCTTTGGGTAGTTCCGACCACTGTCTGGTGAAGTCTGTATCCGTCTACTCCCCGCCCGATCCCAGCCCAAGAGGCTACCGGCGGGTATGGCGGTACATGTCAGCAGATTGGGATGTGATGCGATCTTTTTTCGCATGCTATCCTTGGCAGCCCACTTGCTTCTCTTCGGACGATCCATCGTCGTGCGCTGACGCCGTGACTGATGTGTTGCGTCGGGGGATGGAGTACTATATTCCATTTTCTGACGTAGCAATGTCTAACGTCGACAGACCATGGTTTGGAGCCGAGTGTAAACACGCCAACGCGGTCAAACACAAGGCCTACCAGGAATGGGTTGAAGCTCGAACGCGCAAGGCAAATGACGTGAGTCAGAAGAAGAGAGCCTTCAACAGGGCTGCCAAGTCCTGCAAAAAGGTGATGCGAAGAGCACGGTTTGACCACATTAGCAGAATCGGGAACAAACTTGCTTCATACCCAGCGGGTAGTAAAGCATTTTGGTCCCTGGCTAAGTCGGTCGAATCAAATTTCTGTCGCCCCTCACTACCACCACTGCTGAAACCTGACGGGTCATTAGCCCACTCCGCTGAGGAGAAGCCAAACTTGTTTGCCTCCCTCTTTGCGGAATCTTCGCATCTGAATTCTGATGGCGCGCAGCCTCCTCCTTCTTCTGATGGATGTGTGACGAGTATGTCGAACATTCGCATCCATCAAAAGGACGTCCGTAGGGTGCTGCGTAGCCTTGATGTGAACAAAGCGAGTGGCCCCGATGGTATACCAGCAATTGTACTTAAAACCTGTGCGCCTGAATTGTCTCCGATCTTGACACGCCTGTATCGCCTATCGATAGAGACTGGAAAAGTGCCGAAGGCTTGGAAGCAAGCCAACGTACAGCCCGTGCCCAAGAAGGGCAGTCGAGCTGACCCTGCCAACTACAGACCCATATCTGTAACGTCCATCCTCTGTAAGAGTATGGAACGTGTGCTCAACGGGAAGCTCCTGGCATACCTAGAAGCAAACGACATCCTCAGTGACCGCCAATACGGCTTCCGCCGAAATCGGTCCACTGGGGATCTTCTAGCGTATGCTATTCACATCTGGAGTGAGGCCATCGAGAGACACGGGGAAGCGCTAGCCGTCTCCCTCGACATCTCGAAGGCTTTCGACAGGGTCTGGCACGAAAGCCTTATAGGTAAGCTTCCTTCCTTCGGTCTGCCTAGTGGTCTGTGTGATTGGATTGCGGACTTCCTGAGGAATCGATCCATCCGAGTGGTTATCGACGGCTGCTCGTCCGGTCAGTTAGATATCAACGCCGGAGTCCCTCAGGGGTCAGTGCTCTCGGCAACATTATTCTTGCTGCACATTAATGATCTGCTAAAACCCGGAACCTTTGGGTACGCAGACGACAGCACTGTTGCTGAGAGATACGTGTCCGACGCGCGGGCTACTGGGCCTCAGATTCGGTCTCTCCGGGAGGCCATGGTTGAACGCTTGAACTTTTCCTTGGAGGCAGTCTCCGAATGGGGCGATGCCAATCTGGTCAAGTTCAATGCCGCAAAAACACAGGCGTGTCTCTTCTCCGCGAAAAAGAGCCAATTTCACCCGGCTCCTTCTTTCCGAGGTGTAACCATACCGTTAACAGACCATCTTGAGCTTCTTGGCGTAACGTTGACATCGACACTTAATTTTGGCCCATACATTGAGGCAAAGGCTCAACTGGCTGCCAAAAAGTTGGGGATCCTTGCGAAGGTGAGACGATACTTCACGCCGGAACAGCTGCTTAAGTTGTATCAAGCGCAAGTTCGATCTTGCATGGAGTACTGCTCTCACCTCTGGGATGGATCTGCCAAATACCAGCTTGATGCACTTGAGTCGATTGACAGACGGGCCAAAAGGCTTATTGGCAACGATGCACTGGTCGCCTCAAAGCTCCAGAGCCTCGAACATCGTCGCCGATTTGCCAGCCTGTCGGTTTTTTATCGGTTACACTTCGGGGAGTGTGCGACGGAACTGCACAATTTGATTCCGCCTAGCCCTTTCCATCATCGGACTACAAGACGTACGGCCATGCGCCATCGGTACATGGTGGACATCCCTCCCATACGCACAAAGCGTTTTGCTAACACTTTCATTGTGCGCACAGCTAAGGAGTGGAACTCCCTTCCGGGGTCTTTGTTCCCTGATAGCTACAACCTTGGGGTCTTTAAGTCAAGAGTGAATAGGTTTCTTCTAGGCAAGCGTGCTTCACCGTAGACCACATCATCGCTTAACATCAGGTGAGATAGTGGTCAAACGCGAGCCTATAAATTATAAAAAAAAAAAAAAAAAAAATTGCGCAAAACTCGCTATCGTTTTGCTCTTGCAAAATATACGTAATAAGCCTGCCGTTTTCCTCTTCGCTTCACCGTGGGTAACCAAGCCACGGCTACTGAGCCCCTCCGCCTCGACTATACGGGAACCCATCGGGGGGAGCACGGGGTTCTAGGTAGACTCATGGCTCAGACAGAGTGTTTTTGGGCTTTTCCATCTGGATTTTCTCAATGCACGGCGGCTGGATTTGTGCCCGGTTGTAATAGACTCGCTCCATATTTATACCTTCTTCTTTCGTGTCGATTACTTCAATTTATAGTCTCAACCATGCAGATTTTGTGCGACCAGTATGTAGCTACTCGGACAGCTCTGTCATTCGCTACGTTCAAATCCCGTAAGGTGCAGGTGGTCGGGCATGAAGAGCAGACAAGGAGGTCGGGTCTTGCGAAGGGTGGGATGGGTTTATGATACTCCATTTGGCCAGGTTGATACTACATCGGCCAATCTACTTACACAATTCCTTTAGTAGATACCTCTCTGTTTGCCTAACCCTGTGGGGTAAATAGGAATGTTGTCATCACATGCTAACAAATTTTCGTAAGTTTTTCCTCTCGAACGTACCTACAGATTTGTGTACTACCTACAGCAGAGTAATTTCACGCCATTCATCAATAACATTTTTGAAAACAGAACGAACACGAATGTTTATTTGTTCACTCATTCAAGTGAATGAATGGATGGACAGCCGGCAGCGGCACGGCAGACAGCTAAAATAATGGACGCATTGTGTTCCCCAAACGTGTTCAAGAGCTCATAATTTTAGTTCTAGGAATTACCGGCGAAAAGCTTTGTGTATAGTAGTCGTTTCTTGTCTAAATATAAACATTGGGTTGGTTGTTTTATGGTAGAAAACCGTGCAGGTTTATAACACGGTAGCTATCTAGTTACCTATTGTAACGCTTCTTTCTATAAATCTTTATGACCACTCTCTTTCCCTTATCACCGATCTATGGTCGGTGCAATAGATATTGTAGCTAGTCTACCAATAAACCTAAACCTAAGCTACCATGCATGCTTGCTACTAACACTAGTAGCTATCATCTTTCACTGACACCATCCATCATTTCTTTGTTCTACTCCTGCTCTCATAGTCATCCACATTCTTACTCCACTTTCCTCACGACATTTTCCTTATATCCCCTCATCACATGCCCATACCAAAGCAACCGAATCCCACAACAATTTTCAGACTTTGTTTAAAATAGGTATTGCATATGGCTATACTATACTTCATAAAAGATAGCTTGATCTCTGCGACATATTATGTCAAACTGACGTATACTTTATTGATAGCCTGTCAAGCGCTATTGTTACTGTATTGATACTGACAGCTGTCGCAGAAATCAAGCTATCTTTTATGAAGTATAGTATAGCCATATGCCATACATACATATTAATATGCTTGAGCAACTTTAAAAATCACTTTTTCAATTCAAGAAAAATATTACTTACAATTTTAAAATTATTTTGCGAAATCCTATATCTCCGCTGGGGTTAGCGAACTGTATAACTAGGGTACAAATTGTTGAAAACCTTCAACAAGTAATAGAACAGCCGTGTAAAAAGACCTGTCACTTAGCTGCGAAGCGACGCGTATAATTGCATTTCCCTGCTCCAATCGGCTTTTCAATTATTTTACAGACTAACGAGTCTCATTCGATAAAGGGCAGTCTTTGACTTCCTCACACACACATACTAGAATTAGTTCTGCCTTTTTCTGAACAGTAGATATAGCCACTCAAGAATGGTACTTAGGTACTTCCAAACTCAGTTGAAAAGTGTTGCCAGATCGGAAACAATAGTGTGGCCAAATTAATAAATACAAACATCCAACTACACGCACACAAATTGTGTTTAGTGAACTTCCTAAAGCTGCGTCTTCATTTAAAAGGTTAATGCGTCTTTCCTAAAAATTATAGATCAGAAATTATAATATCTAGCTACAGGCATAGGATTTTTCATTTTAATAGATTAATCTTTCTTAAAAAATAACGGTTGGTATTTTATCAAATCTAGGGGATTCCACGGGGAAGCCAGAAACTGAACACACAGGTATCAAAACGGAAACGCCGAAGAGATCTAGCACTAAACATATCTACATAAAAATATAACGCAAATTGTAAAGTCCTGACTCCTGTATCCTGTAGGACCGCCTATTAGGGTTGCCAGATCGGAAGACGAAAATATCTGCAGACATTTTAAAAATGTCGGGATTTTGAGGCTGTTGTCGGGATATCTAATTTAGGTACACTTAATTTTTAGGTTGCCACATTATCTGGCATTGGCACTTTACTGAGTTCAACAAATTATATCCTTTCGAGTATTCGGCAAAGAAAAAAAAACAAACGATTTTCTTCAAAGTTCAGTTTTTATCAGGTATATGAAAGGGCATACAATTTCTCTCTTTGGTATATAATTATTTAGCAAACTTAACATCTTTTCTCAGTAAGGTTTGCTTACAGGAATTGATAACACAAAGTATCTGAAAGAAAGAACTTGCCGAGAACTTCTTTGACTTGAGATTTTGAGTATTGTCGGGAGTCTGGAGACCCTTTGAGAATGTCGGAAGAATCCATAAGAATCCCGACCATTTGGCAACCCTACCTAGTGCTTACTCTAAACTCGTAACTACTCCTTGTATAGGACCGTCTAGACGCGCGAACACGGGTCGTCGAGCTCTGCTGTAAAATTAATGAACAGTCTCACTGTTACAGCTGCGATTTAGTTTAAATGTTAATTGGATGGCTCCAGTGTTACATAATAGGCAGTGGCTGTGATTGGACGAATTAGCGGGTTCGAAATTAGAACAGATCGATTAGATTTGTGTACTGATTTGTTGGGATGGCCCTTTCATTTTTGAGGCTTTGTGTGTCTATGATGCTGCAAGTATCTGGTATACGCAACCACCCAGCTTAAGACTTGAACCTACTAATCTGAGAAGAAGACGATAAATTTTGGAAAGGGTAGTTGACAAAAAATAACTATTTCGTCCGTCAGTTAGTTACCTAAAAATATTGGACACATATTTTTTCTTTTGCCACTTAAACAAAAAAAAATACGACGATACAGTGCGTTGAAATATCGTGTGACGTTACGGTGTGCTACACTTTATACTGACAAAGTGACGTCATAAGCTCCCACTCCTGAACTTTGATGCGCTTTGATCTTTGTATTTTTTTATTTATTTGATAAAGCAAAAAATACGGGTCCAATATTATTTGATAATCTCACTGACGGACTAAATAGAATTATCATTTTTCTACCCAGGAAACACCCCTATTAGTAAGAAGGGTGTAAAATATTCCCTTCTTTGTAGCGTGGGTAGAGTTCTTTGAATTTACCGGTGTATTTAGATCAGTTTTTGAGGTCTCTTGGTGTGGCAATTTATTACTACTTTTGTAAGCTTTGATCCTAACTGCAAAAACAAACGTATTTGTGAATGAATAAATAAATAACTCAACCGCACTTTAGAGCTGTCCCGCACTGTATCAATCCACAAAATAATTGATGAGCACTTCGCAGTGCATAGGATTCGAAAACGCATCTGTTTGGACACCGAGCTAACGTACGTAATCAAGGTTTTAAATAACTGAAGATTACTGGTGAATCTGCCCAAATCCTCTTAACTCTCTCTGTAATTCTAATATCGTATACATACGCGATATTCATATGTTTCCCATACTTCAATATCAATCACTCCATCGGAATATCCGCCATCAACAAAATTGGAAGCCTCTCGAATCGGACGTAGCCCTCTACGCCAAGTGCAATCAACATGCATCATGCAAAGAAAACCATATATTTTGCAGGATTTTGAGAGTATTTATTTATGGGGAAACCAACTGGGATTGACTAGGGATGACCATATATTTGTATGATTTTAGATAGAAACGTTCTAATAACTGGCAAAACCAATCAAATCTATCCGTCAGATGAATTAAACAAGAATGCAAATCTTCAGACAAATAAGTTATTGGGTTCGGCAGTAAAACCACAAAGCCCTTGACTGGTGGGGAGAAATGCAGATGCCAAATTATATTATGTCTCTTTGAAAGCAGTTGTATTTTAATCTGTAAACTCTTAAGACCTTTCTATAGCAATTCTCAGTTCGTCTAGGGTTCAGGCCCGCAGCGCCCACGGTGGATGGTTCAGGGTTTTCTAAGATGACCCGCAGGCTTATTACGTATCATTTGCAAGAGCAAAACGATAGCGATCAAACGCTTTATGTCATAAAAGTCGGAATTACCTGCAGTGTAGGTATGGTAGGTCCTACACATCTAATCGCTCGCTGTTTGTCAAATGATCTTATTTAAAAACAAAAAACCGGCCAAGTGCGAGTCGGACTCGCACATTAAGGGTTCCGTACCATTATCGCAAAAAACTGCATAAAAATCACGTTTGTTGTATAGGAGCCCCCCTTAATTTATTTTATTTTAATTTATTAATTATTATTTTTTGAAGTAAATATACAACTAAACATTCTGTGAATATTTCAAGCGTCTACCTGTTGCCGTTATTAATATCGAGCAAAAAACGGCAAAAATATCACGTTTGTTGTATGGGAGCCCCCCATTAATATTTATTTTATACTGTTTTTAGTATTTGTTGTTATAGCGGCAACAGAAATACATCATCTGTGAAAAATTCAACTGTCTAGCTATCACGGTTCATGAGATACAGCCTGGCGACAGACGGACAGACAGACAGACAGACGGATCGCGAAGTCTTAGTAATAGGGTCCCGTTTTTACCCTTTGGCTACGGAACCCTAAAAACCGCCAACAACTTTTGTATTGAAGAGCAATTATTGCGCAAAAATCGCTATGGTTTTGCTCTTGCAAAAGATACGTAATAATCCTGCCGTTTAGATGTTTATGACTCGCTGTGATAAGATAATAGACAAGTCCTTTTTTGGGACAGAGCTAACTAAAACCAGCCCAAAAAATTGCATTAGCTGAATTTTATTTTCTTGTAGCTGTGCTATTACTGTAAAAACCACATAATTTTAATGAAAATAACAGCCAAGCAACTCAACATTCTTTCTAAACCCGTCACAACAGCTTCAGGCGTAGAAATGTCTAGAAAAACAAATCCCTACCTAGGTATTACGAGCCCCCTTGCTGCAACCACATCAAAGGGACTTGGAGTCGACTCTTGAAATACAATGAGCGTACAAACTGCGTAGAGTGGCCGTATTGAATGCGCCAGTGTTATGAAATAACGGTAAGGCGAGATGTGGATGTGTGCGTGTGTATTGTCGGTGTATGTAAGGATTGGTGTGTGTGTGTGTGTGTGTGTGTGTGTGTGTGTGTGTGACTAAAATTAATATTAGTGTTGCGGTTTTGGGTGCTGGAGATTTAAAGAAGGTCCAATTAGTGAAAAGCATTTCGAAGTTTGTTGCCAGATTAGCAATGGGTTCTGAGGATAGCTGATATTGCTATAAATATAGGTTTGAGGTAGGTTTCGTGGCTATCTGCTAGAAGTTGAAGAGGTAATCAAGAGAAAAATTATTTAATTTAGCCAAGGGAAAATTTTTGCTCATCGCAAAGAACTTGATCCGTCAATAATGCAGATAACATGACTAGTCTAATGTACAACTGTATTGTTGTCAAATTATACTTTGCTCAAAAAATGCTTCGGCATAAGAGAGTTACAGACTTTAGAAGACTATAGGTAGGTAAAATTTGTTCCGAAAGCGAATTCAAAATAATCGTACAGCTGAAGTTCCTGGTTCCTGTTCCTGTTGTGTCTCTAGTTGTTTTAATTATAACTATAAACAGTATTTAAAAGAAGCGAGAAGTTCAAGGCATAGAAACGAAAGAATCAATACAACAAACCACAACACTCACAATTTGCAACTGGCAACAAAACTCATTCCTGCATAGTAGCAACATAAACTCCGAACTTCATTCCGACCCTACTGCAGTCTGCATCCCAAATGAAAAATCAATATCGCCACAATAACTGACCTTGCGCCGTCCACGACCACTATATCTTAATTATCACAAATTGGTCGAAATGACCCTGATGTGCTCGGTATAATCAACCCTCCATAGTTGGTGTTATTGTTATGGATTTATTCTTGGGGTCCGAAGATTACCGGGTAATTTTTGTAGCTGTGTTGATTCTGTACGGCTTTTAGTCTGAGAGAAACTGTTAGCAGGGGTCTTTCTTCAATTTTTAGGGTTCCGTACCCAAAGGGTAAAAACGGGACCCTATTACTAAGACTCCGCGGTCCGTCTGTCTGTCTGTCACCAGGATGTATCTCATGAACCGTGATAGCTAGACAATTGAAATTTTCACAGATGATGTAGGTATTTCTGTAGCCGCTATAACAACAAATACTAAAAACAGAATAAAATAAATATTTAAGTGGGGATTCCATACAAAAAACGTGTTTTATTTGCCTTTTTGCGATAATGGTGCGGAACCCTTCGTGCACGTGTCCGATTCGCACTTAGCCGGTTTTTATGTACCCTAACTACAATTAACTAAAACATCATCCAGTAGGTATTATATTTTGTAGAATAAAATCAGTTTTAAATTTAAGTACTTAATGTAAGTAAATTGGCATAAATATTCTGAAAAATCTCACAGCAAAAAATTAAGAGAATGAACCTCGGATTTCGGAATTAAGTATTTGAAATTGCATAGTTGTCAAACTATACTTCAGCCTGAAAAACTGTCAAAATTTTGTACCTATTATTATTAATTTAGTAAAATAAAGGATTTGACACGTTCTTAACTCCAATTATGTACTCATTTATGAAACCCGCCCTGACAACTGTCATTGATAATTATGATGCTAGAGATTGACAGCGCATTTCCCCGCAGTTTTACGGTCAGATTATTATTTTTACAGAACAGCACTAAACTCAATATGAAAGTAAAAGAGCCTCTCCGAGCGTTCCCTATCGCCCTTTACTCGATTTCCAAACAGTTAAAGTTAATATTGCAACAAAATTTACAGAACAGCACTAGGTATACGCAATTTGAAAGTAAAAGAACCTCTCCGAGTGTTCTCTATCGCCCTTTCGATTTCCAAACAGTTAAAGTTAATATTGCAACAAAATTTACAGAACAGCACTAGGTATACTCAATTTGAAAGTAAAAGAGCCTCTCCGAGTGTTCTCTATCGCCCTTTCGATTTCCAAACAGTTAAAGTCAATATTGCAACAAAATTTACAGAACAGCACTAGGTATACGCAATTTGAAAGTAAAAGAGCCTCTCCGAGTGTTCTCTATCGCCCTTTCGATTTCCAAACAGTTAAAGTTAATATTGCAACAAAATTTACAGAACAGCACTAGGTATACTCAATTTGAAAGTAAACGAGCCTCTCCGAGTGTTCTCTATCGCCCTTTCGATTTCCCAACAGTTTAAGTTAATATTGCAACAAAATTAGCTAATGTTTTAATGTGTGTTGCCATTCGTCATTTTCATTACATATTTATTACATTTCATTAATTGTAACGTTCGAAGCTAATATATAATTTAGAGGCGTAACGTTCGTGCTTGGATACAATTCGTCAATTTATTACTTCAATGCTTACAAATGTCGAATAAGCAAGTCTTACTCAATAAGTATCACTTATAGTCTCCGCCAGAAACTCAAAAAAAAAAAAGTTTTTGATCCGACTTGTACCAAAAGTATAATTACGTAACTTGAAAACATGTTTTTTTGTTTATGGACATATTTTGATAATTTTGGTCTCAAATGAAAGGTATAGGCAAGAACCATTTTATCCGTTTACATCATGTAAATCGGTCCACGCGATTATGAGATATTAACTCATTACTGAATGCCAAGTGAAAGGGTCAAGAACGCCCCTTACCGCGATACGTTTGTTTAATCGTGTTAGCGACACTGCCTTTACATTATGTGGTATCGTTTTGAAATTTTGGAATACATTGGTAGACAGGTGTTAACGACTTTTATTTTTTTGTTATCTGGCGGTGCCTTCAGGTACTAACATTTTAATGATGTAATGTTACAATATTGTAACAACGTCGCGCGTCGGTTATGGATTATGCAGTGAATGGGATGTGTACACGCATAGGATAAAAAATGTTTATGAATGTAACACACGTCAAATGATGTTCAAGTGATTTTTACTCAGGAGTTGGGTTGTGACTCGCGATGCCCCAATAGCCAGTACTCACTGAATAAATTAAAAACAGGCCAAGTGCGAGTCGGACTCGCGAACGAAGGGTTCCGTACCATTATCGCAAAAACGGCAAATAAATCACGTTGGCATGTTATTAGTATAGTTAAATTTAAGATACTGTACAAAATGCTTTAAAATGTTATGTCTAAATAAATCTCCCATTAGACCTAGACCCCTATCCACTTCACAAGATATAATCAATCACAAATACATAGATTTTAACACAAACCGCAACCACGGTTAGGTAAGATAGCGATAGGCGAGTTTCAGTTACGTTTCAATGACAGCATGTCACAATGTTGCCAACCGACCGAGATCAGGGTTGCCAGATAAAATAATTCCGAATAAAATATTATTCGAAAGCTGGTGGTTTCTAGGTCAGTGAACTGTCTTTCGCGGATTCGCTGATAAGCCGCTATGTTTCGTTTGTATGTAAAGAAGTTAATATTCAGGAGAACCTCCTTTTTGGAAAATATTTGTATTTAATCGTGATCGTGATTAAGATGTTAATGAGAACGTTTTGTACAATTTCATTCGAAAATCGAAGAACGGTATTCCAAAATTAAAAGCTCCTTGAAAATAACCTTTGGCAACTGGTTAAGAAGTTAATTGACCATTCAAAGTTTTAGTCTACATATTTTTGCTGCAATGTGTACGTTGCTTTCATTAATCACTCTTACTAATTAAGTATGTAATAAACAATTAACCATTTAAAGACAGTTTTTTTCTGCATGTTCAATGGCCCTTTATGCAATAGATACAAGATTTTGCCCGCGGCTTCGTTCAGGTGACCTATCCCAGAGGATAAAAATTAACCCTGTGGCACTGAGTAATAGTGTTCTATCAGTGATACGTAATTGGATAAGGACTTACAGAGATTAATTTTTCTTTCACAAATATCGGCAAAAAACAATGTATGGTGGAATTGTTCCTCTTTTAAAGGCCTACAGAAAAGTCCGCGATGGCGCATGTCTATCTTTTAATCATAGCTTACTATACACATTCTAACTTCATAAAAAATGATCACGCAAAATGCGGTAATTGGAAAGCTATTTAGACGGACACAGTATTAATCTTTATCAACTTAAATGCGTTAGTTACCTTAAGCATTTCATGCACTTTCTGTTAATCCTTTACACCATATAATTGAAATGAATATCTTAGAAGTTATCGCGAAATAAAAACTAACGCGCACGAAAATAAATTCAATTGCGATTCTTACACCGACGACGGGACCCTACGACAGAAAAAACATGTAGGCATAATAATATGCTCTACTACCCGTGCAAAGCCGGGGCGGTCACTTTAGGGTGCCTTGATCAAATCTAAAAGCGAGTATTCCACTCTGCAAGCAGCTGCCACAAATATAACGCTACAGCTGCATTTAGACTGCTTTTTAATTGACACTAATTCAATAATTTCCCATAATTGACTATGGAGATGTGTGCTACTATGACCTGAATGCAGATCTACTCAATAAACTTGACCGCCTTCTAAATAACTGCATTCGATTTGTCTTCAACCTCCGGAAGTACGATCATGTATCCCCACATCGATCCCTTTTAAAATGGTTGCCCATACGTCAGCGTAGAGCGCTGAGGGCCTTGACTACCCTGTTTTCTTTTATTGATAAACCCACTTCTCCTTCTTATCTGTCTTCTCACGTTCAATTCCTTTGCTCTGCCCACAGTAAGAATCTTCGCTCCACCAATAATCGTCTTCTACAATGTCCCTCTCACCGCTCTGGGTTTATCCACTCGTCCTTCTTTGTCCAGGCAATCTCCCTTTGGAATGCGCTCCCTCAGAACATCAGGATGGCAACCAGTCGGCTTTCTTTCAAAATGAAGGCACGTGAGCACATTCGCAAGAAATTTGCAGAATCATCACAAAATTGATTTGTTCGTTTCGGATTCTCTATAACGTTGTTTATATGTATGTATGTATCTAAGTATATATTTATCATTCCTTTTTTTTTATATGTTATATACTCTTTTCTCTATTCATCATATCATTATGTTACACCTGCCTTGTTTTATCTCTGCACCACCCTAAGGTCGACTGGTAGAAAATGCCTAAGGCATTAAGTCCGCCTTTGTACTTATGCATAAAGTTTTAATAAATAAATAAATAAATATACATGGTTTTTTTTTAGTCTATAGGCTCGCGTTTGACCACTATCTCACCTGATGTTAAGCGATGATGTGGTCTACGGTGAAGCACACTCGCCTAGAAGACTGACTTATAGACCTCAAGGTTGTAGCTATCAGGGAACAAAGACTCCGGAAGGGAGTTTCACTCCTTAGCTGTGCGCACAATGAAAGTATTAGCAAATGGCTTTGTGCGTATGGGAGGGATGTCCACCATGTACCGATGGCGCATAGCCGTACGTCTTGTAGTGCGATGATGGAAAGGGCTAGGCGGAATCAAATTGTGAAGTTCCGTCGCACACTCCCCGAAATGTAACCGATAAAAACCGATAGGCTGGCAACTCGGCGTCGATGTTCGAGGGTCTGGAGGTTTGAGGGATTATAGGATACTGTGCATATCAACTAGACCCTGTAACAAAATTTATTGGCGTTGCGTTGGTCCCGGCTCTATTTGTAGATCTTTAACAGTCGTTAGCTACAAGTAATCAGAAGCCTGTAAAACTGGCAACCGGTGTTACCAGTGGAACGTGTTACCCAGTTTCTAAGTTATAGAGGTTAGATACGCAGTCGCTCCTTGTAAAATATTGGTAATCAACTACAAAAGCCGACCCTAACACAAGGCTGGGCAGATGATGATGGATGACATTAGGTATATTCGAATAATTAATTAAACCCCCCCTTAAACAACACCCACCAATAAAAAAAGGTATAGGACTGGTTTAGTGGATTGTATCTGCGATGCGGAGTAAAACGATTGACAAACGCTTGATGATAGGTAATTCGAGTTTCGGTGGGTGTGGGACGACAGAATACGAAAATAATTAGGGAAGGAAGCACCAATCTTTTCTGGAACCGCGTGGTCGCGTTCTTGGTGCACTGAATCACTTCACCAGAGTTCAAGGGCAGCTGGGCTTCAAATTAAGGTAATTTTCGAAGCAAATTCCTATCTATCGGGTGCCAATCCAAAGTCAGTTTCCAGACAAGTCACTACAGCGTTAAAAACACAGGTTGCAGACTATTTGCTTCTACTTACACAATACAAAAAGAAGCTTTACAAATCTGCATTTAAAAGCCAGCGGTCTCAATACACCGCCATACTTTGGAATCCTCCCCTATTCCGGTAGCAACCAACAATGAGGAAACAAAACTTAAGTCACTGCTTAAGTGGGTAGGAAACGCAGAAACTAGGTATACGGGAGTGAGTGTTCATAGGACAGTGTTATGCAGTCGTGTATACATTAGGATAATCTAAACTAAATTCTATTATAAATGCGAAAGTAACTTTGTATGGCAGCCTGTTAGTACGTCTAAACCGCTCACCCAATTTTAAAGAATGTTGATAATTATTGATACAGATTGGGCCTTGGTGAAAGTCATAGGATTTTTAGCCAGGGATACGTACTCGTGAGATGATTGCCGCCTTCACACGGGTGAAGCCACTGGCAAAAGGCTATGCAATTCTGATTTAGGTTCTCGTGGACTATATGGCTATCTAAATTCTTAATAAGCTACATAGATGCTAAGTATATTTTGAGGAAAAATATTTACTAACAATGTTAGAAACTCGATCGCAGCATACTAAATTTCGGCCCAAACTAACATTTTACAAAGAAATCTCTGTGTGCTATTCGAACTTCTGTCTTATATTTTACTTATTTTAAAATCTGTAAACTGTTTTAGTAGTTAGTGCAAACTTCTCGGTATCGGTATAGCCACAATATAACGTTACCATCTACTGGTAAAGCACATTTCCTGACCAGATGCTTTCCATCCATTCACACTTCTGTCTTGAAGCAAACTCGATAGAAGTCTCTCTACAGCGAACTAACTTTTATACAGCAAGACAAGTAAAAATTAAAAATTTCCAAAACCCCCGGCATTTTTTTTAATTCGTACTTTTTGTACTACATAATATATCTAGTAGTAGACACGCTTCGATCAACAATCTATCGAACACGTAATTATGACACGATATCTTGCGAAAATGCTCCGTTTCAAACAGAAAACAGCCCATAACTTTTGAACGGCTAAACCGATTTTCACTAACATAGCTAAGACACTCTCGACAAAGTCACCTTTTAAATAAAAAAATCAAAATCGGTTCATCCGTTTAGGCGCTATGATGCCACAGACAGACACACATATACATATACACAGCAACACACGTCAAACATATAACATCCTTCTTTTTCCGTCGGGGGTTAAAAAGAAAACAACACACAAATGCTCAATAACCTAAATTATTAAAGAGATAAAAACTTAACAATAACGAATATGACAATGACAATGTACTTTATGCATGACACGACACCTATAAAGTCTAAATCTTTTGTTTTTTCTTTTTCTTCTCTCCATGGTATTTGCTAACCCTACTCTACTCAGGATAATTCGTGCCAGCACTGTATTGCTAGACGAAAATTAACTGGCGCAATTTTCAAAATTGGTATAATTTAAATTACAAAATTATTCGCTTGGCAACCCTATTTGAAATCATTGGCGCCAATAGCTTGAACACATTGTTTTGACAAGCACTACCATGATGTAACTTTAGACTGTGCACAATGCACTCTGTTATTAATAAAGCTGATATGGCAATATGTTTTTTGATATTTTGTAAATTAGATGAAGTGAGCACATAATGTTAGACAAAGGGATTAACAGCTCACTTCAAACTTAGGTATTTCACTTCAGAAAATGTACCCCTGCCATGTTAACTCTCCATCACCCTTGGTTGACCGGTACAGAATGCATAAGGCATTAGATTTATTTAAACTTTATGTTAATTACTCAGAAATACTTGGAGTTAAAAGGGTCACAGTTCAAATACAAGTGTTATGAATTCGAGCGTAAAGGTCATTTTTGGGCATAAGAAAGCAAGCGCCAGTAATTAATATATGGTAATAGTAACTCAGTTCCAAACGCAAAAGCGATTTTCAAGGCCAAGTTACAGTACTTAACAAGTTCGTTGTCAGACTGTTTTATTGCCAAGTCTATAGTGTAATGCACCTATAGTACATAACTGCAGCGGCCAGCAAAATAGGCATTGATGGACGAACGTGTAAATGTGGGCCGAGGCGAAGCCGAGTCACACATACGTAAGTCCATCAATGCCTAGTTGTGGCCAAGGCTTGTATAGTACTTTTCTCAAATAATGCGCAGAAATTAAAACTAAGTATTACCACAGATAATATAATACTAGCATAGTATTACCTAGAATTCTAAAAAAACTCATTTTGTAATACATAGTATTACAAAATGAGTTTGTTTATTTGTTTTTTTTTTTCAAAATCAATGACGAACAACGAGTAACAAACAATAATTTTGCCCGCGTTAAAATGTTCACATGTGTTTTTTTTTTTTCAATAAATAGCTTTCTATTTAAACAGCCAGTTCGAAATTTAAATAAAACCTTTGATAAGTTACCTCCTTGGTTTCCATGTTTCGGAGTAAAAGATCGTTCCATTTTTAAATTACAAGACAGATATGAGTTTACTATGTAATTTATTTGGCCGCTAGACACGACAGATATGGATTTTCATACAACTTTTGCCGGCCGCTACTCGCATGTATTTGGCCAGTACTTACAGCAATTTCGATTTATCTCGAAGAAGGTTGTCAAAATAATGTTCACATTTCCAAGCATGTTTGGGAAAAGAACTTAATGAAAGGGACAAGCCTGTCTCTTTATATTAGACATCGTTCTAAAGGCCTACGACAAAATTATTATAACACTCCACGCGACAAAGCTAGTGACGTGTGCTCATTAATCATATTTCATTTCAATATAACGGTTAACGTTGAAAGAGCACGCGCGGCTCCAAAGTCAAAAGTATGGCAGCAGCTTAAAGCACAAATAATACACAAGACGGGTAGCTAAGCTGCAGTGCTTTTCGCTTTAATGCAGCGAGGCTGCAGCCGTCTGATTAGCGCCTAGCTTCCGCAGACGTTAAGACAGACAGCTAGCGCTTGAGACGAAGCAAAAACGACAAAATAGTTGTAGGATTAATTAATTTGGGAGAAGGCGGGTAACATATCGAATATAATATGAGTTTTTTTGTAAGTCAATTAGGAGTACCGAAGTCATAGTTGAATTCGTTTGGGGGTAAAGTAAAAGATTGGGAATGACTAAGAAACAAGCCAAGATGGACTAACATCACATGAAATCAGATGTTAATATAATAAACCATGCTGAAAGAAAGACGCTGCTTGCTGTGTATGTTATTAAATTAAAAAGTCAGAGGCACCGATTTAAAATAAGCTTTATTCCTAATAGAACTGCACTTTTCAACAATAGAGTATTTTGTATGATTCCTAGAGTGTATCACTTACTCGAAATTTCTAACAATAATATTTTTAAAAATAAATTAAAGAAAATACTGTTAGTTAAATCATATTACTCAGTAAAAGAGTTTCTTGATGATAAATTGTAAAGCAAAAAAATAAAAAAATATTTTTTTTTTGTTAATCTAATCGTACATCATACCGAATTATGTATATTTTGCACTGTTTGGCATGTATTGATCTTTCTATTTCTATTAATTGTAATTATTTAAAGTATTGTATGCTTGACATTGTCATTGTAATTTATTGCTTTATTTACTTGATACTATGTTTTATTAATTAATTTGTAATTTATTAATATGCTATTTAAATTTGCATGGCGTGAGCCTGATTAGGGCGATATATATTTTTAAATTTTAACAGCTGTATACCTACCCATATTCTGCAAATAAAAGATTTGAATTTGTATAATGAAACATAAAATTATAAAATGTGAAGGACAATAATCTAGATTACGACATAGAAGACTTTATGTCCCAGTAGTAAGTTTCTTTTAGATAGTAGTGGTAATTCTATATTCACCTGTTCCAATATTTATGAAGAACATGACAATATCAACCTTATACAAATAGATCACGACAACACTTTCAACGATGTTGTAACATCAAAGACAGCAATCACGCGAACTGATACACACAACATCGCATGTCAACATGAAACTAATAAAGAAATAATGAAATAAAGTGCTCGACGTGTTGCTACAAGTAATTAGCGTAGATACAAGCGCTTGTCGACAGCTTGTTTTAATGATAGACGTTGTGTAATAGTTTGTAGACAATTCATTAGTTGGTAGTCAAAATAAGTACCTAACGTGAAGAAATAGAGGTTTTGATTATAAGTAATTTAAAGGTTAACTGTGTATACTTCAGCAGCCTAATTGCGTAAGTGAATTAGGTTAGGCAAATGGTTTTGACTCCATCAATCGACCAATCACATGCGAGATTAAAGACGAGATGTCTTTGATTATCGTATCCTATATTATTGTAATCCTTCGAAACCTATATTTTTTTAATCCTTAATATGTAATTGTTTGTTTTCCCGAATAAATAAAATAAAATAAAAGAAAATTAGTCGAACCCTTTGCCTTGCCGAATTCACTTATGACACTTGGCTGCAGTTACTCTCTGATTTATTAACTCTCTTACTAATAAACACAGAATAAAGTAATACCAAGTTTAAACCTATAAAAATGTATGGTTATTCCTTTGTTATTCTTGGTATAACTTTATTCCGTGTTTATTAGTAAGAGGGTTAGGCTTTAGTTTTAAACCTAGTGAATCACATACAGGAATTCATGAGAATATAACCGTATAAAAAGTCTACGACTAGTCAAATCAACAGACAATATCATTGAAAAGATGTGTTCAGAGTCAGAGGTTTTCAAAACTAAACATGAATCCAAGAAAAATATGAATCAAATCTGATAATATGGGATGACGACGCAGAAATCAATGTTGTAATTAACAACCTACTTTAGCTTAATATAATAATACGAAAAGATACGATAGACAATTTTATTAACACAAAGTCAGACACGGCATTCGTCAAATTTGATATAATAAAAATAAATTACAGCAAATCAAATGAAAGAGAGTGAGTGACAGCTTGACTAGACGAAAAGGAAGAACAAGTAACACGAGACACGGGTAGGAAGATAATAATGCCTAAGAACACAGACAATGAAAAAAGTATGCTTTGTTCTGAGACATCTAATATATGTAAGAGCGAAAATGAGAAGTTCAAAGGACGATTAGCAAGTTATTCAAGCACCAATATTCTAGACACATTGTTGGCTTGTTTACTTAACATGCAAACATCATTTGTTAGTAAGATTTGCTTGCATTGCAGTTGCAGCATTCGATTGTGAAAATTAAACAGATACCAAATTAGCATTCTAGATTGTTTACAAACACCATTTTGAGCAAACAAAACGCACTGTTTGTGATTCATTCATACTACCGATCGTGTAGGTTTGCAATAAGCTGTTATGAATGATGAAATAAGATAAAACCTTATGTTAAGAACATTTAGGGCAACACAATTATTAGCCATTTGTATTGTTTGATATACCTACCTAATTTCTAATTCTGTGTGAAAGGCTCGGTGTTTAAGAATCAATTTACCCTCAACGGCCGAACGTATTTGGAAGAAGAGAACGCGATGTCTTTAATCCCGGTTCAAATTTTCAACTCTCACGAAAGGGGCAGCCGCTGACGTAAGTCAGTAATTAAAATAAATATATCAAAATACTCGACGCTAGCCATTGTCATGAATAAATCATAATACAATCGAGGTAAACGCTAATGCATCATTTAAAATTAGACGTGTTTACAATTCAAAACGAAATGCTATAAGTCCATTAAATATTAAAGGAGTTATAGCAAGTCCTTACAAAGTCAAGTCGACGGCAGACAGAACTTCAGATAAGCCCTTCAACTTAGCGTAAAGTAGAAACTTAGGAAAGATAAAAGTACAAAACTTGTTAAAACAAAGTCGTTTTCGTCCCTCTAGAATTTTTGTAAAAATAATTTTACATAATGTTTACATGCGGCTTTCAACACCATGAAAAACATAGAATTTACTAATTTACGTATCTAGGTAGATATTGACTTCTCAAATCAAAAGTTTATGAGAATATAGAAAGAAACGTAAGGGTTGAAATGATTATTTACCATTCATAGATTATGAAAAATCGTTCGCGGGAAATCGATTGTTTTTGGCGTACCACAAGGAACTATTTTAGGTCAACCTTAAATTATTACAAAATAGAATTTGCAAACCGCTCGAAATAGCGTTTCTTCTGCTCCTAAATAAAATTGACAGTTTTCAGTACAATCGCGTAGTAACTTACAGCCAAATTCTAAAACGCACCTCAACTTATCATTTGTCAAGTTGTCGTTTAGTCTTGTTGTCTCTATTATGTTAACGTACTAAAGACACTTAAAATCTCCTGGTTAAACATTCAGCAGCTAGTATTAAAGTTCCACATACCTGTGACGTAGTGAACCGTCGACTGCCAGACCTGCTAAGCGTGCCTCCTCTCACGTTGCTATCAGACAGGTCGACGTCTCCGCCTCCATCGGCCGCCTTCCGACGGGACAGCTCGCATAGTTCCGCGATCGGTTGCACCTGTGAATAATATTTTCATTTATAGTAAGAAAGTTTTGAAAGGGATCGCGAAATTCGATCAAGGGTGACGGTATAGTGGGGTCGATACTTTGGTTAATAGTATGCAAACATCCGCAGGAGCTTGCAATTTAATGTAAAAGGGTTGAGGGTTCCATGGCGAAATACAATACAGAAACAAAAACATCTGACATGGAATCCTCAATCAAATTAACACTACCATAAAACAAAAACAAAAATCCCGACTGCTTGAAAAGCGAACTAAAAAGACGTAAACAAGGAGAAAATCATGCTGTGCAGTCCGAGGATACATATTCGCGAGCTGGCTGACCAAAACTAGATGTATCCTTGGATTGGAAGAAGAAAAATTGGGCTCCACATTATGGCGCCCAAAATCCACCATTTTCCTATTTTTCAAATTAAATGTAGACGACGAGAGAATTAAGACGAATAGATTGACGTAAGAACCATCAAAATCGGAAAACGCGTTTGGTCTCTAGAACGCCACATAGGAACAAACATACATACATAGACTGATAAACACATTACCCTCCTTCAGCAGTCGGGTAAAAATTTAACACAGAAGATACCTACATAAACTCACGCCTTTTTCCATGGGTGTAGGCAGAAACTACAGAACGCCACCTGCTACGATCCTTACATACTTCTTTTGCTTCACTCACATTCATAAATCTAGTCAAACACACACGCCGGTTATGAGACAGCGCACCTGGCCTTTCTGAAGAACATCTCCTATAAGATATATGTATGTCAGAAGATAGTAAATTCAAAAGGCAAACAGACGAATTTAAAAACAGAACCATAGCTTTTACTGCGTGACTGAGTCATCGCAAGGTATGTCAATCATTCAGCCAATTAAGTCATTTACGTTACAGAAACCTAAATAGTGGTTACTGTATACAAATCGAGGTGGAAAGTGGTTTTTCTTGTAAACACCGGTGCGCGGGCGAAAGTTGTTGTGTTGTATGATGAGAGGCAGGGTTAAAGGGATGTATGATTTGAGCGGTTGTATGTAAAAACATACTGCAGTGAACTTGCCGTTAGGCGTTCATTTTGGGTTTTCAAAGATAGATTTTAGTAAGTGAGCTGCAGTTGGTCATCCAAATACTAGTAAAATTTCAAAATTTAAAAGAACCCCGACTCATTTTTATTTCATGCTACATAATTTATCTAGTACATAGTAGATACGCTTCGATCGGCAATCTATTGAACACGTAAATATAACACGATATCTTGCGAAAACACCCCGATTCAAACAGTAAAACGCCCGAAATCCAAATCGGTGCATCTGTATAGGAGCTATGATGCCACAGACAGACACACAGACACACAGCAACACACGTTAAACTTATAACACTCCTTTTTTTTTCGTCGAGGGTTTAAAATTGTAATTGATGAAAATAATCGTAAGTGCAAGCTGGATAAAGGAAGCCCCTAAACTGGAAGTGTGGCCTAAATCCAGCAGTGTGTCATTCCAAGCTGATATCATGATAATGAATATTTTGCTTTTTAAAAAATAATTCGCAGTATACATATTTCCTACGGATTATCTCAACTACAAGCACTGTTTCTTATTACATTCCTAGTACAATGAAGTTGTAGCTGCCTGTCTCGTATCAAAGATGTAACGCCTTTTGCGTGTGCGAAGTACGTTACAACCAGTGCAGTAGTTTTTGAGTTATTAAGTAACAGAGCAACATATATTTTCTATGCTTTTATTAGATCTATTGTAATATTTTCCTGAGCCATAGTATTAATAATATTCTTCTACTATAGAAAAAAATAAATTCATTCACTGACAGACAAGGGACAGAATCATGCAAGAGTTGGATACGGGAGGTCTATGACCAGGAATTAAGGCCTTGAACATCTTCGCCGAGTTGCCAGATTTTCGGTTTTTTATCGGTTACATTTCGGAATTAAAATGATTTAATTCCGCCCAGCCCGTTCCATCATCGGACTACCAGACGTACGGCGATGCGTCATCCCACACATACGCACAAAACGTTTTGGGAACACTTTTATTATGCGTCCAGCTAAGGAGTGGAATTCCCTGCCGGAGTCTGTGTTTCCCGATAGCTACAATTTAGGGGTCTTTAAGTCAAGAGGAAGGGGTTTTTTCTAGGCAAGCGTGCTTCACCGACGACCACATCATCGCTTACCATCAGGCGAGATAGTGGTCAAGCGCGAGCCTATAGACTACAAAAAAGACCTTGGCAGTAATTTGTATAATGACTTTAAAAATAAAGTGTAGACTTTTAATTAGGCTTAATTATTGGCCTATAAAAAAGCTTAGCTTTAGCAAAACCTTATTCACACTTGACTTAAGACTCCTAGATTGTAGCTATCGGGAAACACAGACTCCGGCAGGTCAAACTATAAGGACTAATATTCATCTTTCACTTTACCTAAATACATTTTATTTACAGGAGTAAACAGATATTCGATTTCCGTGGATCTCACAAGGGTTATTGGAGTATTCTATATAGAACTAGCTGACCCGGCAAACTTTGTTTTGCCATAAAAACACCAAACACTCATCTACCCTACCTACCCTAACCTAACAACCCTACACTACCTACCCTACCCTAACTACCCTACACTACCTACTCTACCCTAACTACCCTACATTACCTACCCTACCCTACCCTACCTACCCTACCCTACCTATCCTACCCTACCAACCCTACCCTACCCTACCTACCCTATCCTACCTACCCTACCCTACCCTACTTACCCTACCCTACCCTAAACGAGATAAAAATCCTATGTCCTTCTCCTGGTTCTTAGCTACCTCCCTACCAATTTTCAGCCAAATCGGTTCAGCCGTTCTTGAGTTATAAATAGTGTAACTAACACGACTTTCTTTTATATATATAGATTTCTCAATATGAACCCTAGGGAGTTAATGGCAATAGACAACGCCACTAATACATAGGACTTAAAAACATTCAGAAGTGTAGGTGTAGCTACCACATAAATTTGCCTAATGTTAAACAGAGATTCGTATGATTGAAATATGAAAGAAAACAAAATGCTGGCATAATTACAAGAGGGTGACATGGAACTGGAACTCACAGAAAACAGCCGATTTTTAATCCAGGGCTAGCTAATCACAATAAAAAATCATAAACAAAGTAGTCACAAGCCACGATTGTCTTAACAGAAATAACTAGCTTTACCTACTGTTTGTAAGTAACGGATTAAGAGCCGTTTCGAAAGCATTATCTCATTTCCTAGTTTTTTGTCTCATTTACCAGCAGTAACTGAGTTGTAACTTTAAATATCCCGTTGTTACAACAATGTTAGAAAAGCAAGGATACGGCAAATATTTCAAAAGATATTTCTAATAAGCAGAAAAAAGAATATGGAAGAATCGAAGAAGCTGTTGCGCCGACACCAGATATAGGATAAAAACAAGAATCAAATAACAAATATATATCAAATTCATGTTACAAAGTCGCTGTCTGTCTCCGCTTACTTGTTCTAAACCGAGCAAAAATGTTAAAGCTTGACATTTAGTTGACGCAACCAAATGAATGCAGTTAGTATGTAAGTAGGTATTTATAATATTCAATATTTGAGAATTCCTTCTACATGCATCAAGACACGTATCATCTTTGGAAACCCATTTTATCGCTTCCTTGAAATTCATTTATCTTTGTGCAAACGATAAGTGATCGAAAATCGCTTTATCAAAACGGTATCTTATTTAAAATATGCAAGCCAATGTCATGAAACATGACCACACAAAAATCAAATAAAATGTGACTCCTAATTAATTCCTCGAAATATTATGAATATTGACACACAAAAAAATGTTAATTAATACTTTAAAACTCACCTTAATAGTGACGGAGTCGTTGCTTCCCTTTATGAGGTCGATAACTTCCTCTCGGCTCTTCTCTTCTACATTCACACCGTTGACTTCTAAGAGTCTATCACCAGGTAACAGTCCAGTCTCACTAGCTCCAGGATAAGATCCAGGTTCAGCCAAGATGACAGCTTTGAACGTCAATTTGCTGATCATTCCGATGTTATTGCACTTGTTGTCTCCATTGAGTAGAGCGTTATCATGTCCGTTGATGTCTCCTATAAAGATTCTTTCCTGAACCATCGCTCTACGAAGACTGAAGCCAAAGTCGTTTCTCGGAGCCTTCTGCCTTTGGATTGTAAGATATCTCGGTTTCGGTAATCGCACAGGAGATAAAGAAGGCAGTGGTAGATAAACATCATCGAAGTTGCTAGTCCTGGACCATCGATGGAACCCTTGAGACTCGCCAACAGGTGAGGTAGAAAATGGTGGAGTAGCGAATGAGGAGTTCGTCGTCGTATCAGTGAGAGAATCAGCGCTTGGAGACGTTGACGTCACTCCAAGGTAGCTGTTCCCATTCGTCTTTGGTACCTCGTCAACATCCTGGGTAGTTATCGACGGGTTCGAATTATTCTTATAGTTTTTGTACTGCGTCTCCACAGGGCTATGAATTACTTTTTTGGTAAAGTTCTGTACATGCTGCATATCGTCGCTGGACGAGGTGCTCTTAGAAGGCGGTATACTGTACGTCATCAGCTCATTCTGCTGAGTATTTCTTGCCAACAGATTGGAGTCCTGACCGTTGACGCTAACGTTATCGACTGCATCGTTGCTTGGGACATTGTTTTCTACAGAATTTGAACTAGTATTGCTGAGTCGTGGCCCCTTCAGGATCCCACGTTTTGGAGGACGCGGTGGTATAGGAGGTAGATTTGGCGGTTGTCTAGGGCTGGTGTTGGCATTATTCGGATTATTTAATGAATTCAGCGACGTCTCCGAACTATCGGATTGCAGGACTCCTTCCTTCTTGCTCCAGGTGTGAGTAGTGGGGTATGCGGGCGACAGATGGTTATTTTCGTCGCTCAGGTTGGAGTTGGACCCCGAGGTAGGTATGAGCGGGTAGTTGGAATAATTTGAATCTTGTTCCAGGTGGGCGAACAGCGATGCGGTGTAATCAGCTGTTATGCCTGAGGGCAGTTTCTCCTTTTCCTTGCGCCTGCCCCGCAATTTCAGCGATCGACGGACCTGTGAACAATGAAAAGTAATTTTAGTGAATTGTTGGTAAAATCTGTTCGATACGGCTCAGTGGGCATGAAGGTTAAACGTAACAGTTTATTGAATGACTAGATAAATCTAATCGAGCCAACATGACAGGAAAATTTGATTGTTACAGTAAATAGTAACACTAAGCATAATCTGATAGCTTTAAACGAGCAAGTCACTCATAAATGAGAAACTGATGAAGTGGACAAAACAGTAGCCGAAGTAATTTGCCAAACAGCTGACACTCTAGGAAGTAACGTTAATGGTTTATACGAAATTGATCTCTAAAATACCGTGATAAGGATAATAATCGTTGGAGGTAAAGAGGATTTTGAAAATTTAAACTGATGACTCTCAGTTTCACAATGACGGGAAGTATAGCAGTATTGTAAACAGTTAAAAGCCTGACCAGTTCTTGCAATTTGGGAGCAACATTCTTCACGATGAAGGCTCATAAATATAGCCAACGAAAGTGTATCAGAAAACCTGTCCTCTGCCGAATTGATTTTAACTGAAGATTGTTTTTGACATCTCATTATGTCGAATTATCGGTAAATGTTGTATATCAATAAGTTAACGAGGCTACAAGATGTGGTCAAGCAAATAAGATTAGTATATTAATTGTAATAAAAACCAGAAAGTTTGGAGATATAATCCATACTCCATACACATAACATTATAATATGTAAATACGAAAGGAACTGTCAGCCTTTCTCATAAATCAGAGTCAGAATCGTAGAGTCATATTTATATGATAGTGTAATATAAACAACTGAATCATATCGATTTTGATGATCTTTTTTTATTTCAAATCTGGTGCTTGTCATGTGGTCACATTTAAATTCACTAAACATTTCTGATGTTAGTGAATTTAAATGAGACCACACTGACACTGACTTACGAAATTGAAGTTATTTTTCACTTTGTAGTTATTATTTTTGTAAAAATGTTTTTTATTTTTCACTTTTTAGTTGTGGTGCATAATGGACTAGTTCTATAGGCTAGGTACCTATAATTCCCAAAGTGATGCCAGAATATATTAACCCAATAACATGAAGCTTAAACAATACCGGTGGAATGAGAGCCCTTTCGAGCGTACTGACGTGATGTTATGTTATGAAATGGTATAAACAATAAACTGACATGCGATTGCAGCAATCCCGAGAGATTTGCCGTTATTTATTGAAGAGTTCTGTTGTATATCTCCGAAGTTCTTCATCAGATCTTCACCAAATTGGGACTAATTTCGGAATATATTCTTTCAAACAAAAAAAGAATTTTCAAAATCGGTCCACAATTGACGGAGATAACGGTGAATATAAATATAAAAAAAAAAAACGTACATAATGTCGAACATAGAACCTCCTCCTTTTTTGGTAAGTCGGTTAAAAATAGGTGATAATTAGTTTATTAACTAAACCGTAACGATTTGATAAGTGTTTATCTTATATACATAACCTTTATGTTTTTAGTAAGAACGGTAAGTTGACTTTCTAATATAAAGGATCTATTCCTGTTTAGTTCTCGAAGCGACATAATTTATACGTTATACGATACCACCGACGCTGGAAGGGTGAAGTATTGGAACAACAACCATTTTGGTCGGCTAAATCTAATCTAATCTAATACCTTTAAACGAGCAATACTTGTATATATGTATCTGAATCTCGGAAACGGCTCCAACGATTTTCATGCAAGTTAGTATGCAGGGGGTTTCGGAAGCGATAAATCGATATAGCTATACTGTGATTTTTAATTTCGTGGACTAAACTGACAGCTGCTATTGACCTTATTTTTTTAAATGTTGCAAGCGCGGAGCATAGTGTTGTAGGTAAGGCTCAATCATAAGTGATTCATCGAATCGATGTGACATGACTCCTAAATTTATTTTTACTAATTGGTGTAAATAAATGTTTTATGAATATAAACGTAATATATTTAAATATAACAGTATTCATACACATAGTACATGAACTTTTATTGTGTTAATTATGAAATTACAATAAAATAAATGCAATCGATAAAATTAAGTCTGACATAAATGAGTAGAAACTAAATATGGGCCGCTAGTTTCTAAACAAATTATTTTTTTATGCCGTGAAATAGTTTCATTTTCGATCTACTTCAATTTTCGATTAACTTTCGATCACTCAGGATAGTTAGGGTACGACACTATTTTAATGTAACGATAAAGTGACAACCCCCCAAATGTCAGTTTAGTCCACGAAATAAAAAATCACATTATAGGTTAAATTTTTAGAAAACGTATTTTACTCTATTTTCACCCGAGCTCGCTCAGGTACCTATTTTTAACTGTACCATTATAAAAACAACTTGTACCTATATATATTTTTTTTTTTAAACCTCCGACACATTTTTATTTCATGCTACATAATTTTTCTAGGAGTAGACACGATTCTATCGACAATTTATTGAACACGATATCTTGCGAAAACATCCCGATTCAAACAGCAAAACGCCCATAACTTTTGAGCCGCTGAACGGATTTACATCAAACTTATCACACTCCTGATAAAGTCAACTTTCAAAAAAAAAAAAAAACTTATCAAAATCGGGTCATCCGTTTAGGACTTGAAGAAGAACACCGGGATACATCTTAGGGTTCCGTACCCAAAGGGTAAAAACGGGAAACTATTACTAAGACTCCACTGTCCGTCTATCTGTCTGTCTGTCTGTCGCCAGGCTGTATCTCATGAACCGTGATAGCTAGACAGTTGAAATTTTAACAGTTGATGTAGTTCTGTTGCCGCTATAACAACAAATATTAAAAACAGAATAAAATAAATATTTAACTGGGGCTCCCATACAACAAATGTGATTATTTTGTTGTTTCTTGCGATAATGGTACGGAACCCTTCGTGCGCTAGTCCGACTCGCACTTGGCCGGTTTTTATGAAAATATCACGCGGGAGAAGCCGCTGGCAAAGAGCTAGTGTTACAACACATAATTCAATAGCCGCCTCTTCACACAGCGGAACATAATCTTACTATAATTGGATAAAATCGTACATCCTATCAAGGCCGGACTATTGATTCGAATCTCTCTTAACAACGGCGTAATTGTACTCGTAGCAGACCAGACGGGATCCACAAGACTATCAGACGCGGTCTGATAGACCCGAACAACTAAGTCTTGAAGTGAAAGGCAAACTGTTTACGATCAATTAAAAAACTATTAAAACTTTTAAAGATGGAACGCAATTGTGTTTTGTTTCTGGTAAATAGAATCCACCAACCCGCACTGGGCCTGCGTGGTGGATATTACGGCCCATTCCCTCTCACAGAGAGGAGACCTGAGTCCCAGCAGTGGGAACATTTAAAGCCTGATGATGATGATGATGATGAAATAGAATCATGACACTCAAGAGACCATAAAATTAAAGGTAGGGAAAGTAATCTTTACTAATACACTAAAGTCCTGTTGAAAACCAGCGTCAGGCACTAGTTGTCTGGCATTTTTGCTGAACTGGGCCTTTTTGGCGCAGCCGTGAGGCATACTTTCCTACTAATTTCTTACGTCAGACTTTATTATATTTTTATTTTATTTGTATTTTATCTGATGTATAATATTATGTTGTGTCTTTTAGTCTGTGCCAAATAAATATATTTTCTTTCTTTCTTTCTTTCTAAAGAGGCTTTTTTATGTTTGTTTATGTTTTTAAAGGATACCTAATCGGTGGAAATAGATACTAATAAGATTTAAAAAAAAACTGTTAGCAAGCTACACACTATCTATCCCTAAGTTCTACTACTACTTTTCATCCTGGAAAACTGCTCGTTTTCTGCGAGATAGGCGAGCGAAGCCGTGGGAATAAGCCAGTAAATATATATGTGTATCACAGAGAGAAAAAGTAATCTGCGGATCCCCTTGTCCTATTGTGAGTCACTTTTCTGATTTGATCAATGATTCAAAGTCAGATAGATATTCTTCGAAAGGTCTTGGACGTGGTCCACGTAATAAGGAAAGTTCATGACACAAAGACATTTTGTTAAGTAATTTAATAAAAATACACCTTTGCACATCAATTTCACCAGATTTTTTATTCAATCTTTTAATCTGTTTTAATGATGGTCCCGGCTGTCATTTGAAGATCTTTGACAGTCGTTACGGGTAGTCTTGAGATCTGACTCCAGTCTTGCCAAGGGGTATCGTGTTACCCAGTTACCGGGTTGTGGAGGTCAGATAGGCAGTCCCTCCATGTAAAACACTGATACTCAGCTGAATCCGGTAAGACTGGAAGCCAACCCCAAGAATAATTGGGAAAAAAGGGCTAGGCAGATGATTAATCTGTTTTAATGAAAAAAGTGTGTAAAGAAAAGTGGTGTTAATTGACTGAAATCGACACTCTATTTTTATACTAAAGATCCCCGCGATAAAAGCCACTTAGCTTTTCAAGTATCGCACGTAATAATTAAAACACAAAGCCTCTATCTACTTTGTGAAAACAAACATAATGTCGAACATAGAACCTCCTCCTTTTTGGTAAGTCGGTTAAAAAAGATACCATCGCACATAGAGCAATCTTTTTAATAAATGCATTTATAATCTCAACTAATATTATAAAGAGAGTTTTGTGAGTTTGTTCAGTCGTCTACACGTCTGAACTCTCTCTAATAAGGTAATCTCTGGAACAACAAAAACTATTTGAAAAAATTCTTCAACATTTGAATAGTACGTTATTCCACATGGTTACCCATATGAATATTATAAATGCGAAATAAATTCTGTCTGTCTGTTACCTTTTTACGCTTAAACCGCTGAACCGATTTAGATGAAATTTGGTATGGAGATTGAGACCCTGGAAAGGACATAGGATGGTTTCTATCCCGGCAATTATCCTTAAAGGGATGGAAAGGGAGAGTGGAGGTTGGTATGGTGAACTAATAATTTCTCAAGTAAGGCGGCCCACACACTTACAATAGATTACTGCGCGATATAAAAAATAACAAACCGACTTCCAAAACAAAACACTACAAAGCAATAAATAACTTTCTATTTCGAAGTCGGTGTCTCTGGTACCTATTGTTTGCAGTTTTTCGACAACAACTTCGGAAAAGAAAGTTACTTTCTTTTCCGAAGTTGTTGTCGAAAAACTGTTATGTTTCGTTTTGTAGTGTTTTGTTTTGGAAGCCGATTTGAATTTTTGTTAAAAAGTTTTTTATTTATCTCTTTTTAGTTTTAGTTCCAATTACCATGAAAATCATATATAGCCAAAGTACATCGCATGTCAATTCCAATAAGCCAGTTCCAGTACCTTCAGTGCCTACCTTCCAGCTTCATCATCAGATCAGTTGGATGGTACCATTTTCATCAGTACCATTTATTTATAAGTATTTGCTTCATCATAGTCGGTTAACCATTCGAGATATCTTATACCCGTGATATACTTAGCATTAAAGAGTTCCAGTGGCCACTTCACCAATTCCACCAAATGATTCTTACTTTGCAATCATTTGCACTCAGCAAATAATTGCAATGTTGATTGTGTAATCGGGGAACATTAGTTTCACACAAAGTTTTTAACTTTTTTTGAAGTTGGTTAAAAATGGCTATTCAAAGTAATAATGCTACGCGAAGAAGACGTGGGCAATAGCTAGCAGGTTATAAATTATTATGACTCAGGCAAAGCCAGGGCAGACAAAACTTGGAATTTTTATTTTTTGAAGAACGAACGCAATACAACATAATCACCCAACATAATTTTACAACATATGAGTTGACAATAAGTAGAGAGAAGAAGATTGTTGAGGAAGCCAAGACCCACAATGGATTATTGCACCAAAGGAATGAAATGAATGTATTAAATCGATGTAATTAAATTTTTTATTAGTTGACAACATTTTTACTTTACCAAACCATTTACAGACAAATGAAAGCCAAACTTTCAGTGCTAAACTTTAAGTTAAAGAAGCATTTAGTACTAACAATAAGAAGTCCGTTAACGGATAACAAAACTGTTTAAGAAGTTAGTCAAATACAGGTTTGTCAAAACTTAAAAATTTTAGTCAACCAAAAGTAGAAGAAGTTAACAAAGCAGAAAACATTAAAAACGAACCATAACTTGAAGTTTCATTCATCAAAACTACAGAATCGCAAGAGAAAAGAACACAAACACTTACAGTAAACAAAATAACTAATACCAGTGCTGTAAAAGCAAATCCCATCATCTTGAGTCCGGTAGAATCCAATGAAAACCTCACGTCCATTTCACAAGATCACCACTAAACGAATGTAGAACAGAATGAAGTCTAAGCGAGAACAATAGCGAAACATGAATGTGATGTTGATATTGTTGACAAAACATATTTGGATGATCATACCAGAAATTGGTCACATATTTACCCATCCAAATATGAAATAACTTAGACACTGCAATGCAAACAACCCATTTAGCCCCACTTGCGCCAAAAGCTTCGCTCAGAGGTAGTTGGTAACGCGAGGTTTAAATAAAAAATATGTCATACATAATTGGCCGTATTAGCTAGTAACTCGGAGTTAGTAATATAATCCAAGGCGGCGCAAACGGGCCTTAGAGAGGGACCTAACAGGGTTTTTAAGCAAGCATATTCAGGATGAAAAGTCGATAGCTGAGTAGGTGCGGCTTGTTGAGAGAACACCGAGAATATATCTGAAGAGTTTCAGACTTTGGTCAGGTGTCTACATCCAGATTGTCAAAAAGGATAAATAGTTAGCTTTCCCGGAACATGACGACTTTAAAAAATTGTGTATCGAAGTTTTTCTAAGGGAATCAGTGACAGCGTGACGGTTGACAGGACGGAACGACGGAATGTAAGAAGAAAACGTGTTGCCAAGTAACATAGGACAAGTGCAGGAAGATGATGATTATTTTCAAAGAATGGTTGTTAGTGTGAAAATGCTTTTAGCTATAAAACGTTTTAACGTTTATTAAATGTTTGTACCATCTTCTGTTGTTAGCCTTTTCAATAAAACAATAAAGTTTTCCTACTAATGTATTTCCATCGGTCAGAGGTTGAGCGAAACACTAGGCATCGTTTATTTTTTTACCCGACTGCCGAAGGAGGGTAATGTGTTTATCAGTCTATGTATGTATGTATATATGTATGTATGTATGTATGTAAGTATGTATGTATGTATGTATGTATGTATGTATGTATGTTTGTTCCTATGTGGCGTTCTAGAGACCAAACGCGTTGGCCGATTTTGATGATTCTTACGTCAATCGATTCGTCTTAATCCTGCGAGTGTCACTGGCTACATTAAAATTGGTAAAAACAAAAATGGTGGATTTTGGGCGCCATTTTGTGGGGTAAAAATTATTTTTTTTCTTCCAAACCCATCGTGTGGGGTATCAAAATAAAGGATTTTAAGAGGCGATTTCAAAAATATATAACACTTATATGTTTAAATGTACCTAATTCAAAAAAAAAATAACTAAAAAGTTGTAAATAAAAAAGTTAATTAAAAAAATCAAAAAACCCGACTGCTTAAAAAGCAAACTAAAAAGACGTAAACAAGGAGAAAATCATGCTGTGCAGTCGGAGGATACGTCTGGTTTTGGTCAGCCAGCTCGCGAAGATGTATCCTCCGACAGCACAGCATGATTTTCTCCTTGTTTACGTCTTTTTAGTTTGCTTTTTAAGCAGTCGGGTTTTTTGATTTTTTTAATTAACTTTTTTATTCTATTTCAGCAATGGAGGTTTTATTTTCCTTTTCTCTGCGTGCCGGCAAACTCTACGTTGACTAGCCAGTGTCTGTAAGCCGGAGAATTTGGGCCCCGTCCAAATGCTCGCCTAACGAATGGCTTGCGGCACTTTCGGTAGAGAACCGGTGGAACGTGCTAAGCTGTTCACAAGGGTGAAGAGTATTTAGATTGTTATTGAGGATTTATATTATGCTGGTGGTATATTGGACAGAGAAAATATGCTTATCGTAATAAATGTATTCAATGTTTTTAGGTAAAAACGTACACCCGCTATATCAACACATCATCATCATCCACAGTCCGACTTTGCCCACAGTTGACTTGGACACACGAAGAGAGTGGCGTATATTTCTCTCTTTTTGTGTTCAAATCAACAAAAGCTGGATTCAAATGCAGAAGATGATTGGAAATGATTGGAAACAACACCTAAATGGCTTTAACACACTAAATTACAGTTTCAATAACAGAGTGCCATTCCTAATACGCTGGAATACTTTTATACATTAAAAATTCGTCTGCTCGCTCAACAATGTATAACACGCAGTGGATACTATTGAATTTATTTAGGGATTGCGATCGATTGTGTGAATTAGCAACTCCGCAGATTGGAAATAGTTTTAGTACCGAGTTGATTGTTTCCTTGCCAGATCCCATATACATACCTACTTCTGTAATCATGAAAGTAGCGAAATAGTTCACTGTATTCCTAAATTTTCTATACACAAATACTTCCCACCCCAATTAACGTTTTCGTTCCGCAGCTGGGTACTTAAGTGCGGCAAGCGGAACGTCCATATAATGTAGAAACTTGATGTATCTCTTAGAACCGTTAGTTGTGAAGTGACCGTCTTACGTACATACGTAAGTAAACAACGAAGACTTAAGTATGATTTTAATCTTGAATATGCTGGTACAGGTACAGGATCTTTATGAGGTCTTTAATAGAACGATGTAGAACTTCTTTGAAGGAATGTAGTTCCTCCTCAAGAGTCAACTAACTCTGAAATATTATAAAAATCGAAATCAGCTATTCCCAAAATTATGCCAAATTATGAGAACAATTTATGCATATAGTGTAAGTACCACTTTCGTGATTTCAATGTTTGTCTCATAGTAAAAACCATAGGCAAAAACTGGTCATTTTCATGAGTACGCAATTCCCTTGAAGTGTCATCGTTCTACTTAACATCCTGAATTATATAATAAATTTTGTCATGGTCCTTCGAGCCGACGTCATGTGCAGTCATAATGTTTACATTATGCTGTAATCTTACTATGATTACAGCATAAGCGTATACGTATCATAGTACCTATATCATTTTTGTCTTTATCTAAACCATCTTTAGCAACCAAATCATCAAGATTACCAAAGCCTCCTTCGTAACTTACAACTCCAGAAACATTTATTAGATCATCCTACTTCTTACTAATTTGCATAAATGCGAAATTAGGATGGATGGATGGATGCTTGTTACTCAATGAGGCCAGAACTGCTGAACGGATCTTTCAATCCCGGTATAATGCTCCCTCGGGATGATAAAATACTTTTCACGGAGGCAGACGCTAATCTGATCTAATATCAATTACCTCTTGTTGATATTAGTAGTAGGTTTTGCGTAAAAGAGTAACAAACATCCACCGTCACAATTTTCATAATATTAGTAGAATAGGATAAGCTTCATCTGCTCGTCTTTTCTTCATGGCCCACGGGGACATACTACCAGAATAAAAAGTCCTATGTCTGGGTCATCCCCTGGGCACGGGGACCCAACGCTTAGAAAAAAAATTGTGGTTGAAATAACTGTCACTAGATGGCGCGATATGCATCGATTTGTTATTGAATTTTGTATAAAATTAACATTTTATGAATTGATCATAAAAATTGTATTGTATATTAAACACTCCTAAGCATAACATTATGGAAATTTTGGATCTTTTATTCACATTTCAAAGATTATTTGAATGATCATTTCAAATTCATTCCAAGAGATGGCATGGTTTTAAATTTCTGACACATTCCACTCGATTTTTTTTACATATTTTGCTACAATGAAACTATAAAACGTGAAAAAAATACTATAAAACAAATCGTCACTGTATTTAAAGAAATAAATATTCACGAACCGAGAAAACCCTTTTACTTGCAAGTCATTGCTAACACCATCTATCGCTGGGGAGAGAATCGACCGCGTTCTAAGAACTTTTAGTAAAATAATAGGTTTAGTCCGTCGAAAAACGCTAGTCACGTCGGCATGGTTTCCTTGTATGAGTTGAGAAGGTATACTAGTATTATATTATCTGTGTCCAAGGTCATGATCTAATCCTGTGGCAAATCCCACAGCAGCAGCAACAGCCCGTTCCATCATCGGACAACCAGACGCACGGCGATGCGCCATCGGTACATGGTGGACATCCCACCCATACGCACAAAACGTTTTGGGGACACTTTTATTATGCGTACAGCTAAGGAGTGGAATTCCCTGCCGGAGACTGTGTTTCCCGATAGCTACAATCTAGGGGTCTTTAAGTCAAGAGTGAATGGGTTTTTTATAGGCAAGCGTGCTTCACCGTCGACCGCATCATCGCTTACCATCAGGTGAGATAGTGGTCAAGAGCGAGCCTATTGATAGTAAAAAGAAAATAAAAAAAAATCTTTCCCCAATCCATTAAGCTTTTAAGTCGTGCCTGGGTTGCCAAATATACAAACTTTCGTATTTATAATACCAGTACCATAGAAGGAAGTAGGAACTAGGATCACATTTAAATCGATTCATACATATTCAAAGATAGAATCTTAGATTGCATCGAACCACACTCTTAAGCAGTGATGGGCAAAGTACGGCCCGCGGGCCAGCTCCGGCCCGCGAAAGCATTTAATCCGGCCCGCCGACGATCCTTCGACATGAATAGTGTATGGCCCGCGATAATTAGATTTTGACGATGAAGTATAAAGTAGATTCTACTTAGTAGAATAACAGACGCATAGGTAAAGAAGCCAGCTAGATCAGCCACGTAGTTCATGATTGTGTTGCAGGTCACGGGGTGCGGGGCGCAAAAACTCAATCAGAAACCAACTTACTGCAAAATGCATTTTTCCTATAATTCTGGATTTCTGGCCCTACTATGAAGTTCCTTAGACTTTCTGGCCCCCCATTAAGAAAGTTTGCCCACCACTGCTCTAAAGGAACTCCGGTCAAAGATCGAATTTGTCTGCCTTTTCTATTGTGTTACGTGTTTGATTTATATTATGCGGATAGGGACGGGTCCCCTCGATGTTTGGACAGTGGATTTCCGAAGGATATTACTTCATTCAATAAATTAGATCAAGATGCTTGTTCCGAATTCTTGATTGAATGGTTTCCGACGTTGGTTGATTTCTGACGTTGATGTGTATTTGTTTTATTTATAGGTACTTTTTAAGGCTCTAAACCCTTATAGATCCGCCATGTCCGTCTGTCTGTCCGTCCGTTCGCAGCTCAGCTCAGAGACTCTTTATACTAGAAAGCTATAATTAATTTGGCATGAATAAACATATTTATCACGCCGACAAAGTGGTAAAATAAAAGCATGTTTTCAAATATCCAGAAAAAATATTTATCCATCAATCTGAAAGTAGTCCCGATAAGTGTAAAGATGAATCCCTATTTCCCTTGGACACGGCATCACGCGTGAACGGCTGGACCGATACCGCTAATTCTTTTTTTGTTGTTTGTTATTGTTAGGAGAAGGTTCTTCCGAAAAAAAAAAATAAGAAAAAAAAAATTGGTACCTTACCTTAGGTAGGTAGGGTAGTGTAGGTAGGGTTGTGTAGGTAGGGTAGGGTAGGTAGGGTAGGGTAGGTAGGGTAGGGTAGGTAGTGTAGGGTAGGTAGGGTAGGGTAGGTAGGGTAGGGAAGGTAGGGTAGGGTAGTTAAGGTAGAGTAGGTAGGGTAGGTAATAGGGTAGGGTAGGTAGATGTATGTTTGGTGTTTTTATGGCAAAACAAAGTTTGCCGGGTCAGCTAGTGATTTATAAATCCAGTATTAATATCGGTCAATATGGCGACGCCTCCTGGGGGTGACTTATGTTCAGCAGTGAACGTCTTTTGGCTGAAATGATGATTTTGATGAAAGACAATGTAGTCAAGTAGTGGAAGTTGACTTATCCAACAGATTAGTGATCGGATAGACATTTTTTTTGTAATAAATACAAGTAGAAGGCAGACAAATTTTAAGCTTTAATTTTATTAAGGTTTCCAAGCAAGTAACAAATTATAAATAAAGTTTAACAAGGATAGGTACTCGTTTCGAAACAGGCATCTCAAAAGTATGAAAAACTATCTTAGCATGCATCATCATCATCATCGTCATTTCATCCGAAAGATGTCCACTGCTGAACATAAGCCTCCGCTAAATGTCGTCACATTGGCCGATCCTGGGCGTCTTAAATGTCCGCAGGTAAATCCGTAATCAATGAAAATATCATTGTTACAACGGGTTTTATGAATCTGTGTATTTACTTGTACTCTTAAGACGACGACTAACGCCAACGACCTTGAGGGAACAAAACGCACACTCGTTTGACACCCGCGCGACCCTAAATTTTGTAGTTGTACTTTCCTTATTATACTACGTCTTTAAAAAAAAGCCTCAGTTCAAAATGAAGATAATAAAATTGTCTTTGAGATGGTGTCGATTTCATTAAAATACGCCCAGCGGTTTTGGCGCGATTGTCGTGTTTTTCTCCGTTTTAGACATAACTTTACAAATTAATTACACTATGTTATACAAGTAAAACTCAAAATTTTCTTAGATGAAATTATTGAAAAAATGGTCTAATATAACACATATTTTTTTCCAAAAAATTACGACTAGCCGTTTAGACGTGATTCTCATTTTAAAATCAGCTACTCAAGGGAATCGGCGCCTTTGCAATATCATGACTGTTACCCCGGGATTCATCAAGGCACATATTATTTTTTCATGAAGTGAAGTTTAAGTAAATAAGCGCCCGATTAGTAAACAGACTATCTGACCACTGCTAATCACCGTAATTAAAGGGCTTAACCGCGCTTTCTCGCTCGACGCTTCACAATGAGCTAAAATAAGGTTATTTTCTGATTCCGATATTGGATCACTCAATATCGGAATTGAAATATCGGTAATTTCGTTCCGAGATTCCTATATTACGAGATGCCGAGATTCCGATATTTATGGCCTATATGGCCGGTGTGTAATAGGGAGTAGGTAAGACCAATATTTATTACTTTTGACAGTCGTTATCTATGATAGAATTCCACTTAGTATAGAGGTCTGAACGCCAGACACCTTTGGTGTTATCTTCCAATTATTAATTCCCTTTGATCTCCTCCAGGCCAAGTTTCTTCCCAAATTTCCATAATTCATTTCATTCAGTTCCAAAGCGAATATTTAATTCAACTTGGAGAGACCCCATTCCTACGCGCTATTATACCTTTCTCTATGCAAACTTACACAATCCTCTTGAGAATAATTGAATAATAGACTATGCAGTTATTATGCGAACCTCCCGATTTGCGTTGCATGGAATTTGAGGTATTTTTTTTTACTATTGAATGAATTGTGTGAGGAATTACATGAATGAAAAAGTTAATTCAAAAATCAAAAACACGACTGCTTAAGAAGCGAACTAAAAAGATGTAAACATGAAGAAAATCAATGCTGTGCAGTCGGAGGGTACATCTAGATTTGGTCAGCCAGCTTGCTATGTGTATCCTCCGACTGCACAGCAAGATTTTCTTCTTGTTTTTAACGTCACTTATCTAAGGACACTTGGGCGGCGAAGACGTATCTAACGATGTCTTAATTATATAAAACCTTTACGCGGTTTGCCAGATATGAGGTAATAAAGAATATTACATACCTACATACAAGATACGCGCGAAAAACATAACCCTTTCCTTGCAGTCGGGTAAAAAGGGAGTAAATGATAGCGTTACGGTTGAAAGGAGGGAATGGAGGAATGCGTGTTGTGCCGACTTCAATCAACAAGGGAAAAAGGCAGGCAGATGATTTAAAAAAAAAAAATTGAAGCAGCCGTTAAAATTACCATTATTTGGCAACGACACTACCAGCCGCACTACCAGTAGTGTCGTTGCCAATTAACGACACTACCAAGCCTATTTTGTATTAAACTGTACAGTCAACACAGAAGTTTTGGATTCCTGTTCCACTAAATTCAACTCAAAGTTCAACTAATTTTATTGATAATCAACTTCTTTTACTTTAATTTCTTTTTTACTTATGAAGTTTGACCTTAGACTGATATTTGATGGATAAATTATAATTGTGAGAGTATTTCTTACATTACGTTTTTTCGAGACACCAGTTCATAGGTCTAGCTTTGAACAAAATTTAATAAAACCTATAAGATGTCGGAAGCTGATAATAACGAATCAGTTTTACACGTTTGCCCGACGCCTGCTTTGCTTTTGGGCAAACACAAATATCATATACTAAAAAATTATAAAAATGGTGCATCTGTTTGGAGGTGCTCGAATTATAAAATGCAAAATGTTTAGGTACAGTTACGGTTAAGATATGTCCAGCAGTGATTTTCATATCAGGGTTGAAGCTACCATGCAAGCCGACCTTCGTACTCAAAATATTACATTCTCAAAATATTACGATAATATTTTATAGAAGTTGACGACGCGAGTATTCGCTGGTATGTTAGCTACGCCACGTTACCTTCTTACTAAATAAAGCATGAATTTAAAAAATGTCATATTTTCAAAGCAACAGTATTATTACTCTTTTACAGTAACAGTCGGTCACTTGAAATAAAAAATAAAAATCCTTTATTGTCGCCAGTTAATACACTTATCTATCTTATCTTAAACTAACATATGCTTCGTATTAGTGTATAACACAAAAGTTACTGCTACTCCCAAGCTAAGCCTGAGCTTGTATTTTGGGAAACAGTGAAAAATTTTCACGCGGTTTTTTATTATCTGAGGTTCAATATTAAGTTTTATTAGTAAGTACTACAGTTACGGAGAAGGAAGTTTATCATTTGCGTAAATTTTTGTATTTTTTCTAATAATTTTGCTTTTATTTAGTAATAAATAAAAAGTTACATTTCTGAAGTTTGCTGTTGCTAATATTTCATTATTTACGTATTAAATAAAGAATTATATTTCTGAGCTTTGCTGTGTTGACTGTACAATTTAATCCAAAATATGCTTGGTAGTGTCGTTAATTGGCAACGACACTACTGGTAGTGCGGCTGGTAGTGTCGTTGCCAAGAAATGAAAATTACTACCAGAATGTGTTGTTACTTTATCCGAAGGCCATAATATATTTCTTTCCAGAGTGTTCCTCTACACAAACTACCGATAGGTACTGGCTAAACCATCATACGATTATCACCTAACTAGAGAGAATTACGAATTATTAGCCCACGATAACACGATATCTACGAGGAAAACAGCGACATTTACACATTGAAAGAGGTGGTTTTGGGCCTCACAAATTTTGTAGTAACACCGGACTTACCGATGAGGAAACTTTTGTGTTTGAATTTGAATGGTTATACCTACATAATACATAGAGGAAATATATGTTGAGAGAGATAATATATGTAGAGGAAGACCAAAGAAGCGATAGATCCAATGTGTGAAAAGTTGTGAAGAAAAATTATGATGATACTGAATCCCTTCTTACAACAATAAAGTAACTCGTAAAAAACACACAAACTCACACACACTCTCTCACACACACACACACGCACGCGCACACACACTCACTAACTAACACAAACACGCGCGCGCACTCACAACATTAATGTATTGGACTTTTATTAATCTGTTCTAAATTCTTTTAATAATTATGTAACAGTCTAAGAAATACTACTTGTCCTATGTTCGGGAAATGAGGGCTGATTGTCCTTAATATAGGCTACTGAGTAGCCTAGCTAGACATCAGATCGTGAAATTGTATTGTTACCCACTCATCACAGATGTTTTTTTCCTACTCCTCCGTTATTCTTTTCTGATTAATTTCGTTGCGGGATCCAAGACAGTTAAATTCATTCGCCGGGACTTCGTCGAGCTTCATTGCCTCGGCGCTTTTCTGGTGGTCGCCACTGTTGATTCTGGCTTTCAGGAGTTGCAGTGGTTTGGGAATAGTGCGGCGGGTTTGTCATCACAGATGTAAACTATTCCTAATTTGTCATCCTACTTTGTAACAGACTGTACCACTTTTTATGAATTAAAATAAATTATTATTAAAAGTGATATGGCTAAAAGAAGGTGACTATAGCTCTCGCCAAACTTCAGGGCGGCCAAGAAGTTTGGCGTGAACTATACTAAGATAATAGCAAAAATAAATAAAGGTAGATGTATGGAAACAAAACATGCTGCGCCGAACCCAAGAAAATTAAAAGGATGACATTATAATTCTGGTCCTGAGATCCTAGTTTGAATTTTTTGCTAAAATTTGTTAACTTCCTAAAAAATTTGTTCGACAGATATGCTTTTTGGCAAATAGTAAAACGGCATATTGTTTTACTATTTGCCAATAAGCATATCTATTTTTTTATTTAGATTGGCTCGCGCTTGACCACTATCTCACCTGATGGTAAGCGATGATGTGGCCAACGGTGTAACACGCTTGCCTAGAAGTAACCTATTCACTCTTGACTTAAAACCCCGAGGTTGTAGCTATCTGGAAACACAGACTCCGGCAGGGAATTCCACTCCTTAGCTGTACGCATAATGAAAGTATTTCCAAAACGTTTAGTGCCTATGGGTGGGATGTCCACCATGTACTGATGGCGCATCGCCGTACGTCTTGTAGTCCGATGATGAAACGGGCTAGGCGGAATTAGATCATGCCGAACAGCTAGTGTAGTGACTAGCTTAAAAGCATTTTACACCAACTTAAGGAGCAATCAAGCAGCAAACCGGCAAAAACTGCTCTTTAAAAACTTTCCTAGCATCGTGCCCCCGATTGTTTGTACAAAGGAGTAGACGCTAGAAATAATTCGTAGGAATTCCACTTTGTTTATGCGCATACGCACCTAAAACAAACGAACTTATCCTGTACAAATTGAGTTAACAAATAAAGACGCTTTTCAAGTGTTTGTATAACCGATAACTGTACTTGTTGTGATTGGAGTGAACTTGTTATAAAGGTTTAGCCACACATGCACGTCTCGGGCACGGCCCTGATGGCTGATATTTTATTTATTTTATTTTATTACTTAAGAAAACTTACAGCTAGGATACAGATAGTAGACAGTTAGTGAAGGAAGGCTAATTAAAAGTTTTCACAGACAATATTAGGGTAGCACAAGAAACAGTAGACATGCAAGAGTTCGTAAGAAATAAGTACTCGTAGATAATGAAAGATGAAACAGAACAAGTGTCAGTGATCTTCAAAGAAGTTTTTACATATTTTTTTTTTAGTTTGGGAACACTGGTGGAGAATAAATCAAGGTCATCAATACTCTGACACATCGAGTTGTATGCCCTGCTAGCTCTTATTATGTAAGAGTTTTGTCGATAAGTGCAGCGCGCAGGGGGAACATACAGAGGTTGATGATTCCTTAAAGTGAAGGATGGAACACGCAGCCCAATTTTGCTCGTCAGTTCAGAACAGTCAGTTGAACCATTAGCCAAACTGAACAGGAGTGCTATGTCGGCAATTCTTCTCCGCTCAATTAGTGGAAGAATGTGAAACTTCCTGCAGCGGCTGTAATAATTAGGTAAATAGGTTTTGGATCTATACTGAATGTACCTCAAGAACTTCCTTTGTATACCTTCGATGCGATTGACGTAAGTATTGTAGATCGGATTCCATACTGGAGAGCAGTACTCGAGATGACTGCGCACAAAAGCACAATATAGAATTTTGAGGGTTTTTATGTTTTTAAAATCGGCTGATATCTTCAAGATGAAACCTAGTGCCTTAGAAGCTTTTTTAATAATATTATCGATGTGTGTGTCAAAAAGAAGTTTCGAGTCAAAAGTGACGCCCAAATAATATAATATATGTGTGGACAATACGCCATAATAATATATGTGTGGACAGACCTTTAATGAGCCGTATTTTAACGTCTCATTGGTGAATAAATCTGCCAATGTCCATTGGAAATTCACTGACAAGGAGGGAGATCATTAGTTCGTAAGGCATAACCGGAGTTACCACCATAAGTGGAGTTTCTTGCCGGTTCTTCTCCACAGGAAACGACCAACCCGAACCGTGCACCTTTTGTCGACGTTTTATAAGTGCCCATGTAGGCCTATGTGAAATAAAATAAAACATTTGATTTGATTTGATAACAACTTCATGGCCGTATTTCCCGTTCCGACAGACCTACCTATACCACAGTATAAATATGGACAAACAGTACGTAAACTACCTGCAAACGCTCGAAACGGCACACTCACACAAACATGCGTATCGACGATGTCGTTTCTGTTACTTCAATGTAACCTATTGTCCCTTACAAGGAGTGTAAAGCTTATAGAGATAATATTATGCATTTGTATAGGAAAGCCCATAAAATAACGATACGAGTATCTAAAAAAAAAGTTAATTAAAAAAATCAAAAAACCCGACTGCTTGAAAAGCGAACTAAAAAGACGTAAAGAAGGAGAAAATCATGCTGTGCAGTCGGAGGATACTTCTGGTTTTGGTCAGCCAGCTCGCGAAGATGTATGATGTAGTCGGGTTTTTTGTTTTTTTTAATTAACATTTTTTTTTGCGATTATGTACATTTAAACATATAAGTGTTATATATTTTTGGAATCACCTCTTAAAAACCTTTATTTTGATACCCCACAAGATAGATTTGGAAGAAAAAAAAATTTGGGCCCAAACAATATGGCGCCAAAAGCCGCCATTTTTATATTTCCCCATTTTCATGTAGCCAGTGACACTCGCGGGGTTAAGACGAATCGATTGACGTAAGAATCATCAAAATCGGCCAACGCGTTTGGTCTCTGGAACGCCACATGGAACATACATACATAGGCTGAAAAACACATTACCCTCCTTCGGCAGTCGGCTAAAAAGCCAGTAATGGGGCTCGGGGTTAAATAATTACAGCCGCATAGACCGATCTTCATCCGCAAGAGAACCAGGGTTGCTGACAGAGCTCGAAGGTTTGCCAAACATAAGATGACAGTCGCCAACGATCTTGAGGGAACAAAACGCGCACTCGTTTCACTCCCAAATTTCAGTAGGTTTTTCGTACTTTCCTTATTATTTTATGACTTTAAAAAAGCCTCAGACCAAAAGGTAAATAATTAAATTGTTTTTGAGAAGGTAACATTTCATTAAAATACGCCTGGCAGTATTAGTGCGATTGTTGTTTTTTCTGTCCATGTTAGACATAAATTTACAAATTAATTACACTTTATTGTATGAATAAAACTCAAAATTTTCTTAGAATTAAAAAAAAAAATGATCTAATGTACCAAATATTTTTTCCAAAAAATTATGACTAGCCGTTTATACGTGGTTCTCTTTTTAAAATAAGCTACTGAGGGGTATCTGCGCCTTAAGTGGCAGTGGCAGTGGGCATATTCATTGCTCGCAGAACAGATGGTCTATGGGGCTGAAAAGTTCTGGAATGGCGACCGTGTACTGGAAGACGCAGCGTTGGAAGGCCTTGCTCTAGGTGGAGCAATGACCTTGTCAGGATTGCGGGAATCTGCTGGATACGAAACGCATAGGACCGATCGAGGTGTCGACACTTGTGGGAGGCCTATGTCCAGCAGTGGACGTCCTTCGACTGAAATGATGATGGGCCGATCTTCAAAGTAAGCAACGATTGGCGAGGTTTATCCGTGGATGGGTGACATCTATTACGCACTAAGATAGGGATCTACCGTACCCCGGAAAGTACATGACAATGAAAATCCATTGGTCCCGGCTGATATTTGTAGATTTCTGTAAGTCGATATAGTTGGGAAAAGGCAAAATTAAAAAAAAAACTATCTTTTATTATTAGAACGATTTTTTCCGTTTTCTTCATGGTAGTGAATAAAAAAAAACTAGTCCGCCATCTTGAGCCGTCCGCCAATTTGGATTTAGAATGACGACACTTAGCTAACCATGCATTGTCATCCAAACTAAACGTGAATGCAAAATTTCATCTTAATCGGTTGAAAATAACTGCTTTAAAATTCAGTTGCAAGATTTGACCCGAACACACTTACATACATACATTTCAAATTAAATAAAAGCTTGTTATAATCCCAAACATTGTCCCTTCGACGGATTTTCACTTCGATTCGAGGGAGGGACTAACATATTCACCGTACCTACTTTGAAGCAAATTGCTCTTCATGTCACTATCATAAGTATCGATAGCAATAAAAGCACTCGACTAAAGCAAATCTGTGTTATCTTTACTAGCTTATCTATACTAATATTATAAAGTAAAAAAAAAAATCTTTGTCTTTGTCTTAAACGCGCTCAATCTCTGGAACTATCAGTCGGATTTGTTATATTATTTTTGTATTAGCCCAATTTTTGGGCTAAAGCAGATTTATCATCAAGCTAGCAAAGCGAAAATAAAAAATAAACAGAAAAAAAAGGTCTTGGTGGCCCAGTGGCTAAGAACTCGCTTCTCGTTCTTGAGGTCGTGGGTTAAAATCAGGGCAAGTACAAATGTGACGTTTTTAATTCATTCATTTTTTCATATTTTTTTGTCTTGGACATTACTAACATTGATGAAGGGAAACATTGTGAGGAAACCTGGACTTATATTTAATATACTAGCTTTTCCCCGCGGCTTCGCTCACGTAGCCAACCTCACAACCCGTTTTCGGGATAAAAATAGCCATTCACTCAGCAATAATGTTGCTTTCAACTGGTGAAAGAATTTTCGAAATCGGTTAAGTAGTTTTTGAGTTTATCCATTACAAACAAACTTCAAATTCAAATTTTTAATTCAAATAGCCTTTATTTCTGATAATATAAATACATTTTACAATTATTATTATTACATATTTTTATAATTTATTATACATGCTATATATCATTTCATAATACCATCATGCTATTAATTTAAAATTTTAAAATTAAAGATTATTACTTAATATTATATAAGACTAGATTTAATTATATTTTATTTAATTCAATTTCATTCCTATAATTTCAATTCTATTTTGTTTATTCTTATTCTATTATTTATATTCTTATTCTACATGCAATAGTATTATTTTAGGATGCTATTAACCATTAGTGATTATTATATAACAATAGTTTAATTACATTTTACAATAATATATTAGTCTTCGACATCGGTAATGCTATTATCAGATTGCCCTTTGGCATAGGCCTCCCCTAGGGTTTCCCATATTTCCCTGTTTGCAGCTTTTCTTTGCCATGTTGTTGTAGCAGTTTGTTTGATGTCATCCTCCCATCTTGATTTTTGACGTCCTTTCCGTCTTTTCCCATCTCTGGGGTACCATACAGTAACATCTTTTGTCCATTTTTTCCTCCTGTTTCTTATCATATGGCCTGCCCACGTCCACTTAAGTTTTTTCACTGTGTATAGGGCATCTGTAACTTTTGTCTTGCTTCTTATATTTGTTAGTTTGATTTTATCCCGTAGCTTGATGCTTAGAATGCTTCTTTCCATTTTGTTTTGGCATACTCTTATTGCTCTACTCTGTTTCTTAGTGAGAGCCCAGGTTTGTGCTCCATAAGTTAAATATGGTAGTATGCATGAGTTGAATACTGTAGTTTTGTCTTTTAGGGGTATGTGTGGGTTCTTCATAACTTCCTTGAGGGACCAGAATCTTTTCCAAGCCTTACTTATTCTGACATTTATTTCTTTCTGCATCTGATTTTCCGGTGCAATAATTTGTCCTAAATATGTATATTCGTCGACATACTCTATTTGATTGGAATTTAAAGAGATAGGTATTTTTATGTGGTTTGTCATCAGCTTTGTTTTGTCTAGATTCATAGTCAACCCTACAGTTTTGCTTTCTCTTTCTAACTGGGTTAGCATTATTTCTAAGCCTTCATAGTTTTCATTGAGCAGAATAAGGTCGTCTGCGAATCTTAAGTGGTTAAGCTTTTCGCCATTTATATTTATCCCAAATGTATCCCAGTTAATTTTTCTGAATATGTGTTCTAATACCGCCGAAAACAATTTAGGTGAAAGTGGGTCCCCTTGTCTTACTCCCTTTTTTATTTTGAACGATTGGCCTTTCCTTTCTGTCTGGATTTTTGATGTTGACTCTTTGTATAGTTCTTTTATTATCCTAGTATACTTTGGGTGTATTCCTTGTGATCGCAGAGCTTCCCAAATGTGCGTGTGCCTCAGAGAGTCGAATGCCTTGCTGTAGTCCACAAATGCCAAATAGTATATTTTTCCATACTCGTTACTTTTTTGGATAATCTGTTTTACGACATGGATATGATCCATTGTCGAGAAATCACTTCGGGAACCCGCCTGTTCTCTTGGCTGATTCTCGTCCAATATTGAGCTAATTCTGTTTAATAACACCTTTGCAAATACCTTGTAAAGATTGGAAATGAGGCTGATCGGTCTGTAGTTATTTATTTCTGCTTTGTCGCCTTTCTTATGGAGCAATATGATAGTTGATGTTGTCCATTGTTGTGGTATTATTTCTTTACTTAGGATATCATTAAACAATTTTGTAATGGCCTCTGTAACATAGTCTAGGCAGCCTTTGAGAATTTCGTTTGTTATTCCATCATCCCCGGGTGCTTTATAGTTTCCTTGAGATAGTATGGCCTTTCTTACTTCGGTTTCTAATATTGGAAGGATATCCTCTTCATCGTCTTCCTGTAGGTATTGTGTGTTTGTGTAGTCTATGTCATTATATAGTTTACTATAGAATTCTGTTGCTATTTCTACGATTTCAGGCCTTTTAGTTTCTATCTTGCCAGCTATTCTATTCTTTATGCATGGGATCCAGGGGGTGTGCTCTTTCAACTCTTTTAGGGCTTCTAGGCAAGCGTGCTTCACCGTAGACCACATCATCGCTTAACATCAGGCGAGATAGTGGTCAAACGCGAGCCTATAAATTATAAAAAAAAAGGGCTTTCTTTAATCCTCCTGATTTTTCAATGTAATATTGGAGAGTCTTGTTTCTTATTTGTTTCCTGTGTGACCTGATTCTTTCATTTATCTGTTTGCTTATTTGCGTTATTTGACTTCTATTCTGTATTTTATTTTCTAAAAGAGTTTTTCTGGTTTCTATAAGGCGTCTTGCTTCCTCTCCAATTTTATCTTTCTTGTTTTTTGACGTGTACAGTTTTGTAGATATTTCTTGTATTGTTTCTTCCAGAAAATCATATTTTTCCTGTATGTTTTCGATCTTGCCACAAGCCAATATCTTGTAGCTCAGCGTCATCAGCAAGTTTTCTGGGATAGAGGGAGGGATTTGGCTTGGTTGGATTCTTTTCTTGGTGCACTGTCTCCTTTTTTTGGGCTTTATTAGATAGATTGTTCCCCTTACCATTCTGTGATTGGTGTTAAAGTTGAATTTATTAATTGTATCTACATCTTTGAAGAATTGGGGTTTATTGGAGAGTATAAAGTCTATCTCATTCCTTACACTCCCGTCAGGAGATATCCAGGTCCATTTTTTATTTATGTTTTTCTTAAAGAAGCTATTTAGGATTTTAAGGTTATGTGACTGTGCCAGGTTCACGAGTCTCTGTCCATTATTGTTTCTTTTTCCTGTGCTAAACTGACCTAATATACCATCCTCGTTTGGTAGTCTTTCACCAATCTTTCCGTTGAAATCCCTCATTAAGAAGATTGTTTTGTGTGCACCTGCAAGTGTTTTCTCCAGGTCCTCATAGAATGAATCCTTTATGTCCTTTGGTGCAACCTCTGTAGGTGCATATATTTGGATTATTGATATATTTTCGTCTCCAAACAAGTTGATATCGAGTTGTGCAATTCGTTCTGAGATTCCAGTGAAGGACTGTATGCATTCACTGTATCATTTTTTTATAAGGAATCCCACACCATGTAGGCCCGGAGTGTTTCCAATGTGATAGAAACTATAGTTGTCATGTTGTTCGATTTTTTCGCCCATTCTCCTCACCTCACTCAGGCCGATAATGTCCCAGTTTATAAAATCTAGAGCGTATTCTAGCTCTTGTAGGGATTCATCTGTTCTTAAGGTGCGAGTATTGAGAGTTGCTATGTAGATACTGCTTCTCTTCTTTTTTATAGATTCTTGTTCTTGTGTATTTTGCTTTTTGGGAGGTAAACCTAGGGGGTGTTGGTCTCTTGCCCCACGGTGACCAGCCGGGTTGGGGTGATTTTTCTTTATGATATGTTGCCTGCTTTTGGTTATTTTTTCAGTCCGGTTACCGATGTCTTGTGATTCCTATGCTTTTGATTTGGTTGTTTCTGTCAAAGAGTGAGATCTGGACCTCATGTATGCGAATGGATCTTTTTTGTGTAATTTTGCCGGAGTTTGGGTATTTTTTTTTAAATTATCATTCACCTGTTGGTTATGTGATGGCATGCACAAACAAACTTACAAACAATCAAATCTTTCTTCTTTATAATATTATTAGTGTAGGTAAGTCTGAAATCGCCAACCTACATTGAGCAAGTTTGGTGATTAATGCTCATGCCTTCTCTGTTTGAGAAGAGGCCTTTACCCTGCAATGAGACAATAATAGGCTGGTATTAAAGTAACAAAGCGGGCAGGTGACACCGCGGGTACAGCTAGTCATAGACAAAGCACACAATCGATTCTCATTAAACTGATTGACGTACATATTATTGTCTATTGGAAGCGTTCCTATCGATCTGGCTCATGCTAATCTAGGTCAGTATGAATGAGATGCCTGTCATTCTGTGCCAGTGGTATTGAGTCTGCATTGTTGAAGAGTTTGTAGGTTAAATGAGTGTCGATAGTTTGTCGTTTGTATTTTGAAGTGGCTGATTTTGGGAATCAATCAAGATGGCCAATCGGTGTAATCCCTGCTTTTAACAACGTGATCGAACATCAGAAACTGTTGTTTTTTTAAGGTCCTCAAGTTGGACCCTAGCATGAGTTCAGCAAAACAAAAGGAGAAGTAAAATAGTTTTTAGATGACTATGAGGTGTATACCGGAATGTCAGATGATGGGACCAAATAAGTAACTAGGGCTAAAAGACTTAGGTACTTATTGGGTCCCATTAAATAGTAGACGACACATTAAATGGAAAAATGCTGGTCCTGCTCCATAGGGCAATCTTTAGTGTAGACAAGGGGTCAGTGCTCTCGGCAACATTATTCTTGCTGCACATTAATGATCTGCTAAAACCCGGAATCTTTGGATACGCAGACGACAGCACTGTTGCTGAGAGATACGTGTCCGGCGCACGAGCTACTGGGCCTCAGATTCGGTCTCTCCGGGAGGCCATGGTTGAACGCTTGAACTTGTCCTAAAAGGCGGTCTCCGAATGGGGTGATGCCAATCAGGTCAGTTTCAATGCTGCTAAGACCCAGGCGTGTCTTTTTTCCGCTAATAAGAGCCAATTTCACCCGGCTCCATCTTTCCGTGGTGTAACCGTGCCGTTAATGGACCTTCTCAAACTTCTCGATGTTACGTTGATATCGGTCCCTCAACTTCGGTCCATTCATTGAGGCGAAAGGTCAGTTAGCTGCAAAAAAGTTGGGATTCTTGCAAAGGTGAGACGGTACTTCACGCCTGAACAGCTGCTCAACTAGTATGCAGCGCAAGTTCGGTTATGCATGGAATGCTGCTCTCACCTCTGGGATGGATCTGCCAAATACCAGCTTGATGCACTTGAGTCGATTGACAGACGGGCCAAAAGGCTTATTGGCAACGATGCACTGGTCGCCTCAAAGCTCCAGAGCCTCGAACATCGACGCCGAGTTGCCAGCCTGTCGGTTTTTTATCAATTACATTTAGGGGAGTGTGCGAAGGAACTGCACAATTTGATTCCGCCTAGCCCTTTCCATCATCGAACTACAAGACGTACGGCCATGCGCCATCGGTGCATGGTGGACATCCCTCCCATACGCACAAAGCGTTTTGCTAATATTTTCATTATGCGCACAGCTAAGGAGTGGAACTCCCCTCCGGAGTCTTTGTTCCCTGATAGCTACAACCTTGGGGTCTTTAAGTCAAGAGTGAATAGGTTTCTTCTAGGCAAGCGTGCTTCACCGTAGACCAGATCATCGCTTAACATCAGGCGATATAGTGGTCAAACGCGAGCCTACAGTTTAAAAAAATTGACAAAATCAAACTGTTTAATGTACTGTCTTGGATCCCGCAACGAAATTAATCAGAAAAGAATAATGGAAGAGTAGGAAAAATACAAATTTCCACTTCCGTCCATATCAAGCAGGAGACAGAACAAACAAGGCCAATAGGCACAAAGGGTTGTTTACAAAAGTGACAGAAGTGTGCGGAAAACAGAGAGGATGGTCTTTACCCAGCAGCGGGACGTTTATGACGATTCCATTGATGCACGATTTAGTACAGAGAGTAACTGTTCAGATCTATTTCCAAGCTTAACACATGGCAAAACAAATCAAAACATAACTTACGTCAAGCTAAAATATTGCCAAGCCCTTTATTCAATTGCTTATCCGTGTAAATTGTGGCAAGTAAACAGATGTGAGGCATAAAGTATTAAAGATCTATTGCTCCATTCACTTTAAAATAAACGAGAAAACGTTTCTCAATTCATTCAGAAAACTAAGTCCACCGCAATGTTTAACTAACGCTCATCAAAAACAAATAAGACATGGATAATAATGCAAATAATATATTTTATCTTCGACATAGAGAATGGATTGAGTTTTCCGGACACAGAAGGCTCTCGTATTTGAAATATCTTCAAATTCAAGTCGCAATAATATCTAAATTGACAATCAATGTTTAAAACAAAATGTAGGTCAATTGACATGCGATGTTTTTGACAGATTGAGTCTGAGATGCAAATGTACGAACGTTCCGTAAAATAAGTCATATTCCGATATGAAGTACATATGAGCAGAAAGTGCGATACTGATAAAGCAGGTCAGTATTTTCTTTTTCTATGACTCTTATTATGCAAAGTCACAGACTTGCAGTAGTTGCAGTGTCATCTTCATCACAAGACCTATACAAAACAGACAGATATAGTCGCTTTGTCTCTTTCTACAGTGGTCAATTTAGTGAATGTATTGCTCAGTCCATTCTCTATATATTTTATGGGTCCAAATACCATTCGTTTTGAAGTACACAGCGAAGAACAAGTGAATGCAAGTAACGTAACCTCGCACTTTTGACCTATTGCGAGTTCGCGACACACCCTCCGAGGATTTGGAAAGATCAGAATTATGGTAAGGCTGGGTCTGTATTACCAATCTGCTACTTAAATTGCGTGATCGGACAATGAGTTTTGGATGTTACCGAGTAATTTAATCAAGAGACGACGAATTCCGGAGGAGCGATTTAAGTATATAGCATACCATAACAAAATTAATCAGAAAGGCACAGCGACGACGTGAGAACGCGAGACGTAAGAAAAATCATAATTTCTGCTACTCTCCATATCAAGCTGGAGACAGAACAGAACAAGCCAATTGGCACAAAAAGACGTTTACAACTGGGATAACCACACTTGTCACCACGAATTAAAATACAAAAAATCTTGAAGGTACTCCGATCCCAATTATCGGTGTAGACAATCCTAAACCAAATCAGAAGTGTGGATCCAGCCTAAAACGAACTGATGGAAATCTTTGACATTTCACAGTCGTGATGTTGAACTACCCAACAAATGCCACTATTTGTTTTGATCAATAAATCTTGATCAAGCAAAACGCGGTCATGCGCAAGAATTTGATGCGCAAGTAACTGTTGGCGTTTCTATTTCATATTGAATTTATTACGTAAGTAGGATAGTTCTGGGTGGTCTAGCCTAGTAGCTAGTTAACTCCTACAAGCCTACATTCTGTAAAGCCAGTAGAATTCTCGTATCTTTGCTAATATCGTGTATTGTTTTGTAACTTAGCAATAAGGCATCATTCTTATTACCTGGCCAAGTTATTATCATTTTATAAACAAGATGAAATTACAAATTTAAAATACCCACGATTATAATTTTATTTCATATTTTTTAAACAACATATAATATATACCTAGTAGCAGACACGCTTCAATCGACAATCTATCGAAACACGTAATAATGACACGATATCTTGCAAAAAAAGCCAGATTCAAAGAGTAAAATGAGAATAACTTTTGAACGGCTAAACAGATTTTATTCAAACCTAGCTAAGAACACTCGACAAAGACACCTTTCAAACAAAAAAAAAACTCAATCAAAATCGGTTCATCCGTTTAGGCGCTATGATGCCACAGACAGACACACAGATACACAACAACACACGTCAAACTTATAACACCCCTCTTTTTCTAACTTGGATGATTTACTTACATAATACAGTGTATATAATACGGTGTTCTATCTATCTAACGAAACCCTAGCATTGTTATCGATAGCCAAAATAAAAATCAACTGAAGACACTGACAAAAAAAATATGAAGATGTCTCAACCGAAAAAGATTTCGTGACTGCATTAAAAAGTAGGCACAAGTAGAGGAAAAAGTTGTCTAGTCTAGATTGCTACCCGTTTTGGTGTATTTTAGGGAATACTAAAAGCAAAAACAGACAAAGACAGATGATGAGATGATATATACCGTACTTTCAATAGACCATAAAAAGTTCAGGCTTGTTTTTGACTGGGTTTGTCCGCTTAATTATGGCTACTTTTTGTGATAATCAGCGGCCATTGGAAGCCTTTCATAAACGAGTCTAAAAAAAACTGGGAACTAAATTGTTTTTGGACTTAAACAGTGAATGACCTATTACATGATATCAGTTTACAGTTAAATAGGATTAACTAAATACTCCTTGACTCTTCATTATCCAGTATCCAATTCCAAACCATGACAGTTTTTCGAATCAACTCCTATATGTTTTCTGCACCTTCATGCTAACAATAGATATTGCATCTCCCTGTTGTTATCTCTAACTCAATCCTTTTTTTTAACCCTCGACGGAAAAAGTGGATGTGTCTGTGAATCTGTGTGTCTGTCTGTGGCAACATAGCGCATAAACGGATGAACCGATTTTGATTATTTGTTTTTTTTTTTGTTTGAATGGTGACTTTGTCGAGAGTTTTCTTAGCTATGTTTGAATAAAATCGGTTTAGCCGTTCAAAAGTTATTCGCACTTTACACTTTGAATCTGGAATTTTTCGCAAGATAACTTGTCATTATTACGTGTTCCGATAGATTGTCGATTGAAGCGTGTCTGCTACTAGGTATATTATATGTACTTGATTTAAAAAGCATGCAATAGAAATTAAAATCGGTGTTTTTTTTTAATTTGTAATTTTATTCACTATTTACAGGCACTTTTGAATTGTCAAGGAGTTACCCAGTGAGAAAGATGCAGCAGCTGTTGCACGTTTAATGATTTAGGTTCCTCTTGGTAAAAACGTCGAAGAAAGACCCATTTATCCGAATGGACAGTCTTTTTAATCAAGTGTCAGGTACAGAGAACACAGATACCTTTTTTTTGTTCAGGGGGGAAACCTTCAAAAGGCGCCTGTACTTTTGGGGAAAAGACCTGGACCTGGTACCTCACTAACATCACCCCGGTGACCACCATCAGCACTTGGAAGGAGCCTCGTTATTTCTTAAAAGACCACCCAGACACTCTCTCTGTTAGGGCAAATCCCTGGGGAGACTGTTAAGCGCCTCCCCTGAGCCTCGCTGTGCACGGCAGCAAGTGATCACTGTGCCACCGTCTTTCCTGAAGTAACTTGGTGGGCGGAGAGAAACCCCAATCTGACCACCCGTGACGCCTGTCCATGATGCAGGCGGGCTTTCGGCGTTTTAGGCGTCGAGGCGGTTGCTTCCACGACGCCTTCTTCTCCGAGCGGGATCGGCCCCACCACGATCCCGCTCGGCGGCCTCCTTCAGGACCATCACGGTCTCACAGGAGGCCATTTCACTCCAGTTTTCATGTATGGCCCTCACAACTGCTGGCAGAGACAGGTCTCGCCCGAACCTGCCGTTCAGAGACCCAGGGCACTCCTTGAGCTTGTTCTGTGCAAGGAACATAGGTACCTACTCGAAATCGAAAGAAAGATACAAATGCAAATCTATTCTTAGCCCAAGACAATACAGTACTAATTTAAAACGGAAACAAAAGTACTGACCCATCAAAGGACAAACAAGACAAATGAATAAGCGTCCGGCTGTCCCAATTAATTGCAGTAAAAAAACCTTGACAAGTCACCAAGTATCAATTTAAAAAGATACCGTTGTATACAGCCTAAAAACCGGAAGATCTTGTTCGAGAATTGAAATTCGACGGGGCGACCATAACCACAGCCAACAGAATTCAATCAGTGTAACTGTGACTTGATTATTGAACCACTCCTACAAACCAATCATTTACCCTGATATTAATTTATTTAGATTTTTATTACTATAATCAAACATTACGACTTTTGCTCATCTTTCAACAGTATTAGAAATTGAAGCTTGATTAAATAAATAGGCATTTTTATGGATTATATGGTTTCTGAATTTGCATGTTATTGGAGTCCAGTTATTTAGAATTTATTATGGGCGGGTCAGTTTTCTCTACACCTGGTGGGTTAATATATTACTTTTTAATAATAATCGTGTATATTATGATTATGTGAAACTGTTTATAATTCAAAGAGATATATTATATGATTATATTCCGATGCCGAGATGGCGCAGTCGCATGAAGCATGCAAGAAGTCTTGAGACGATGAATCCGTCTTGTAAGTTTCACCAATGAAACTAAACGCGATCAGCACAAACCGAGTTCAAGAGCTGTCAGTGTCATCATTGTTTTTTGGGTTCCGTATTCCAAGGGGTAAAAACGGAACACTATTACTAAGACTCGGACGGCGGTCCGTCTGTCTGTCTGTCACCAGGCTGTATCTCATGAACCATGATAGCTGGACAGTTGAAATTTTCACAGATGATGTATTTCTGTTGCCGCTATAACAACAAATACTAAAAACAGAATAAAATAAATATTTAAGCGGGGCTCCCATACAAAAAACGTGATTTTTTTGCCGTTTTATGCGATAATGGTACGGAACCCATCGTGCGCGAGTCCGACTCGCACTTGGCCGGTTTTGAAAATTGATAATGACCACTCTAGACCGCGATCTATATACGCTGATCGTGTTCAGTTTCATTGGCGAAATTCGTCCATGTATATCATCAATCATCATGCATTTTCGTGCACCAAAAGTGCAGCATTAAAAATCGCCTCAATAAAGATCAAAATGATAAATTAAATTCGGCCTGATGGCCAAGAGCCTCGACGACCACCTGTCAAGGCTGTCATTACCGGGTTGGATCAAGGGCCTGATACAGAAGGCAGTACTCCTTGATACGGCTCGCATTGTGAGGAGGTTCCTGTCTCTGGAGCCCTAACCACCGGTAGCTTGGACCCTGTTCCCGATACCGGTTGGTCTCTATTTTTTATATTTTTAAATGTTTTTTAAGTTTTATTTTTATTAAATATTTAAAAATGTATTCAATAAGCATGTAAATAAATAAAGGAAATAATAATTAAATTCCATAGTAATCTTATGGATGGCCGATGCGATGCCTAAATGTTCTGGCGACCGTGAACCGTCAGATACAGTTATGAAAGGCCTCTCACAAGATAAACCGATGAACTAGCAAGGACCGTAGGTGTCCACTGGATGCGAGACGCACAGGACCGAACGATGTGGCGACGCTTGGAAGAAGCCAAGCCACATATTCACGAGCTGGCAGACCAAAACCAGATGTATCCTCCGACTGCACAGCATGATTTTCTTCTTGTTTACATCTTTTTAGTTCGCTTTTCAAGCAGTTGGGTTTTTAGATTTTTTGAATTAACTTTTTTTATTTATAACTTTTATCTTTATCAGAAATGTAGAGATCCGCAAGAGAACCAGGGTTACCGACATAGCCCGAAGAATTGCCAAACTTAAGTGGCAGTGGGCAGTTCAGTGGTAAGGTTCTGTAGTGGCGACCGCGAACCGGAAGACGTTGCGTTGGAAGGCCTCCCACCAGGTGGAACGATGACCTGGTTAAGTGGTGAAGGTTGCGGGGATCCGCTGGTTACGAGACGCACGGGACCGGTCAATGTAGCGACGCTTGGGGGAGGCCTATGTCCAGCAGTGGACGTCTTTCGGCTGATATGATGATGATTTATAAATTTTTAGTTCACATTTTATTTTCGAATAAGGTACATTTAAACATATAAGGTACTTATATATTTTTGAAATCACCTCTTTAAACCCTTTATTTTGATACCCCTCACCATTACCCCACAACGTGGCACCCAAAATCCGCCATTATTCTATTTTAATTTTAATGTAGCCAGTGACACTCGCAAGGTTAAGACGAATCGATTGACATAAGAATCATCAAAATCGGCCAACGCGTTTGGTCTCTAGAACGCCACATAGGAACAAACACACATACATACATACATAGACTGATAAACACATTACCCACCTTCGGCAGTCGGGTAAAAAAGAGACTAATTCCTGTTGTGTCAGCTGTTTGCTTAATCATCAAAACCGATTGGTGACGCAATCAATACCAAAGACATTATAAAACATTACTGATACCTACTTCTTTCAAACTCACCTCTTCCAGCCTCAGCGGTTCCTCCAGACCGGCCGCTATCCTCTCCCGTTTCTCTCGCTCCTTTCTTTCCTTCTTCTCTCGTTTCCGTCTCTCCTTCTCCCCGTCCCGCTCCTCACCGCCCCCTACGTCTCCGCCAGTCAACACCGCAGTCTTTTTCATGAAGTTGAACATGGCGGTGTGGCTCTGGAAATAGAAAAACAATATAAAGTTAGTTATTTGTTCATGTTCTCTTAGTTTGCAGAGTAAGCATGTTGAAGTGGCAAAAAATTGGTCATAGCAAATCTGGCTCAAAACCCGGGTAAAAGCGAATTTACTTGTTTCCCCCGACTCATGGTTTCGGTACTACTAAGTAACTTTGGGCGCACGGTTGGCGCAGTGGTTGAGCGATTGACTGCTGCGCTGCGTGTCGCGGGTTCGATTCCCGCACGAAACAAATATTTGTATGACCTACAGATAGTTGTTTCAGCTCTGGGTGTTTGTGTATGTGAGTTTATATGTTTGTAAACGCACCCACGATACAGGAAGAAATTCCTAGTGTGGGGGAAAGATTTATTAAAAAAAAAAAAATAACTATGGTATCTTAGTTTTTTTAAAACAAGCTTTTTTCGTATTCTTCTCAGCAAACCCTTTCATTTCATACCCATATCATGGCAGTGCACAAAAAGTAACTAGTCCACCATCTTGGGCCGTCCGCCATATTGGATTTAGAATGACGTCATATCGTGATTCATGTCATGATCGTCGATTTAGTTATCTAACCATGTATTGTCATCAAACTAAACGTGTATGCAAAATTTTATCTTAATCGGTGGAGGATAACTGCTTTAAAATTCAGTTGCAAGATTTGACCCGAACACACTTACATACATACAAACATACATACATACATTGCAAGTTAATTAAAAGCTTAAACAAGTCACATCTGGCCAAAAACCGATAGTCGTTGGAGCAGACGTTGCTGGTAGATATTAGCCACCATTTAAAGGCTCAGAGAACGCACAAAGAGAAATAGGTACAAAGTTTAGTGACCCAACCAACAAGAGACAATTAAGATTCACTTGTCCGACTTGTTTGCCTGTATGACTTCAAACCAAGTGAAGTTCATAGTTTTATCAGTAATACTTTTATCTTTTTCCTGGCAAAAGGACCAGTGCCCTAATTGTGCAACATTAGTAACCGCAGTAGCTTATCATTTTGGAAGCATAAAGTTCATTGGACTCGCATCGTAGGTGCATTTTAAAATCATTATTGTTTATAGTTGCATAATGGTATAGAAAGAAACTTTTAAACATAACACTATACTTCATAAAAGATAGCTTGATCTCTGCGACAGCTGTCAGTATCAATAGCGCTTGACAGGCTAACAATAACGTATACGTCAGTTTGACATATGTCGTAGAGATCAAGCTATCTTTTATGAAGTATAGCTATACTATCCAACATACATGTCTCTTATAAAGTAGATGGTTTTTCTCTCAATAGCATTATTTTAATGTTGGTGTAAATGAAGCAATCGAGTTCCAAATATTAGACGTTAAAAATCCTTTCTAATTTCCAACGATTCGAAACGTAGCGAATCAATTAATGACAATAATGCTTTTGATAAAAAATGTGATAGTCATGCGTACATTAGCGCGTGCACAATTGGCTTAGACATACTGAAGAGTTTTTTACATTGGTTACATGTGAATTTTTATTTCAGGTTCAATTTATTACGGCTTCTCTTCGTATAACTATTCAAAGAGAACCAGGATAACCATCTTCATAATGCCGTTATTTCGTTTACTTGGAGGCGACGCAACACGTTTTCTCGTCCTATCGTCCAATCCCATCACACTATTCCCAAACCAGTGCAACTCCTGAAAGCCAGAATCAACAGTGGCGACCAGAAAAGCGCCGAGGCAATTAAGCTCGACGAAGTCCCGGAGAATGAATTTAACTGTCTTTGATCCCGCAACGAAATTAATCAGAAGAAAATAAAAGAGGAGTAGGAAAACAAAGAAAACAACAAAAAAACTGCCACTAGGTGGACCAAAGACCTGGTTAAGGTTGCGGGAAGGCGCTGGATGCGAGACGCACGGGATCGGTCAATGTGGCGACGCCTGCGGGAGGCCTATGTCCAGCAGTGGACGTCTTTCGGCTGAAATGATGATGAGGAAAACAAAAACATAATTTCCACTTCCCTCCATATCAAGCAAGAGACAGCACAAACAAATAGGCACAAAGGGTCGTTTACAACTGGGATAAGCCTAGTTGCCTAGCACCACGGTAATAATGGGTCCTAACATTGTGAACTTTTAAATTTGATTCTAATAATAATCCTATCGTCCGTGAGACCGTGACGCCATAATTTAATCCGTTTGCCTTCATTTCATTCCTCCCACAATTCATCCATGTGCTCAGCTTTGTATTCTGGGGCATAGAGCCTTGGAATACAAAGCTGAGCTCAAGTGTCAAAATGCCAAAATGTAATTAATTCTTCACGTGACTTTTCGATAGCTTTAACATTCTCATACAGTTTTGTAATTTTTTCAACCGCTATCGCCACGCTTGCGTTGATAGAATGTCACTTGTCTATGGCCTCTTATCTCCTGCCATAAATTAGTGCAAAATATTGCATTTATAAAAAGCATTGCATTTATCGAATGGTCTTCGATCAGATGAAAAAAGTAAAATTATTCGAAGGAAGGGCGAAAACTTCGCCTAGCAGAAGCGTCTTGCGCCAAAACGACCAATTAACTACACTCGCGCCATTCATATAACAGCTATACTACACCACTTTCTTTAAACAGAACTGTCGGAGCCATACAATAATACATTATACAGCGCGCAAGACCAAGAGTAATATGCGACAGAGACCAAGCTCCAAGCAACAGTAGGTATTTGGCACGGGTATAAGGCTTAGATAAAGTACCTATAGATTAAGCCCTGGCGTGGCACATGAGACAGCAATAGTTAGTTCTGGTGTTACAACAAGAACAAGAACACTACAACCCACCATCGCACTGACACTTATTATCTATAAATAACCCAAATTCCTTGTCTCAATTAACACATAATACCACGAAATCATAGAAAATCAAACAAAACCGAGTTTGTTTGTCAAACCTGCCATTGTATTAGAGTTTGACAAACAACAGAAACCGGCCACGGTGACAAAGACAAAAAATAATCTTTTGTCCTTATCATTTACATGTAGCTGCTAATTAGCCATCTCGCTCTATCAATCAAGGTCATTTTAAGGCTTAATCTATAGGTACTTTATCTAAGGTATAAGGTAAGGTGGAGCGGTGGAACAATGATTTGATTTGGTGGCCTTGGTGATGGCGGGGTGGCTGTAAGAATGTCGAGATAAGAGTGTCGAAGGACTTCTATGCTGATGTATTTTTTATTTAGGAATTTCTTTCTGTATCGTGAGTGCGTTTACAAACATTTAAACTTACATACACAAGCCACCCAGAACCGGCACAACTATCTGTAGGCCGTACAAATATTTGTTCCGTGCGGAAATCGAACTCAATCGAACGAGTACATAGCATTTGCTCAGTTGGGAATTTGGTACGCAGTACACGAACACATTTTTAAGTGTTGCCATCACACATTATTGTCAGTGAAACAAAAAGATCATTATATTTATTATTATTATATTTTCTAATAATTTAGGCAATTGTCCCACCGCCACAGCGACTATTTTCTCGCTAAATAAACGTACAAAAGATACAGATCCCGTGTCAATAAAAGAGACACATATATTACTCACTCGGCGATGCTTGCTTGGCGGTCAGAACTAATGCCGAGAGACAAACCAAACAACGCGTCCAGGACTGAACCCGAGCGAATGCACGACCAATCGGCCGTCGCACAAAAACACTCGCTCATAGCTGAGCGGTAAAACTATCAGAACTTACACACTCGTTTCTCGCCAACTATTACCCAGGTTCTAGATCTACTCTCAGCTCGATGATCGTCGGCGGTGGGACAAGTGCCTGACCACTACAAACAAACAATTTTGCCTCTTAAGGTTACACTAGTCGATCATTCTTCCATACAAACGTGGTCTGGCAATTACTCCACTGTTTGACGATGTACGTTCAAAATATAAAATGATATCAATTTGTCTCATCATTATCTAGCCCTGTATGGAAACAAATAAGATAAAAAATATATATTTGAAAGTTATGAGCGTCGAAAGTCCCATATTTTAACACTAATTTAAACGCATATTTGGGTGGAAATAAATACCATAAGAAGAAGCCACCATACAGGGATAGATTAGTAGTTCAACAATGCAAATAATGTTATTTTGAAAATATACATTTAGTCGTTTTCTCATAATATCTAGACTCCCAAAGGCCTGTTTACAAAATATCGCGCGCTCGTTTTCGTACTAAATCATTATCCATTTCGCTACAAACTTGCAAAAGTACTAATTCGTACGCGAACTAGCTTCTTACTGCTCATCACAGCAACTATTTCTTTCGCACGTGTTGTCGGATGAGATAGCAAGCATTTAAACGCCGCACACAAAATAGTTCGTGCCGTCGACTAACCTTAATAATATTAGTTTAGACTAGCTTTCCGCCCGCAGCTTCGCCTGCGTGGACTACACGATTTTGGCTGTTTCGTTTTTTGCAGTTCTGGCGGGATATTGCAAATTGTTATCCAAACATACATTTCCGCCCGCATCTTTGTTCTCTTAGAGTACAAAATTTGCTCAAATTCTTATTTTATCGAATTAGATAATTACATTACCCGTTAAGGGATAAAATTCAAAAAATGCTTATGTACGTTTTTTTTAATTGTATTGAAGAACAGAAATACTAAGTTTCAAGTAATTTTGATGATAAACAATTTATTTTTCTTACAAACTTTAACACCCCTTTTTACCTCTTTAAGGGATGAAATAAATACCATATTTCATTTATCTCAAATTAAAAATGACAGAGTTTCATACAAAGTTTCATCCCCAATTTAATTCCCTTAGGGGTTGAATTTCGAAAAATCCTTCCTTATTCCTTGTCTACATGAGAAAGGAAACCTTTGTGTAAAATTTCAGCTTTCTAGGTCTAAGAGTTTGGGCTGGGCGTTGATGAGTCAGTCAGTCAGTCAGGACTTTTCTTTTTATGTATATATACTAGCTGTTGCCCGCGACTTCGTCCGCGTGGTTAAGAAGATATAAAGTTTAATGAGGTTTAACGCAAACTATTTTTATATTTCAGTCAACAGAAAATGCCTATCACACTAAGCATCATTTTTTTAAAGCACGAATTAGAAAAAATATATAGAGTATCACAACATTTTTTCTTAGCTTATGTCTCCTACTCATAAACCCTAGACTTGCTAATTTCAGGACAGTAGTACAAAAAGACATCCGGACTTTCATACAAACTTGCGAGAGTGCTTAGAACTCCTTAATCCGGCCATGTCGCAAAATCCGTTCTTAGCTGACATCTACTAACTATAAAATACTTTCATGACAAATTTCAAGTTTGTAGCACAAAAAATGAAGGACTTTCATGCAAACTTGCGAGAGCCCTTAGACCCCTAAAGCCGGCCCTGTCACAAAATCGATTCTTAGCTAACGTCTACTAACTATAATTTACCTCCCTGCCAAATTTAAGTTAGTAACTCAAAAAATGAAGGACTTTCATATAAACTTGCGAGAGACCCCATAAATTCGGCCCTGTTGCAAAATCCGTTCTGAGCGTCGTCTACTAACTATAAACTACCTCCCTGTCTTAAGTTTGTGGCTCAAAAAATTAAGGACTTACATATAAACTCGCGAGAGCCCTTAGACCCCCTAAATCCGGCTCTGTCGCAAAATCCGTTCTTAATGGACATCTACTATCTATAAACTACATCCCTGCCCATATTTTAAGTTAGTAGCTCAAAAAATGAAGGACTTTCGTACTAACTTGCAATAGCCCTTAGACCCCCTTAATCCAGCCCTGTCGCAAAATCCGTTCTTAGTGAACGTCTACTATCTATAAACTACATCCCTGTCAAATTTTAAATTAGTCGGTCAAAAAAATTAAGGACTTTCATACTATCTTGTGAGAGCCCTTAAACCCTCTAAATCCGGCCCTGTCGCAAAATCCATTCATAGCGGACGTCTACTAACTATAAACTATCTCCCTGCCAAATTTTAAATTAGTAGCTCAAAGAATGAAGGGCTTTCATACAAAATTGCGAGAACTCTCAGACCCTCTAAATCCGGCCCTGTCGCAAAATCCGTTCTTAGTGGACGTCTACTATCTATAAACTACATCTCTGCCCATATTTTAAGTGAGTAGCTCAAAAAATGAAGGACTTTCATACTAACTTGCGATAGCCCTTAGACCCCTATAACCGGCCCTGTCGTAAAATCCGTTCTTAGCGGACGTCTAGTAACTATAAACTACCTCCCTGCCAAATTTCATCTTTATACGTCAAGCAGTTTTCGATATTTCGTGATAGGTGAATGAGTGACCTTTAGCTTTTATATAGATAAATAAGATTCTTCCAACAATACTTTAACACCCCCTAAATCGAATTTTGGGGGTAGGTTCGAAAAACTTATAATGACAACCTTTATTGTTTACTTAGGTTGATATTTGTGTCAAGTTTCAAGTTTATTAACCCAAGAAGAAAGATTCTTAAAAAAAAAACGACGTTTGGGGGTATTTTTGAAAAACTAATAATTGCAACCTTTTGTTGCTTACTTAGTTGGGTATTTATGCCAAGTTTCAATTTTATTAACCTAACAATAAGATTTTTCAAAAAAACTTTGGCACCCCCTAAATCGTCTTTTGGGGGTAGTTTCGAAAAACTAATAATAACCACCTTAATTATTTATTTATTTTAGTATTTGTGTAATGTTTCAAGTTTAGTTACCCATGAAATAAGATTCTGCCATACAAATTTCAATACCCCCTAAATCGACTTGAGGGGGTAGTTTCAAAAAACTAATAATGTCAATCTTTATCATGTACTTAGATTACTATTTGTGGCAAGTTTCAAAAATATTAGCCGAAGGAATTAGATTTTTCATACAAACTTTGCCCCTCTTTTTAACCCCCTTAGGGGTAGAATTTCGGAAAATCCTTTCTTATCGGATGCCTACATCATACAAAGAATACACCTTTCAAGTTTCAGGTCTTTACGTTCAGCGGTTTGGGCTGTGCGTTGATCCGTCAGTCAGTCATTCAGAACAAAGCATTTTATATATATAGATATAGAATAGATGAAGCTTGCTTTGCACTCTCTGGTGATTATCTACTCCAAACCCCAGCCCCACATCTCGTCCCTTTGATTTAGTTAAAGTGCGCTGGATATCCAAGCATCATAATCTTTGACTGCGCGGCAACCGACCCATAAAATTGATTGACGCAAGCGCAGTCGCATTTATTTACAGCTCAAATGTTTTCATACTATGTTGCGCTTTTGAAGATGAGAAAGGTTAAGGTGACTAAGCGATACTTTAGGAAACGTGAAGCTTCAAGAGAATGTATGAACTCTATTTGGAAATGTATAGATTGGACTAAAGATAAATATATTTCGACCAAAGGAACAAGGGGTCACAAAAAACAGCCTGGGTTACAAGACTAACATTTTACAAAAACCGGCCAATTGCGAGTCGAACTTGCGCACGAAGGGTTCCGCACCATTATCGCAAAAAAACGGCAAAAAATCACGTTTGTTGTATGGGAGCCCCCACTTAAATATTTATTTTATTTTGTTTTTAGTATTTGTTGTTATAGCGGCAACAGAAATGGATCATCTGTGAAAATTTCAACTGCCTAGCTATCACGGTTCATGAGATACAGCCTGGTGACAGACGGACGGACAGACAGACAGACAGACGGATCGCGGAGTCTTAGTAAATAATCTAGAGTCTTAGTAATAGGGTCCCGTTTCACCCTTTGGGTACGGAAGCCAAAAAATAAATTTCGTTTCGGAAGCCGGTTTCTTTGGTACTTCTTTTTTTATCGTTTTTCGACACCGACTTCCGAAACGAAAGTTATTTTGCACTTTATAGTGTTTTGCTTTTGGAGTCAGTTTATTTTTTTGGCAAAATGTTTTTTTTTTCTCTCTTTTTAGTTTTAGTACACTATAACTAAAAAGTGAGCAAGTTTTATAGTAAGGTACCTAACGAATTGACAAAATACCCATAATACCCATCATCACTGACCACGGTGAGATTGTGGTCAAACACAGGCCTATACACAGTAAAAAAAAAAAATAAAAAAAATAACTCAATTTACACATTCGTGATGTTTGTCGCTAAGTAGTTCGGTTATAAGTTCCATATCTTGAAAACTGCTAAACCGATTTGGATGCAACTTGCACTATTCCCTAACTTGAAAGATAAAACAATAAGAATAGATAATAAACAAGAATGGTCACGATCCGACAAGTAGTTTCAGAGAAATGAGTGGACACATACATACATTTATGAAATTTGGCACACATGTTTAGAAACTCAATTAGAGTAACTTAAGTAAATATCGGGTAATTCCAACAATATTACATACATACGTGTCGAATAGGGTAGTTTACTGAAAATTTGTATTTTGTCCGTCAGGTAGACTAATAAAAAATATTGGACACTTATTTTTTTTATGACACTTATCTTTAGACTGAATAAAATAATTGTTTAAGTGGGGCTCCCATACAACAAACGTGATTTTTTTGCCGTTTTTGCGATAATGGTACGGAAACTTTCGTGCGCGAGTCCGACTCGCACTTGGCCGGTTTTTTTATTGATTTGATTAAGCAAAAAATACGTGTCCAATATTATTTGAAAATCTCACTGACGGACTAAATAGAATTATCATTTTTCTACCCAGGAAACATCCCTATGGCTTACCTTCTTTTTTTAAAAGTCGGTAGGTAATAAAATACCAAACAAATAGGTAGCGTATAGCAAATATATATATATATATTATACGGCAAGGGGAATACGATACGTATGCGGTACGATACGAGACAACCGCAAGATACTGACTAACAACACAGATGGTTCGATCGATTGATTTATTTATGCGAACGGAGATCTGAGAGGATTGAAAAAAGGGAGGACTCACAATCTTGTGGGGTAGCGAATATATGCCTGATAGTATAGACATTACTTAGAGAAACGCTATAAGCATAACGTTGGAAAAAAAATATCTAAATAAAAAAAAATAAAAAAAATAACCCAGCTGCTTAAAAAGCGAACTAAAAAGACGTAAACAAGAAGAAAATCATGCTGTGTAGTCGGAGGATACATCTGGTTTTAGTCAGCCAGCTCGCAAATACGTATTTTGTTTTTTTTATTATTTATAACTTATTAGTTATTTTTTTTTAATATTTAGGTACATTTAAACTTATAAGTATTATATATTTTTTAAATTGCCTCTCAAAACCCTTCATTTTGATACCCCACACGATGGGTTTGGATTAAAAATAAAATTTGTCTCACACAATATGGCGCCAAAAATCCGCCATTTTTCTATTTTCCAATTTTAATGTAGCCAGTGACACTTGCAGGGTTAAGACAAATCGATTGACGTATGAATCATCAAAATCGGCCAACGCGTTTGGTCTCTAGAACGCCACAAAGGAACAAACATACATACATAGACTGATAAACACATTACCCTCCTTCGGCAGTCGGGTAAAAAGAAATGGTCAGTGACGCCTTCAGGAAGATCTCTGGCCTAGATTGTTAGGCTAGAGACCTTCCTGAAGGCGCGACGCAATATAAATCCGTCGAATTGCATGGCATTGCGTCTGTAAACGTACTTACAATTTCGCTTAGCAAACATCACTAATCGATGTGATATACATCGAAGCACAGTAAAAATGTACAATATACATATATTTATTCCGTGATCGAAGCGCGTCAACTCATCGCCACCATCGCTAACAATCAGTGTGCTTAACCCGAGGTTTTTAACGTACTCACTCGTGATAACGTAAACGATCTCTTATGCCAAAATTTATACAAAAAAACCGGCCAAGTGCGAGTCGGACTCGCGCACGCAGGGTGCCGTACCATTATCGCAAAAAACGGCAAAAAAAAACACGTTTGTTTTAAGGGAGACCCACTTAAATATTTATTATATTCTGTTTTTGGTATTTGTTGTTATAGCGGCAACAGAAATACATCATCTGTGAAAATTTCAACTGTCTAGCTATCACGGTTCATGAGATACAGCCTGGTGACAAACAGACAGACGGGTAGTAATAGGGTCCCTTTTTTACCCTTTGGGTACGGAACCCTAAAAAGAGGTTTCTCCTTACCGTCCTCAGACGGCGCTTATCCAGTTTCAATACAAATTGATGTTTACGTTAACGCGATTGAGTGTGAGTAAAAACTCGCACTAAGGCCTCTGGTCTCTAAGATTAAATCTTGATTAAATTGCCTAAGAAATTTCGTGCACGTAATCAAGATCTCTAATGATGTGACAGTTAATTTGTAGCCAACACTACAAAGAGATTACCTTAGGACACGCGTAGTTAGGAATTATAAGAACTAAGAAAGTGGAGAAAATGCCTATCAAATATGTAGCTTTAATCACTAGGCCTTATTTGGTATTCTCTTAGAACAGACGGGATGCATTTGGACTGCAATCCGTTTGCATTTGAGTGGACTACACAGTCGGTCAACAGTTTCGATGCAATTGTTCAGATGTGTTATGTATGTCAACTGCACAGAAACTGCATCCAAACTGCAATTCTGCAGTTGGCATGCAGCCCGACTATATAGAGCCTTAGTAGAAAGACTGGAAAATGCCTCTCAAATATGTAGCTTTAATCAATAGGCCTTATTTGGTATTCTCTTAGAACAGACGGGTTGCATTTAGACAGCAATCCGTTTGCATTTTAGTGGACTGCACAGTCGGTCAACAGTTTCGATGCAGTTGTTCAGGTGTGTTATGTATGTCAACTGCACAGAAACTGCATCCAAACTGCAATTCTGCAGTTGGCATGCAGCCCGTCTGTATAGAGCCTTAGTAGAAAGATTGGAAAATGCCTATCAAATATGTAGCTTTAATCAATAGGCCTTATTTGGTATTCTCTTAGGCTCTAAACACACAGGCTGCATTTGGATTGCAATTAGTTTGCATTTGAGTGGACTGCACAGTCACAGTTTCAATGCAGTTGTTCAGATGTATTATGTATGTCAACTGCACAGAAACTGCATCAAAACTGCAATTTTGCAGTTGGCATGCAGTTTAAATGCAGCACGTATGTATAGAGCCTTAATAGAAATACTGTCTCGTTGGTCATGAGTTCACAAGCGCCATTGCTGAATCAAAGTCTCCGGCTTCGATCCAGAAGTCAGGCAACGGGTCATTGAGAATATCTCAGTAGTACCAGCCTAGATTTATAATTTTTGCCGGTTTGAAGGCAATAGCCTAATACGGCCAAATAGGCTTACATTGGACTTTAAAATAACTGGAGAAAAATACAGTAAAGGTAAATAAAAAGTAAAATACTTTGAAGAATACAGGCATGATATTATCTAAACGAATATTATGAAGGTTTAAAAGTATTTGTTTAAAAGTACATATTTGTTTTATTATAAACTAACTGACCCCCGGGGCTTCGCTCCCGTCAATTGGCTCTCTACCTACTTACCCTACCTAATCATGTAGTACATATTTTTTATGTATCATCAATAGTTTTCTCAGCGCACGCCAAAGAATGAATTTTATATGCAACATTTTGTTACTTTGGTTTACTTTATTGCAATTTTCAAAAGGATCTAAATTTTTTTTGAAAATATATTATAGCCACACTCAGGAATAATGTCGGGTTCAGTAGATCCAGAGATTACACCCTACAACGTCACAAACTCACAAACTTTACCTCTTTATAATATTAGTATAGATAGATATACCTAGATGTCGTGGTGGCCCAGTGGCTAAAGACCTCGCCTCTCGTGCTTGAGGTCATGAATCATGATGCGTTCGAATCCGGGCACGTACCAATGTGACTTTTTCATATTCTTAAATGTACTCTCCAAGTTTATATTGGACATCCCTGACAGCGTTGAAGGAAAAAATTGTGAGGAAACCTGAACTTAGAGTTAATATAAGCAACTTGCATTGAGCAAGCATGGTGATCAATGCTCGTGCCTTCTCTGTATGAGAAGAGGCCTGTGCCCTGCAGAGGGACAGTTACAGGCTGTTATTATTATTGTTTACTAGCTTCTGCCCGCGTCTACGCCCGCGTTAATAGTGTTTTATCATTCAAGGGAATACAAACTATCATATTAGACCCTGGGCCGAAGCCTTCAAAAATGGTAATAAGTGAAAAAAATAATAATAGGATGAAACCCATTAGAAAAGGAGGGGAATATGATAAAAATTAAAGGAAAAATAAATTACGGGCGATCCGAGTTCGGGAAGTGGGAGGGGGTGAGTTTATCTCGATTCTCGGCAAAACTACAAGTCCTATGGAAAAAAGTTTAATGGCAAAGTTGTAGGTAATAAAAAGATCTACAACTTTTGTATTTACAATTTCATATAACCTCAAAATTATAATAGGAAAAATAAATTCCTTTTCAATGGGTTTCATCAAACTGTTATTTTTTTTGGTTTCAAAAATTATTGAGCCTGGTATATATGTCCTTCCCAGGGTCTCAAACTATCTCCATGCCAATTTTTATCTAAATCGGTTCTATAGATCCAGAGATACCCCCTCTAACCTCACAAACTTTACCTCTTTATAATATTAGTATAGATAAAATATATTCACTGAAAGAAAGCAACATTATCACCAAATGCCATAGGCTAAATATATTCCAAAACAATGCACAATTACTGTAAGATAGACCACGGAAGCGATGCTACGGAGAAAAGATTCAAAATAATGAATATAAAGACGCGATAGTGGAAATTTCAAATGTCGTTAAGGACTTACATTGCACAGTTGGATTTCCAACTATCGGCACTGAGTCGAGAGTTGAAAAGCCGATGTGCATTGTATATCCATTACGACATTTGAAACTACCATTGATAAGTACGTAAGCACAGACAAGTCGGTGCATTTTAGGGCGTTCGAATTTCAAAATCATTAGAGGAACAAAACAGCACCCAAGTAACACAAACGTGCTGAATAAAGATTGAGTAAGAGCAATCATCAAGAGCATAAGCTGAATAGTAAGCTGAATAACGTCTGAGTACCTGTCTATTCAGCTGTTATTCAAGCAAAAAGGGCCCCAATTTTGAATGCTTAACGCTGAATAACATCTGAGCAAGACCTGAGTAGGAGCTTAATAACGTTTCAATTAGCTTAATAACCTTTGAATAACAGCTCACATTGCTTTTATTAAGCTCTTACAACTGAGTTACTCAGCTTAATCGAATTGATTATTGTATTCAGAATTTATTAAGCATTTAAATTATTGTTCACACTTTTACAAACAATATTCATACAAATTGTGAAAATAATTCAATTGGATTAAATATTTTAATGTCGATGTCGAATTTAAATGTGATTTAACATGGTGAACTTATAAAATCGGTAAGTAAATTTTAATTTACAAATTAGAGGTCTGCTATATGTTAATTGTTAGTGCGCAAGTAATTTTGTCGTGAATAGTATGTTTTTTTTTCATTATTTATTACGCGCCGCGTTAGTAATCAAGATAATAGATAGTAAATAGTATTTTCATACATACATAATAGGTCTGACAAAAGTACTTTGTGACGAAATAGCTAATACTAGCAATTTTAATCCAACTATATTACTTGAATCGAGTTGAAAATGTTGTAGTTGTAAGATTAAGCATTTTGGTATCTCGTAAATTCCGTGAAAGTTTATATTACAAAGATTTTTAATGGCGATCGATTGTTTTGGTGTATAATGCTGAATAAAAGTGCACACATGCCTTGTTACTAAGCTATAACTTGAAAAAAGTAGTCTCAGTACACTAACTTCTGAATATCAATTATATAGTTGATCACATTTCTAAATTATTCAGATTTTTAGGGTTCTCTAATCGATTTAACAAAAACCTTTTCTATTGTGGAATTTCTCGCCCGGCTTTCACTGAATTCATTACATTTAAAATTATAGCGTCTTTGCTTGCATTTTTTTTCGAGAAAATCTCATTTATGATTAAAAATGTGGTGCACACCACACACACGAAATCTGCTATAGATTTCGCGTGTGTGGTGTGGACTGGGCCCTTGTTTAATCCGTGTTTTGTTATTTGTTTTATGTACAAACGCCAGTACATCAAGCCACCCGAAACTGTCAAATTGAAAACTGAACTGAACCTCAAGGCAAATTGAAAACGTAGCCGTGCAGCTGTCACTTGGCACTGATGGACACCAGACGTACAGACTCTAGAAGGAATCAAGAATATATACGCGAAACCACAACATATTATGGAGAGTCAAGACAAAATCATGAAAAAACTTGAAGAAATTTATGTGCATGTTGGAGAATTAAGAGTCGCAAATAAAATATCTTATCACAACGTAAATTTTATTTTCTTGTACTGTAATACCTTCTGCTAATAAAATAATCATTTCTTTTTCTATTAAAATTGGCCGAAATTCTTTCTAAAGGACTATTTAAAATTGGATGACCTTCCATGTTTATATTCAGTGATATGTTTTCTGGCAAAATGTTTGTGTTAATCAATATTTTTTAAGTGTCTCAATGACGCCATTGTGCCAGTATTCATCTTGCTCAATAGACTTTATGTGGACTTGTCTCGGTGTATTTAAAATTGTCCTTGGATCATTAGGTAAAATGTCTGGGAATCTTTGATTTAATATTTCTGCCAAATCCTTTAGTGCTACTTGTGTGATCTTTTTTCGAAAGCCCATTTTCAAATTTTTCTCGAAATATCAAATTTTTCATGTCTACATTGTTCTTCTTCGATATTTGTACACTGCCATCAGATGCATTCTCATCTTGTGTGAATCGCAATGCTGTTTGACTTTTTTGGGGACGGAACCCTCTTCATTGCACGGCAACCACGCATGCTGGCTGGGACCGGGTTCAGTTTTGTTCAAACTATTTTCATAAATCTTTTGATGACCAGAAACACTTGGACATTTACTATTGCTGATATTTAAATATTCTTTTAACAATTTTCTTTTGATGTAACCAGTTCTCTTACGTTTTTTCCACGATTTTCGATTCATATTAAATAACGCAAAAAATAAATACGGTCAATAATATTTTAATTAAGCTGGTATTAAGCTATGGGCGCTATAACAACATACATATGGTCTTTAATTTGAATAAGTTAGTTTCAAACTCTCTATTAAACAGGAAAAAGCTTAATAAAAACATAAATAATATTATTTATTCAGCAGCTGAATAATTAGTAAAACATAGAATCTTATCCAGTTTGAAGATAAAATAAAAGCAATTATTCAGTATCAAGCTGTTTAATAGAATTATGTAACAATATTATTCAGAAGGTGATACTTTATTCAGCATTGAGCTGTTTCAAACGCTAATAGCTTAGTAATGCTTTTATAATAGCAATACAGATTATGGATATTCAGACAAATGCTATCGACGGGGCTGTTTTTCAGCTTTAAGCAACCTGAAACGCGTAATGCTAAATAACGTCTGTATAATAATCCTACGGTGACTGGTTATTAAGCGTTAAGAAGGTAAGGACAGAAATACAGAATTTATTAAGCGTTAAGAATTTTAAGGGTCCGAACTCAACCTAATTCAGCATTTGGCTATTTCCAAAGCTCTTATACAAACCATATTCATCTTTGAACTGTATAATATGCAAAATGTGTACTTTTATCTTGCTTATGTGTTACTTGGGCATTATCTTATCGCAGTATGCAATGTGTCTTTAACAAATAGTTGGTTGTAAACAGGAGTAATTAGGTTTCATTCTAATTAGGAGTATGACAGGTGGTGTGGTTAACTTTAGTACGTTAAAAGGTCTATCCACACATATCAGGGCCGTGCCCAGGACGTGGATGGACCGTGCTCCGTCAGGAGCTCAAAAAAATATCGGTGTGTACATTTTATATGAACTAGTTCCTGGGCCCAGCCCTGTCACGTCCAGAGCACGGCCCTGATATGTGTAGATAGACCTTTATGGGATAAACAAATTACCCTACTGCCGGGACGGTCCGGTAAAAAGACGTTTACCTTGCTGGAGAACATGGTTCAAATTCGTACAAATAGGGCGAAAAATTATCGTTATAAATAAGTAGGTATCTTGAGTACGAAGTTTCAATAGAACAAGAAACCAGCATAAATATAGGTACTGGTCCAGAGACGTGCGGTCTAATGTACTTCTGACTAAGGTAGGAATACTGTTTGCATTGGTAAAGAGATAGGTACTGCAATCCGTCAATCAAGTGTAATCATAAAAGTTTCTCATCGCCCAGAATGAAGTATAAGTTCTCGCCAAACTGCTTGGCCGCCCTAAAGTTGGCTTGCCAATGCGCAAGGCACGAATCGGCGCTGTTTTTAACCGACTTCCCAAAAAGGTTCTATGTGCGACATTCTTTTTTTTGTGTATGTTCACCGGTATCTCCGTCAATGGTAGACCGAATTTGATTTTTTTTTTAATGATTAGGTATATTCAAAAAATTGGTCCCATTTTAATTTGGTGAAGATCTGATGCAGAACTTCGAAGATATACAACAGAACTCTTCAATAAATAACGGCAAATCTCTCGGGATTGCTGCTATCGCATGTCTGTTTATTGTGTATACCATTTCATAACATATCATCACGCCAGTACGCTCTTAAGGGGTACGCAGATGTGTATAGTTACCTTGGTACACTCTCATTTCACCGGCTTTGTTCCAGTTTCATGGTATTCGGGTAATCTATTCTGGCATTATAATTACCTTACTAAAGGCAAGTTGCCTATTAGGTACAACTAAAAAGAGAAAAATAAAAAAACTTTTTACAAAAAAGAAAATACCGACTTTCAACTAAAAACACTACAAAGTGAAAAGTAACTTTCTGTTTCGAAGTCTGTGTCCATAACGAAAAAAATTGGTACGTACTTACCAAAGACATCGACTTCGAAAAAGAAAGTTTTTAGTTGGAAGTCGGTAGTATTTTTTTTGTAAAAAAGTTTTTTTATTGTATTAGATTAACACTACAAATTATTTCATCGCTACTGCTCTAAAAACGGTGAAGGAAAACATTGTGAGGAAACCGGCATGTCCTAGAACCAAAAATTCGAAGACATGTGACATCCACCAACCCGCACAGGGCCCGCGTGGTGGATTACGGCCTATTCCCTCTCACAGAGATGAGGCCTGTGTCCCAGCAGTGGGAACATTAATAGGCTGATGATGTGATGTGATGAGATTTACTACTGCGCAGCCATTGTAGCCAACTTCAGGGCTGCTAAGAAGTTTGGCGAGAACTATACCAAGAGGCCATGGCAATCTGTTGGATGCGAGAAGCGCAGGACCGGTCTAAGAGGCTACACTTGGGGGAGGCCTATGTCCAGCAGTGAAGTCTTTGGGCTGAAATGATGATAAACAAAAACACTTCCCTCCGCGCACTCGCATTGGTTCTAGGCAACCGGGCTTATCTCAGTTGTAAACGACCCTTTGTGCCTAGTGGCCTTGTTTGTTCTGTCTCCTGCTTGATATGGAGGGAAGTGGAAATTTATGTTTTTTCCTACTCCTCCGTTATTATTTTCTGATTAATTTCGTTGCGGGATCCAAGACAGTTAAATTCATTCTCCGGGACTTTGTCGAGCTTCATTGCCTCGGCGCTTTTCTGGTGGTCGCCACTGTTGATTCTGGCTTTCAGGAGTAGCAGTGGTTTGGGAATAGTGCGGTGGGATTGTCCCAAACCAAAACAATTGTGACTCACATCGAAACGTGTCAAAATGAATAAATAATCTACATCGAGTACAATATGTTATCAATACTCATTCAATAAACTACTGTTGCTTATCCAGTATCCAGCGACATTTATTACTTCAAATTACCATTAATTACTTGTAGGCGAATAGGTTAACTGCCCGTCTCGAGTCATATTTATTACTGGTATTGTTGATACAAAGATTAATTGTTATGTGTTTTATCGTCCGGCTTTGTCCTTATATTCCTCCTTTCTCTTGTTCTCCTGGTACCAAGCGAGAGTTTTGGACATTCATCATCATTCTATTAATGTTCCCACTGCTGGGACACAGGCCTCCTCTCTGTGAGAGTGAATGAGCCGTAATCTACCACGCGGGTCCAGTGCGGGTTTTTAGATGTACCACAAGAACGACATTGGCCTTCGAATGTTTCATGGTTCTAGGATATGCCGGTTTCCTCACGATGTTTTCCTTCACCGTTTTGAGAGCAGTGGTGATGAAATAATTTACACAAAGTACAGCACCTGCCTGGGCTCAAACCCACGACCTACAACTTAAGTCGCGGCCGATACCACTGGGCCACCACTGCTGTTATTTTTTGATATTATTTCATCTTATTATAATAATTATTAGTAGGCGAAAGTTTGTGACTGTATGTGTTTATAAGTTTGTTACTCTTTCACGCAAAAACTACTTAACGAATCTGGATGAAATTTGACACAAAGATAGATTTATACCCTACAAATATTATAAAGGCGAACGTTTTTGACTGTTGTGTGTTTATATGTTTGTTACTCTTGCACGCAAAAACTACAGAACGGATCTGGATAAAATTTGGCACAGAGATAGATTATAGTCTGGAATAGCACAAAGGATACTTTTTATCCCGGGAATATGTTCCCTTGGGATCATATTCGGCCTTCACGCGGGCGAAGCCGCTGGCAAAAGCTAGTTCTTCATAATCCACGGCTCGAATTCGCCCGTTGCTTAACCTTGCTTATCTTATGCACATTCCTCCTGTGCCACCCACATCTAGGTTCTAACCACGGTGGTAGCTATGTCATCAGCTCATGTTGCCGTATCAGAAAACCAGCGCGGCGTTATTTATTATTTTTTAAATATCGCTGCACATGCAGAGATAGGAGCCTTTTTGGTCTCGCACGGCGTTCTTTTTTAGAGTTCCGTACCCGTACCAAAGAGTCCAAACGAAGCCCTATTGCTGTCACTCACGGTCGTGTCTGAGTGTCCGTCGTCTGTCACACAGGTTTTACAGCCAAACGGTTGGAGCTACAGTCTTCAAATGTTCACAGTATAAGCATCTTGTTGACAAAGTCTGGGAGTCTTTAAGTCATGAGTGAATAGGTTTCTTCTAGGCAAGCGTGCATCATCGTCGACCACATCATCGCTTACCATCGGGTGAGATTGTGGTCAAGCGCAAGCCCAGCAAAAGTAAAAAAAAAATGCCAAAAACTCTTTTTAAATCTTTTTAAGGGAGGCTCCCATGCAGCTAAAGGATGCGTGAAAAAAATAGTTTTGTGGTATCGTTGTTTAGAGCTCATTGAGAAGATAAATACTGTATTTTTTATTTAAAAAAGTAATTGGAAAGCAAATGAATGAGTTGCTACCAAAGTAAGCTTTTAAAATAAAAATAAAGTTCCCAACAATTTAAAGGGTTTCGTACCTTAAGGGTAAAAACGGGACCCTATTACTAAGACTCCACTGTCCATCTATCTGTCTGTCACCAGGCTGTATCTCATGAACCGTGATAGCTAGACAGTTGAAATTTTCACAGATGTGAAATACATGCCGCTACTCGTATAACAACAAATACTAAACCAGAATAAAATAAATATTTAAGTGGGGTTTTTGCGATAATGGTACGGAACCCTTCGTGCGCGAGTCCAATTTACCAATGGATTTCAAATTTGGTGATAATGTTTATTATTACGTATATTTTACTAACAAATACTAATATATTGATAAAATAGATTTTTCTTTGAAATTCTTTTATTTTTCCTATTACAACCACTTGATTTTGCGGTTTGGTAGTTTGGTACTGAACCCTAAATGTGCGAAGTACGACGCGCATTTGGCCGGTTTTTTAATTATAGTTTTTTTTTTGTTTCTATCTCACGTGTGCGGGAAACAAATCAATATTTTTTCATTATTATTTTTTTCCACCGTATTTTAAATGCTACTCACAGTCCTAGGGCCCACTCTTGGAGATATAGTTACAAGAGAGTTTCGTTTTGTATATCCACGTATCAATGCAATCAATCTGCCTAGTAGTGCCTAGCCTTTTTCCAACTATATTAGGGTCGACTTCCAGTCTTACCGGCTTTAGATGAGTACCAGTGTTTTACATGGAGCGACTGCCTATCTGACCTCCACAACCCTGGTGTCAGATCTAAGGCTTCTGACTACCCGTAACGACTGTCAAAGATCTTCAAATAACAGCCAGGACCAACGGCTTAACGTGCTTTCCGAGGCACGGAGGAAACTCGGTATGTTGAAATGATCACCCATCCATGGACTTACTGGAAACTCGTCAAACGTTGCTTAACCTTGATGATCGACCAGTGCGGCTGTTAATATTAAGCACAACGTATCAATGCACCTATATTGTGAGGCATAATTTATATTTCTTTGATTTCCTTGTGATAAATAGCTCTTCTTGTATTCTGACTGTGATAAACAGCACTTCTTGCACATTTTAGCGACAAACCGCACTTTTTGTATATTTTGTATTATTTAAACCTACATATATTTTTTTCATAAATAAATAAAGATGCCCATAAATATTTGAGTTTGCACAGAATGAGCACCAGCTTCGTTGGCGGGATTATGTAAGGCAGGAGGGGTTTTAGTCAGTTGGAGCCTGACACTATCCAGACTGGCTAACTTTTTGAAGCAGGTTGGGTGTAAGTCCGACCGTAAGGCTTATTACGTATCTTTTGCAAGAGCAAAACGATAGCGATTTTTGCGCAATAATGGCTCTTCCATATAAAAGTTTTAGAGTTGTTGGCGGATTTTTTTTTTAAATAAGTGCATTTTACAAACCGCAAACGATTGTATAGGACCTACCATACCTACACTGCCGGTAATGCCGACTTTTATGACATAAAGCGTATAATCGCTATCGTTTTGCTCTTGCAAAAGATACGTAATAAGCCTACCGATTTCCCCTCCTACCACTTAAAAAAAACGTACCAATGCAGCAGCAATATTTACATACAACCACACTGCCTGGTTAAATTCTCACCCTAACGTATGAATTGATGCATCTTCATAATTAATGCTGCGTGTCTATGACTAATTAATTCTAACATAACACTACGCCTATATTTCCCGGAGGGGTAGTCAAAGACGCAGTCAAGTCCACCCCCAATTCGCTAGGTACGTCCCACTAATGTAATATGGTAATTAATTATGGAAAGTTTAATAAGCCACTACTTTACCCCCATCAAATACTAGGTCACCGCAAACACGTAATTTTACATATAAACTACATTACCAAGTAAAAACAAGTTAATAAAAAAAAACAAAAATCCCGACTGCTTAAGAAGCGAACTAAAAAGACGTAAAAAAGAAAAAATCATGCTGTGCAGTCGGAGGAAACATATTCGCGAGCTGGCTGACCAAAACCCGATGTATCCTTCGACTGCACAGCATGATTTTCTTCTTATTTACGGCTTTTTTCAGCAGTTGGGTTCAAAGGGTAAAAACGGGACCCTATTACTAAGACTTCGTGGTCCGTGTGTCTGTCTGTCACCAAGCTGTATCTCATGAACCGTGATAGCTAGACAGTTGAAATTTTCACAGATGATGTATTTCTGTTGCCGCTATAATAACAAATACTAAAAACAGAATAAAATAAATATCTAAGTGGGGCATACAACAAACGTGATTTTTTTGCGATAATGGTACGGAACCCTTCGTGCGCGAGTCCGACTCGCAGTTGACCGGCTTTTTCTTTTTTCCAATTTTAATGTAGACAGTGACACTCGCAAGGTTAAATTGGCCTGCGGTTAAATTGAACAACACGTTTGGTCTTTAGAACGCCGCATAGGAATAAACAAAATACATACATACATACACTGATAAACTCATTTTCTCAAACATGCTTGGAAATTTGAGCATTATTTTGACAACCTTCTTCGAGATAAATCGAAATAGCTGTACTGGCCAAATACAAGCGAGCAGCGGCCGGCAAAAGTTGTATGAAAATCCATATCTGTCGTGTCGAGCGGCCAAATAAATTACATAGTAAACTCATATCTGTCGTGTTATTTAAAAACGGAACGATCTTTTACTCCTAAGCATGGCAACCAAGTAGGTAACTTATCAAAGGTTTTATTTAAATTTCGAACTGGCTTGCAAATAGAACGCTGTTTATTGAAAAAAAAAACAAAAGAACACTTTAACGCGGGAACAATTATTGTTGTTCGTCATTTATTTTGACATACAAGCCTTGGCCATAACTAGGCATTGATGGACTTACGTATGTGTCTTACGTATTTATACGTTCGTCCATCAATGCCTCTTTTGCTGGCCGCTGCAGTAATGTACTATAACCTACTTCGGCAGTCGGGTAAAAACAATAACACTCGAGACTCAAGTAGGTAAATATCCGTAAGGTACTAATACTAATATTATAATTGCAAAAGTAAAGTTCTCTCCAAAATTCTTGGCCGCCCTGAAGTAAGCTACGATGGCTGCGCAGTAATAAATCTCATTCAAAACCAGCACCGTTTCGTGCCATGCGCATCGGAAAGCCAACTTCAGGGAGGCCCAGAAGTTTGGCGAGCACTATATGTCTTCTTTTTTGCCCCTAAACCTTAAACGGGTTAACGGATTCGTATGAAACTTACGGGTGGACCATGGATAACCCGGATAAGGGCAATGATACCTATTATCCCAGTTGGGATAACCATACCGTTTTCACGCGGGCGTACCTCGGACAGAAGTCAGTTAATTACGAAAATTTTAATAACCTTAACTAGAACTATACCCCATTTGAAATAACTTTAAAAGAAATTACAACCACTTTTTACAGTCCGTTCAACCGATTTTGAGTTATATCCCGTAAACATAAGGATGACATAAAAACATGAACCTTTTACCAAGACCTAACTGTTTAATACATCTGGCATTTGTCATATCACCAACACAATAGAAGTCAAAATCGGTTGAACGAGCTGTAAAATGTGATTATTTAATGCCGAATGTTATCTCAAATGGAGTATAGGTAACCGTATTTTTACTACAAACCAAAACATGCTAGATAAGTTGAACAAAGTATAAAATGTTCACCTAACGTTACTAGACTGATTGCAAGGTATATATTCCCCTGGCGTTACTAAAAATAACAACAATAGTAACACGTACGGTACCGTTACGAACAGCGATGGTATCTAAATAACTGTCAACGCATTCTGTGCGTTTAGTTGTTGTGTCGGGTAAGAAGAGCATACAAATTGAGCCGGCTTCGACAGTGAAGGCATATTGTCAAGTAACAACTACAAATATGTGTTGCAGAAACTGTATCCTCCCGTTACCAATTGACAGCACAACAGAGGAAAAAAACCGGTCAAGTGCGAGTCGGACTCGCGCACGAAAAGTTCCGTAACATTATCGCAAAAAAACGGCAAAAAAAACACGTGTGTTGTATTGTATGGCACTTAAATATTTATTTTATTCTGTTTTTAGTATTGTTGTTATAGCGGCAACAGAAATACATCATCTGTGAAAATTTCAACTGTCTAGCTATCACGGTTCATGAGATACAGCCTGGTGACTGACAGACAGACAGACGGACCGCGGAGTCATAGTAATAGGGTCCCGTTTTTACCTTTTGGGTACGGAACTCTAAAAAAAGATGCCGCCAATTGTAAATTTAAATTAAGCAAGCAGGAAAAACAAAAAAGTTAGGTATGCTAAAAACCAATTAAAAATAAACAATACTAGGTAATTTGCCTAATTTTGTGAGTGTGATTATTGACGTTCTTCGTGACATAGCATTGACAACTTATGCGTACCGAAAATTCGCAGTTGACTACAAATTTTACGGCTATTAGGGACGAAGAAGGGTTAAGTGGAATATCAAAAAATATGGATATAATTATGTTATAGATGTTTATGACAAGTAAACAGTATCAGTTGAAGCGACTGTGAAACATATTATCATGGATAGCCTATGCCTAACGGCTTAGAAAAACCGGCCAAGTGCGAGTCGGACTCGCACACGAAGGGTTCCGTACCATTATCGCAAAAATCTGCATAAAAATCACGTTTGTTGTATGGGAGCCCCCCTTAATTTATTTTATTTTAATTTATTAATTATTATTTTTTGAAGTAAATATACAACTAAACATTCTGTGAATATTTCAAGCGTCTACCTGTTGCCGTTATTAATATCGAGCAAAAAACGGTAAAAATATCACGTTTGTTGTATGGGAGCCCCCCTTTAATATTTATTTTATACTGTTTTTAGTATTTGTTGTTATAGCGGCAACAGAAATACATCATCTGTGAAAATTTCAACTGTCTAGCTATCACGATTCATGAGATACAACCTGGAGACAGACGGACAGACAGACAGACAGACAGACAGACGGATCGCGAAGTCTTAGTAATAGGGTCCCGTTTTTACCCTTTGGGTACGGAACCCTAGAAAGGAGCATATTATTGGTGTTCAGAACTCCAGCCAAAAGAACCAAGAGGTAAGAGAACTGTTAAAAGACAATTCGTATAATATGGTTAATATCACAGCAAGTTATTGTCATGAGGGTATGACCAAGTGTTCACATAATGACCAAATTAAAGAACGTATGGCTCTTGGGCCAATCTTGATGACTTGCTTATCTTTTCACCAGCAGGAATTAATGTCAACCAAAAGAGAACAATATAAAGAAAAGGTGAATTGAAATAGCAGTAGACGCCCTTATTAACAACAATTTGGATAACAAAACTCACGTGTTTTTGGCACATCCTTACAAATATTTAAACCTAATCACAACAGTATAAATTATTTATTTAATAAAATCACATCACAGCCAAACTTACGTGTTTTTGGCCCATCTTTACAAATATTTAAACCTAATCACAACAATATAAACTATTTATTTAATAAAATCACATCACAGCCGTAGGTACTCCGGATTTCAATCCGCTCTAATGACAAAACGCGAGCACACTAAGGGAAAATGTGTAGCTACCGTTGTTTTACAAAAATAGCTAATGAGGTGACCGTCCCCTAATAGTGCAATTTTATTAACGCTGTCTAACCGCAACGATATTATTTGTGGATATCAACATTTAATATTAAAACATCTGCAAAATCGTTTGAGGAAAAGAGCCGAAAACCAGGAAAATCACGTACAGGCTTCGTATAACATCAATTTCTTTAGATCTGACGGCTAAATTACAGCTTGATTAACCAGATGGTACGATAGCCAAAAACATTAGTACCAGAGACCTAGTTCAGTCTGGTGAGAAAAGAATGAATCTATTTCAGATGTTGATAAAATGAGTACTAGCAAGGTAGATCCTACTCTCGTAACTTCGTAAGTTATCAATAGGGCGTGAATACTTAAAACCAGATGATATTCCTTTTGGGACCTATCTACTACCGGACTAATGTAAAAAGCAAACGCCGATTTATCCTTAAACGTATGTATAAAGGTGATCCGGCTCGAAGGACCAAAAAGTGAATTGTGGATTTCCAGCCTTAGAGGCTAAGAAATAAACAAAAGGCCACACTTTTCATTAGGCTTTTTGTCGTAGTGAAATAACAGAAGTCACACATGAGTATCGCCATCAATAAAAGTATGAAATAGTTAAATCAACGAGTATCAAATAAGTTTTTATTATGTGCCAACACAGCACCATGGCACACATCACACATCTCATTTACAATTATTTTCACATCACGTTCGTCTGAGGGCTAAATATCATATATCTTGATGACACACAGGATATTGGCAATCATTCAAATTTCCAGCTATCGACTGTCGTATTCAATGACGCATCAACGAATTTCTTTATTGTTTTGTCATTTGGTTAGGTAGGTCCTACGCAAATTCAGTTGAAATTTGGCACCACTGCGAAACCTAGGGATCTAGACAGTAACAATCTACCAGCTACAAAGATTGTCAAAAATGCCAAAATGTAAGGGATTGACTACGTGTCATTTCGGTAGTGTATGTCAATGCCACTTTGTCAAAAGCCTGTGCGTTTGCATCAATGCTGTATTGTTTTAGTCGCGAATTCGCGATGCAGAATCCTATTTAGGTAGGAGATGGACCTGCGACAGCATAACGACTATATCGCATTTATTATACGACAGTTTCACGTCTGCATCGATGCAAAAAATCGCATTTGGTAACCGCCCTAAGTATTACTACCTATCTTTCTTTCAATTATTAGGTGAAATGCAAGTTGTAAAATTAAGTTGAACTAGAGACTAGGTACAAACTTTCGGAAATGTTTTAGTCGATATCTCAGCAACCATAATCAATGTACCGTTTTCAAAACAGGCCGTAGAATTTCAACAATGTCCCGTTCATGCTTTGCCTGTTCTAAAAAGAGCAATATTTACCTTGGACAATGCTAAACACCGGCGACTTTATTATCACAGTAAGTTGGAGTCTGACAAAACTCGAAAGACACTTTTCCTTTCGAGGTACGGAACCCTAAAAACTAGCTCCTGCCAGGGGCTTCGCCTGTTTGAAAAATGTTTTGTTATCCCAAGGGAACATATTACCAGGATAAAAAGTAGACTATAATATATCGCTGTGCCAAATTGCATCCAGATCCGTCCACCCGTTCTAGCGTGATTGAGTATCAAACATACATCCATCCATCCAAACTAACATATTTATGATGTTATTAGTAAGATTCTTCATTCATTCAAATATGTGGACGAAATTAAAAGAGTAACTATGAACTGTGTTACTGGTGATACATATACGCATGATACGAAAATTGTTGGATTTTATTTACAGTTTAGAATTTTGCAGGCAGTTGAAATTATTTTTGAAATCAATAAAAAGATAGGTACCTGCTTTTCTTGAAATCAATTTTTTTTTTCGTAACTATAGTGACGGAAAATTGATATGTCGTGGTGAGTGGTAGTCATTAGCCAAGTTCAAAAAAGAAAACAAGAAAAAAAAAGAAGAGACAGAAAATATATTTGACTCCTAGGAAGAAAAACATCGAGTGCATCACATCATCAATAATAATAAGTATTAAATGCCACTAATTCCATTAATATAACCTCATATATTCACTCATTATGCCAACGAATACACAAAAAATCTGTACAACTGGTCTTTTGAGACAAGTTTTTGCAAACTCGTAAAGTAACGTTATAATAGACCAGTTTTAGGTATAAACAATAAAAAAAAGGAATTACCATAGATAATACCACGACCCGGTTTAATAACGGGTCGAAATGACTCATAGGGCAAGATAGCAAGGTTATATGAAAATACTTTAGTTGTGTGTGCTAACAAGGAGTGTCTTGTCTTGATAATATCCTCGTTGTTTTGTTTTTCGACGATTCACTTTCAAGATCTTTTTCAATAAATTATTATAACCTAATCGAGATCTAAGAACATCTTATGAAGATGCATTCGTCCGAATCACATCAATGCTTAGGTTTTCGCTTGAGAATTAATTCTCAATCCAAATTAAAAGTGGTGTTAAATTTGACTAGGATCACAGTGATCCTGCGAAATATTTGCGTTGTACGTTCTTTATTAGTGATCGAAGGATTCATACAATCAATAACGATGCCGTTTACATTTCAAAAACAGTCGTTTTGCTGTAACAGTTGTCTAGTAGACGAATTTTGCAAACATAGGTACATAGCAATGGATTAGTAATTTCCAACATAATCCAATAATCCTACGGATTGTGATTAGAATTATTATGAAATTAATTAGAATACTGCTGCTGCGGTTGCTGAGGCTCTCAAGCGGCGCAAATACTGTAACCTAATTGGTAATTACAGTTTTGAGCCGTTTCAGGTCGAAACGCTTGGGTCATGGGGCTCGAGTGCACGTCTCCTTTTTAAGATCTCTCGCCGACTGATCGACACTGTGCGTGACCAGAGGGCTGGCTTGTTCGTTGCGCAAAGAATCAGCATTGCCAATCAACGTGGCAATGCTGCCAGTCTTCTGGGCACGTTCCCGGATGACAGCGATCTGGAGGAGTACTTTAACGCCTAAGTGTATCTTTCTTTTGTATATAGTGTAAGTAGTTAGGTTTAGTATAATTTTGTATAGTTTACTTTTGTTTAGTGTTTAATATGTACATGTTTACACCTTTGTTTTACAATAAAGGTCCTAATTTCCTATTAGAATACCGATCAGTTAGCCTGTTCATCGCATGACTGTTAATCACTTTGGCTATCCAGAGATTATCAAAAACACTACCAACAAATCCACTCACTACAAATTCCAAGCATTCCTACCACCTACAGAAGGGACATGACAAATCCATCGTGCGATGTATAACAAACATCATACGCATCATATTACGGTCAGTGGGCGTTGACCCCGTTGGTCCGGAGAGCCGGATTCCCAGGGATCCAGACTAGGAGACGCCACGTCACGGGAGGACGCTGATTGTGATGCGTACACTTGTCTATTTGAATCAATTGATCGTTGGAGCAAATTGGTGGAAGTACTTGAAGACATGTAGGAGTGGGTTATGAATGAAGTGTTTTGATGGAGTCTAAGCTGTCAAAGAGAGTTGGCTGTTGAATCATTACGCATTATTTTAGGTTAAGTAAGGACCAATTGCACGAAAATCTTAAATCGGAGTTAGTTGCTAACACAAAGGTTAAATTACAGTTTGTCACATAATATTGTCAATATTTGTCAATTTAACCCAGGGTTGATATGATTTAAATCACCTGATTTAAATCAGTGATTTAAATCGCGATTAAAAACATTTTTTTTTTTTTTTAAATCAGTGATTTAAATCAATACTCTTTTACTGCGACCAAATCAGCCAAAAATTATGACTTTGGTGCACAGCAAAACAAGAAATAGATTAGGCACCGAGAAAGCAGCCAAATTAGTCTTCCTTTTAAAAAAACTAATTTCGAAAAAAATATAAGGCTAATAAAAATATCTATCCGGTAAAATCCAAATGGCTGTATGTCCTTATTAATTTAAAGTCTATTTTATTTTCCTTGTTCATATTTAATAAATATGCCAAAATTTAGTGTAATTAAAAAAAATTTGGATTTGAGAAGAACTTTTTTATAATTTCATAATATTTTTTTAAAGTAATACTTATGTTTTTTTGTTAATTTTATTAATAATTAAAATAACCAAATATTATGTAGTGTTTTTTTAAAATAAATAACTGACTTCCAAATTAAAAAAGATCAGAAAGTAAAAAAATCAAAAAAATCCGATTTAAATCAAATAAATCCGATTTGTTTGATTTTTTTAAATAAATCGTGATTTTTATCAACCCTGATTTAACCTCATGTTAGCAAATATAAATCTATTACATTAGCCATTTTATTTTTCAAAAATGTAAGTCCAAAGTGCCAGAGTGCCAGGGAGCCAGACTAGGAGACGCCTCATCACTGGAGGAGGTTGATTATGATGCGTAGGTACTTTTATATTTGAATTGAATCAATTGGTGGCTACTTGAAGACATTTAGGATGGGTTAGAAAGTGTTTTGATGGGGGAACAAAATTGAAGAGTTGGGTCAGCTGATGATCGGGATTGTTTTTAATAGGAAGATTTATCTAAAGTTATATTATAAAAACCGGCCAAGTGCGAGTCTGACTCGCACACGAAGGGTTCCGTACCATTATCGCAAAACACTGCATAAAAATCACGTTTGTTGTATGGGAGGCCCCCTTAATTTATTTTATTTTAATTTATTAATTACTATTTTTTGAAGTAAATATACAACTAAACATTCTGTGAATATTTCAAGCGTCTACCTGTTGCCGTTATTAATATCGAGCAAAAAACGGCAAAAATATCACGTTTGTTGTATGGGAGCCCCCCTTTCATATTTACTTTATACTGTTTTTAGTATTTGTTGTTATAGCGGCAACAGAAATACATCATCTGTGAAAATTTCAACTGTCTAGCTATCACGGTTCATGAACCGTGAGATACAGCCTGGAGACAGACGGACAGACGGATCGCAAAGTCTTAGTAATAGGGTCCCGTTTTTACCCTTTGGGTACGGAACCCTAAAAAGGCAAAATGGATGGTTTGTCTTAGTTAGTAAAAGTGGAGTTCTTTTTACCCGACTGCCAGAGGAGGGTAATGTGTTTATCAGTCTATGTATGTATGTATGTTTGTTCCTATGTGGCTTTCTAGAGACCAAACGCGTTGGCCGGTTTTGATGATTCTTACGTCAATCGATTCGTCTTAATCCTGTGAGTGTCACTGGCTACATTAAAATTGGAAAAAACAAAAATGGCGGATTTTGTGCGCCATTTTGTGTGGAAAAATTTTTTTTTCTTCCAAACCCATCGTGTGGGGTATCAAAATAAACGAATTTAAGAGGCGATTTCAAAAATATATATCACTTATATGTTTAAATGTACCCAATTCTAAAAAAAAATAACTAAAAAGTTGTAAATAAAAAAAGTTAATTAAAAATATCAAAAAACCCGACTGCTTAAAAAGCAAACTAAAAAGACGTAAACAAGAAGAAAATCATGCTGTGCAGTCGGAGGATACATATTCGCGAGCTGGCGGACCAAAACCAGAGAGTTTAAAGTATGTAGTGATATGTAAAGATTTTTTTCTATAGGTACTAATATGCAAATGGTTGGTATGGTAAACGCGAAACTTCGTTTCAAAAGACCAATAAACGTAGCTGTACGAACCACAAAGCTATCAACGACGGTATTTAACCCAATGCCGATTGCAATCACTACCTAGAGTACTAGACAAACAGTAGCAATGCGGCCATTAAGATAGCAGCGTAATAGAAACCCAATAAAAGCTGTTTTGTTCCGGTCAATGAACAAAGACCCCGATTGCAAGGATCCGATGACAGCGCGTGCGCTACTAAGTACCAAAGAGGCCGATAATGCTTTGTCATTTTAATGAAAGCAATTGACTATGCTACAAATAGCTGTAATACAAAGCAGTGTAATTATTTTTAAATAGACGATAAAACAGCTGGCCTCTTGTATACTAAATTTGAACGATACTGTACAGTAACACAGAATAAATATACAAACAGTACGGAAACTACCTACTAACGCTCGAAACGGCACACTCACACAAACATGCGCATCGACGAGGCCCCTAAGCGGCTCGCACTACTGACAGCACTGCAGAAGTGCCTTAATGGTCTCGACGGTGCGTATGTTTGTGTGAGTGTGCCGTTTCGAGTGTTTGTAGGTAGTTTCCATACTGTTTGTATATTTTTACTGTGACAGTAAGATATAAATTATATCGCGTAGTTTTACAGAGGACAAATTTAGGTACCTACTATTATAAATTCACAAGATGCGGGCAGCATTGAATCGGTCAGTGGTGATTCTTTGGAAAGATGTATGTCCAGTGTTGGATGACTTTTGGGGATCCGGGAATTAATAGGAAAGTTTAATTATGCTTTTTAAGGTTTCTGGTAAAACTTGCATTATTTTACGGTCAGTAGACAACTAGGCAAAGACCCAGTTTGGTCATCATAAATATTCAAAAGATTGCAAGTGTACAAAAATCGATATGGGACAAAAGGCGTCCCAAATAATTATGGTCAATGGCCAATGACCCGAATCGTTTCTAACTCAATGAGGCATCGAAGGACCAAAAGGGTCTGATTCTGATTATTATGCGTCAACGCTTTAATAAAAGCAATTGACTACTAGACTGGAAAACTGGAAAAAATAGATATTGATAAAAATATAGCTATTAATGGGCAAAACAGATATTGATAAAAATGTTTTAATATAGCTATTCAAATATGACTATGTTTCCGAATTTCGTGTAAAGCTCAAGTGGTTGCCAATTCGCCTTCGCCGGAATGCTCATATTCTTTCTCTTTTGTACAATGTGCTTTTTACTCCTTCCACCCCTCTTTACCTCAAGGATCATTTTCAGTTTATCTGCGATTCCCACACGAAATCTTTTAGGTCATCAGAAAACTTGCGACTTAAAATGCCTATGCATTACACTACATTCTTGGATAAATCATTCACTGTCCAGGCTGCTCGTTTGTGGAATGCATTGCCTGACCCAATAAAACGTGCTCAGTCATTGCCTGTCTTTAAAAAAACTTATAAAGGAACATTACCTGTCTCTGTGATCCTGTCCTTGTTTAGGCTGTATTGTTGTCTTGTTTTTGTATATTTAGATTATTTTGTATGTATGTATACATAGACCTTATAGGTGATGTTCTTCAGAAAGGCCAGGTGCGCAGTACTCATAACCGGCGTGTGTGTATGACTAGATGTATGAATGTGAGTGAAGCAAAAGAAGTATTTAAGGATCGCAGCAGGTGGCGTTCTGTAGTTTCTGCCTACCCCCATGGGAAAAAGGCGTAAGTTTATGTATGTATGTATTTATGTATCTATTTTAGTAGTTTGTTTTTAGTACCTAATTGTACTTAGTAATACTGTTTGATTGTAATTTGCACCAAGTGCAACCCCATGTCGTATCCAGGCTTTCTCTTTCCATTCAGGGTTGCCTGGAAGAGATCGCAGAGCGCGATTAGGCCGCCATTAAAATGATTGCCTCGTTGGTCCAGTGGCTGCAATCGCTACTGCTGAATATAAGGTCATAGGTTCGATTAGTTAGATTAGTAGGTGTTATGGTGGTGTGTAGTGCTATTCTGGGTGCATTGTCCTCGCATATTTGAACTAATAACTATATATGTACCTATGTTCCCAAAAATTGTACAAAAACATTTTTTTTAAAAGAGTAAGTATGGAGTTTCTTGTGCATTCTTCTCCATAACAAGCTACTTTCCGAATGCACGGTAGAATCATTTTTATGTACGTTCAAAAGTGCCGCTTGGTGGCCTAGTTGAAATAAAATATCTTTGTCTTTGTCTTTGATTCCTAGGTTATATGAGGTCCTAGGGAAATGGCCTCCTTCTGTGAGCCCGTAATGGTATAGAAGGAGGCTGCCGAACGGGATCATGAGAGGGCCGTGAGGAGTGGGATCACTCGGAGAATGGTGGTGATCAGCGGGGTGGTTTCAGTGAGGTAAAAACCCACACTCCCAGGTCTTTATTAGGTAGGTACAACTAAAAAGTGAAAAATAATAAACCTTTTTTGCAAAAAAAATACTACCGACTTCCACATAAACAACTACAAAGTGAAAAATAACTTTAATTTTAGAAGTCGGTGTCCATAACGCAAAAAATATAACAAAAGTGGAAACGGAAAAAAAATGTGGTATGGCGTGCTAGTTAGATTCCCATTGCGCATGATGCGCAGCGCGCGCTGTCGCGTACCCATAGACAATGACACTTATTTTCACCATTAAGTCAATGAGCCCATACGCGACAGTAAATTAAAAAGTAAAAGTGTGCTATAAAATTTAAAACGTTATTTTATGATACAGTTGTTCGAAAATAAAAGGTAAATGTTGCACTGTAATGGTATTTTTTTATTGTATATATAAAGTACGCGTTTATACAATATTTTTTGAATTCACATTTGGAACATTACGTTGTGATAGTAGATAAAATCTATTACAATCGGTTTTAATATCGATTTAAGACAAGTCAAAAATCCAAATAAAGATTCACCGAGCAAAAACGATGATTTAAAATACCAGGTACAAGGTGACTCAAACTAAATAACTTACAGTTACGTGAATGGAAGACTAATACTACGTGAAAGAATTTAGGTTACAGGTAAAATTCTCGAAGACTGACTAACTTGCAATGTCGATTTAATACCTACTAAAGCAGTTATAGAAAAAAGATGAGAAGAAGAAAAATTTTGTACAAGACAAACACAAAAATGTGGGCACTGGAGACCGACGATAAAGAAAAGCGGGAATTAGAGGACACTCTTGTTAACGAATGAAAGATTTTGTACATCATTCGACGGTTACAAGTTAGTTCAAGAGAAATAGTCAGTAACAACTTTAAGCCAAGAACGCTTCTGAAAGATAGTAACGAAAATGTCTTTAAAACAGATCGTATGACTGACTCAAAAGTCATTACAATACCATCGGCGGGCTATAATTTTATTATTTTGACACTTCCAAACTAAATCCAATCAAATTCCATAGACCAGCTCTCGCCAAACCAATTCTATTACTACAAAAGACCAATAAAGAGACAATAACACTTAAAAAAGAAACTAAACTAAATCGTAAACGAGCAAGCCGATGATACGACAATTCAATTAGTTAGAGACAGTTGAAATGCGTCAGCACTAGTGTCCGAACAAACTTTCGGCTTCGGCTTCGGCGAAATAACGTCGTAATGGCTAATATCTCGTGCTTGAGGTCTTGGGTAAATCCGGGCAAGTACCAATGTCACTTTTTAAATTAATTTGTACCTAATTTCTAAGTTTATCTTGGACATAGCTGACAACGGTGAAGGAAAACATCGTGAGGAAACCTCGACTTATAGCTAGTAGTTCCCCATTGGTGTAATTGCTGCAAGGCATTCCAGTGCGAGGATAAAAGAATAAATAAATATCACCTTTGGCCGAAGCCAAAAGTTTCTAGCAAGTGCCGAAATGTCGAAATTGAACGAATAGTTACGAAAGCGTGATAACGCAATGGAAGTGGCAAAACGGGCGGGAGACAGTGTTCACACTGCGTTTTCAGTCGCTGTCGCCAGAAAATAGCCATATCGAAAAGAAAATAGAAAAGTTGCCAAGTTTGAACCGAATGTCTTAGAGCTGTTCAACCTTCGGCTTATGATTAATCGGCTTCGGCCAGAAATCGATCTTCGGTCGGACACTAGTCAGCACTTAATGGGCACCCCTAATGGTATTAGCCGACATAAAAGGAGTTTACCTCAGTTGTAAATCATAGTAATTGACGTGGTTGATGTGGGTCTATAAGTAAAAACTATCGAGGAAAAGGAGGAAGATGAGACTGATGCATTTAACAGAATAAGTGATATAACAGATTGAAATTGTGTATGGAATTACCATGCCATTGACTTATACATAGTAAGGACAGAGCAGTAGTAGTGGTAGGGACACACTTTTCCGCACTTAGACACCCATTTGGTCCGTTGTGCGTGGAGGCTGTACTGGCTAACATAGCCAGCCTAGCTCCGTCCAAAAGCACAGAAGCTTCCTAGGAGCGACCTCACTGTTCCGAGGATTTCTTCCGTAGAGATGCCACGGCCTCGCATTCCAGGATTACTTGGGCGGCTGATTCTTCGGCGTTAAAACAGCTCCTACAAAGTGGGCTGTCCGTGGCGCCTATGTTGAATAAATGCGATGATGATGAATGAGACCACAATTTAGACAGACTAGACCGAAGCAAACTCGCCACGCGGTCAGACGTATCTTTACTAATTAACTATTTAATTCTATGGACCACGCATAAAATATTTGCCTTCCGTATTATTGATAGGATTAATCTGATTAAACTGTTGATGGAAGATTATAAGTAAATTATGTAAAAATGTTTGTACAAATTGCAATGATTTGTGGAATTACACTCACCCAATATAAACAAGTTATTCAACGCAGCACACGGCGAGCAAGCTTGCTAGTTTTACCTAAAATAAGAACCAACTATGCCAAAAAAATGCTAACTTTTGAAGGAGCACAACTCTATAATAAGTTACCGTCCTGTATAAAAAATCTGCACTCTTTCAATGCATTCAAGACTCAACTTAGCCAGCACATAATTACGGATCAATCACTTTTGGAGAAATGAATGCATTGGATGGGTAACTATTAAATTGTAATACTGATGACGAACTTTTCGTAATCTATTGTATATATGTCTTTATTGGGAATAAAGTTTATTTCAACCGAAGAAAGAAATAAACTGTGATACTTGCTATCTTCATCTACACTCAGTTTTAAAACAAAAACGTTACACCATTAACGTTAGCATTGTGTACTTGTCTTCAAGCATTTTAGTGTATTCCACACACGTCAACAAGCACGGAATAGCGGTAACTCACGTCACCATCGGCATCAATATATATGTTGGACATTGGACATGCATAATAATAAATGGCACCAATCGGTAAACGGTTTAACGATTTCACGTACTATGGGAAATGCGTGGGGTTACGTTTTAGCTTTTATGGGTCGTTAAATTACATTGAATTGGCTAGAAGACGCATATAAGAAGCTATAATGTCCGCAGCGGTAAATGTTTAGAGAATTATTACTGTCCATGAATGTTTCTTCTCGAACTTGACCGTTGACTTCAAAGCAATCACGAGTGGTTAGAGGTGGTTCTCTTTAATTTGGCTAGCTTATTGGAGGATTACCGCATCATCTTTTTGCTCTTTTCTAATTTGTAGCCGGCGCAGCATGTTTCTTCTTTCATATATCTCAATTTGCCGCCATATATATTATAGTCACATACTTTCTAGCCATATATAATTTTGCACACAATACATCCTTCGTCTGTTAGGTCTTGCTCTACCCTTATAATAGATATTGTATCCGCAATTTCCATACCGTTTCCTAGATATACAAACTACATAAGTAACTTTTTAATCCTATATAAATAGTCATCCAATTTATATATATGTCGGGTTTAGTTAATAGTACGGACGTCAAAACAAATCGCAAACACGCCATCTGGCGGAAAAGCAAGAACAACTACGCTTTGGCGCGCTTTCTCTAACCACTTGCGTGGTGGGGATAATAGAATATAGCAGTTGAGCTAAAATGTACTGGCAGTTGAGTACTGACAGCCTTAGAGCTAACACGTCGTAGAATCAGTGTCGATCCGTAATATTAGTAAGCAAGAATGTAACTTGTGTCTATTTGAATATACTCAGTGTATCGAATAATTTGTGTGATTTCATTTTTACGATTGTACCCACCGACCTGCCCACACGCGATGTCTTAACTTAAGGGACTGACTGACTCATCCTGACTTCCTGATGGTTTGCATCTATCGGCCAGCCTTGATGCGACATATATATTTCTATAATATATATTATATATCCACATTAATATTTAAAACTTTCCTAGCGACATTTTCCTTATTCCTCTGTATCACATGCCCAATTCCGTGACAACGAATTGCCACAAAAATTTTCGCCCACCGAATAGAATACTGACTACCATTAAAAAAAACCTCACGATGGATTTAATTCTTCTAATATTAAGACAAATGAATGTTGCTAACCAAAAGAATAACAATAAAATCAAATATAGAAGCTTCCAATCACAATAATTAAAACAATTTGTCTAACGACCAATTAAACAATCTGCCTAGTCTAACTTTATTGGGGTCGGCTTCCAGTCTAACCGGATTTAGCTAGATACCAGTACTTTACAAGGAGCAACTGCCTATCTGACCTCCACAATCCAGTAACTTGGTATCGAGATACTTCTTGGCAAGACTGGTGGCAGATTTCAGCGTTCTGATTTGAATACTCGTAACGACTTTCAAAGATCTGGAAATGATAGCTGAGACCAACGGCTTAGTGTGCTTTCCGAGGCACGGAGGAGTTTAGAACTCGATATGTCAAGAATGGTCACCCATCCATGGACCGACCTCGGCAAGCGTTGCTTTACCTCGAAGATCAACTCGTGCAGCTGTTATTATTCAGCGATGAGGCCCTCCGAGAATTTTGTGTGTGTTTGATGACCTACGAAGAAAAACACCGCAATACACTTATAGGCAGACTGATGAACGCAGTCAACCAACTCGAGCAAAAAAACACAATCAACGCACGGATCAATAAAAAATCTAGCATCAAAGAAAGATACTTCGTTTTTATTGTAATACCACTATAAATAGATACGAGATGAATCATTCAACTGCTCATTCAATTAGATTGAATCTTTTTTATTGAGGATAGTAATGAGCGATCATTGTGCAGGAAAGTATGACACAAGAATGAATGTAATGTGTGGAACAAAAAAATTGTTTGCTTATAAAATTCCGTAGTCACGCTTAGGTACTCGGATTTGCGGGCGAGTATTACTGTTTCGGAATACTAGCTCGGTTTTGGATGAGTGGTAGATGCAGAATTTGATTTTGATAATGAAAAGGCAGAAGGTGGAGATTCCTGAGAGAAAGGAGACCGTGAGTGAGCTATAAGAGTGTTGGAAAATTTAATCCCATCGTAGTAGAGACAAGAAGAGACCAAAAGCATTAAAGACTATGGACTCCTACAAATCTGCCAGAACGTGAGTTAGGTACTAACTTTAAATGGTCATCATCTTCCTGCCCTTGTCCTATATTACTTGAGGTACAACACGTTTTCTTCTTACAAACCGTCCTGTACCCCGTCACGCCATCTCTGACTCCCTTTTCTTACATATCACTCCTCACACAGTCCATCCACCTTTTCTTTGGCCGTCCCGTCCCTCTCCACCCACCCACATTTATATTCATAACTCTTATAGTAACACGCGTTTCATCCCTTCTCAACACATGACCATACCAGGACAAACGGTTTCCTTTCAACTTTTCTGTCACTGGCGCCACTTTCAAACTTCCTCTAATATACTCATGCCTCACTTTATCCATTCTCGTCACTCCGCACATCCATTACAACATTTCTCATCTCTGCTACATGCAATCTCTTTTCATCCATCTGTTTCACAGCCCAAGATTCTGATCCATACAGTACGACAGGTCTAATCACGGACTTGTAAATTTTCCCCGAGTGGTACTTTAAGATTATGTCAATAATGCGTACATCGTACCCTAGATTACAAAGTAAGTAAATAGATGTTTAACCGATTTTAATGGCACTTATTGGTTCGGTTTTAGATTAACTATCGCATGTACACATTACAAATCTACCTACTCGTATATAGGTACTTTTCGTTTCCAATATCGTTTTTAGGTATTGATACAACGATATAAGGATGTCTCGATATGTTTTATAAACATATACTATTCGTATTTCTGTGAGGAGCTCGTGGCTAAATAATAACAGCCGCACTGGTCGATCATCAAGGTTATGCAACGCTTGACGAGGTCGGTCCGTGGATGGGTGACCATTTCAACATACCGAGTTTCCTCCGTGCCTCGGTAGGCACGTTAAGCCGTTGGTCCCGCCTGTCATTTGAAGATCTTTAACAGTCGTTACGGGTAGTCAGAAGTTTGAGATCTGACACCAGTCTTGCCAAGGGGTACCGTGTTACCCAGTTACTGGATTGTGGCGGTCAGATAGGCAGACGCTCCGTGTAAAACGCTGGTACTCAGCTGAATCCAGTAAGACTGGAAGCCGACCCCAATATAGTTGGGAAAAGGCTAGGCAGATTGATTGATTTCTGTGACTTGAAAAAAAAGAATGCAAACGAGACCTATAATATTTTCTACTGGTTTCTATTTCTAGGTGTGGTCTTTATGACTTCATTATTGTTTAACACCGTTATGGTATTTTATAGACAACTCTCTTTTCACATTTTCAACAATAACGTGATCAAAATTGTTATTTATAGCAAAAGTTATACTAAACATAATGTATAATTCATATCATACTAACCCACTTTGAAAACCAATACATCCGTTGTACGCTTTTATTATTAAAGTCCATTTTTAGCACTGGAGATTATAATCATAGAACATGACTTTGAAGAAAACTGATTACTTCATAAGAAAGTAAAATATCCAATAGAGACACGAACTTGGTACAATTTTTCCACTACGTTTTCACTATAATGTCGATAAACCCCTAACTGAACTTAAAAACTATAATACAAATTCTTAACTTGGTCTTTGGATACGCAATCCATACTATAGCACGCACCACAAATTACACAACTACATCAACAATCGAAATTCGAGCAACAAAACCGTCTTTTCTTTATATTTTTACATAAAATATTTTGAATTTCGAACAAGTTTCATTTTCGTCCGCTGGCCACTCGTCGCACTCCAAGTTCAAAAACTACTTTTTTCTTGTCTCCGAACAGGCACAGGACACAAAGCAACATTGATCGCGATTCGCGGCACTGCGGAATGGCGGCGCGTGCGCAAGCCGCAACAATACCTTGGAATGCGACGCGGCGTGTATTAATTACTGCTGCTGTTATATCATAGTTACCGGTAAGTGAATGTAGGGTGTGATTTAGGTAGGTTGGTCGTTTTGTAAGTCTGAATGAGGGAAGTAGGTTCTGCTAGTACTTTAAATTAAATTGATTGATCATCATCATCATCAGTATCAGATCATGTGCACTTTGACTCGATTATAGCACGAAAAAAAAAAGTTAATTAAAAAAAACAAAAAACCCGACTGCTTATTAAGCGAACTAAAAAGACGTAAACAAGAAGAAAATCATGTTGGAGGATACCAGCTCGCGAATTTGTTAGGAACAAACATACACTAGACTGATAAACACATTACCCTCCTTCGGCAGTCGGATAATGAATAACATAACGGCTGTTCGCCCCGAAAGTTTAAGCAGAGGCGTAGCTGCAGTACACTCACTTTTCACATTTTCAAGTCCCAAAAAAAAGATGACATGAGATGCCATATTGGGCGAGCAGAATTCAGACTCACACAGAGTCTGGCTTTATAGGAATAAATATTATCGGCAGAGGATTTGGTAGTAGCCGTAGTTGAAATACTAGATTGGGTATCAGCTAGTTTTCATTCTGGAAAGTCATCTCATAACACAGGCGAAGCCACAGAAAATATAGATAGCATAAGTAGAGCAAAACAAGCAGAGCCTACAACTGTATGGTGCAATAAAAACGTAAGTTATTACTTCATCAGCAGTAAAAACAGAAACCATTCTTTCAAAATTACTTTCGAACAAGTAAAACAATTACCACAATGACACAATACAGCTTTAATTTTACACAATTTACACGCGACGTTAATGTCACAATTGATATAAAAATTGTAGAGAATGTATCGGCCGTATGACTACCAGACCAGGTGCAAATGACTCAGCTTAAGACAATATGCTTGAACTTGAAAATATGAATGAACATCAACATCATTATATTGATGAGAAGGCTACACGGGTTGTAGGCTTTGTTGAAAGTGTTACGCAAATTGTCAACTCGTGTTTGCTTGGTTACGAAACGATGGTGACATCTCATATAGGAAGAGATAGATTATCTAACCTCCTGAATGGTTGGCGTTAGGATCGCGTAGAGATGCAAGTAACAAGAAATAGTCCTTGCAGCTCTTGAATTGAGAACGATGTTTGGTAAAAATAGAACAAATAAATGGTTTTTGACATGGCGTTATTGCAAGTTGCAAGCCCTTGACAAATAAAAGTGACGAAAGACTAAACGTAAACAAAAGGCGGTAAGTTTCAAGTGCCAACATGCGAAACTTTCTGCTCCCATTATCAGTGAACATGGCAGAAAAATGAGAAAAAAGAATACCATATAATTTACGCATTATTGGGGATCTCAAAACGTTGAAGGAAAACATAGTGAGGAAACCGGCATGTCTAAGAACAAACAATTCAAAGACATGTGACATCCACCAACCCGCACTGGGCCTAATGGTGGATTAGGTACCTGTGTCCCTGCCTGCAGTGGGCATTATAAGGCTGATGATGATGATGTTGATGTTTAGGGATCCCTTGGAGCAAGGCCGCCAAAAACTGCAGAAGTGTCAGCACCTTTTGCCTCTTTGGCACAAAACATTTTGTCCATGCCTATGGATGGTAAAAAAAATCTTCGGACATGCCATCAGCCATACAGAAAGTAAAATCTCGAACAATTTCTGAGAAACTCTGCAAGGCCTTTTATGTAACTATCCACTATTAAATGGTAAAGTTTAAAGACCCCAAAAGTTTTCCAATGGACGTGACACCTTGAGTAAGGCCTACCATAATAGGTACACAAGGTATTTACCACAGATATACCTAAATCTAACTAGATGACGCGATAGTAAGTATTAGTTCATTCGCGATAGTTCATTTAGCATTATCGGCACCGGCAATCCACCGAAATCTAGAAAAATGCCTTCTTATAAAGGGTCTCGACACAATCGACATTCTGCATGAACGGTTTGAGGATAGAGTTATCTCTCGCAGAGGTGACGTGAATTGGCCACCAAGATCGTGTGATTTGACTCCGCTAGACTTTTTCTTGTGGGGTTTTCTGAAGTCGCAGGTCTATGCCAATAAACCACATTCGACCGTTGCCCTGAAAGCCAATATAACGCAGGCCATCGCTCGGATTCAGCCGGATCTATACAGCAGAGTCATTAAAAATTGGACCTCTCGGATTCGTGCCACCATACGAAGCCGCGGCGGACATTTGAACGATGTCATATTCCATCCATAATGGCATAAATGGGCCTTTTAAATAAAACATAAATTTCGTTAATATCTCACACACATCTTGTTTTATTCAATTTTAACATCGACCCGTCCTTGTTGAAAGACCCTTTACCATATTGAGCTGTAAAGACTATATAGAAAAAGTTGGCCGAGGCATTGGAAATGTTTTCTTTCATTGTTAAGTAAATTTGTTTAAAAAGTATGTATGAAAAAGTGGCACGCTTGGTTTTCATACAGATAGAGGGACTTGCGTTATCCAGTTAGATTTGTCTGTGGTATTTACGCTTTCCTTGGAGGAGCTCGTGGCTAAATAATAACAGCCGCACTGGTCGATCATCAAGGATAAGCAACGCTTGACGAGGTCGGTCCGTGGATGGGTGATCATTTCAACATACCGAGTTTCCTCCATGCCTCGGAAAGCATGTTAAGCCGTTGGTCGCGGCTGTCATTTGAAGATCTTTGACAGTCGTTACGGGTAGTCAGAAGCTTGAGATCTGACACCAGTCTTGCCAAGGGCTCGTGTTACCCAGTTACTAGGTTGTGGAGGTCAGATAGGCAGTCACTCCATGTAAAAATCTGGTACTCAGCTGGTTGAAGCCGACCCCAATATTAAGGTTAGGCAAAGGCTAGGCAGATTTATTGATTGTATTTACGCTTTCCAATGGACGTGACACCACCTGTCAGACACATGGCAGTTTTCAACACAGGCGGTAGAATCACAAAAAAATCTTAGGGTGATCTTTGTAAGACCTCCCAAAATAGGTACACAAGGTATTTAAGCAGGGAAAAAGATATTGGCAAGCTATTTACACGACTGCCCAAAAACGAGTGTATTGTGTATACCTTGCCGAAATTCCTAGTGACGTGGACATGACAGCACCAGTCAACCACATGGCAGAGGCTCCACCACAGGCGGTACAATCACACACAATTCGATTCGCACGCACGCCAGAGTTCAACAACCTCGTTACGCAATCACAGCCACGGTAATGCTTTTTCATCTGTTTCTCTATTCGTTTACATTTAGGGCTGGCAGTATTTATTTATGAGACCTTTTTTCTTCCAGATGAAGGATTTTTTTGCGGACGGTAATTTTTTGTGGCACAATCTCAGTTATTTTGTTGTAAAAGAAATTGTTATTTTTTTTTTAAATTGATAATGATTCAGAAAAAAACATCAACAAGTTTTTTTCGTTCCTTGTCATTTATTTTTCGTCGATTTTTTAAATCATGTTTGTTATTCATGTAATTTTAATTTCATTTTGGATCAGGCGATCGAATATTCGACAACACGTTTTTTTCCAACATTAAGAATCAATCACAATCGTATAGTTTAAAAAAATGCCATCCATATACTTATTTTATTTTCGATTATTGCCTCGATCGAAACTTTTCGTCATCAGACGGACTATACTTCATAAAAGATAGGTTGATCTCTGCGACAGATGTCAGTATCAATACAGTAACAATAGCGCTTGACAGGCTAACAATAATGTATACGTCAGTTTGACGTATACGTTATTGTTAGCCTGTGTGTCGCAGAGATCAAGCTTCTTAACTATACATCTATACAAATAAATAAAATTGAAGTGTCTGTATGTAATATCAAAATAACAACGTTTTATTGAATGCACGTGAAAGTATATACGGTACTAACAACAAATAAGCAATTTTTTAGATTTTTGTCTGTCTGTCTGTTTGTTCCGGGTAATCTCCGAAACGGCTGGACCAATTTTGACGGGACTTTCACTGGTAGATAGCTGATGTAATAACGAGTAACATAGGCGTTTGATCACGAGAAAATTCATAGTGCCGGCGGGAAACATAAAAATAAAAATATTTTTTTTACGAGTTTGACGCGGACGGAGTCGCGGGCAACAGCTAGTAAGAAGTATAGTTACAAAAAAGTCCTACCATATAGTACACTCACGGCATTTTCATACCATAAAGAAAGTAGCATAATTGGTAGCCCTATCAATCGAGTTACAAGCCAGGGTGTTGATCCACAATCCACAACAGCTGAGTCAGACGAAACAAGTGTGCGTCACTAAAACAACGAATTTAATTAGACAATTATCATAATTTCACGCTTAGCGTCACGAACATGCTAGCTTGCAATTAGTATTAAAACTGCGGTAGGAATAAATGTGTATCTGAAGAGATAGAATTCTATCTACAATGAAATATTTATTAGAAGTTTGGGTGTGCTTGTCATCGACTTCTAAGTTTAGAGAGTATATTCTAAGATAGGTAATGTAAATCAAACTTGTTTTTGAATTTAACTCAAATTATTCTAGCATAGAAAAAATGTGCTTAATACGCTACGCTTTCATCGTAACTACCGTTGATCTGTCAACAACAATAGCTGCAATAGCTCTTTCTTCTGGAACAAACTTTTCCATTTCTTGGTTTGATTATTCCTCCAGTTCTTGGCCTCAACTCATTCCCCTTACCTTAAATTCATCTACGGCTTTTCCATCTTCACATTTCCTCTAAGTATTAAGCTCTTTACGTAACAAATACCATCTCTCTCTCCCTTCCCTTCTTCTCACCAATAACTAAAGAATTAAAAAAAATCAATACGCCTGACAAGTGACAACCCTTACGCATCATACGCTACGGGATGATGAGAATAACAACGTAAACAGACGAGAACGCACACAAATAACTTGAGAGTAAAAACAAACAGTTTAGTGGGTAGTTGTAAACTTATCTCTTCATTGGTTTGTGTACCATTTGGGAATATAACATGTGCCCGATTATGGAGACTGTATTCCAATACGAGGTGGGCGGATATTGCAATGGAAAAGTATAGTAACAGCATTATGTTTATGTACTGAAAACAATTCACAAGACAGCCATAGGCAACAGTAAACCCTTGACATCAAAGCCTTTAGACAAAGGGCTGATTTTTGAATTTCATCATTTCGTCCTATACCTTTAATAGAACCAAAGAAACAAGTTTAATTTCGCAAACAGATCAACAAACACTACAAAATCAAAATCACAATTCTTCCAACATTTCTCTCACGGGTTGAACCTTGCAAAAACCAAGCCAAGTTTCTACCTTGACTAGATAGGTACTTTGCTGTGGGTTGCCAGACTCACCAGGAAGTATCAAACTGCCGCATGCCTTAACGCTACTGAGCGAAAACTTAGGGCTTGAGAATTAATCGGATAGCTAAGGGAATATAGTAATTAATCGACTAAGGAAGTAGTGTTGGACGTTAGAATGAATCTTGTTGAAAGGGATTGGAATGTTTAGGGGTATTAATGCACCTTTGTATGGAATTGAGTAAGGAGATAAGGCATCGAAAAGAGAAATTTATAAGATACTAGCTTCTTTCAGCGGCTTCACCCGCGTGAATGTCGATTTTTTTAATTTTTTTTGCGTTTGACATATACTTTACGACCTATTCTCTTACCTACCAAATATACATAAAAATCGGTCGAGCCGTTTCGGAGGAGAGCGACCACAAACACCGTGACACGAGATTTTTATTCTTAATAAAAATATCGTGTCACGGTGTTTGTGGTCGATGAGATGTATGTACTAATATTCTAACGGACCGATATTTACCAATTCTTGAAAAAATGGTAACATAGTGAGATCTATGATCAGCTAGTTGTTACAAGAGGTCCATTGCTTCAAGAGGGTGAATTGTCAATATTTACCACCAGTGACCAGTCTAAAGACTGACTTAGGACGAAAATATACAGCAAAAGGAAAAAGACGCGCGAAGGGTTCCGTACCATTATCGAAAAACGAAAAAATAAATTCGTTTGTTGTATGGGAGCCTCACTTAAATATTTATTTTATTCTGTTTTTAGTATTTGTTGTTAAAGCGCCAACAGAAATACATCATCTGAGAAAATTTCAACTGTCTAGCTATCACGGTTCATGAGATACACCCTATTACTAAGACTTCACTGTCCGTCTGTCTGCTTGTCTGTCCGTCTGTCACCAGCCTGTATCTCATGAACCGTGATAGCTAGACAGTTGAAATTTTTACCCTTTGGGTACGGAACCCTAAAAAAGAAAAGGGGACAATGAACAGCCTAGCTGTGGGTGTGGACACAGGCACTGCAGTGGAACAATGCATGTACGAAATTAAAATTCTGCAAGCTTGTGTTTTTTCATGCATTGTCATCCAAACTAAACGTGTATGCAAAATTTCACCTTAATCAGTGGAGGATAACTGCTTTAAAATTCAGTTGCAAGATTTGACCCGAACACACTTACATACATACATACATTGCAAGTTAAATAAAATCTTGTTAAAATGTTTGGGACTGATATTTGCTACCGAAATCAAACGCGGCCAATCCCTAACATTTTGGTACTTCGACAATTGCTATCGCTATGCTAGTATTATATTATCTGTGCTATCGCTGATATAATGTACCCTTAGATAAAGTACCTATAGATTAAGCATTAAATTGACCTTAATTGATAGAGCGAGATGGCTAATTGGCAGCTCCATGTAAATGACAAGGACAAAAGATTATTTTTTGTCTTTGTCACCGTGGCCGGTTTCTGTTGTTTGTCAAACTCTAATACAATGGCAGGTTTGACAAACACACTCGGTTTTGTTTGATTTTCTATGATTTCGTGGTATTATGTGATAATTGAGACAAGGAATTTGGGTTATTTATAGATAATAAGTGTCAGTGCGATGGTGGGTTGTAGTGTTCTTGTTCTTGTTGTAACACCAGAACTAACTATTGCTGTCTCATGTGCGGCCACGCCAAGGCTTAATCTATAGGTACTTTATCTAAGAATGTACCTTTGCCTAGAGCCCAAGGTGTCTTCCATATGCAGTTTCTTAGAAGATAATTCTTGTATCATACGGAGTCCGTTCGACTTGGATGCAACTAGGAAGTAACAGTGTATCGAAGCGGTTGGCGCCGCTACCGCATGCCAGCTGGTCAGGCAGCGAGAACAGATGAGTTGCGAAGCATCATGACTTAAGATGAAGAATTTATGAGTAAAAATATCGTAGGATTTGAAGGAGAAATAATACCAGCCGGTAAACGCCCACAGAAGCTAAATGGAACAACTCTACTGTTTTCCAAATTCTACAAGGTTAAATTATGAGACTAATAATATGACTTATAAAGCAAAAGAACTGATAATTATTTATTTACATAGATAAAAGTATATACAATGTATAAAATTCTTAAATAACTAAGACTACAAACATATACACTTTAACCAAAAACAGTAGTTTTTGGTTAAAGTGTATATGTTTGTAACTAAAACTAAAAATATACTTAACTAAAATATGGCGTCGAAAAACTCCTCCACATCGTTCCCCACTGGTAATGTACCCAAAAGGCTGGCAGCATTGCCACGTTGGATAGCAAAAGGAAAAGGGATATGTAAGTACCCCTTGGTATGTAAGAATCGTATCAAGTGGCATTTTGTAGAACTTAGAAAAATATGCTAGAAAAAGAAGTTCGCGTATTAGGAGAACCTGTCCAGCCATCCACTGCCGGTATAAAGTACTTTGTAATTTGTGTTACAATAGTTGATTTCAAAGACATTTTCAGTTACTTTGCTTGGCAATAGATGCTCCTATATATAGGTACCTTGAACTTTTGCTGTGTTCCTTGTTTTAACTTTTTTAAGGTTCCGTACCCAAAGGGTAAGAACGGGACCCTATTACTAAGACTCCGCGGTCCGTCTGTCATTCTGTCTGTCTGTCACCAGGCTGTTTCTCATGAACCGTGATAGCTAGACAGTTGATTCACATAAGATGTATTTCTGTTGCCGCTATAACAACAAATACTAAAAACAGAATAAAATAAGTATTTAAGTGAGGCTCCCAAACAACAAACGTGATTTTTGTGCCGTTTTTGCGATAATGGTACGGAACCCTTCGTGCGCAAGTGTAAGTCCGATTCGAACTTGGCGGTTTTTATCCTAGAACAGGGTAAGACTGGGTAAGACCAATTCACCTTCTATCAGTTATCATACGAGTAAATAAACAGTGTTCCCGAACAATAAGGAAAATTCCATCCATGTAGAGGTCAATGTTATTACCTTTTATCTCGTCCAATGAAGCTAAACCAATCCTTGGTTATAATAATATTCGTTTGCTTCCTCATCAATAATAATAGGTGTTTTTGAATCAATGTTAAGTAACAGGAATAACTTGCTGGGTTTCATCCGCTTTGGTACACTGAGTGTCTCGATGGTCTAGTGTTCAAAAGCGCTCGCTTCCGTTCATAATCAAATCTATGGTAGGAAGCGAAAGACCATGGCAAGCAGTGGCTGCCTTCGCCGAAGAGGTGATGGCAATGAAACTGGCTGCAGAAAGGGAGAGGGCGATGTGCTCCACTCTGCCAATACGCGTTCGACTGACACGGCGCAGGAGGAGAGCTGATAATGCCCTCTTCCGTCCACCGTAAAGTGGGCTTCGGGTGACGGACCTAGGGAAGTCTGTTGAAGCGTGGTGTTTCCGCGCGCCTCTCTCAATGTTGAAAGTGTGAGGAGCAGCTCACTCTCACCTAACCTCTTTACTCTACCAACCAACGGGTTTGCTAGTGCTAACCGTCATGGATGTAGTGATTGTGGAGAATGCGTCCGTGTCCCCGAACCGCAGCAAGAAGTGACGATGAGAAACACCGTGTGGTTTTAATCAGCAGAAGTCTGACAGCCCCATCCACCATTTTTTTTATTTTTGTTCCGGGGTGGTAAATCATCATTGGATGACCTCCGCTCTGGGGGGTGGGCCGCAGCGGTCTGTCAGACCCCTACTGAGTAAAATCCACCCCGGTGTACGATCTCACACCTAAGCCGGGGGTCGCGGGCACATACGATAGTTCCGCTAATGCCGGCTCGGGGAAGTGAGACGTTAGACTCCCCCCGCGACGTCTAAAAGGGGCGCGCGTGGAACACTACGCGCCTTCACCTCGGGTCCAGAGGTGTGGGGGGGGGCGACAGATGTCCCCGAGACCGTCGCCCTGGACCCATTTAGGGGAGCTGGAAGTCCCGGTTGGGCAAAGTATTGTTGGATTCTTCCAACTGCAATTTCTCAATAGCAGCCCGGAGTCTGGATTTGTGTCCGGTTGAAATAGGCACGCCACCTATTACATGGGACTTAAACATAACTGGCGAAATGTGGGTGTAAGAAAGAAAGAAAGAAAAATTGTTGTTGTTTTTTTGTTGTTGTTGTCGTTGTTGTGTACTATAGGTGCACCTCACTCTGCCCAACCCTTCGGGGAATATAGGGGGTCCACTCCCTAAGCACGAAGTCCGTAGTTTCGGCCTTCGTTACGGGTGCTTCCTACTCCGTATCACATACCGACGCATGATTCGTTCGGGGTCCGAACTGAATTTGTAGTGTGTGACAGTTGTACCTACTTCCGATGTGTTTTCACCCGCAAAAATTGAATCATTACTAATTAGAGTTCACTCCGACCGAAGTTCCAGAGTACTTTCGGTCGGGCCCGTAACTTCGTTGACGGAGTTAGTTATATTTATATTGCTATCTCCCAGTAGGTACTGGCTTAGTAATAGTTCTATTATTACTGACTTACTGTCTCAGTTTTTCCATCTAAATTGCAGATACTACAAGCATTTGCCATTAAATTGCAAAAATAAACGTGGAAACCTATCAATTTCCACATTATTCAGTTCCTGAACGATAATAGCGGACCGTTTCCAGTGAATGAATGAATGGGAGAGTGATTACAGATTACCCCTATTGTGGTAAAGTGATAATAGCTCTATAGTCTGTGATCTTGGGAACAATGTTGCTGTTACCATTTGTATGGAAACAAGTACATACAACTAGACTTGTGTAGTACATGTACTATGTACTATTAGGAATTAATTCCTTTAGGTGAACGAGAACGAACTATTCTGTTTCGGTCGTTTAAATCGTTCATCTAGTACAGTAGTACAGTGATCGTCTGGCTCGCGAGTGCTGAATCAGAACGAATATGTATTATGTACCGAGTGTCTGAGCGAGCGAACTACTCTGTTTCGGTCGTTTAAATCGTTCATCTAGTACACTAGTACAGTGATCATCTGGCTCGCGAGTGCTGAATCAGAATGAATAAGTACAAGTGTCTGAGCGAGTTGAGAGATTAGAGAAGCGTGCGCGCGAGCGTGATGGACGATGACCGACCTGGCAAACAAGTGATTTCCAACTCGTGAAAATGCCATGAAGTTTTATGTTACTTATTCGTATATATATTCAATAATTCATTAAAGTTTGAAATGAACTAATAGTACTAGAATACCGAACTAGTTCATTTGTACGATTGTACTAGTTCGGAGCGTTCCTTTCATTGTCCGAGTAAGAACAAGCCTACATACAACAAACACTAGTGATTATGAGATACAGATCGCTAGTTCTCAAGTATATTAGCTAAATGTGTGATTTACGCAATACCATATTTTTATTTTTTTATTTTATTCATGATCATAGATACAAGTATTTCAGTCGGATACTTAGATAAAGTACCTATAAATTAAGCCTTAAAATGAGCTTGATTGATAGAGCGAGATGGCTAATTGGCAGCTCCATGTAAATAATAAGGACAAAAGATTATTTTTTGGCAGGTTTGACAAACAAACTTGGTTTTGTTTGATTTTCTGTGATTTCGTGGTATTATGTGTTAATTGAGACAAGGAATTTGGGTTATTTTTAGATAATAAGTGTCAGTGCGATTGTGGGTTGTAGTGTTCTTGTTCTTGTTGTAACACCAGAACTAACTATTGTTGTCTCATGTGCGGCCACGCCAGGGCTTCATCTATAGGTACTTTATCTAAGGTCGGATACATAAATATGGGTTTTAACTTTCTTTAGTATGCATTAGAATGCGGATGTAACAGATTCTAATGTTTTTTGGAGTATTTGGCAGCAAATTGTATCGAGTCAGCCTTCCCAGTAAGCTTTGCAGAGGTAGTCAATACTACAATAAAATACTGCGCTCCACTATCCCGAGATCGCTTCTGTCAATGATTTCACATATTATCCAGTTGCGTAGACAGTTGAGACACAAAACTACACCAATTTTATATCACAATATCCACTAGACATCAATTTGCAAATAATATTAACAGCCGCTGAACATCACTCGAAAAGAGCCCGCCAAAAACTCCACGCAATACCAACAGTGTGTGTGATACCAAGGTAAAAAAAAGCTTTTTTACAAAAAAATACTACCGACTTCCAAATAAATAAATCAACAAAGTGAAAAGTTTTTCACTTTTTAGTTGTACCTACCTAATAGGCAAGTTGTTTAAGGTACCAATAACGCCAGAATAGATTACCGGTTTTGTTAGAGTTTCATGATATTCGGTATCATGAAACTTTAACAAAACCGGTGAAATGAGAGATCTGCGTACCCCTTAAGAGCGTACTGGCGTGATGTTATGTTATGAAATGGTATAAACAATAAACAGACATGCGATTGCAGCAATCCCGAGAGATTTGCCGTAATTTATTGAAGAGTTCTGTTGCATATCGTCGAAGTTCTTCATCAGATCTTCACCAAATTAAAATGGGACAAACAAAGAATTTTCAATATCGGTCCAAAATTGACGGAGATATGAGTGAACATAAAAAAAACTAACATAATGTCGAATATAGAACCTCCTCCTTTTTGGTAAGTCGGTTAAAAATATGTACCTATTCCTCCTTAAGTGTCAATACTGCCAAGTAAGTGTCAAATGATTTGTGTATACCTGCTATCCAAATGAATAGGTACCTACTTTATCCATCCTCAAAAGAATCTTAAAAGAATAAACCAATATTGTTTCCAACCGCGAACTAAACACCGTTTTACATGGTCTACTGCCTAAAGGTCATTGTCCTTAACTTTATATAACAGAAAACGGCCATCATGAAGATGCCCTTAATAGTCTACTGTTTAAAATCAGCAGTTGTAGCTGACAAGAATTAATAGTCTTTTGCGAGTGTTATAAAAGTTCTAAAACTCAAAGATCTGAGACTCTAAAAAACTTTTTTTACAAAAAAATACTACCGACTTCCAAATAAAAGCACTACAAAGGGAAAAATAACTTTCTTTTTGGAAGTCGGTGTCTTTGGTAGGTACCAATTTTTTTCGTAATTGACACCGACTATAATGCCAGAATAGATTACCCGAATACCATGAATCTGGAACATAACTGGTGAAATGAGAGTGTACAAAGGAGAATTGTACACATCTGCGTACCCCTTTAGAGAGTACTGACGTGATGTTATGTTATGAAATGGTATAATCAATAAACACACATGCGATTGCAGCAATCCCGAGAGATTTGCCGTCATTTATTAAAGCGTTTTATTAGTATATCTACGAAGTTCTTCATCAGATCTTCAACAAATAAAAATGGGACCAATTTTGGAAAACACTCTATCAAACAAAAAAAGAATTTTTTAAATCGGTCCACAATTGACGGAGAAATCGCCGAACATATATAAAAGAAAAAAAATAGTAGTACATAGAACCTCCTCCTTTTTGGTTAGTCGGTTAAAAAGAAACAAAGACTCCAAAACAGTAGATAATTCTTTAATCACACGTATTCTTAAACACTACATTCCTCAAAAGTCAAGGACATCAAAAACAAACAGTTCATTTCTCACAGAATTTGCTTAAAAAAACCCGTTTTACGTGTCATACTCTCATCAAGTCATTACTAGAGGGGCCCGTTAGGTATCTATAGTAAAATTTACATCCGATCGTCCGTCCCGCGTCCGGCTAGTCGTCTCGGTCAACGTACCCGATTGTCACGGAACGGAACACAGGAAGCATAGACAATATTTAGGGGAGAGAGGCGGGAGTTGTTTTTTTGACAGTGATATTATAGGTTGAATAAAAACATATCATTGCCTTTTTACTTTTTATTTGCATTCAGATATAGAAAGACGATTCCTCGCCTTTTAAAAAATGGATGTCCTTGTTTGGTACAGTTAGATGGATTCCATATGCTAAGCAGCATTGTATTAGGATTGCCGTGTCGATTATGTTGAATGATGTATTTCTAATGTATTGTACTTCCGACATTCCGGCCACATCGGAAGTATTGACCATAAATAATTTATAGTAGTAATGAATTTTAAAGTTAGTCACTTTTTTAGTGACTCTGGACTTCGGTGTTTTTAGCCAACCCCTTAAGGTTTAGTCAAAGGGGCGGGGATTTAGGGATATACTATTTCATAAAGGGTACGAACAGAAAACTTAAAAGTGCCTAAAAATGCCTTTCGAAAGGCAAGATACCCTTGGACATCTGAGCAACAATGAATTCAATTCTTCTTAAATAAATGATGAATAAGCCACCCTCGCTTTTCCCAAGAGTGTAGTAAGCGTCTGCGGTGGTGTAGAGACTCGATGCTATCCACTTTCTGTTAATACCATCAACCTGAGATAAAAAACCGGCCAAGTGCGAGTCGGACTCGCACACGAAAGGTTCCGTACCATTATCGCAAAACACTGCAAAAAAATCACGTTTGTTGTATGGGAGCCCCCCTTAATTTATTTTATTTTAATTTAATAATTATTATTTTTTGAAGTGAATATACAACTAAACATTCTGTGAATATTTCAAGCGTCTACCTGTTGCCGTTATTAATATCGAGCAAAAAACGGCAAAAATATCACGTTTGATGTATGGGAGCCCCCCATGAATATTTATGTTATACTGTTTTTAGTATTTGTTGTTATAGCGGCAACAGAAATACATCATCTGTGAAAATTTCAACTGTCTAGCTATCACGGTTCATAAGATACAGCCTGCTGACAGACGGACAGACAGAGTGACAGACAGACGGGCAGTGGAATCTTAGGGTCCCGTTTTTACCCTTTGGGTACGGAATCCTAAAAAACGAAATCAAAATCGGTTTAGGAGCTACGATGCCACAGACAGATACATACATACACAATTACACAAACACACGTCAATCTTATAATACCCCTCATTTTCCGTTGGGGGTTAAAAACCACCCAATTCTCTCTTAAGAGAATATTATTATAACTTCTGCTTACCCACTTATGGGTGTAAAAGCTGACTAATGCTATTCAAGAAAACTGCATAAAATTACTGACAGGCTGGCGCTGTAGTCGGAAGGATCAATACTTCCCAACGCTTCCTTGGAAAACGTTTTAAGTGCAACTGAAAACTATGCAAAGCATGAAATAAAAATGTATCGGAGGTTTTTTAATTTTTACTTGTTACATGCTGTTTATTAACTTGCGGATATGTGTCTGGTTGCAAATTCCAAGTTGGTTGGTTGTTCCTGATAAATTTCTGAAGCACTGCCTGGCATTCGATTAAGTTTAAACTTAGCATAACTAGGTACCTACTTTATGTAACTTCGGAGCCTATGCACTTATGAGTTATTTGGTACAATGCAGCAGATCTGATGAGGCAGCTGAAAAGTGCTCATTTGATGGTAGAGACAAGGTATTACAAATAATGGTGTAATATATTAATTTTAAACAAATCTTTTAATGAAGTTACAATATTTTATTCTTTCTTATCCGTTCTATATTTGCCTTTTACTCCGTGCCAAACCGTCAAAACTTCAGCTCCGGAAACAAATCATAAAAACACAAATCAAAGCAACTTCGAAGAATTTTTAATGATTGTAAATTCCAAAGCTTAATTTTAACTTCTTTTTTGTTTAAATTTCGAATGCCTGTCCAAAATACTCATTAATATTTTTTTTCTTTCAAATTCAAAAATACAAAGCATTGTCGCAGAATGTTTTAAAGATTGAAAATTCCAAAGCTTAATTTTAACTTCTTTTTTTTTGTTTAAATTTCGAACGCCTGTCCTAAAAAATCATTATTAATTTTTTTCTTTCAAATTAAAAAATACAAAGCATTGTCGCAGAATGTTTTAAAGATTGAAAATTCCAAAAATAAATTTCAATTTCTTTTTCTTTGTTTAAATTTCGAATGCGTGTCCAAAATAACCATTATATTTTCTATCAAATTCAAAAATAAAAGAATGGCAATCAGTACAAAGTGACCCGGTGACCCAAGTCGGATATCCTATGGTCGTGTATTTCCTTACTATATCGGGTAATATTTCTCAATGCACATTGGATAGTAGTGATTGAATGCTATTTCAAGACAAGAAGGTCAATGTCTGCGGTTTACGACCACATGTATGTAAAGAATAATTATTGTGAATGAGGACATAGAGGCAGCGGGCGCTTAGGAAAGCGATTTAGAAAATATAGATAAAAATGATGCTTTTAGCGGCGATCCGAGAGTTGAAAATCTAATAGCGCGCTTTTATTCAGGATATACTTTAAGTGCCTATAGTGTTCTAGTGTATATTTATACACATAAAACATTCATAATCTCACGCCTTTTCTATGGGGTTAGGCAGAAACTACAGAACGCCATCTGCTACGATTCTTACAAACTCCTGCTACATTTACGTTCTAACATATACGCGCACACCGGTTATGAAAATACTTGTGTTGTTATATTTATTTGAATAGTGGTTGATAGGTGGTCAAAGAACACAGCAAAACCAACATGGCTAAACCGTTAATAGCTTTTTAGTTATCTTTTTTTTATAATTAGGTACATTTAAACATTTAAGTGGTATATATTTTTGAAATCACCTCTTAAAGCCCTTTATTTTGATACATCATACGATAAGATTGGATTGTAAGAAAAAAAAAATTGTGCCCCCACTCTATAGCGCCCAAAATCCGCCATTTTTCTGTTTACCAATTTTAATATAGCCAGTCACTCGCAGGGTTAAGACGAATCGATTGACGTAAGAACCATCAAAAACGGCCAACGCGTTTGGTCTCCAGAACGCCACATAGGAACAAACATACATACATAAATACATACATAGACTGATAAACACATTACCCTCCTTCGGCAGTCGGGTAAAAAGAAAACCAAACTCGCCTCATTTTGTGTCTAAAGTGAACATTCTGCCGAATTACAGCGTACAATGCTGCAAGAGGGGAGAATTCACGAAATAAAGGGGTGTAAATAATTCAAGTCAAGTAGGTACTTACTCCCCAAAAAAAGCCCAAGTTTACCAAAACCCTTGTGTACGGAGGTTTCTTTCTACATAGGTACTTACCGCCACTTGAATGAAGGGTACGGAAAACAAAGGTTTTACAAGACTGGCCTTGCTCAAGAAGGATTTTTATTTGTTTTAACAGTTTTCAATATTCCCTAAGGATTTTTAAATCTACACACACATAACACATCATCAGCTTATTAATGTTCCCACTGCTGGGACACAGGCCTCCTCTCTGTGAGAGGGAATGGGCCGTAATCCACCACGCGGGCCCAGTGCGGGTTTGTAGATGTCACATGTCTTCGAATTTTTAGTTCTAGGATATGCCGGTTTCCTCACGATGTTTTCCTTCACCGCTAAACGTTCAGTTTAGTGTTTAAACCTAGTGTAAAAGAAAGTAGACATTTATTCAGCTCACAAATAACAGAGTTCATATTATTATACAGTCTAACACCAATAGCGTCTTTAGTGGAAAGAAAAAGCATTTAGAACCTGCTCCTTTTTACAAGCTTTTATTTAACTTGCGATGTATGTATGTAAGTTTGTTCGGGTCAAATCTTGCAACTGAATTTTAAAGCAGTTATCCTTCACCGATTAAGATGAAATTTTGCATACGCGTTTAGTTTGAATGACAATGCATGGTTAGCAAGTTCGGTCATGCATGGAGTACTGCTCTCATTTCTGGGACGGATCTGCGAAGTACCAGCTGGATGCACTGGAGTCCATCGAAAAACGGGCCAAGAGGCTCATCAGCAATGAGATACTGGTCGAGTCTAGGCTCCAGAGCCTTGAACATCGGCGCCAAGTTGCCAGTCTGTCGGTTTTTTATCGGTTACATTTCGGGGAGTGTGCGATGGAATTGCATGAACTAATTCCTCCTAGCCCGTTCCATCATCGGACTACAAGACGTACTGTGATGCGTCATCGGTACATGGTGGACATCGCACCCATACGCACCAAACGTTTTGGGAATATTTTCATTATGCGTACAACTAAGGAATGGAATTCCCTGCCGGAGTCTGTATTTCCTGATAGCTACAACTAGGGAGTCTTTAAGTCAAGAGTGAATAGGTTTCTTCTAGATAAGCGTGCTACATCGTCGACCACATCATCACTTACCATCAGGTGAGATAGTGGTCAAGCGCGAGCATATCAAAAAAAAAAAATAAGAAAAATAAAAAAAAAGCTAAGTGACGTCATTCTAAATCCAATATGGTAGACGGCCCAAGATGACGGACTAGTTATTTTTTGTGCACTGCCATGATATGGGTATCAAATTAAAGGGTTTTCTGAGTAGGTAGAATACGAAAAAAGCATGTTTTGAAAAAAGATTTTTAACGAATAATTTTATTATTGTTTATACCATTTCTAAAGGGGTACCCCTACGCAGATGTGTAGTTCACCTTGGTAAACTCTAATTTAATCGGTTATTTTAAGTCAGTTAAAAGGCCACGAAATTCATTGTTACGCAATAAAAAATAAATGAGGTGTCGGGTCGACTTCGCGTGGTTTTCATGGCCCGAAGTCAAAACGAAGCTATACCTACACCCAATTTAGCCGCATGATTCTCAAATGTTATAATAACTGCCTACGTTAATCGAGGCAGCTATTTAGAACACGATATTCAGAAAGTTCGGCGAAAATTTCATTGTTTAGTACTAAAATAGGTAGGTAGTTTTTAGAATCGGTGTTATTACAAGCTTTTAATTAACTTGCAATGTATGTATGTATGTAAGTGTGTTCGGGTCAAATCTTGCAACTGAATTATAAAGCAGTTCTTTATCCTCCACCGATTAAGATGAAATTTTGCATACACGTTTAGTTTGGATGACAATGCATGGTTAGCTAAGTGACGTCATTTTAAATCCAATATGGCGGACGGCCCAAGATGACGGACTAGTTATTTTTTGTGCACTGCCATGATATGGGTATCAAATTAAAGGGTTTGTTGAGTAGAATACGAAAAAAGCTTGTTTCAAAAAAAATATTTTTAATGAATAAATTATTTTAATTGAGGAATTCTTATTATAAATAGTAAAACAATGGACGGTAAATATGCGAATTTACGCTATAAGTACTCGTTAAGATGATTACATAAATTCAAATCTTGTTTTTGGTGCATTAGGCGAAAACTAAAATTTTTCAGGCATTCAATACTGCCCTCATCATTGAAAAGACGATGACTTCGGTTACTTTCAACGCAAGGTCTTGACGCGATTCGATTTTTGGGCACCGCACTGATAGGCGATATAAATTACAAATACCTACGTTCATGATTCGTGATGCAATTTGACAGACATGCACTTGAAATATTCTTACAAAAACGTTTACGCGATATCCGACCGATATCGCCCATCGACGCAACCAAGGCGCCTTTCTCACCAGGCCGCCCGGCCGTTGCGTTTTTGTTTCTGTAACAAATCCTTGTCCTTGGATGACTGGTAGAGAATGCCCGAGGCATTAAGTCCACCTTTGTACCTACTTATTTTTGTGCATGAAGCCTAAATTATAAATAATCTGTACATATGCACTATACGTGTACGCGCTCGGCAAAGAATCTGTACCAAAACAACTCCGGCACCTTCCTGATTGAGTCGTTTCGGTACAGATTCATCAACCGACCATCAGAAAGTTCCCTAACTGTGTTTACAAAGACAACGACAAAACAGCATTGTCTTATTTCTTTGATGAGCATGGTTTACTATCTTCTAAACGTAGATTTCATAAACAAAGATTTATTATTAGATCACCACAGCGATGACGGAAACTTAAAAAAAATGTTTACGATATCACAGAAATGGCGGCATTTCATAGTCTCGAATGAATAAAGTAAGTCTGCCGTTTAATATCCGGACTGCTATGGAACTCAGTGGAGTAATTTCCTTTTCAAATTATAATATCATAAAAAGGTGTTTCGGCCCTGAATCAATTTCATATCGTCCGGCTGTTAAAGTGTTTTGCGTAATACACATTATCTTTATAATTAAATCATTTACAAACAACTACATACATACCTAAATGTCGTACGTACGTACGTGCTTTTTATCCGTGGTGCTAGGCAACTGAGCTTATCCCAGTTGTAAACGACCCTTTGTGCCTATTGTTCTTGTTTTTTCTGTCTCTTCTTGATATGGAAATTTATATTTTTTTCCTATTCCTCCGTTATTCTTTTCTGATTAAATTCATTGTGAGATCCAAGACAGTTAAATTCATTCTGCGGGACTTCATCGAGCTTCATTGCCTCGGCGCTTTTCTGGTGGTCGCCACTGTTGATTCTGGCTTTCAGGAGTTGCAGTGGGTTGGGAATAGTGCGGTGGGATTGTCCCAAAAAAAAACATGCAGCTAAGGAGCATTATTTGTAATAACGATATTACTGGTTACAAAACAAAAATACTCCATCCAAACATGATGTTTTCGGAAAAAAGCCTCGGAGTTAAAATATGCTTCTACGTTGCTACGTATCCAAAAGCGGACTCGGATGTACTTTTGTACACAGGTAGGTAAACAAAAATCTTTCAATATTTATCGAGTAAAACCTATAAGCTCCAAAAAATCTCACAGATTGCACCTGACGAACTAAACTCAAAGAAAAATGCAATACCGGAGTCTTGAAAGAACTTTAATATCGGAGAGCATCTAGCGAGAGAGCTGACATTATTACTAGGTCATATTAGTTCACACCACTGGGTATGTAGGCTACCAAATCAATCTGCCTAGACTTTTCCCAACTTTGTCGCGGTCTTCCAGATAAACCAAATGCAGCTGAGTATTTTTACCCGACTGCCGAAGGAGTGTAATGTGTATAATCAGTCTATGTATGTATGTATGTTCCTATGTGGTGTTCTAGAGACCAAACGCGTTGGCCGATTTTTATGATTCTTACGTCAATCGATTCGTCTTAACCCTGCGAATGTCACTGGCTACATTAAAATTGAAAAAAAAAAATGGCGGATTTTAGGCGCCATCGTGTGGGGTAGCAAAATAAAGTGTTTTAAGAGGTAATTTCAAAAATATATGACACTTATATGTTTAAATGAAGCTTATTCTAAAAAAATATATCTAAAAAGTTGTAAATAAAAAAGTTAATCAAAAAATCAAAAACCCGACTGCCCAAAAAGCGAACTAAAAAGACATAAACAAGAAGAAAATCATGCTGTGGTCAGTCAGCTCGCGAACATTTATCCTCCGACTGCACAGCATGTTTTTCTTCTTGTTTACGTCTTTTAAGTTCAGTTTTTAAGCAGGCGGGTTTTTGTTTTTTTTAATTAAGTTTTTTTCATCGAGCAACAGCCTACCTGACCCACAACCCAGAAACTGGGTAGCATACCTCTTGACTGGTGTCAGATTTGCCTTGACTTAGCTTTGACTACCGTAAAAACCGGGACCAATGGCTTGCCGGGGCACGGAGGAGTTCCAGTTTGTAGTGAATGCTCTCCCGTCCACGGACCGACCACGGCAGGCGTTGCTTATGTATGTAGGCCAGTACGGAGTGAATAATAGTACTAGTATTACGACAAGACATGATCAATTGATGCCAATAATAGTCTCGAAGATCATTCACGTATGAATTGTGCCATCAAATTGTTAGGTCACGCATTTCTCGTCATTTATAGCTAAGAAAAGATGACTAATGGGCTGGACACATCAATGACTAGGATTGGCCTTTTGGTCCTTAAACTAGGCTAGGTAATGCTTAAGGACATGAACTAACTAGATTCTTTCAAGTGGAGAAGGGCTGGACGTTTGGTTATACAAGGAGACGGTGAATTAGGTAAGATTCTGATAAAACCGAAGCCAAGGTACGAGTAAGTACAAAGAATCTCGGTATATCTGAAAGCGCGTTGGTTGAGAAAATAGTCCAAGTTGTGGGAAACAAGGAAAAGGAGGCATACCAATCAGATGGAATAGTTTAGTTAAGGTTCCCCTAGTCGACGGCACGAACTATTTTGTGCGCGGGATTGAAATGCTTGCTATCTCATCCGACAACATGTGCGAAAGAGATAGATGTTGTGATGAGCACTAAGTAGCTAGTTCGCGTACGAATTAGCACTTTTGCAAGTTTGTAGCGAAATGGTTGATGATTTAGGACGAAAAGAAGCACGCGAAATTTTATAAACAGACCTCGAGATATCATGAAAAAACTACTTAAAGTATATTTTCGAAATTTTTGCACTGTTGAACTGTCCCTGTATGGTGGCTGTTTTGCAATTTTCCTTCTTCTTATGGTATTTATTTTCGCCCAAAGATGCGTTAAAATTAGTGTTGAAATATGGAACTTACGACGCTCATAACTTTCAAATATATATATTTTTTTTTTTTTTGTTTCCTTACAGGGCTAGATAATGATGAGACAAATTGATATCGTTTATTTTTTATTTTGAACGTACATCGTCAAACAGTGGAGTAATCGCCAGACCACGTTTGCATGGAAGAATGATCGACTAGTGTAACCTTAATTTGGCTTGAAGTATACATTTGACATTGAGAAGGCATTCCATCAAATTGCTATTCGACAGCTTTTACATCGATGACTGCATTATTTTATCGCTTCAGTTTTACTCTCATCAATCTGAAGTATAATATCTAGCTGAGTAGCTAGTTATAGGTATATTTGCATCCAAACGATCATACGTCGGTTGATCGATGGCCGCAAATTGCTTACAGATGCGCATAACTAATGCTCGATAGCAATTTGCTATTAGAAATCGTTTTATCAAATGTGTCTTGAAGAGCTTTTCAAAATAAACGATGTCTCACGTTCTTGGCAAGAGAGATTTTGTCTAAGTATTCATGTCTATTGAAGACGAGACACCGTATGATTAACAATCAATCTACCTAGCCTTTTCCCAACTACCTATATTGGGATCGGCTTCCAGTCTTACCGGGTTCAGCTGAGTACCAGTGTTTTACATGGCTACTGCCTATCTGACCTCCACAACCCAGTAACTGGGTAACACGGTACCCCTTGGCAAGACTGGTGTCCGATCTCAAGCTTCTGACTACCTGTGTCGACAGTCAAAGATGTTCAAATGACAGCCGGGACCAACGGCTTAACGTGCTTTCCGATGCACGGAGGAAACTCGGTATGTTGAAATGGTCACCCATCCACGGACCGACCTCGTCAAGCGTTGCTTAACCTTGATGATCGACCAGTGCGGCTGTTATTATTTAGCCACGAGCTTGACACCGTATAAGTATCGATTTTCGAATGTTTAACTAATTTGGGATTATTGCTTCCTGATGGGTCTTTACATTCCTTTCCCTCTGAGCACTTTGAGCCCTTTGAGCCGGGGATCTTTGACAGTCGTTACCAAGGGATATCGTGTTCTCCAGTTACTGGGTTGTGGAGGTGAGACAGGCAGTCAAAATAGTGATATTCAGCTGGCATCTGTTAGACTGGAAGCCATAAGCATTGACTTTTTTCTACCAATTTTCTTCACAATTTCTCCTCCATCTTAAATAATTCATTCAGCAGTCAGCTCTCCTAGCGACCCAGTATTCCCAGTGTTATTAAAATAGCCCATCTAATAGACTCGTTATAAACTCAGCCCGGGATACCGGCAGGTTAGTGGAACAACGAACGTTTACACGAAACGGCTGCATCAAATGGAGTGGTAATTAGCACCATCCTGTGTTATTAGCAAAATTGAACTGTATACAGTTATGAACAAACAGAACAATGTGATTGTCCTACTTCGTTATTGAATAGATGATGGCTATTTTTGAGATCAGCTCACTCAGGGACGGTTCCCATGATTTCATTCCCAAACTGTCAAAAACATCAATGGGTCTTTAGACGATAGCGCCGCGATAGCAACTGGTAAAATATCAAAAATTTCTAGCGCAATTAAAATGTCACATGATCATGATTACATTCTTGACATTTCGACAATCGCTGATCTAGAATTAAATCCGACTAAGAGCTCTTACACACCACTTTTTTACAGGCGCCGTCGACGCGCGTCTCTCGCAACTATAACGCGCTGCAAACGCGATGTTATCGCAACCAATTTACCCATTCACACGTTCATAAAATTGTAGTATGCAGACGACGAGTTATTCGCGAGCTGTCGACGCGCTACTAGCCCGGAGTTATATCGATACAGACGCGCTGTCACAGCGCGTTTCTTTAGCTGCAAACACACACGTACAGCGCGTTTTAATCGGATTATTGCCGACAGTATTACGATGGCATCAATCGAGACAACACTTCTTACACTGGCCTTAGTACTTTTGTCTCACGAAAACGTAAATATTGGATACATCCATTTACCAGCGAAAGGAAATTACATGGCGGTCACACAGCACACACACGTTCCCAGCGCGATACACGCTCGTTAACGCGCAAGGAGAATTGCTCACGCGCGTCTTTAGCGCGTTTCTCGTGAGTTTGCAGCGATGCAATCGCCTATTTCAAGTTTAGCAGCGCCGACAACGCGCAATAGCGGTACGCGCGTCGACTGCGCCTGAAAAAAAACGCCGTTTGTATGAGCCCTAAAGTGGTCGGATTTTCTTACATTTTGACATTCATTGTCACAGTGATATCATTCCGAATTAAATGTTTTTCAGATCGACAATTTGTCGTCTTGATTCTCTCAATAACTTCTTAAAACATGAGAAAGGGTTCATAATAGGGATGTTTACTGAAAATCAGTTTTTTGTCCGTCAGGTAGATTAATAAAAATATTGGACACGTATTTTTTCTTTTGACACGGAATCATTAAGTGACGACGATACGATACCGAACGGCGTTGAAATATGGTGTGACGTCATGCCGTTGGTACACACGCCGCTAGTACACTTTATACTGACATAGTGACGTCACAAGCCCCCACTCCTGAACTTTGATGCGCTTTGTCTTTGTCAATTTTATTGATTTGGTAAAGCAAAAAATACATGTCCAATATTATTTGATAATATCTCACTGCCGGACTAAATACCTAGAATTATCATTTTTTACCCAGGAAACATTAGGGATGTTATCTAAGAGAGTCTGAAAATGGCTTTCCCTGGAAGTGCTATTGGCATTTAAACGCTGTTAAGTCGGGAAAATTTTCAGCCTTTACTTAGTGTCCTTTCTTTTCATGGCGTGCTCAACTAGCCTCCTTGTAAATGCCAACAGCCAGCCTAGAATACCTAATGAGAATACTCGTCAACCAACAAAAAGGGAGCAGAAAATGAACGCAGACATAATGCCACTGAATGCTTTGCCGTCTCAAACTCCAAGCTACGTAACTGCACGTAATTAAAGGTATGCAAGTGATGCAAACGCAACGCCAGTCCTGCAAATATTACCAACAGTGTTGGCAACACTCAAAGTCACGTAGTACTTAGTAGAAGCCAGTTTGTGAGGGTTAAAGATCAATAAAGATCAATACTGCTGTGTTACGAACAGGTGGTAACCAGATAATTCTGCAGCCTACCTATAATAATTCGTCTACTGTAGCGTTTCCGCAGCGAATCTTGGGGGACTGCAGCGGGAAGTTTAAGTTGGAGAAACGTTTAAATGATCTGGATGATTTGAATGATCTGTCATTTTGACATATCTCAAGTCCTGTCAAGAGTACCTATGGATGAACCATGGAAATAGTAAGTAGCTACTTTATAGAATTGTTTAATACTAAATCCCACTTGCATGTTTATAACGTTTTAACCCGATTAGGGTTAAATAAATGAATGTAGAGTTTATAAATTCGGAGTTAAGTCGTAAACATTTTAACTTATGATACGCATTGTATCATTAAAAATTAATGCTGGGTTTACTTACCCGGTATTTCACCTGACATTTGTCAATGTCTGTGCCCTGAAATGTAATCCGGCCAAAAATTAATGAATGAACCATGAACAGAATTTGTATGCGTGTCCCTTTTACACTACATTACGATAAGTAATACTTTCTTGTCTTTCAATTTTCAACATGGCATTTAATTTTAATCGTATTGTATTAGGATCATTCGTTCACCATCGCACTACGATTTGCAAAATATGAAAAATATTTTTCTTTTTGGAAGACGGTGTCTTTGGTAGGTACCATTTTTTTTCCTTATGGACACCGACTCACTTTGTAGTGTATTATTATAGACCTATTTATTTTTTAAGTTTTATTTTTCACTTTTTAGTTGCACCCAATAGGCACGTTCTTAGAAAGGTACTTAAAATGCCAGAATAGATTACCCGAATATCATGAAACTTGAAAATAAGCGGTGAAATTAGTGTACCAAGGTGAACTGTACACATCTGCTTACCCCTTTAGAGCGTACTGGCGTGATGTTATGGTATAAACAATATACTGACATGCGATTGCAGCAATTTCGAGAGTTTTATTTGCCGTCATTTATTGAAGAGTTCTGTAGTATATCTTCGAAGTTCTTCATCAGATCTTCACCGAATTAAAATGGGACCAATTTGGGAACATACATTTTCAAACAAAAAAAAATATTTTTTTAAATCGGGCCACATTTGACGGAGAAATCGGTGAACAAACACAAAAACAATAAAAAAAACAAAGTCGAACATGGAACCATAAACAAAAATACATGTTTTCAAGTTACGTAATTTATTTTGTCAATTTTTACACTAACCCAGGACTTCGCGACTTAACTCAGCCACATCAGCTGGTTAAATATTTAAGTTTCATTAAGTTTAACTCTAGATTTATCTCTGATGATTTCTTTGATTAACCCTGAGCTAGCTGTATACACCGGGTTATTAAGGAATTAGGATAATCCAGGAACGCGCAAGTGGTCCTAAGAAGACAAACGCTCCTTTAACTGCAACTAAGACAGAAAACTTCCTGTAGTGGTCCTCAAATAGCTTTTACTGCGCAAGAACTCAGCCATACTATAAATTTTAAAGTATTTTCAGTACTGCTTATTTTTACTCACAATAAACTCAGTTTTACAGCAGTGAGTAATTCTTGCAAAATGGAGTAATAAAACTTATTTTAGACTTTCCAACTGGCTGGTACGGCAATTATGCCTTTTAGATCGGTATAGTTTTCCTCACGGAAGTATTTTATCTCGTTCATCATAGGTGTTCCGAGTCGTATACTGTTGGAATGTCTTACAACTAACTTTCTAGATGCAATGATAATCAATAATGATCATAATATTAAAAAAAAAGTTTATTAAAAAATCAAAAAACCCGACTGCTTAAAAAGCAAACTAAAAAGACGTAAACAAGAAGAAAATTATGCTGTGCAGTCGGAGGATACATATTTGCGAGCTGGCGGACCAAAACCAGATGTAACCTCCGAATGCACAGCATAATTTTCTTCTTGTTTACGTCTTTTTAGTTTGCTTTTTAAGCAGTCGGGTTTTTTGATTTTTTAATAACCTTTTTTTATTTACAACTTTTTAGTAAATTTTTTTTAGAATTAGGTACATTTAAACATATAAGTGTTATATATGTTTGAAATCGCCTCTTAAAATCCTTTATTTTGATACCCCACACGATGGATAAGGAAGGAAAAAAAAAAAACCCCCACAAAATGGCGCCCAAAATCCGCCATTTTTGTTTTTTCCATTTTTAATGTAGCCAGTGACACTCGCAGGATTAAGACGAATCGATATACGTAAGAATCATCAAAATCGGCCAACGCGTTTGGTCTCTAGAACGCCACATAGGAACAAACATACATACATACATACATAGACTGATAAACACATTACCCTCCTTCGGCAGTCGGGTAAAAAGGCAATTAGTAAAACTATGAGACTGTATTTGCCTGAAAGAATCAAGTTCGGAAGAGAAAAGTGTCTTTAGTTTGGGGACAGAAAAGAAACTCCATGACAATGACTAGAATAAATGAATGACCAAATCAAAATTCACTAATGCGCACAAAAATACAGCCAACCGTCTCACAAAAAGAACAACTGCAGGTAACAAGCTTACAAGCCTCGGAAAAGCCGGAAAAGAAAGCAACGAACAGAACAAACCTTTTAATACCCTCCGTCGCACAAAGGGATAAAGCACACAGTATAACAAAGAGCTTTACTGGAAGTGGGTCAATTAGCCAGCTGAACAACGCTTCCACACGCTAATACAACCCACCTATGTACATAGAGCGAGCTAGACTAACGTGCGTTTTGCAAGCTCTGTGATATTCGATGACATTGGTATTACAACGTTGGCTTCGGCGTGCAATGTGTGGTAATAGTCTGAATTGTGGAGGTGAATAACCTGAGGACTTGACAAAATTCTGTTGGGAAATTTTAGAAGTGAACAAGTGAATATTAATGACATATCATTCGTACTACTTGAAATAGTATAATAGTAATGTGGTGGTAGAACCTGAATGAGGTTGGCACAGTTGCGTGGGGAATGGCATAACTGCATTAGAAAAGAGAGGTATATAATGGCAAAACCGTAGAAGATGATGAGTGTGGGAAGCTAGACAAGAAAAGACAGCAAGTTATCCTGGTCTACGTCTCGAATTTAGATGAATCTTTTCAGCAAATGCCTTTCCAATAACCCTCGGTAGGCATATAACTGGGCCCTTGAATACTATTAACAGAATACTCTATCAAAGTATTCTAAGTGAACCGAAATAAGAAGTTATTTTCATTTGCAGAGCTCGTAATCTAATCCCACAAATGCACCAAAAGCAATTCTAATTCAATTCTAGACTACACGCTTTAATAATATAGTAGAACTTTATGCAGATCGTTATCTGATGTTTTAAGCGTCTAGACTGGAAGGCAGACTTCATCATCATCATCCACAGCCTGACTTCGCCCACTGCTGAGCATAGGCCTCTCTCTTCTTGTACCAATCACCACGTTCCCGTGCCAACCTCTTAAGGCAGACTTATTTACATCAAATTGGGGTTCGTGGCAAACGGTACCAAGTACACTAAGAATTTGGATACGCCTACTTGTATTACGTGCCTTGCACGCTGTTGAATACAAAATATGGCTTATTTTACTGGGCTTATAGTATCATGAGTATTATGTGCATAATTTCGCATTCCAGGATAAGTAATCGGCACATGAATCAATGCACATTTTCCTAGAACTTAACTAAATACAATCATTTTACAGTTTCTTTGGAATTGTAACACGCGTTTGACATTATCTAACAGCAAAATCTTTGCTTTCGAGTCTTGGACTTTGGAACGCTGAAATATGGCTTTTTACACGACTGCAAAGAAAGGGTTATGTTTTTCGGGCGTATCTTATATATATGTAAGTAGGTATGTATGTTTGTTTGTTTGTTTGTATGTATGTAATAATATGATGTAATAAAGAATTATTACCTCATATCTTTCAAACCACTAGATGGATTTATTAGGTAATTAAGACATCGTTAGATAGGTCTTGAACGCCCAAGTGTTCTTAGATAAGTGACGTAAAAAAACACCGGATTTTGGTCGTCATCCGCAATATGCTATATGTATGCCTATAATATTTGAGGAGTTCCCTCAATTTCTCTAAGATCCCATCATCAGATCCTGACCTGTTGACTATGGGACCAAATGGGCAGTATACCCTTTCAAACAAAAGAAGAATTTTCCAAATCGGTCCAGGTGACTTAAAAAAATTGCCACTCTGTTCAAGACCAAATCAAACATTTTTGTCTTACTTCAAAAGACATCCAATCTCCTTCGAACAAAACTTCTCCAGCCAGTTACACATTCTCATACACGAGTACATTCACAAAGCACTGTAGCTGCGCTCCCAATGTCAACCGGTAGATACATGTGCAATGCACATTGCGGACCTGATGACGTCATTATGCGCCAGTGCCGTGTTATGTAGATGTAATGCACCAACTAGTAAGCTAAGTGGAACAGTATTGTGGGATATTGTGGGTTGCTCTAACCCGTTGCACTTCCGTAAGCGGTTGTTAGTGTTTTCGTAGAGATGGGAAGGATTCACAGAATATACAAAGAGGTTTCTATGTTCTATGGAACGATTTGTGCGCAAATAGAATTATTTGCACCTAAAAATCGCTGAGACAATGATTGCTCGATTTGATTCAAATGTTTTGGAACCCGTAAGAAAGAAAAGGGAGTCAGTGATAGGTGGAAAGTACGGAAAGGAAGAAGAAAACGTGTTACCAACGCAAAATAATATGCGATAAGGGTAGGAAAATAATGATGATGTATTGGAACACGTAACGGATTCAAAGGTATAATAAACAAGAAGAAAATCATGCTGTGCATTCGGAGGATACATATTCGCGAGTTGGCTGACCAAAACCAGATGTATCCTCCGACTGCACAGCATGATTTTCTTCTTGTTCACGCCTTTTTACTTTGCTTATTAAGCAAGGGGTTAAGTAAGGGTTTTTGATTTTTTGAATTAGCTAACTATTTTATATAATTTTTTTTTTACCATTTGGTGCATTTATACATATAAGTGTCATATATTTTTGACATTACCTGTTAAAAACCTTTATTTTGACACCCTACACGATGGGTTTGGAAGACAAAAAAAATTGGGCCCGCAGAATATGGCGCCCAAATCCGCCATTTTTCAATGTAGCCAGTGACTCTTACAGGGTTAAGACGAATCGATTGACGTAAGAATCATCAAAATCGGCCAACGTGTTTGGTCTCTAGAACGCCACATAGGAACAAACATACATACATAGACTGATAAACACATTACCCTCCTTCGGCAGTCGTGTAAAAATGAATTGGTTATTCAGAAGCAATAACGAGCCTAAACAAAAAACATTGAGATCATTTAGAAGCAAGTTTATTTTAATTGCCTTTCGGTAACTAATAACTACTTAGCCACAATAAGCCAATAAGCAACATAATTGTCAATCACGCTTCTGATATCGTGACTTTGTATTTATTTTAATTCGCTATTCAAGGTTTCATGGCACGTGTAAAAAAGAAAGGCGTCGTCGACGCTCCCCTCTTTCCCCTTCTGATACAAAAATCTTGTTACGTTTGACAATATTCATAAATCTTCTCTTTATAGGGACATAAGGTAGACGAGAGCAAAATGGAATACTTGAGACAGTCATAAAACAAAAATATGGTAAACATAGTAATTTATGAGTAAACATTGAGCGGAGAACCACGAAACTTTTGGTCAAAAGAGGGGAACTTTTTCTAAATTTATTAGGATCAGACAGCACTGCATCTTTGCACTATACATTGATTTATTGAGCAATTGGTTTGTGTTGTGGCATGGTACTGGAAATTACACTAAATTATGTTTTTTTAATGCTCAATTTTGGACTGCAATTTTGTTCTTTTTTATTCCCGACTTCAAAAAAAAGAACGAGGTAATCAATTCGACATGTATGTATGTAATATTGTTGGAACTGCACAACATTCACATATATATTACTCTATGTGGGCTTCTATACACGTGTGCCAAATTTCATTAGTGTATTATGTATGTTTATCCACGCATTTCACCGAAACTTCATATCGGATCGTGATAATTTTTTTTGAGTTGGTTTGAGTATCTCTCAACTTAGGGAATAGTGCATGTTTCATCAAAATCAGTCCAGCAGTTTTCAAGATATGGAGCTTACAGCCGAACCCCTTAGCGACAAACAGCACGATTGTGTAAATTGAGTTATTATAAGTATTTTGTCAATCTTATGAGTAGCTTACTATAGAACATGTTCATTTTTAGTGATGTTGTACTAAAATTAAAAAGAGAGAAATAAAAAAACTTTTTCACAAAAAATAAACAGACTTTAAAAGCAAAAAAATGCAAAATAACTTTCGTTTCGGAAGTCGGTGTCCTTGGTACCTCTTGTTTTTATCATTTTTCGACACCGACTTCTGGAACGAAAGTTATTTTGCATTTTTTGATGTTTTGCTTTTGAGTTTTGAAGTCGGTTTATTTTTTTTCGGAAAAGTTTTTATTTCTTTATTTTTTCGCTTTTGAAGCCCACTTAGAATAACGTATATGGGAATATTGTGCAGTTCCAACAATATTACATACATACGTGTCGAATTAATTACCTCCTTTTATTAGAAGTCGGTAAAAATAAAAATAACAATATCCTCGTCTAAGAAATTTAACCATCGATCAAAAGCATTATTCAATACATAACAAATTACAACCTACTTTTTCGCTTTCTAATACTGGACGGTAAAAATAATATTTCTTTCGTAACACCTAAAGGCTAGCAAAGATTGTATCGTAGATTTTTGAGTTCAAGGACGCCGACCTAAGTGGTAAATAAGCTTATGTATTACGATAAAAGGCTTTGTTCGTAAGTAATAATACATATACTTGTTGCTACTTAAGCAATTAGAGGCAGTAAGTAGGTATAAAGTCTAAGTACTTTTTTTCTGTGGGAGTGTAAAATGAAAAGTTCATTGCTCCCTAAATATGCGGCAGAGAGAGATCCGATGACAAACTAAAATAATGGACAAAATTGTTCTCTTTTTACCCGGCTGCAAAGAAAGGGTTATATTTTTCGCGCGTATATTGTATGTATGTATGTTTGCATGTATGTAATATTCTTTATTACCTCGTATCTTTCAAACCACTTTATAATTAAGACATCTTTAGATAGGTCTTGGCCGCCCAAGTGTTCTTAAAAGTAAGTGCCGTTAAAAAAAAGAAACATGGCGGATTTTTGGCGCCATATTGTAGAGGTTGCAAGTTTTTTTTCTACGAACCCCATCGAGTCGGGTATCAAAATGAAGGGTTTTTAGAGGTGATTACTAAAATATATAATATAACGCTTTATGTTTAAAAGTCATTCGAAAAAAAAAATACCTAAAAAGTTGTAAATAAAAAAAAAGTTAATAAATCAAAAAAACCCAAATGCAAAGAAGTAAACAAGATGAAAATCATTCTGTACAACCAGCTCGCGAATATGTATCCTACGACTGCAGAGCATAATTTTCTTCTTGTTTACATCTTTGCAGTCGGGTTTTTTGTCTATTGATCGGAACAATGTTTTATTGACGAGTTCAAGAAATTTCAGTAACGATTGATACACAATCGTCATCATCAGCCTTCAGCAGTCCACTACTGTAAATAAGTCTCTCCAATGGCACAGCATTCATCTTTACTCAAAGCAACTTGCATTCCAGCTGCTATCAGCCACCCTGCAAAGATCGTAGTCCCACCTATACTGTGATTTTTAATTTCGTGGACTAAACTGACAGCTGCTATTGACCTTATTTTTTTTAAATGTTGCAAGCGCGAAGCATAGTGTTGTAGGTAAGGCTCAATCATAAGTGATTCATCGAATCGATGTGACATGACACTCCTGAATTTATTTTTACTAATTGGTGTAAATAAATGTTTTATGAATATAAACATAATATATTTAAATATAACAGTATTCATACACATAGTACATGAACTTTTATTGTGTTAAATATGAAATCAACAATAAAATAAATGCAATCGATAAAATGAAGTCTGACATAAATGAGTAGAAACTAAATATGGGCCGCTAGTTTCTAAACAAATTATTTTTTTATGCCGTGAAATAGTTTCATTTTCGATCTACTTCGATTTTCGATCACTCAGGATAGTTAGGGTACAACACTATTTTAATGTAACGATAAAGTAACAACCCACCAAATGTCAGTTTAGTCCACGAAATAAAAAATCACATTATAGTCTGAACATGACACACAACCATCATGATCTTCCTGCCCTTATCCCATGTTACTTAGGGCCTGCGAAACACGTAAGTATTCTTGTTCCGTTCTCACAAAATCTACAATACTTAAGACGACGACTGTCGCCAAAGACCTGTGCGATTGTCGTATTTTTGTCCATTTTAGACATAACTTTTCAAATTAATTACACCATGATAAAATCAAAATTTTCTTAGACCAAATTAGGATTAAAAACCGGCCAAGTGCGAGTCGGTCTCGCGCACAAAGGGTTCCGTACCATTATCGCAAAAAACGTCAAAAAAATCACGTTTGTTGTATGGGAGCCCCACTTAAATATTTATTTTATTCTGTTTTTAGTATTTGTTGTTATAGCGGCAACAGAAATACATCATCTGTGAAAATTTCAACTGTCTAACTATCACGGTTCATGAGATACAGTATGGTGACAGATGGACAGCCAGACAGACAGACGGACAGACAGACGGATCGTGGTCTTAGTAATAGGGTCCCGTTTTTACCCTTTGGGTACGGAACCCTAAAAACATTACAACAAAAAACTTATATGCACCAACTTCTCAGTCGTCGGAATCGGAAATCGAGGAGTTTTATAGACTGCTGGAGGACACTCTTAAAAGCTTCCCAAGAAGAGAGATCACCCTCTTGATGGGAGACCTGAACGCAAAGGTTGGATCAACTACGCGTGAGGACCATCTAAGAGAAGTAGTCGGGAAATATGGTCTTGGGGATAGGAATGATAGAGGTGAGACGTGGCTTCAATTTTGCACAGAAAACTCCCTCACTATCATGAACACCTGTTTCCAGAACCACCCAAGACGTCTATATACTTGGGTAATGCCAGGAGATCGCTTCAGAAATCAAATCGACTACATTGCAGTCGCAAAGCGATGGAGATCCTGCATTAGCAACACCAAGACGTACCCTGGAGCCGACTGCGGCAGTGATCATAAACTTTTGGTGGCAGAAGTGACCATCAAGCTAAAGAGGTGTATCAGAACCACGGTCAAGCAGCAAACCCGACCCTCCCAGCCGACACTCGCCGCTTTTAAGGAAAGTTTTAGCAGAAAAGCCGCAAACTTTGAAGTGGATCCCAGTGCTGATATAGACACCAACTGGACAAGATTAAAACAGATGCTGTTCCAATCACGGACAGAAGTTAAATGTCAGGACATTGATCGTCCAAAAAAGGCGTGGATTACTGACGAGACGTGGACGGCGATCAAGGAAAGAAAACACCTACTGACAGCCAGAGACGACTCAGACCGTGCTCAGTATCAGCTTCTCTCAGCAAGGGTACAGTGTTTATGCCGCAGGGACTATAACCAACCCTCAATATCCTGACATATTGAGTTCAGGACTCAATATGTCAGGATATTGAGGAGCACGCGCAGTCTATGCATACAAAAGATCTGTTTATGAAAGTGAAGAGTATTACCCGGGACTTCAAGCCGAAGACATGGGCTATTGAAGATGATCAGGGGCACTTACTGACGGAAATAGACCAGGTTACAGAGAGATGGCGGCTGTACTGTGAGAGCCTGTACAAAGACACAGGGAGATCTGATGAGCCGGTAACCAAGTTTGAAGATCTCTTCTTAGAGCCGGAGATCCTGGAATCTGAAGTGGAAGGTGCGCTGACAAAGCTAAGATCTGATAAGTCAGCTGGAAGAGACAGCATTTTCGCCGAAGAGCTGAAGTGTCTTGGAGACACAGGTGTTAGGCTTTTGCGGGAGCTGTGTAACCAGCTTTGGTGAACAGGAGGATGGCCTAAGGACTGGAAGGAGTCTCTCTTGATACCGATACATAAGAAGGGGTCAACCAGGAAATGTGAGAACTATCGGACAGTGGCACTCATATCCCATGCTAGCAAGATAATGCTCTATATAATTAACGGACGGCTCCAATCGTATTTACAGCGACAGATACCAAGTGAGCAGGCTGGTTTTGTCAAGGGTCGAGGCACGAGAGAACAAATTGTGAATATAAGGCAAATGATAGAGAAGAGCCGCGAGTTTAATGTTCCAATGCTCTTGTGTTTTATCGACTACTCCAAGGCGTTTGATTGTGTGAGGTGGGATTGCCTATGGAGAATACTCGGAAAATGGGAGTACCTTCGCACTTGACAGCATTGATCGCAAACTTATACGAGGATGGAGAGTCGCTAGTCAGAATCAACAGTGTGGTGTCGGGGCCTTTTAAGCCAGAGAAAGGAGTACGCCAGGGATGTATTCTGTCCCCTCTTCTTTTTAACATCTATGGCGAATACATCATGAGGAGAGCCTTAGAAGAGTGGGAGGGGGGCATAGCGGTAGGTGGCAATAAAATCAGCAATCTCCGATATGCAGATGACACCACATTGTTTGCATCTTCGGAGCGCGAACTTGCTGAGCTATTTGTGAGGATAGAGCATGAAAGCGAGATGGTCGGATTGTCGATCAACAAGTCCAAGACCAAAGTCATGATCATCGACAGAGCAGGACTAATAGCACGCACGGGGGAACTTGTAGATCTAGAGTTCGTCAATGAGTTTGTGTACCTGGGCTCCATGATCAGCGACCCTGATCGCTGATCATGGAGCCCAGCGGGGAAATTCGGAGACGTACGCAGATGGCCAAAGCTGCTATGAGCAAGATGTCGAGGATATGGCAAGATAGGAACATCTCTAATAACACCAAGAAGAGACTCGTTAGAACCCTGGTATTCTCAATTTTCCTTTACGGCTCCGAATCCTGGGCAATTCGCTCGGTGGATCGAAGAAAGATTGAGGCTTTCGAGATGTGGTGCTGGAGGAGAATGTTGCGCATATCATGGACAGCAAAACGCACAAATAAGTCCATTCTCGACCAGTTAAACATCAAAACCAGACTCTCCACGATCTGCTACCAAAGAGTCCTAAATTACTTTGGTCACATCGCTCGGAGACAGCCAGATAACCTGGAAAAACTGGTTGTTGTGGGGGAAAAGTGGATGGGAAAAGGCCACGTGGACGCTCACCCACTCGGTGGTCAGACCAGATCAGGGCGATTACGGGCCTCACGGTGACCACTGCCCTGAGAAGAGCCGAAGACAGAGTGGCTTGGAAGCAGCTCGTCAATGACTCCGTGAAAGCTTTCCAAGACGGGCACGACCTTCAGTAATGAAGACAACGAAGAAGAAGAAGAACTATCACGGTTCATGAGATACAGCCTGGTGACAGACAGACAGACAGACGGACCGCGAAGTCTCAGTAATAGGGTCCCGTTTTTACCCTTTGGGTACGGAACCCTAAAAAATGGTCTCATGTAACATATATTTTTTTCCAAAAAATTACGACTAGCCGTTTAGACGTGATTCTCATTTTAAAATCAGCTACTGAGGGGTATCTGCGCCTTAACTGAAAGTAGAGTTAAATTTAAACATTCCTCGTAGTTCGGTTCTAGTGCACGTAAAATATATATTGCCTAGTCAAATATGTACAGTAATCTATGTAGACTAGGTCAACATAGCGAAACTGCGACAGTTACAATGCGCAAATGATCGCGAACCGTGTTTAACATCTAATAAATCAGCTCAAACGTTGGACAGGTATTTACTATTTAGAAACTGGAATTGGGTCTTTGCCTATTGTGAAGTTACTGATAATAACCATGACTGCAGTGTTAAAGAAAGAAGTTTTTTTTTTGTTTTTTACCAAAGTCTTATCTATACTCGTTAAAAATATATTTTTATTTGTTTAGTTTCCCGCCGGAACTATGAATTTTCTCGTGATCAAACGTACGTAAACGTACATCAGCTATCTATCAGTGAAAGTCCCGTCAAAATCGGTCCAGCCGTTTCGGAGATTACCCGGAACAAACAGACAGACAGACAAAAATCATAAAAATTGCTTATTTGTTGTTAGTACCGTATATACTTTGACGTGCATTCAATAAAACATTGTTATTTTGATATTACATACAGACACTTCAATTTTATTTATTTGTATGTATGTATAGATGAATGAATTTAAATCTGTTTGAACTTTGATCATCATTTGTTTACAAACACACACCTACACTTTTTAGACTGAACCCACGATTTCGGTAAGTTGTTTTTTTTAAATTTAACATACATAGCGACTTACCAGATATATCTAAAAGAAAAATAATTCATGCATAAGAGTCATATTGACGATAGCTTGGTACATTATTACTAAAATGAAAATAATCCCAACAGCAATTTATTAACCCCCGACGGAAAAAGAGGGGTGTTATAAGTTTGAGGTGTGTTGCTGTGTATCTGTGTATATGTGTGTCTGTCTGTGGCATCATAGCTCTTAAACGGATGAACCGATTTTGATTTAGTTTTTTTTTTTTTTTAACTTTGAAAGGTGATTTTCTCGAGAGTGTTCTTAGCTATGTTTGAATAAAATCGGTTCAGCCGTTCAAAACTTATGGGCGTTTCACTGTTTGAATCGGGGTGTTTTCGCAAGATATCGTGTCATAATTACGTGTTCAATAGATTGCCGATCGAAGCGTATCTACTATGTACTAGATAAATTATGTAGCATGACATAAAAATATATCGAGGTTTTTTAAATTTTGACATTTTACTTGTGTAAGAACATCCCATACGTAATTGCGCAAAAATAATTTAATAATATTCATCTTCAAAGCTCCAAGCGTGTCAAGATTGTTTTAATCTTTTAATGACGTGCTTGAACACGTCTCCGTCAATGACGTCCGAGCCAGACTGTGTCAACAGCCTGGGCATGCCAGGGTATAAGGGGTCACAGCTCAGCTGAGCGGCCGGGCGAGGTATTGATTCGTCTCCCCACTCGCGCTCGCCTAGTCCCCTAAATTACGCTCACTCCTTCGGAACACTTGAAAGAAATTAGAGGGTAAAGGTACCTATATCGAATATTATTTTATTTCAGACATACTGGTGCTTTGGAAGTATGGGGTTACTCGCTGGCGAGAAAAAATATGATAATCGCATTGCAAAAATATTTTTACACGTGAATTTAGAACTTAGAGGTAATGTCCACGAAACAAATATGCAACTAAATATCAACTCTAGGTATTTATTTTTAATAAAAAACGTATGTAGGTACCATAATAATGTGCATGCAATGTTTTCGTAAGTAATGCCAAAGAATTGGGTTTACTGAATTATGAATTTAACGTGTCATTTTAAAGTGCATTTTATGTACCTATCATCGAATTTATCAAAAAATATTTGATACGATTGCAAATACAAAAAACCGGCCAAATGCGAGTCGGACTCGCGCACTAAGGGTTCCGTACCATTATTGCAAAAAACGGCAAAAAAATCACGTTTGTTGTATGGGAGCCCCCCTCAAAAAAAATGTTTTAATCTGTTTTAATATTTGTTGTTATAGCGGCAACAGAAATACATCACCTGTGAAAATTTCAACTGTCTAGCTATCACGGTTCACGGTTCGCGGAGTCTTAGTAATAGGGTCCCGTTTTTACCCTTTGGTTTCCATACCCAAAGGGTAAAAACGGGACAGTAAAAATTAAAAAAAAACGTGGTAAAAAAAAACGTATCATAATTTTGGACCATGTCAATATATACCCAACTTCCTCCTACAATATTATTTATTTGTCACAGCATGTAGTGATAATTAAATCTACACACATCATTATATTGCCTTCAAAACTAATAGTTGCAACATACTGCTAATTGATTGCACTGACCGCTATAACAAACTAGTTTTTCCTTTAATGTTGATTTATTGCAGTGAGTCATTCCAACAACCAAAATATTTAAGAGGAGTGGAACAAGGAATTAGACAGAAACATTGTTAAATGTTATGTTTTACACATTAGTTATAAACTTTTTTTAACCCCCGACGGAAAAAGAGGTGTGTTATAAGTTTGACGTGTGTTGCTGTGTGTCTGTCTGTGGCATCATAGCGCCTAAACGGATAAACCGATATTGATTAAGTTTTTTTGTTTGAAAGGTGACTTTGTCAAGAGTGTTCTTAGCTATGTTTAAATAAAATCGGTTTAGCCATTCAAAAGTTATTCGCATTTTACTCTTTGAATCTGGATTTTTTCGCAAGATATCGTGTCATTATTACGTGTTTTGATAGGTTGTCGATTGAAGCGTGTATGTTACTTGGTATATTGTATGTAGTTTAAAAAGCATGAAATAAAAATAAAAATCGGGGGTTTTTTAAATTTGTAATTTTATCTTGTATTGGTAACGAAAGCTGCAGATGCCTAATTCCTTGCAAAAATTTGAAGCCCGCCTCTAAGACGACCCGCAACTTCGCTCATGTGGAATATCCTAAAGGGACCATGTATTTGTCTAGGGTAAAAAGTAATTGGATGAATACTTCCAAACTTTAACAAAATATACCTAATATAGGTACCTGTTTATAAGTTTCTATTTCAACTAAATAGGCATTTTCATCCTCCATCTCTTATTAATTTAACAAAGCAATTACACTTTATGGAGCTAGATATTTTTAGATAGCACGGAAGGCAAGGGATGATTAACTTTCCAGTGACCCTCAAACACCTAGGTTCATCGGACAACAAATCAACGGTTGCATGTCAAAAATAACATAATTTCTTGGAAAGTTTGATAACTTGTATGGTATCATAACATTAGGCAGTACAAGGAATTTTATCACTGACTAGCTTTTTACCTCAGCTTTACTTCTAAAGCCAATCTCGTAGAGACCAAACCCCAATTATCAAATGTTATAAGTATCCCTTATGTAGCTACTGTAGTACTATTCTGTAGACATATCACCGTGATGAATCACTTCACCTAAAGCTCGAAGTCAGCTGTCAATCACTCACATATCGGTAGGAGTGACAGCCTACTTCACCTAAATCATCATGTTGAGATGGCTACAGAATTGACGGCCAGATTACTGTCTTATGTATAGATGAAACGTCAATCTTACAAAATGGGGCTACCTCAATAGAGCAGTATCAGGATGTGCATATGGCGCCATGCTGCAAACTAAACCTCACCTCCTGTCATGTCCTCTGTATGTCCAAAATATGCGATCAGAGTGATCTATGTGCTGACATCATCGACGCCATGGAAGTGGCTATGTTATGGGCCAAAGCAAATTTGAACGACTGTCGTGCCCGCAATACGAAGAAGAAAAAGAAGCTATGTCCTCTAAAATAATTCACATGCTAAGACATACTAAAAGACTGCAGTTCACTACTGAGATTGCGATAAGCAGAGGGGTATGGAAGAAGTTTCACCAATCCCCAAATAAATTTGGACAAGGGCAAGACAATGATTTGGTACTACAAGAGTAAGATAAACTAAATTTTATTTTCATAACCAATCCCATTGTGTTGTGTTAGTCATGTGTTTATTTTAATTCTTGTTTGTAAATAACCTACATCATGACATACCTAGCACATTGTCCTTGTTATTAATTAAAATTTAAAAATGCTCAGAGCAAATATACTAGGTAACTGTTTTAGAACAGTTTGATCTCCTCAAGTAAGAGGTATTTCATTTTTATTAATTTAAATGATGTAAAGAAAGTTACTATAAGGAATGTCTCTTTTTTGCAGGGAACCTTATTTTGGCCTATAAAAGGCATTTGATATTAAAGCTGGATTTCTATGAATTTATTGCTTAGAAAGCTTTTCAAACCATGAACTACAACTTTTTTTTCTTATTTTTTTAATAAGCAAAGAAATAACTTTTGAACCTGGAAACCTGCACATTTTTTGTGTATAGGTTTAATATTTATTTTTGTAAAATAAATATGAATGAGTCTCATAAATTAATGCCAACCTTGAGATATCAGATTAATGACTTGATTGTGATATTGTTTATAACTTAAGTGTTTACATATATTTAAGAGCAATATTAAAGGCCATTGCTTTTTAATGTTTGGGACAATTCCAATAAGAATACAACAGGCTAACAAGGTTAATTCAAGAATGCAGCACAATGGCTTACTAGACTTACTTTCAAACAAAAATTTGTGTAATTGCCAAAGTAGTTTTATTGATTAATTTTAATTTTCTGTGAATAATGATAAAATCTCTAGAATAAAAAGTGTAGCTAACAATAAAAAGTAGTTTTAATTTATAAAATACATATTACTTTTAGTACCTTCACATAAATTTAATTCAGAATAAAAAGATAATTTAAGTCAGTAAGTCAGAAGGGAAGATTGCTGAAGAAAAAACTGTTTTTTTTTATTTCCAATATATTTTTGGATAGGTACTGCTAACAGCAGCTAAGCAACACCACCATCGTATTTTACAATTTTCGAAATCATTCAAATTATTTGGTGAAATACCCAACGTAAGACGCTAGTCTACCTACATGCACGTATATAAAATTATAATCGTTCTTTAAAAATGTAACCACGGCTGTAACTTAGAAGTTCGACAGTAGGTTTCACTGAGCGTAATATTTCGTAAGCTGTAAGTGTAAATATTTACTCACTTGTGCGTATTTTAATCCAAATAAGCAACTGTGTAATCCTCACACACCAAACTATGGTTACACACAATACACATCACAAATTCCAGGCATTATATCCACATAAATTTACACAATACACGAAAAAGGACACTTTATCACACCGGCATTGTATTTTGTTGTTTTAGAATAAAAATATTACACGAAACTCATCGTTTACACAGAATTCCGGAATAGTTTACTTTGACAGATGTCGTATAATTATCGATAATTGTTAAAATCGCGTTCCGTACACCGCAAAATGTGAACGTATCCACTATCACGGTACGGATAAACTAAACACGATCTACACGCAGCGGGACGCGTCGAGCAACGCCCGCAAAACCTCTATAACCCGAATAAATTGAAAGTCGAGGTAACCGTGCCGTGTTCAAGTGTTGCCGGTGACTATAGAATTCTATAGTATAAAACCTGTCATACGAGAAATAGTGATTGTGTGGCTGTTGTCAAAGTCAGAAAAATGTGGTAATTACTTTGACACAGGAAAAACAAAAAGAAAATATTCAGGGAAATAATATTAACCTGTTTATTTCACGGATCCCCAATGTCAATCATGACAATTTATATTTATCTACAGAAGATGATTTCGTATATAATGCTAATAATCTACAACGTATTATTAAATTTTAAAATGTAATGATTGCTAGACCTAGACCTCTTGCAATAAATAAATTCATTACATAATTTTTTCAGCTAATCCCTTTTTTTAATCTAATTTTAACATCAAACAATATAAAAAGTGACATCTAGTGTCAAGTAGCATTAAGTTTTGAATGAACAGCTAACATAATGCTTTTTGGCATCGTTACTAGATGTCGCTTTTTGAAGGAACTATAATAAATAGGACAACTACTCACTATCAGATGGCTCTAAACCACAGAGTACATTTCAATATGCTCTAAACATTTTTTGAGGGTAGCCAAGTCTTTATCGTTACAAAAAAATATTGTTATTGGAACCATAATTAATTTTTACTCATTCATGTCAGACTACATTCTATGGATAAAATTTACATTATGGGCCGCTGATTTGGAAGTTCATATTTTTTGTATAGGTAGTACTCATAAAAAGAAAGCTTTTTAAAAATTTTCAAGACTCGGAAATTTTATGTTTTTTTGTATGTTTTTCGTGGAGAAAAATAATGAGAATTAGTCCAAGAGCGAGCGAAGCGAGCTCGGGAGCCGGCAGGAGCAGGAGAAAAACCGCAAAATACTTTAAATAAAAAATAAGTTCAAAAACTAAAAGCCGAAACAAGAAAATATGCCCGTAAATTTACCGTGGTCGTATGCTACTTTGCAGAATGTATTGTTTTGTTACGGTAGGTGGCTTACGAGCAGGGTAAAATTACGGGAATATTTTCATATTTTTTTTTACTAGCTGTTCCCCGCGGCTTCGCTCCCATGGACCACCCCACAGGACACGTTTTCGGGATTAAAAATGAATCCTATGTCAATCAGGAATAATGTAGCTTTCTAATGGTGAAAGAATTTTTAAGAATTTAAATTTTAAATTTAAATTATTTTGGGGTTTTTGCAGAGCCTGAGGGAACAAATGAACATAAATGCATACATACATACTCACATTACTTACATAAGGATCAAAAAACACTTTGCAACGCCGCAGTAGTCGGGTAAAAAAATAGTTTTCATGACTATATCTCGCAAACGGTATGCTTGACAAAAATAAGATGTACCAAACCATTCCTTCGTTTTAAAATCCCTGTTCAGTGATACCACACATGATGGGGTAAGGTGATATTTTTTTTGTTCTTGACTTCGTGCCCCATAGAGGGCGGCACATTCAATTTATTGTGACCTCACATAGCCACCGGACAAACAAGACGCTTCCAACGACACCTCATTTGTCAATTTATGATAAGTAGTGTAGAAGTTATAAAGGAACAGAAGAACATACATACATAGAAAAAAAACGCGCGGTCAAAATAACCCTCCCTTTTGCTTCGCCGTAGGCGGGTAAAAACTAACCTCCTCTTATGTGGCTTCTAGGACGCATCACACGTGTTCTCCCAGGCAGAGATGGCGTCGCGAGGGTTGCCGACATCCTCACAAGAAAGGTTATCATCCGGCGCGCTTTCAACACCATCTGCCCGCTGCCGGTTTCTACTGTTGAAGACCTTTCAACGAGGGGAGTATGTTGAGACCGTCCCTCTCAACACCGCCGCGCGCTAGCGGCAGTGAATGAGGGACGCGGGGACAGCGGGGTGCCAGACGGCCGACGACCGAGCAGGTGCGGGCCCCACGCCACATCACCACGGCAATTCACGACAGTGACGACAGTCTGCAGTCAGCTGCGGCACGCCATCGCCACCACGCATAGCTGCGCTTGCTCTTAAAGGACTTATTACACTACACGGTATTCAGGGTCCTGAATACCGGGTCACTATATCATTTCGAAGCAATAAGGTCGATATTATGAGAACCCTAACTCTCTAAAATCTTATCTTAAATCCTTGTTTAGTCTTTGACCGACCGTTGTCATTTTATTTCCTTTCTCTTGTTTAATATAAGCAATTGGCTCCGGGAGTTAAACTATGAAGAAACAGAAAAACTACTTGCTGTCCCAAAATAGCCAATTTAATACATACTTTTCACCCCTCCCAACACACAGTCACCCACATATACGCCGTACTCACTCACAGACACACATTCATACCTACTAACACCAAGCACCAATAATTGATACCATTTCACTATTCTATTTTATTATATTTTAAACTTGAAAGCCTATGCTTTTAGAATTTCTAGCCGCACCAATTATTATATACACAACATTAAAATGTAAGTATTACCCAAGGGGTGGAGACCTGCAGCCTAATTGCGTAAGTGAATTCTGCAAAGGAAACAAGTCGATTCTTTCAAAAAATCAGAATAATTTCTTTCAACTTTTTCGGTATTGCGAAACTAATTTGGAAAGCTAGCGTTAGCTTTCCAAATCCTCCTTTGAGTTGAACACAGACTACTTAGAGATACTACGGAGTTGAAGATATAAGACATTTGCATTACACAATACCAATAGTGAAGTTTTATCTCGATTCTGCATTTCTGCCGCTTTCATTCATTCTTTTACAATCATTTCTACGTCAAAATATTGGTAATGAAAGGAGCATAACCTTTCCGTTTCAGAGTGTAATATGCAATACGAAAAGTCGTTTTTGGGAAGGTTCCAACTTGTTTGCTTTGCATAATTTACTTACGCAATTAGGCTGCTGGTGTCCTGAAATACAGAACTCACGTCTAGTTTAGGCACCAGTCTCCCACAGTATAATTGTTGCTGCACCTCTCTAAATGTACCTATATTGTGGTGAGAAATAAATCATTATCTTATCTTATTATCCTATCATCTTGTGATACAGTCCACTATTACTTTATCACGACCTAGCGGCGCAAATAATCAGTCTCCAAGGTGGTGATGGACTGCTTCGAGATTAGAGTGCAGACCGCTTATGTTGCTGAGGTGCTCTTTGTGTGGCAGGGAGTGCTGCAGATGTAATTCTTTTTTCTATATTTCCTTGGCGTTATTGAGAGTGAAAAGGGGAGGAGAATGCAGTGAGATGAGGTTTCACGCTGGCAACCCACAGACACGCACTGACAAGACGCCATCACTGGGGTACTGCTCTGGAGACTGTGGGGACGTCCGAACCTCTCCGGGAATGCCAATCAGGCCCTGTCTTCTGGTCGCCAACCAGCACGATGGTGTATTCCGGGCTTTGTCGACAGTTGGGGCAGCCTTTCGTGTGTGGTTGGCACACTACTTGGGCCCCCAACTACCTGCGGTCGGCCAGCGGCGCATCGTGCCTCGGATCCCCCTACCCTCCACGACCAAACTCCCGATACGCCTGTAACAACGCGTCAGGCTGGTTCGCCAGCAGTGGAACAGCTATCTCGACCTAACTGCTCTAGTTGGCTACACCGAGCATCGTACCGGAACACGGCTAGGCCGCTTGGTGGTACGTCTTTGCCCGGTGAGAGGCCGCAAGCCTTCGGCCGTAACCTACCACCAGTTAATGTCACCTGATTAGCACCACCGGAGGTCCACGTGTAGGGAATCGTATGGGGTGCCCTCCTATGGATGAGGGTGACTCAGTCCCCAGAAACTGTTTCATTCCTTTAGTAGGTAGGTACAGTCAGTGATAAACACTGCTATGGTATAAATTTCAATACCGTTAACTTTCTGTTTTTACGTATTTTATGTCCCAAAATTGATAAAATTGCTGTCAAAATACGAAAACCTACCAGAAAACATCAATTTGAATGTAAAACAGCTCTCTTGTGCATAAAAACATAATTTAACTATCATAAATTACCATACGCACAGATTTAGTACAAATCATAAATACAAATAAAAAAAACCTTCTTTACAAAAAATTACTACCGACTTCCAAATAAAAAAACTACAAAGTGAAAATTAACTTTATTTTTGGAAGTCGGTGTCTTTCGCAGGTACTTACCAATTTTTTGCGTTATGGACACCGACTCACAAAAATGAAGTTATTTTTCACTTTGTTGTTTTTTTTATTTCGAAGTCGGTAGTATTTTTTTGTAAAAAAGGTTTTTATTTTTTACTTTTTAGTTGTACCTATTATGCAAGTTGTTTAGTAAGGTACCTATAACGCCAGAATAGATAACTCAAATGTCATTAAACTTGAACATAACCGGTGAAATAAGAGATCTGCGTACCCCTCAAGAACGTACTGGCGTGATATTATGTTATGAAATGGTATAATCAATAAATAGACAAGCGATTGCAGCAATCCCGAGAGATTTGCCGTAATTTATTGAAGAGTTCTGTTGTATATCTTCGAAGTTCTTCATCAGATCTTCACCAAATTAATATGGGACCAATTTCGAAACATACTTTATTAAACCAAAAAAAGAATTTTCAAAATCGGTCCAAAATTTACGGAGATATGCATGAACATATACAAAAACATTACAACCCGAATATCTTCAAAGTTAGAGTGAACAGGCTTCTTCTGGGTAAGCTCACTCCATCGTCGACTTTGTCTCCATCACCTCAGACCTAGGCTAGAGTCAAGAGCAAACCCATAAAAAAAAAAAAAAAAAAATATGTATATACAAACATAATGTCGAACATAGAACGTCCTCCTTTTTGGTAAGTCGGTTAAAAATTAATTTTATCTCGAAAACTAATGAACATTAGTGAATCTTATGTAGAACTTTTTGGTGCTTAAATGAACAAGGGATAAACTTGCTATAGGCCAATAAAATCAAAACTTTAGCAAAAAATAGACGATTTTTGGGCTCTTTGACAGTCCATTTTTAGGGTTCCGTACCCAAAGGGTAAAAACGGGACCCTATTATTAAGACTGCGATCCGTCTGTCTGTCTGTCCGTCTGTCTATATTTAAGTGGGGGCTCCCATACAACAAACCTGTTTTTTTTTGCCTTTTTTTATAATAATGGTACGGAACCCTTCGTGCGCGAGTCCGACTCGCACTTGGCCGGTTTTTATAACAGCTCAGATTCAGAGATCTCAGCGATAGATTTCGAGGCAGAAGATTTATGTTTGTTTATTTAGCTGATTGTTGGAATGGATTTTTTATAACGGATTTTTCTGTATTATTTATTTAACAAGAATCGTGTTCATTAACTGGTTTTATTTAATTCATTTACTAGAAAGTTTTTGTCGTAAACGGCACTTAAAAAAGTTTAATATAATCTTATTACCAAAATATAGCTTTGCACCATATATATTCCTTTAGCAACATTCTGTAAGATTTTTTTGATGTTCGAAGGTCCCTTAAATGTTCTTTCAGAGCACTTATACCCTTAAGGATTGACAAAATACCCATAATAACTTAATTTACACATTCATGCTGTTTGTCGCGGTTGTGTTCCATATCTTGAAAACCGCTGAACCGATTTTGATGAAACTTGCACTTTTTCCTTAATTTAGAGATACCCAAACCAATAAAAAATAATGATCACGATACGATAAGCAGTTTCGGAGAAATGCGTGGACAAACATACATACGAACAAACATACGTACATACACTTATGAAATTTTGCACAAGTGTTTAGGCACATACAGAGTAACATATGTGTATATTGTGCAACTCCAACAATATTACATACGTACGTGTCGTATTGATTACCTCCGTTTTTTTGAAGTCGGTAAAAATGAATCGCGAAATGCAAAGATGTAAAATGTATGAACCTGCCTTTACATTGTAATTTTATAAAAGAAAGATTTGTTTGCTAGATTTCGGTGTTGAAAATATAGTATTTTTGCGTACTATGTATTTCTTCAATAATATATAGTACACGGCCCCGAAATATAGTAGAGTATTGTACTATATTTCGGATCCGTGTCTGTCGTGATCTTAGTACAGTTGACAACCCTACCAAAACATAATGCTCCGTCCTTGCAATATAAAACAAAAATGTCATAAAATCCTGGGTTTCAGTGAGTACTACAAATATGTGGATGTCTCGAACTATTCTCAATCTCATTTTTCTTTTTCTCTTCTTTTAATTGGACTTTTTACAATGGTTTTCAATCATCTTAATAACCCTTTGCTAATAATAGTTACAGCACTGATAACTACATTTGTGCCACATGTTAAATTTAGTCTTGTTATAATTTTTTTTTTTTACCTTTGTATAGATGCTTTTACCGATTGTTTTTTGAATGTGTGAACATTGTAGGCCTTCTAGATTTCTAGATGCTTGGATAACATTTGATAAATTTTTATCTCGTTTTACTTTTTATTTTTAGTTTCTAACGTTTTATTGTCGGGCCTACGTTGTCCTCCCATATCTAAGTAATGCAGTAACATGGAAATATTGTAAAAACAAACCATATTTTTAAAAGAGTAACCATGGAGTTTCTTGCCGGTTCTTCTCCATAGGAAACGACCAACCCGAACCGTGCGCCTTTTGTTGTCGTTTTATAAGTGCCCATGTAGGCCTAAGTAAAATAAAAATAAATGATTTTGTTTTTTGATTTTGACTATAATATCGTAACAATTTGACAAAATATTCATGTATAAAATGAGCAGTTTAGTGCGAATCCCTCGGCAATTTTGATAATAAATAACTAAATTATCCGCCATTGAAAATTGATCTTGCAAATAGATATTAAGCCAGCGTTACACGTTTCAATTATAAATAACAAATGCGCATAATATTTCGATTCGGTTTCAGGCATTTTTTGCGACAACCACAGATTATGCGGGAACAAGCGGAATCGTCAAAAAGCCGCACTCGGGGTCTGTCATCGAGAAATGGAACACGGTGTCCTAGGAGTGAAACGCTTGACTTACTTACTTGAACTCGCTAATACGCGTTCCAAAACTCTTACTAAACTCCATTTGAAATAACATTAGACATGTTTCCAAATCTTTTTATAGTCCGTTCAACCGATTTTGAGTTCTATCCCGCAAACATAAGGATGACATAAAAAGCATAAACCTGTTACCAAAACCAACTGTTTACTACAGCTACCATTTGTCGTATCACCAACGCAATAGAAGTCAAAATCGGTTGAACGGGCTGTAAAATGGGCTAATTTAAACGTCTAATGTTATCGCCAATGGAGTATAGTATTGCTGACATGGGTCACACGGCTGCCTAGCTTAAATGGAACCAGGCTGATCAGGTGAGTTACTCTATAACCACACAACGGGTCCCAAACAGCAGCAAACGGTGACGTGGGAGGGCCAAAAGTAGTTGGCGGCATGAGCTACTCATTTTAAAAGTGGCCCATAATCTCATCCTACCTCGAAAAAGAAGGGACATTTTTATTTTGGCGTCCAATAGGCTGTTAATAACAGAGAAGCATTTATTAATTGTTTGAGGATATCCGTAGGAGAACCAAAGTTAGCGACATAGCCCGAAGAATTGCCAAACTTAAGTGGCCGTGGGCAGGGCATCGCAGAAAGGATGGCCGATGGGGACGAAAAATTGCTCGCAGAACGGATGGCCGATGGGGCTGAAAAGTTCTGGAATGGCGACCGCGAACCGGAGGACGATACGTTGGCCTCCCACTAGGTGGACCGATGACCTGGTTAAGGTTGCGGGAAGGCGCTGGATGCGAGACGCACGGGATCGGTCAATGTGGCGACGCCTGGGGGAGGCTTATGTCCAGCAGTGGACGTCTTTCGGTTGAAATGATGATGATGATGATTTATTAATTTGTTTTGAAAATAATAATAATAGGGGCACAAGAGCCAGGCAAGTAATAAGTGTTGAAGTGACACCTCTAGTATTGCACTGTCTTCGGGTTTCTTCAATGACAGTGCCGGATTAACTCCCTTGAGTGCCCGAAACGTGTATCTGTCATGGACCAAGTGATTAATCAGGGCACTATGTATAATGCCCGGAAAATAGGAATCCAGTGAAGTCAAATCGGGCAATGTAATGAATACTGATTTAAACTTCTATATTTATCACATTGTCTGGTCATTAAGAATATTGCTACGTAAAGGTTGGGCAATTCGATAATTATGGTCAATTAATTAGTCCAAGAGCGAGCGCAGCAAGCTCGGGAACTTATGGCACCCCGACACGGATAGGTTAGGTACGTACGAAGTAGATGACGGGAGCTGAAGTGAGCGAGCAAATCGAGTGAACTCAGCTCCCGTCGACTGTTGCTTTAATAGTAATCGTAACTACTAAAAAGCAATGTCAACTTTAAAATACTAAGAAACACACATCTTTTTATTGCCCGGCCCAATAATTGATGGGTATTATTCAGAAAGCCCGGTCAATTTAATTATTCCAATAGTTTTTTTATCATATTGCTTACTCATATTGGGCATTTTTCGAATTGCCCTGGCATTATGAAAATCACTTGGTCCATAACATATCCACGCGAGACACAATTCTATTGTTGCGGTAATTACGGTCATTCAAATTCAACCGGCGCACCTATGCAAACAATCTGAAGAACTCTTTGGGCTTTCCAAACTGAAGTCCCAATGGTTTTTGTGGAGAGAGGATTTTGTTTTTACCTCTGATTAGGGTGAATAACTAGAGAGCAGATTTTTTTCGGATTGTTGTTGTAAACACTATCTAGACTTTTGTATACTTAATATAGGACTTCGTATGAATGAGTCAATCTCTAATAGAATGAATAACCTTCCCGCCCGCAAAAAATTTTTTGCTTCAGTCTAAAAATATCAAAATGAAACTTCTATAAAATCGCGCAACAAACCCCTCCTGCCCCTCCCCCCTCACCCGCTCACACACTCGGAATCCATCATCCGATTTCGGAGCAGCTCGGGGTGTCAGGTTTTTTTTCGTTACGGAATTTCTTGATTCGGTCGCCGCGCTCGAAGCCCGCGATAAAAGCTATGCAATAGCTTAAAAGGTGTGCCATGTAAGTAGGTCTGGATGAGGACAAATGAAACAAAAACATTTACAAAAAACTGTTTTTATTTAAATATGCACTGAGAGACTTATACAACAGTTGAAAACATGGAGACGATACGCGACTGCGTAAGAAAACTTTGGCAAATACAATGAAAATACAAAAATAACTTTTATTTCATGATAGTTAGGTACGAACCGAATTCGAACGTATACAATACGATAGATACTAGTAGCCTAAAGACATAATTTATAAAGAGTTATAATAGTTGTGCAGTATAGACACAGGTAGGGCTCTGCCCCGCAGTCTTTTGAAGCAGTTTATTGGACCTTGTAGACCCTGGTGCAGGTCACGTCCTTTGCGGTCATCACCTGGAAAAAAGGTTTCATTTTAATAAAATATTTATCTAAAACATTATCACACTGATTTACAGTTATGGGGGCACAGTAAAAATATACAAACAGTATGAAAACTACCTAAAAACGCGCGAAGCGGCACACTCACACAAACGCATACGCACCGACAAGACCATTAAAGGTCTATCCACACATATCAGGGCCGTGCCCGGGACGTGCACGGGACGTGGACAGACCGTGCCCCGTCAGGGGCTCAAAAAAATATCGTTGGGATCATTTTATATGACATCGTTCACACACGTCCCCACCCATATTTTTTTGAGCCCCTGACGGGACCCGGCTCTGTCACGTCCCGGGCACGCCCCTGATATGTGTGGATAGACCTTAAGGCACTTCTGCAGTGCTGTCACTAGTGCGGGTCGCTTAGGGGTCTCGTCGATGGGCATGTTTGTGTGAATGTGCCGTTTCGAGCGTTAGTAGGTAGTTTCCATACTGTTTGTATATTTTTACTGTGACGAGGGGTATTCTGGAAATCTTTTCGGAAAAGAGATAATAGTTAGGTACCCCTAATTACGGGAGTTATGTTGAAGCCCCAATAAGATTTTGACGAGTCTTTTGCCACGACCCAGAGACAACTCTATAACCTTGGCTGCTATTGAGAATGGCAAATCACAATAACGCTTAGTAACCTGGGTATAGAACCCACGATTGCTTCGGTTTCAGTTCCCACACAAAATTAGATCGTAGATCAGACTTTCAGAATCAGAGGTCAATTCTACAGTTTTAATAAATGCAACAAGTGCACCTGCAAGCGCAATAATAATACAATAAAGGGCTTAAGTAAGTGATAAACATTTTATTAATATGTTTAAAGAGGCTAGTGTATGTAGTAGGTACCTACTATCCGATTGTGTACCATATTAGGATTCGAATAGATGAACCACCGTTGCACGATGCATCTTAATATCAAAGAACACTTGACATACATAGCCAGATATCTACGTCTCAGAGATAAAGCTTGTGATAGAAAACGTATGGTCAATCATGGAATACTATGTCTACTTTCACAAGTACTAAAAACTTTAATACAAAAAAATGCAACCGACTTCCAAATAAAAACACTACAAAGCCAAAAATTACTTCTTTTCCTGTCTTATTTTCTTCATGTTTTGACACAGAATTCCGAATAAGAAGTTATTTTTCACTTTGTTGAAGTTTTTATTTGGAAGTCTGTTTTTTTTTTTTTGTGAAAATGTATTTTGTTTTTCACTTTTATGTTGTGATACCTACCTAATAGGCAAGTTCTATAATTAAGGTACCTATAATGCCAGAATAGATGACCCGAATATCATACAACTTGAACATAACCGGTGAAATGAGAGTACCAAGGTGAACTGTACACATCTGAATACCCCTTTAGAGCGTACTGTTGTGGTGTGATGTTATGAAATGGTATAAACAATAAACAGACACGCTACTGCAAAAATCCAGAGAGATTTGCTTTCATTTATTGAAGAGTTCTGTTGTATATCACCGAAGTTCTTCATCAGGTCTTCACCAAAATTTTAATGGGATCAATTTGGAAACCCTACTAAACAAAAAAAAAACAAAATCGGTCCCCAATTGACGGAGAAATCGGTGAACATACACAATAAATAAAATAAAAACAACAAACATGAAGTCGAAAATAGAACCACCTCCTTTTTGGAAAGTCGGTTAAAAAGATCGTAACAGCAACGAATAGACAAATTAAACGAGATCGTAAATATGCTACTGGGGATTCTTCTACCCTGTTAAAAATTCAATGTTCTCTGTAACGCACTAACGTTGAATTCCAAGCCTACTAAATAACGGAATAAATAATTAAAATTACATGGAACCAAACAAATATTCTTACGAACCCGTGAAATCGATTTGATATCAAGCTTGTCCAATTTTACAATTGTATAATTTTCTAGTTTATTGCACAATTAGCAGATAACGATTAGGTACTTTTGGTTTATGGACAGTAAAATTTATTTGATTTTATTTTGTGGCATTTTCTGATACCTTTATAGATTAGGAAAAGGTAGACAGAATTTATACAGGCAGATCAGAGGTTTTCGGACCACATAGGATATTAGGAAAAGCTTCAGGAGAATTAGTTTCAGCTTTTCGTTTTCAGTTGATTAAAATAGAAATGAGCTGATCACATATCTTCTATGTCGAAGAAACAACGGTGGCCCCAAAAGCCAGGAAACGACAACCCAAGGCCAGGCCCCAAAATAAATGGTGTGATGAGCAGGATTCTTCCTCAAAGGGCTGGCCCAAAATCGCAGAAGACCGAGAAAAGTGAAAGGAGGTAAAGGCCGTTACAGGCTGATAATAATATTAGTTTTCAACCCCGAATTTGAGTCCGTTTTGTGAATATCTTACAGCAGCATGTATAATTATTACGAGTAGTTAACCCTAATTCCTACAAATCAGTTTTATGTTTACAGATATTTTGATTGATCCATCAGTCTATTTGTTGCTAAACAGAGATTGACAGTAGATTTACTAAACAATTGCTACAAGATTGGGAAACAGAGGTTTTGATCGACATCAGTATATGAGAAAAGAAAGCAGATCATGAATTACAAATCTATTCTAAAGCTCAATTTCATCACAAAACATAAGCATACTTAAAAAAAAATCCGTGAAGCCTGTGAATGTGTATGGTTTGGGCGCTTCTCCAATGTGTCTGAACTACGATATTTGAGCACAAATAAGCTTGCAAAATCTGAGACTAATTTTAGTACCTACATCCACCATAGTTACTTTCTTCGGGGGATCTTGTAGCTTTATACGCGAGGCAGATTGCTATCCGACAGCTGTGTCACCATTCCATGAACGTAGCATAACATGGTATCCCATTGAGCGTCTAATTACAGAGACAACAGTAAAACAATAGGTTACGCACACATGGTGTGTGAACGACGCGTCATGGGTGGTGTTTTTACCCGACTGCCGAAGGAGGGTAATGTGTTTATCAGTCTATGTATGTATGTATGTATGTATGTTTGTTCCTATGTGGCGTTCCAGAGACCAAACGCGTTGGCCGATTTTGATGATTCTTACGTCAATCGATTCGTCTTAATCCTGCGAGTGTCACTGGCTACATTAAAATTGGAAAATACAAAAATGGCGGATTTTGGGCGCCATTTTGTGGTGGAAAAACAATGTTTTTTCTTCCAAACCCATCGTGTGGGGTATGAAAATAAAGGATTTGAAGAGGCAATTTCAAAAATATTTAACACTTATATGTTTAAATGTACCTAATTCTAAAAAAAATTACTAAAAAGTTGTAAATAAAAAAAGTTAATTAAAAAGTCAAAAAACCCGACTGCTTAAAAAGCAAACTAAAAAGACGTAAACAAGAAGAAATTCATGCTGTGCAGTCGGAGGATACATCTGGTTTTGGTCCGCCAGCTCGCGAATATGTATCCTCCGACTGCACAGCATGAATTTCTTCTTGTTTACGTCTTTTTAGTTTGCTTTTTAAGCAGTCGGGTTTTTTGACTTTTTTAATTAACTTTTTATAGGTACTTACAGCTTTCATCTCCTCGGGTCCGAACTCTCTGATGTAGCTGATCTCGGTGCCATCGGCGGCCTTCTGCACCTGCTTCAGGGTGTTGCCCTCGAACGTGCACACCGACTTGACCTGGAATTTGAAATTGCAAAATTTAGGGGTTTGTTCTATCGGTTGGGTAATACATTACTTGTTTCTTTACTCATTTATTGGTACTGATAAAAAACCGGCCAAGTGCCAGTCGGACTCGCACACGAAGGGTTCCGTACCATTATCGCAAAACACTGTAAAAAAACACGTTTGATGTATGGGAGCACCCCTTAATTTATTTTATTTTAATTTAATAATAATTATTTTTTGAAGAGAATATACCACTAAATATTCTGTGAATATTTCAAGCGTCTACCTGTTGCCGTTATTAATATCGAGCAAAAAACGGCAAAAATATCACGTTTGTTGTATGGGAGCCTCCCTTCAATATAAATTTTATACTGTTTTTAGTATTTGTTGTTATAGCGGCAACAGGAATACATCATCTGTGAAAATTTGAACTGTCTAACTATCACGGTTCATGAGATACAGCCTGGTGACAGACAGACAGACAGACAGACAGACGGACAGCGAAGTCTCAGTAATAGGGTCTCGTTTTTACCCTTTAGGTACGGAACCCTAAAAAAAGGTTACATCGAAATATACACATTAGCATAATAATTACATATTCTAATTTGCAATTAGGTTGATGCGAAACTCCCTGCCCCCGTACCGTACGCTACGTACCTACTAGTGTACGTAGCAGCAGCAGCGTACGTAGTGTATATGCACAGTATAAATATAGACAAATAGTACGGAAACTACCTACAAACGCTCGAAACGGCACACTCACTCAAACAAGCGCATCGACGAGACCCCTGAGCGGCTCGCACTACTGACAGCGCCGCGACCCCCGCTTAGGGGTCTCGTCGACGCACATAATATGTTTATGTGAGTGTTCCGTTTCGAGCGTTTGTAGGTAGTTTCCATACCGTTTGTCCATATTTATACTGTGGTATATGCGAGATAAAAGACGCGATGGATTGGTTAATTCACTTACACAATTAGGCTGCTGGAGTATTCGACGGCGTTTTTATCGTTAAAATGTAAAACATTCTCATCATCGTATCTTACCTTGGCGCCATCAGCCCTCTCCTCATCGAACTCTTCACCGGCCTTGAACTTGCACTCCGTGGTCTTGAAGGTGGAGGAGGTGACCAGGTTGTAGGTGTCTCCATCCTTGCGGAGCTCCACGGTGGGAGTGACGGCGTTGGCGGCCTTGCGGGTGATGAGTCCCACGCCTGGCGAAAGAGGAAACGATGGGTTTAATAAAAGGAATATGATAGGAGTTAAAATATTTGTAGCTGGTTGTGCAAGGTATTTTTGAAGTAGTTATAAGACTCTTTTAAATGCTACATACCCTGAATAAACTATCCGGGTTAATGTTAGATGCTATAAGGGTAGAAGCAAAGTGTAGAAGTTCCACTGAGCTAATTGGAAGATTCATGACACATGATATGAATAATTATATATTTATATCAATAATTTAAACAAAAGTTCGCAAATTATTGACTACAAAAGTTTTCATAAATTGATAATAATAATAATTATAATAATTTATTATTAATAATAATTTTTAATCTAAATTCTGACAAGCCCTGTTTTCTGGATTTATACTTAAGACGACGACTAACGCCAACGACCTTGAGGGAACAAAACGCTCACTCGATTGACACCCGCGCGACCCAAAATTTTGTAGCTTTTTGTGATTTCCTTATTGTTCTATGAATTAAAAAAAAGGCTCAGATCAAAATGTAGATAATTAAATTGTCTTTGAGATGTTGTCGATTTCATTAAAATAGACCCAGCGGTTTTGGTGCGATTGTCGTGTTTTTGTCCGTTTTAGACATAACTTTACAAATTAATTACACTATGTTATACTTATACGAATAAAACTCAAAATGTGCTTAGACCAAATTATTAAGAAAATGGTCTAATGTAACATATATTTTTCCCAAAAAATTACGACTAGCCGTTTAGACGTGATTCTCATTTTAAAATCAGCTACTCAAGGGAATCGGCGCCTTAAATTTTAACACACCAACTCATAGAAAATAATTAATTTGGAAAAGTAACTACTAGTGATGAAAGGGGAAGAGAAATAATAGCCAGAATACTTGGCTGGTGCCGAAATGTTGACATATTTCTTAGAATAAGCAGCCAATTTTTATTTTTTTGTTCCCTTGTCCAAAATCCTCAATGGATGTCCTCCACCCTGGGGTGGTGGAGGGATCTGTCAGATTCCTACTGACTGAAAATCACCCATTTTTTTGACTCATTTGTCTATGATTATCAATAAACCAAAACTTGGACTTCATATTCAAAATGGCTATTTTCCTACATACAAAACCAAACAAAGTTTGGACTTTGCATTGGGGGCATGTATCATTGTAATTTGTAGCACACGAGTTCACACGGTACACAAGGTCAGTTATTTTGCAAGTTATATAGTCGTTTGTTGACGGGTTAATTAGCATAGTAGATAATATAATATGTTAATGAAGAACAGTAATAGAGTTTATAGCCATTACTGTATCACTACAATTTTGAAGTACATATATACAAACAGAAACTAACGCCTTTTTCCCATAGGGGGTAGGCAGAAATAACAGAACGCCACCTGCTACGATCCCTACATGTTTCTACTTCATAATTTTGAAGTGTACATAGGAAACTGAACTGACATAGTGTTAGACGGAGAGCAGATGAACATGGAATGCAAGGATTGCTTGATGGAATGAAAGAGAAGCATTCACTTGAGTGAAGAGTGTGATTCCACCTTAAGACGACGACTAACGCCAACGACCTTGAGGGAACAAAACGCGCACTCGTTTGATACCTGCGCGACCTAAAATTTAGTAGTTTTTTGTTTTCCTAATTATTCTATGACTTTAAAAAAAAAACCTCAGATCAAAATGTAGATAATTAAATTGTCTTTGAGATTGTCTCAATTTTATTAAAATATGCCCAGCGGTTTTGACGCGATTGTCGTGTTTTTGTCTGTTTTAGACATAACTTTACAAATTAATTACACTATGTTATACGAATAAAACTCAAGATTTTCTTAGATCAAATTATTGAGAAAATGGTCTAATGTAACACATATATTTTCCAAAAAATTACGACTAGCCGTTTTGACCTGATTCTCATTTTAAAATCAGCTACTTAAGGGAATCGGCGCCTTAATACGAGTATCAAGGCAACTGATCAGACGGTTTGAATAGAAACAATGCTTCTACCGAGTAGATACCTCTACAAATATGGTTTAAGAACTATTATTCCTCATTAAGAATTAGCAATAATTCACTTAGTGAGAAACTTAATTTACATAGAATGTTTAATGCTTATGAGCGTACAAAAACAACGCTACAAGTAATTATCTTACTTCTTACTTAATATTATAAATGCGAAAGTTTGTGAGGATGTATGTATGTTTGTTACTCTTTCACGCAAAAACTACTCAACGGATCTGGATGAAATTGGCACAGAGATAGATTATAGTCAGGAATAACACATAGGATACTTTTTATCCCAGGAATATGTTCCCTCGGGACAATTTTCGACATTCACGCGGGCGAAGCCGCTGGCAGATTCTAGTATAATAATAAATACAGGGTAGTGATAAAAAAATAAGTAAACATCAACTAATTACCATCTGAGCAAACACGGATCAACATAAAAGTGGATGTATTACTAGATGTGGCCTACATGGCAGCGTACTGACTAATAACGTATTTTTTTTTTATTGACACCCATTAAGGTTATTTTTAAAAGCAGGCATACTTTTTTTACAAAAGCCGCAGTGGAGAAACATACGTTTGCAAAATGAATTGGAAATCGCTTTTTGTGTTCTTTGAGAGGACATAATGCCCGTCGTAGTTATGTTTTTAGACGACATTGACTAACCTTTTATTTGGCATGATGTAACATTTTGGCGTTTACTATGTTAAGGGTAATTGTGTCGTGATTAATTAAATTATACTTAGGCCCACTTGCACGAAAAACTTAACTTAGGTTAGATTGAAAATTTGTCATACAATATTGTAAATTTAACCTCAGGTTAGCAATTAATTCAGAATAATTTTTTACCCAATTAACTGCTGAAGCGAGTACCTAAAAAAAACTTGACTTTATCAATGCAACTTCTAGCGATAATTCAGTTTCCGTTCTGTGCGGTTTATGATCTATCAATTATTAATATCAAGCCATACCTTACCTTTTTGTCTCACAACCAAAACTGACCATGCACGCAAATATGTTTTTAACGTCTCATTCATATAGAGGCTACATTTCTTTGCACTTTATAATGCATTAGTATGGAAGACATGCGATGCGCGAGCGGCTACTGATCGGAAATCGTTAGCCATAGAAGGTAGTATTGATCCATTTAGAAATGGTTTAGAGGATTTTGAACCTTCGTTCTAGGATTTAAGCTCTTTTTTTCGTTGATCAGTAAATAATTGCAAACATTGTTGAGGTAACTCCACATATTAGAAGAAAAAGCCTGAACCCAGTTAGACCGGTTTTCATTTAGCGACAAAATTCTTGTTATCATTTCCTTTGGGTTTTAAAAATAGAATAAATGGGTTCTACTGTATTAACGGTATTAAGAGTTTTTTGAACTTCGCGATTGGCCCAGTATCTAATTTTACATAGAAATTAGGTACAAGTAAACACCTATGGTTAACGGTGATTTAATGTTTTATATACTAATATTATAAAGAGGTAAAGTTTGTGAGTTTGTGACGTTGTAGGGGTGGGTATAGTAATCTCTGGATCTACTGAACCGATTTTGAAAATTCTTTCACCAGTAGAAAGCTACATTATTCCTGAGTGTCATAGGCCATAATATATATTCAAAATAATTAGAGATAATTAGAGAATAACAAAATGTTCCCTGTAAAATTCATTCTTTGGCGTGCGCTGAGAAAACCAAAAATATTAGGTAGGTGGGTAGGGTAGGTAGGGTAGGCTGGGTAGGCAGGGTAGGCAGGGTAGGCAGTTGACGGGAGCGAAGCCCCGGGGGCAGCTTGAGTTTTATAAAAGTTGATTAAATCAATTATTATTATAATTCCGCCTGCCTGGTCTACGTGATCGCTAGCGCTACTACTGACCGTGCGGTTCTGGGTTCGATTCCTGGGTCGGGGAAAGTGTTATTGAGTTTTTGCATCTGGAATATCTCAGTAGGTAGTAGCCCGGTGTCCCGGTGTTGGTTCCCGATTGATGAAAATATGCTCGTCCCCTATTACAGGGGAATTAAACATAACAGAGCCGTTGTGGTCCAGTGGTAACAGCCGCGACTTACGCGTCATATATCGTGGTTTCGAACCCAGGCAGGCGCTTTACTTTTTGTAAATTATTTCATCACCACTGCTCTCAAAACGGTGAAGGAAAACATCGTGAGGAAACCGGCATGTCCTAGAACCAAAAATTCGAAGACATGTGACATCCAACAACCCGCACTCGGCCTGCGTGGTGGATTACGGCCCATACCCTCTCACAGAGAGGAGGCCCGAGTCCCAGCAGTGGCAACATTAAAAGGCTGATGATGAAGATGATGTCTGCCTAACCCTTCAGTGAATACAGACGTGATGATAGGTTAGGAAGAAATTGTAAGCCGCACAGGAGACACGAGAAATAAGCACAAAATTAAACAATAATAAAAATAAAATGTAAATATATTTCATATACCCTCATTTGTAGCAATTGATGGACATTGAGTCGATTGTTGTTTTACATAATTCTATAGTTTATGACGAGTAGTATAATTATACAGTGAACAATGACCTGTGGAGAAGTAGCAGGCCTTATCACATAACCTCATGTTGGTATGAGTCACGGCAGAAGGGGTCAACGTATTACTCGCTCGTCGATTTGATAACCTATTGATTGAAGTAAAGGTATTGACAGTAGGAAACCGAAACTAGGTAGGTGTAGCCATCTAATTTTTGAGTGAATCTCTTCAAACCTGTGTTTATGATTATAGTTGACAAACTACCTTCTGCCAGCGGCTTTTTCTTTTCAGCCAGCGTGAATGTATTTTTTTTCCCGAGGGAACATATTCCCTGGATGAAATATCTTATGTGCTATGCCCGACTATAATCTATCTCTCTGCCAAATTTCATCCAGATCCGTTCAGCCGTTCTGGTGTAAAGAAGTAACAAACATAAAAACTCACAAACTTTCGTCTTTATCATATTATTATATAGTGATACTAGATAGTGTAACTAGCTTCTGGCCGCGGCTTCGCTAGCGTAAAAAGTGTTTTATTATCGCAAGGGACCATTTTATCGGAATTAAAAGTAGCCTATGTGCTATTCTAGAATATAATCTATCTCTGTGTCAAATTTCATTCAGACCTGTTAAGCCGTTCTGGCATGATTCGAGTAACAATCGTCCGTCCATCTAAACTCTCTCATTTAAGACTAGCACCTAGGTTAAACTCTAGAGTTAGGGCGGTTTCACACTGCATCCGATCCGAATACGAGAAATGTCGGTCCGAAGTAGTCGTAGTACTACTTCTGGAGGGGTTGCGCTCTAGATCCGAACTCTATCCGTGATAATACAGAACATTTCTAATTCAGATAGAACTCAGAACTAAAAATTCGCATTCGGAACATTTATCCGTTCCGAATTTTTAGTTCTGAGCAGAACCGCACTTAGTTACAAATTTCTTTGTCTAAATTATGGCAACAAAAATACCATTATATCGATTGATTTGTAGGCAATTGACATTTTTAGAGTTAATAAAAATGATGAGGTCTATTATTGACTAGCTCGTGTCTGAATTGCGAATTCAAGTGATTTGTACTGTGTACCGGAAAAGTGTGATCCTGATCATATTTTAAAAACTGCTTCTGCCCGTGTAATTAACTTTCTCTGAGAAAGTCAGTTAATTCTCAAAAAAAAAGCTTTGTATGCAAAAACACTTTTTTTGGTATTGCCTATTACTTGGAAGCAATTGTACATTTACATAGCCAGAAGCAGTTTTTAACCGACTTCAAAAAAAGGAGGAGGTTCTCAATTCGTCGGAATCTTTCATGTTTTTTTTTTAATTGAAAATATGATCACACCATTCCATTATACCCTGTATTGGTATTATAGAAATTGGAGCACTAACACTAAAATAAGTCTGCTTATGATCCAAAACTTCGCTAATAAATCATTGCTTTCAGGTCCACCTATAGTGTTGAAACCTTTAATGACCACTTCAGTTTCTATTTCTGATGGTCGTTTTGTGCTTACGGCTCACGAGTCGTCGACTCATTGTTTCTAGATTTAGCCGTAAGAATAGTAAAGACTCTCAAACGGCGAATTAAAATTTGAAGATATTTGGATGTGGAGAGGGGAATCTCTCACAGAGAAGGACTGTGTTCCAGCTTGGGAAACATTCTAGGCTGATTATTTTTACCCGACTGCCGAAGGAGGGTTATGTGTTTATCAGTCTATGTATGTATGTTTGTTCCTATGTGGCGTTCTAGAGACCAAACGCGTTGGCCGATTTTGAGGATTCTTACGTCAATCGATTCGTCTTAACCCTGCGAGTGTTACCGGCTACATTAAAATTGGAAAATATAAAAATGGTGGATTTTGGGCGCCATGTTGTGGGGGTAATTTTTATTTTCTTATTTCAAACCCATCGTGTGGGGTATCAAAATAAAGGGTTTTAAGAGGTGATTTCAAAAATATATAACACTTATATGTTTGAATGTACGTAATTCTAAAAAAAAAACTAAAAAGTTATAAATAAAAAAAGTTAATTAAAAAAAAAAAACAAAAGCCCGACTGCTTGAAAAGCGAACTAAAAAGACTTAAACAAGAAGAAATCATGCTGTGCAGTCGGAGGATACATATTCGCGAGCTGGCTGACCAAAACCAGATGTATCCTCCGACTGCACATCATGATTTTCTTCTTGTTTACGTCTTTTTAGTTCGCTTTTCAAGCAGTCGAGTTTTTTGATTTTTTTAATTAACTTTTTTTATGTTAAATGTAAACTTTGTCTTTGGACTAGCGACGGTACGTCGTGTCGTGTTTAATTTGCTGTTTAATTGAATAATCATGTGTGTTAATCGATCACGCTATGTTGGTTAGTGGTTTTTCTGGCGAAAGAATGGACAACCGCTCGCGCTGGTGTTTCTATGGCAAGTGGACGTATTAATGTAGGTATTAAAATGTTTATTTTTACAAGGTATCCAACTGAAGGTATCTAGCAACTTTTATGGCTGTTTTAAACATTATTTTTCCCTATACTTACACGACTAAATATACCGAACACGAATTTTATTTAAATGTTTCTATTTTCGTTCCCAAGGAGAAAGTTATTCATAATTAATAAGTACCGTGTTCTATAAAAGTTTGTTAAGTCAATAGCTGTACACTTTACTGCCGTAAATTGGAATAGGGTATCAATGAGGGTTGCCGTTTTTGTGCCCACCAGTTGGCGCCACTAGCGAGTAAGGTCCTTAAATGTAGGTGTTAAACGTTGTTATAATGCGCACGAAAGGAATGTTGGAATTAAAATCAGTTCCAATGCCGTAAAGTGCGATTATATATAAAATACAGTACATTTTTCGAAAAAAAATTATATGATATGTAATTTTTATTATTCTCCTTTCTCTATTATATATTTGATATGTATTAGTATATTATGTAATATTGTATGTTATTAAGTCTAAGTAATATTATTTTTGGTTTTTTGTACACTGACAGCCCTAAATTCTTCTCCTATCTTTCAGTCCATCCAAAGGTTGTCTGTAAGAGATTGCCTAGTGCGATAAGACCGCCCAATGTACACTCGTGTATTTGAACATTTGTCCTGTATGTTTTTTTGTGGTGTACAATAAAGTAGGTATATAATAAATAATTAATAAATATTTTTTTCTGAAAAGTTTAAGCTCTATTAAAGCAGTGGTTGGTGAAACCCGTACCTAACTAAATCGGCCATATTTGGCAAATATAAAAAATAATATAAAAATACTGAAATTTGACATTTTGAAGACCTCACTCTACACTAGCGCCCCTTGCGGTAAATTCAAAAGCGGTAGCCCTAGAGTAGTCCTTCCTTTGTTTGTTTAATCTTGTATGCATGGTGATGGCCCACTTCTTACATCATAGTACCAAAGAGTCTCAACTGATCACCATCGTCAATCACCAATACACAGTTTCCTTCTAATTCAACGTGGTCAGTTTAAAAGTAGGATGTTTGCATAGTATCTGCAGGCAGACCATTGTTGAGAACTGATAAACATCCTCCTTGCAATCACAACATTCATATACTCCCTTAGGCTTGCAGCTTACCTTAAATACCTAATATTTTAGACTAGAAACTGAATTGAAGTGTATCTACTAGTAACCTCCGGCTTATATACATAGACCTGCCGGGATTATCGCTTTTCTATTAGTGAAAACCTTATCAAAATCCGTTGCGTGGTTTAGAAGTAAGCGGAGAAACAGGCAGACAGCGACGATCGAACGCCGAATCAGCAAATATAATTAGTCGTAGTGCTGTCGTAGCAACAAAGCTACGACGATGCTACGACGCCGAATCGGCAAATATAATTAGTCGTAGCGCTGTCGTAGCAATAAACCTACAAGGTTGTTACGACTCTGCTACGATATTGCTACGGCGCTGCTACGACAACGCTGCGACTTTTCAACGGCGCCGCTACGAGAACGCTGCAGCGTTGCTATGAAAACACGATAGGGCTACGAAACTGCTGCGAATTATTTTAGTGTTCATAATAGCATTTTAAAATCATATTATTTCTTTATGTCCTATTGTTGAACATGAGAAGTAAAATTAACGCTTAATTTAGAAGGATTTTAATAAAAAAAAAACATTATTTAAAAGATCTTAATATACTTAATGAGTAAAGCAGGGAGCTGGACTTACAGTTAATATAAGTCTGAAATGGCAACCCTCCTTGAGCAAGCGTGATGATCAATGCTCGTGCCTTCTCTGTATGAGAAGAGGCCTGTGCCCTGCAGTGGGATAATAACAAAGCTCGCATTTATAATGATTCACTACCACATCTATCTATACTAATATTTTAAAGAGAAAACATTTTTTTGTTTGTTTGTTTGTACCGAATAAGCTCCGAAACTACTGGACCGATTAAAAAAATTCTATCACCAATAGAAAGCTACATTATTCATGAGTGACATAGGCTATTTTTTTATCCCGGAAACGCGACCTGTGGGGTGGTCCACGGAAGCAAAGCCGCGGGGAACAGCTAGTTTAAACATTAAGACATTCGTGTTAATTAAACCGAGTTAGGTACGTATGTACCTAGTCTGGGAATAAACACTAAATCCCATTGTCTGCGCTCAGAATACCTACTGATAAGAATAATGATAAGTATGATGCATTTAATGTTATGATTCATCTCGCGAGGTCACCCTGTGAGTTGTTCAAAGGTTTTATCTGCATTGCATTTTTTATCTAGCGTCTGGCTGGATTATTTTAATCTTGTTGTAACTAGGTATATTATCGGAAAACTTTTTAACAGACTTCAATAAAAACTTTTTAACAAAAAAACTAAACCGACTTTCAAAACAAAACACTACAAAACAAAAAATTACTTTCAGTTTCGGAAGTCGGTGTCTTTGGTACCATTTTTTTTTTAGTTTTTGACCAAAATCGCTATACTTAAGTATGCCTATAAAATTTGAGGAGCTCCCTCGATTTTCTTGGGTACCCCTCATCAGATCCTGACTTGGTGACAATGGGACCACCTCTAAAGTATAAATTTCCAAACAAAAAAAAATTTTCGTTATCGGTTCATGATTGACGGAGTAATCGGAGACCACACTTAAAAAAAAAGACGTACATACAGCCGAACATAGAACCTCCTCCTTTTTGGAAAGCCGGTTAAAAAGGAAGAGGTTCTCAATTCGGTTATATTCTTTTGGAAAGCGATTCTGTGGAAATTATAGACGCCATATTTTAGTTTTATTTTTAGGTCAGTTAGAATATTGTATTGTTTAGTTTAATATATGTAAAATAAATTAAAAGTAAAATTTATAAACCATAAAAAAAATATTTATATACTATTTTTTTTATTTTTCCCTTTATTATTTTTAGGTAATTTTTCCTCCTACTCAGTTTGAATGGACAAACAAAGGTAATGAAACAAATGTTTCCTTTCTCTGATTCATTATGAAGGAAACAACATATTTACTACTTACTTAAGGACAATATTTTTATTAACTAGTGCCTACGCATCGAGCTACACATACCAAGCATAACAACACAAGTTCTAGCTAGTGGTTATTAACAAAAAACCGGCTAAGTGCGAGTCGGACTCGCGCACGAAGGGTTCCGTACCATTATCGCAAAAAAACGGCTAAAAAGTCACGTTTTTTGTATGGGAGCCCCACTTAAATATTTATTTTATTCTGTTTTAAGTATTTGTTGTTATAGCGGCAACAGAAATACATCATCTGTGAAAATTTCAACTGTCTAGCTATCACGGTTCATGAGATATAGCCTGCCTGGTGACAGACAGAAAGACAGACAGACGGACCGCGGAGTCTCAGTAATAGGGTCCCGTTTTTACCCTTTGGGTACGGAACCCTAAAAACCGGCAAGTACGTATTGGACTTCGCATTTATGGTTCCACCAGATTGTAATAGGAAAAATGAAGGAATTTCATAAAAACAATCTGATTTATCTATATGGTATTTGTTAGTAAAATATACGTTATAATAAACATTATTACCAAATTTGAAGTTCATAGGTCAATGGGATGTTAGAAAATTCCTCGGAACAAATTTTTGTAAAAAAGCTGACTTTGGTGGCTTCATTCCTTTGTTTTCCAATATTTTTTTAATCAAAATATAGTATTTATCTACTCAACGAGACAGACTGACACGTGAGTGACAGTGACAGGGTTCCGTTTGGGGCCTTCGGTTACGGAACCCTAAAAAATAAACTCACACTGTCGCTAGGTCTTTTGAAAATTGACTTCAGGAACCCGAATAGCTTCAGTATGCCACCTGGGCTTTAAAATATTTTCTATAGTCTAAGGTTAGCAAGAATTGTGGCCTAAGATCTGCATGTACCTTAGTGCTATCAACACATATTTGCTATTAACGATTAGCTAATTAAAAACATCGCATTAACATTAACTCAGTAATCAAGCCGATAATTTACTTAACACAATATTCATTGTTTAACGTTTCCAAGATGGCGCTATTCTGTTTCAATGCAAACCCGTTAAGGGGACAAGAGTAAGTAGGTACTAAGATACCGATATGAACCTAGGCACTAAAGTTAGTATCTATAAGAAGGCAAGTCCCGGTGGACTAACGCATCGAATCGCTCCAGGAATGCACTCGCAAGAATGCGGCTCTTCAAGTGCATCTACAGTTAGAAGCTTTAGTCTAGTCTAGCAACTACCCCACCCACGTAGATTATGACTAACTTCCCGCCAATTCAGGCTCCAATTTCAAATTCCGAAGATTCGTGTTACAATTTCAGACTATAATGAGCATCCGTGTGTACCAAATAGGGGGACTTTAGTGTGACGCCGAAACAAAACGCATATTTCCCTAGATAAGAATCGTATTTCAACACACAATAATAATAATATAGTGAAAATCGTTCACTGTAAAAATCAGTCGCAAGTTCTCCGGACCGCATCTCATCTCATGCCGCCAATTATTATCAACACGCAGAGATGAATCGATAAACATTTCTGCTCTCCCATTGGCTGAATAGTGGGCGCGGCGCGACGCCATTGGTCGGCGTCGCGTGGTGTGACGTCAAGGCCGATGACCTTTAAATTGGCGCAATTTTTCAATTTAGACCATAGAGGCGGAGGAAAGTTTTTGTCAATCAAATATCCATTTGTTTGAATTATATAGTGGCACTTATCGATCATAGATATTGAGTACTTGAACTAGAATGAATGAATATGATTCCTTTGCCCTTGATTTATTCTAGAATAGGCGCCTAATGGCTGCATACTTATTTATCGATTTATAACGTAATAAAATGTCATAAAAATTCAAAGACAAGACAGAATCTACTAAAGTACTGTAGTTAGTCAACTATTTATTAGGAAGTGTCAGTTTTTATCAGATAATTATGACATATCATACGAAGAGTTAATATTTATTTAAATTATCACGTTAACAAGTCGGGCCTTTTGAAATATCACTTTTTATCGCTATTCGATAGTTCTGAAAAATGTTTCCATTATGATAAGTGATGTATCATAGACAAGGAGAGGTAAATAAAAGAGGTGTGACAAAAAACTTGATTACTGACCTAGTTGGAAAATGTCCTAGCTGGAAAATTACATACAATGGAATCTGACGTCCATTACCGCTTTCAGATTAGCTAGCTAGGTTATTTACTAATCAAATATTCAATAATATCCAGTACCTATCATTTTGATAACATACGTACACACCTACATATTATTCGTCATGTTTGGGTTTTCAGTACAAAAAAATATATTTGTTGTATTCTCGATAGGTACCAATGAAATAAGTTCTTGAGACTGCAAACATTCAATAATTTGGTATTTTCCGGAAAAAGTGAACACTGAAAAACCGGCCAAGTGTGAGTCGGACTCGCGCACGAGTTCCGTTTCATTATAGCAAAAAACGGCAAAAATATCACCCTATGGGAGCCCCACTTATATATTTATTTTATTCTGATTTTTAGTATTTGTTGTTATAGCGGCAACAGAAATACATCATTTGTGAACATTTCAACTGTCAGGCTATCACGGTTAATGAGATACAGCCTAGTGACAGACAGACAAACAGACGGACCGCGGAGTCTTAGTAATAGGGCCCCGTTTTTACCATTTGGGTTTGGTACCCTAAAAACGACTGATAAAAATTATAAGTAAAAGGAAAATCCTTAAAATGACAGATAGTTTTCATAAAAAGTAGTTGACTATACCAAAAATACTTACATACTAAGTATGTTTGATGTTTATCATGTCGATTGACACCTGTGAACTCTAATAAATAGTTGATTAACACCGTCTGCCGCTCGCTTATGACAAATTGATGTTCATGCAACTTGTCCGTTTCGAAGACTTTACATACATAATATCGCATATTTTAGAAAATATTAGCAACAAGAAAACGACAACAGATCCGATTAATTCTTTTTAAATTCATCGAGTGATTTCCATTCAAAGTAAATTTATCAGAATTTTGATTACATTAAAAATAAAACAGAACTCATTCAACCACCAGTGCCACAGAGTAAAAATAACACCCCAAACGCTCACTCACACCAGTCTAACAACCGAAATAGGTCTTCCGTTCACTCGTTCATCATTCGCGTTTAAAAATAAAGGGCGGCGCTAAGATTGAATGCCACTGAGATAAATAAAGAGGTTCAATGTCCATCTACTTGCCGTATCAGTAGTTCTGTATTGCAGTAATAATGCACAAGATAAAAAAAATGGTCGTTGCACTTTTAATAGCCATATTTATGCACTTATCATAAGGTTATATTGTACTTAAGAGGGTAATTTAAGAGCAAAATAAATTGTAAAATCGTGTGTACTGAAATTGAGAAGATTGGCGTATTTGTTTGAAATTATTATGCATTTTCGTTTTGTTTTAATGTCGTATGTAAGCCTTGAAATAAGCGTTATTATTGGAAGGGATCGGAGGGAAATCTTGTGGTGCCTGGACTTTTGGGGAAAATACTAAGGTGTGTGGGCTTTTAACCTTACTAAAACCACCCCGTTCACCATCAGCACGAAGAGGCACCGTGACCTCTTAAAACACCATCCCAGAACCAACACAGAGAGTGTGCAACACTTGTTAGGAGACATTCCTTATACTTCATAAAAGATAGCTTGATCTCTCTGACAGCTGTCAGTATCAATACAGTAACAACAGCGCTTGACAGGCTAACAATAACGTATACGTCAGTTTGACATATGTCGCAAAGATCAAGCTATCTTTTATAAAGTATAGGTATTGGTGGAACCTAAATCCTAATCGTCAAAGTTATGACTACTTGATGATGTAAGTTCTAGCATTTTTTATGCTTATCCTAGCTCAACGGTACACGGCAGGGCTTGAAGTAATTATCATTATGATAATGATTATTTAATTACATTTATCTAAGCGCCCAAAGCGGATACTAAATACATGTGTGGGGGAAATAAAAAGATTGTAATTATCTATGTTTGGTAATCTATCAAATGATAATACTGAGGCTTTAAATAAGTTTTATGATCTCATGATAAGTTTCGTCTTTTGATTGGTACATATCTAAATACAGCAATTAAAATAACGTAACTGTGTTAAGTAATTGATTACAATTTTATTAGAGTACCAAAGTCTAGAACTTTTATATGTATTAATTTGGGCCTTAAGTGTTGTTAAGCCATAAAACGATATTCATAGAACACAGATAGGCTGTGGCAGGTTTTATCATGCAGTTTGACCTTTGCACGTTTTTGAAACTATATTTATTTTGTCTATGCTCGTGGATTTTTGTTATACTTTGGAAGCACGAAACGAAAACATCATGACGAAACTGACATGGCGACATATCCTAGAACTAACAATTCGACGACATGTGACAACCACCAACTCGCACAGGGCCCGCGTGGTGTATGACAGTTCACTCCCTCTCAAGGCTTGTGTCCCAGCAGTGGGAACACTACAAGCTGATTATGGTATGCTTACGGATTTTTTATACTGTGGCACTGTGGACTTTGCCACGTCGTTACAGCGGTAACAGACACCCTATTTGCATACAATACCTCTGGTAGATACAAAAATAAATAAAGAAAGTTTTACGTAATAATGGAATACTTTGAACTCTGCATTATTGTTTTTATTATAAGTTGATCAACAAATGTTAAACAGTAATTAATACCTGCTAAAGAAAATAAGAATCAAATATTTTTTTAAATCGAATAAATGAAATCCCTATCCTACCTATCCATTAGTAACTTTGAAGAAATTAAAACAAAATAAACTATACGTAAACTTGAATTATTTCTGTTAGCTACCAATTTACGTCTGCCTATTCTGACCTACTATTGCAAACTTTACTAAATGTCTAGGGAAGGAAATTAAAATATCTCCCCGCAGATGTAAATTTTCTAGGATTAGTTACAGAGCTGCAATTAAATCATTTGCAGTAGCTGAACTATCTAGTGACCGATTTAATACGCTATTTCATTCAGGATACACGTCAATCATTCGGTCATCTCGGGCGATGTAATGAAAGAAGACATGATGATTTGAATAAACGTTTAACCACGCAAAAAGCTTCTTTACTAGTGTAATAAAAAAAAAACTGGCGAATGAATACAACAATTTAAAATACTTGGTTTTTACCAAAAACATATACATTATAATTAATGAATGCACCAGCAGACGTCATTGATTAAAAGTTATAGATAAGCACAAAATGCAAAATGGCAATACCTACAAAACATATTTTTCCTGTTTTCATTAACGGTCTACTGAAAGTGGTATAAAAATAGTTACATTTTGTTTGGCAAGTTTCAGATTAATTAATGTTTTCACTCATTACTTGATTTTGTAACTTACTAAAGTTTAATTTATTTTATTTTGAAATCAAAGTTATATTAAGCCAACACATTTTACTTATACACGTAAGTAAAATGTTTTTTACAATGCAGGTCCTCGAAAAGAGCGTTTTTCAAGCAGCCAAACTGTGCGGAAAGTGTCACTTATTTTAACTAGTGCTTTCTACTTTTCTTTTTTTTTTAATTTTTAACGCCAACGTCAGCCCGAGGCATAGTTTTTATTATTTGAGAAAAGTTTTACAAATTAGTTAAGTACAGATTATCATTCATATAAAAGGTAAAATAAAACTAATACATCATTAAAGGTGTTTTTAATTACTCTAGATTTAGATTTTGATCAATAAATCGACACGAGTCGGAAATCACCTACCTTCCGCACTTGTAGCATAAATAACTATTGATGGATTTTGTCGGCATTCTACCTTGAATAAAATATAATTATTTGAAATACGAAGGAGATTATGGCAGTTAATAAATCTTCGTAACGCTACCACAAGGCAATGTCAAGTTCAAATGACAGATTGGATTGTAAAATGGCTGCGTAGGCTTACGCCGACTATATCCGCTGCTCTGACTAAGTCAAAGGAAACGACTGCCTGTCCAACCTATTGCCATCAATTGATCTTTGAATCGGTTAAGATGATAATCTGTGTCTATCCTGACTCATCCAAACATGTCGCAGAGGATATGTATTCTAAAGCTTAATTCACTGCAGCCTATTCATGTATTGAAATGTCATACAATAAAGAATTTATTCTTGAGAACATTGTACATAGGATATTGAAGGACGGATCGTCTTTGGCTATTTGTCCTATATATAGCGACGGTTTATCTCCGAGAGGGAGAGAGGGGTAAAGTTTTGCATTCAAAACAGACCGGCACTGGCGACTGACAGTTATTAATAAATATGTCATATTCCATTCAACGTAGCAATGCTGCCAGTCTTCTGGGCACGTTCCCGGATGACAGCGATGTGGAGGAGTACTTCGACGCCTAAGTGTACCTTTCTTTTGTATATAGTATAAGTAGTTAGTTTAAGTATAATTTTGTATAGTTTACTTTTGTTTATGGTATAAGTATGTACATAGCAATAAATATATTTCTATGCTTTTCAATAAACGCTATATGTCATATTCAATGAATATTCATGTCACAAATAATATAATGTTAAGACTGCCCCATTGCCAAACACACGATGTTCCGAGATCTATTTTGACAGAAGGGTGAATGACTTATTTATCAAAACTCTGCCTATGCAAACGACTAGAAATATTGTTTGACACTCCAGAAATATCATTTCCATTTGTGAAAGGCAACTGAGTTTGATGTAGTCTGCTATTGCTTCTACGCCATCAGCGCCCCGCAAATCAATAAAATCTCAAGTCGTACAAGCTTCTATACAAAAATATCACAACGTGAACCCCGACCGTGGGGGCCAATAGACGCATGCAAATCATACATGCACACAAATAGAAAACGGAACTCGCGATCAGTATTGTTATAGAAAATGGCTGGCTCTCAACAAACCGTCTCGTATCTTATTGACGGCAATTGAAGTTGATTGTCGTCCATTTTACGACAATTGCCCGACAGTCGAGCGCGTCCAATAGCGGCTTAATCGCTAAACTATGTCGGGATATTCTCATGCGATCTTCCTAATTAATTGAAAGGATATTCTGTTGTGGTAGGTCTTTGAGAAGATAAATCACCAGTATTGTTGGCTGCCCGTATCCTCTAACGAGTTGATTGAGTATCAAAGCCTGAGATTTTACATGAGTGGAGCAAGTAGTTTAAGGCCATTGACACTATTGAATTATGTGACTTTATTTGGACGCCTATCTAAAGGCTCAGGGAGCAAGGGGCAAGGGCAAAAAGGAAGGCTTTATGCCCTGCAGTAGGAAACTGCCGGCTAATAAAACATATAAATAATAATATGAGGATATTAGATGAAAGATTGGTTCTCAGAATCTCAATTTGGACAAGTATACCATGGTGTCTTAGGCTTAGTGAAATGTGGTCAGGAAAAAATGAGTATGTCACAAAAACGTGTTGTACTTCGTAGCACGACCATGAACGCATTCATTACAACTTTAGATGGTACTAAAATCCTTTTAATTTGTACTATTTTATACCACTAATTAGAAATTTTGTACCTCTCAATTATCACAGATATAAGGGTCGTGCTAGCAAGATTCTTTCTCAGCACGATCACGCTAAAACTCCAGCTGGCGTAGAAGTGATGAAACGGGAGCATGCCTAAAAATTTGTACTGATGTACTCCTATTTCATTGCTGGTAAATAGTTAGAAAAATAAACAAAAAAGATCTGCCTATAAGTATGTGATTTGTATACTTGACACTAGATGGCGTTAATTGTGGCAGAAAACAAAACAACACACAAAAACCAACCAAATCAAAACCAACCAAACCAAAGCCAGTTTCATATTCTGCAGCGTGCACTGACATAATTCTCCTCTGTAACGTAATCTCGACCACAAGGATATACATATCTCCTCTTATATTGATTCGCACGTAATATCAATTGACAGTCTAAGTACTTATGGTCGTTGCCATGCGATACATACAGCCAAATATGTCATATTTGCAGAGGTCGATCAAAAAATAGAGATGACACATCGAGTGCAGATAGTGTGTGCAATATCTATCTTATCTTTTTTATTTGAAATTATAGAGATAACCATGAAGTATTAATAGACTTGTAAAATTAAATAAAAAAAGATCGGAATTGCTGCTATTTCGGAAAATAGGCATCGTGATTTACGATTAATATTTTTTTAAAGAATAAAACTTTTTAGGAATACCTAGGTCAGGGGAGTGCAATTTATTTACAGCTGGATAATTTATATAACCGAAAAAAATACAAAATAATAGGAATTCTAGAATATTTATTTAAAAAACGCCTTATTTAAGCCTCGCCTTTGTACGAGTATATTAACAATGTTTTGAAAACAATAAAGAATTAAGAAAAAATGTTGAAATATACTGAAATAGAAAGAATGTACTAAAATTAAATTTTAGACGGCGATTATAATGCAATAAACGGACTGTTATCACAGCAAATGTATAATATTTATTGCCTTTAGTGTTCGTTCTAAATAATTATGTGTTAAGTGTGTAAAACTGTAAATAGATTACTACGTTATGAAGCTTAAAAAAATCTACTGCCACATATTATTGCAACTATTGCTAGGCCACCGTGAAATTTTGTTTATATTTTCTTAGTGTAACAGCCATTCATAAAATATGTATAAAAAGAGCATAATTATCCTTATAGTTTGTTAAAAAAAAACAGTTTTCTGTTGTTGTGCTACAATCAGTCAAGAATAAAAACAGCATGTACATAATTAAAAAAAATGGTGGTATGATTTATATTTGCCAAAAGATTACAGATCGTCGACCTTTGTATTACGTGTGAATCATAGGTAAACTGCACGAACTATTTGTCACAAAATCAATTATCTTGTAGTGTAAATAGTGTTGGCAAGATTCCGAGTCCAATCTCGAGTCAAAGCCCGCGCTAAGTCCAAGGTCTGAAGGAATCTAACTATGTAATGTCAGTTTTTGTACGTTTTTTTGTCTCCTCCATCGTTGAATGATGCTAATCGCATGAGTGGTATGATAGTTTTTTTTGTTAGTTTGTATCATGCCGTTTTTAAAAAAAGAACGTCGTGGACGATGACATGGAAGTCATTTATGGTTATACTTTTGTTATTCCTTTTCCAAAAAAGTTAACTTGTTGATTATGTATTACCTAAGAGTAAACAACATTGTTTTATAGTTATATTAAAATATCTCTTGACAACGTTTACAGTCTTTTTTCTAATTTCATTCTTAGCTTATTCAAGTTCAAAGGTCAGTCGCTTTATCCATTTGCCATGCTAATTTTCTTCAGACATTGCTACTTCAATTACTTGGATCTAACAAAAACGAGACAAGTGAAAAACGTGTCTCGTTTTTTGCTCTATTATCCAATGAAGGAAGTGAATAATTTACGGGGCACCTAATATGCAACCGAGCTGAAAGATTTTTTGTTAACGAAGATTGGAAACACTGTGGAACATGCATATTGTTGAAAGCATGCGAACTTAATGAAAGAATAGTTATCTTAATCTTATGTTAAGAAGAGAGAGAGACAGAGACAATGAAATCTGGGACCTCGCAAATATTCCCGGTCTAAACGATTAAAAGCAGGTTCAAGAAATCTCAAGGTTAGCATATTCCAGGACCTTGTAGGTAATATTTAATTCAAGGTGAAAATGTCTAATGGAAAACTCCGTACCTAAACACAAAGACAAGACAGCGAAAAAAACAAAACACAAATATAAAGTTTTAAAATTCTTTGCCATAAAAATCAACCTAATCGAAGTTGAGGCTGACCCAACAACGAAGCAGACTCATCAAGAAAGAATTTACCGATGAACAGACTCCTTCAACAAGTTATCAATTAAATCGCCATGCTGCAGGGGACCTTTTATAACCCCATTGAGCCCCGATAAAGATGAATAATCAGCCCACTCATTGCAGGTGGTCAATGTTGTCATATCAGTACTAGTAAAGTGAATAACGCCATTTTTCTTTATCAGCTGCTAAAATTTTATGAGCAATTTAGATTATCTCTTGTTTCGAGAAATTAATGTTGGTATATTTTCGGGAATTGGTGTTATAAGATAGCTATCTGGATTAGGTACATTTTATATGGTGTTTTTCCGTTTGGACTTATAATACGTTTGCTTTTGCCAGTTTTGCTTGGTTGACGGGATTCTCGCATTGTGCATGTTAAACTTTACCTATTTTTTAATTATATTTTGATGATTTAGGTCATATTTCTGTAATAAAAGTCCCCAATTGTCCATATCTATAAGTTGATGCTGATTATTCGACTCTTTTGATCCCAATTTCCAAAAACATTTTCTATGCGCTCCCAGAAAATCTTAAGAGACTGAAATGTCACAAATCATCACATCGCATTACTAATAGGTACATACTCTTTTTAATTAGTACCTCTGTGGGAATCTCAAAAAAAAAGACTTAAAATACCCGACTACCCGAATCCCGCACGTCTAAACTTTTTTAATTAATAAAAGCAGCACTGAGCACGTACATGGTACATTAAATATTTTTCTGTTATAAAAATTCACTCGTGGGTAGTTGAGAATGAACCGTATAAATAGGAATGCATGTAGGCTGCATGGCGCGTTTAATAAAGCCGGTTTATCTTACTTCTGCAATGCGGCAATACGTTCGTTTTATGTGCATTACTTCATATAATACTTTTTCAGTTCATATCCAAGTAAATAACGGGATATTTCTAACATGATCTCAAAACCTATTACAGATTATGACATTTTAAAACAAAGTATATGTAAGCATTATCAGCCCATAATGTTTCCACCACTGGAAAAAAGGCGCCACTCTTTTTTTTTTTTGTATGTTAAATGTGGGTAATTGTAAAATTTTGGTGACTAAATTAAGTGAAGCCAAAACCATTCTGTTATCAGGATTTTTTATCAAAGTGGTATGCATTTTTATCAAAAACTTTGACATAGTCGTGGATTTCCATAGAAATTTTCATGACACGAAACCGTATATATTTTGGCCAAAAAATTGAGTTATATGCGATAAACAGGATTATTCAGTCACTTATCTATCTTTACTATCTACTGACATAACACAATGGATTAACTACCAAGTTATATATATACGTATATAATATACTTATTATTACTCAGTACCAAAGGTCGAGGTGCGGTTACTAATGACTCATATTATAAAAAAAACATTCCAGTTAGAAAAAGAAATGAATACATGAAAAAACAAATTTTACGGCAAACAGCAAATAATTATTTCGTTCGACTGTCTTTTCGCAAACGATATCGAATATTGTCTCTGAAAGATACAGAAAGAAGCAACAGATTGTTTCTGTATACATATATATTTATAGTATACAATAGGTGATATACAAGAAAATATATAAGCTCAGTGAAACGTATAAGGGTAGGGGTGAAGCACGCAGTTAACGAACCTAGAACGCTAGTGCTGCTAGCTGGGTCAATCAATACCACATAACCTACATTTGTTTTCCGACACACGATAGCTATAAGCACCTTCTACCTTCATACAGTTGAAAATAAAATACAGAACCAAAAATTATTTTATATGTCAGAAACACCATTGTTGGTTCAAGGTTTTCAAACAATAGGTTCAACTAACTTGTATGACCTATACATACCTATCCTTGTATACCTATTACATTTCTGTATTTTATCAGAAGGTAGGTAGATTGCTACGTATATTGTATACTAAGTTATTATGAAACAATTACCCACGATAACGAAGCAACAGATGAATACTCGTAGCTGTCGTGATCTTGTGCGACAGTTTAATAATTCGCGACTACGTAGTAATTAATGAAGGAAATATATTTTTTTATAATTTATTCGTATTACCCTTCAATTTTAAAATATATTGGTGTCAGAATCAATAGAAATAATTTACCCTATTTAAAAAAAATCGGGACATGTTTCGAAAAACGTGGACTTTTTTTGTCATAATCCATTTTCACAGTGTAAATTATACAGTGTGTTATGAAAAAAAGAGCAAAAACTTGTGTGTATGAAAGTAGAATAATCATAAAACGGTACTTCGTAGGTAGATGGAATTTCATAGATTTAAGTACATATTAGAGCTAAAATATCTACAAGAAAATTAAAAGAACCTAAAATAACCAGAAGAGGACTTAACAACAGCGAAAATAGAAAAATATTCAAGTGAAATAAATGCAAAAAGGTGTCGGCTCGCTTCGGCCCGGCCGTCGTGGAGCGCCGAGCGAACCGGCCGGCATCCAACATTGATTTTTTCCTAGAAGATTACAATGATATTACAGCAAAAATAAACTCACCGATAGCCTTCATGAACTCGTCGAAGTTCTCCGAAGAGATCATCTTGTATTTCTTGCCGACGAACTCCATTTTTTATTTAATAAAATGCTTTTCAGTGAATTTAAAAATGTGTGAGTCCGTACTACCGGTCGGAACTGGAATGAATAAACGCGGCAAACGGTACAATTGCTCGCCTCTGCGCATGCGTCAACGAACGAATGAGCGAGATGAACGGAACGAATGAAGTTATTGAACTGAATTGACCTTGACACCGCCCGGCGGTTTTATAGTCTGTAGCGGGAGACTCGGAGAGATGAGGGCGGGGCTGTTATATTGTATAGTGTATGGCATTTTCTAAGATTTTGCGAGAGCTACGGTTTTGTTTGCTTAGTAAATTGGATGGTATCTATTATATGTGATGATTATGCGTCGTCTGTGGCTTAATCTGGGCCATATTGGCAAAGGCTGATACGCTATTTGGGTCATGTTTGCAAATTATTAACAAGAAACGTATGACCGACGTCCTATTGCGTGTAAACCCCTTTAAGTGTTGTCCACCCCTCGACATTTTTGCAAAAATTATGTTGTTTCTCTCATTCTTTCTTATTGGTTTTTTGAATGGCATCTCTTTTCAATATTTCTATTCATAAGCCCCTATAATTTTACTGGCCGGATGAAGCTATTTCGAGTACAATGATTTTGATTGTTAAGTACTTTAATTTCTTTTTTGTGACATCAAATTGAGCATAATGTGATTTAAAAAGAAAAATGGTCTTTAAATAGATCCTTCATGAAAGCGTATGGGAAATGTTCGACAATGTAACTTTATTAGTTCAACACATTCAAACTCGATGAGGGATGGGAGCTCTAAGATTACGGAATTAAAATAATATATTATATACTTTTGATTTTACCTGAATTTTTTTTTTTTGATAAGACTTGAACCCAGAAACATACACAAAACTGTTGTTTTAATTTTAGATTGATTGGCTGGCAAAGCGCCTGATTTTAAAACCATAGCAATATTTAGTCGCAATAGGCATGTTCCTATGTTTGTAACTCCGCAGGAGTTCTTCCTCCATGTTAATTTGCTATCTAGTAATTAGCAAAAAACAATTTGATATAGATGCATTAAAGTTTATTTTCTGTAACTGACTAGACAGGTCATTGTTCTCAAATGTGGCTGCATATTTCCTGATTCTAATTTCTGAGAATGTTATATTTTTGCCAAGGAATTTTTAGAAGCAGCCTGGAGATTAAATCTGCACAGTTTTGCGTTCATCATCTTCATCATTTCAGCCGACAGACGTCCACTGCTGGATATAGGCCACCCGCAATTGTCGCCATACTGATCGGTCCAGTGCGTCTCGCATCCATCGGATTCCCGCATCCTTATCCAGGTCATCGATCCACCTAGGAGGAGGCCTTCCAACGTTAACTCTTACGGTTCGCGGTCGCCACTCCAGAACTTTTCGGCTCCATCGACCATCCGTCCTGCGAGGAATGTGCCCTGCCCACTGCCACTTTAGTTTGGCTTTTAATTCTTCGGGCTATATCGGTAACCCTGGTTCTCCTGCGGAAATCTTCATTTTTGATTCAATCACGCAAGGAAACGCCGAGCACAGCCCTCTCTATTGCCCTTTGGACTTTAGCCTTCTGGTGAGGCCCATTGTAAGCAACCACGTTTTCGTTCTATAAGTCATCACTGGCAACACACATTAGTAATAGACTTCAGTCTTGAGACACTGTGGTACCTATGTTCGAGATGAGCAGGGTTTTCCAAACTTTTTTACATTGTGACTCCCTTTACATAGTGTATTTTTTTTTGCGACGCCCTTTTTATCTTAATTATTAACTGTGTTTTTCTTGTTGCTTCAAAAAATTTTGCTTATAAGGAAAAAATGGACTCGCTTTTTTGAGAATATATTTTCAAATCGGAGCTAAAGTTTTGAAATACATAGTTACTCTCCTATATTCTTAATTGATTTCCAGCTGTACGAGTACTAGGACTTAATTACTGCAACTGCAGAATAGCCAGTTTCGCATAAGAATGTACAACGCCGATGTATCAAACGGTACTAGAATCTTCAGTACTCAGAGTTGTATAATCTTGGGCTACATTACTGTAAATTGTATTTATCGAATAGTTCCTATTAGTATGTATATAGTAGTATGTTGCAGCTTCAGGCTCATATCACATATTTCATAGTTTCATCAGCTGTTCTTTCTCATTTACGACGCCCGTAAGAGAGCACCGCGACGTCCCGGGGCGTCGCGACGAACAGTTTGGGAACCCCTGGACTAGAGGATCCGCGCAACTTAACGTACGCTGTCCATCCGAGACGGATTCGACTGTTAACCTCTTTCTCGAAGTTAGACCAACCTAACTGGACCGATTATTTAGTGCATATTTATTCCATGAGAGCTTCTTTAGATATCAGTGTTCACAGTTAACATACACTTCTGGAAACCGCATCAAAAAATTGCTTGATGAAACCTACTATTAATGAAACCAAAAATAAGTTCAAATCTTGTTTATTAATTTTTCTTGAAGTACCTATGATTTGATTGTTATTATTTGCAACATTATCAGTTATTGCAATAAGCAGTAGAAGTAAGATATTTTAATTTTACGAAAATCATTATGAAGGGCAAAACTTGGCAATGCAACAGAAATATTTTAACGGATGGACGTTGAGCCAATTATGTCTCAGCAAGGCTAATAACACCAATCAATATTTTAAGTAATTTCCTCCAATCGACTCAACTTCGAAACATACCTACTCCCTCAGTCAAAATTACTGTTTGATATTTTTCTGCAGGACTTAAATACCGAAAAAAAAACAAGTTTGAACATGCATCTCCGGGAGCTTTTTTCAGCTGTCATGGCCACTGAGTGGAGTGGAGGAAGTTTCCTTCAAAAGGACTTAGAATGTGGGTGAATAACCCCATTTGCGAAAAACCACAATGCGGATTTCCTAGGTAACCGGAAAAATTTCAATTTGTCAGGGACGAGAAATAAATATGCATGTCCCCAAGTAAGCCGACCAAAAGCCCGGATTACCGTTTGCGGAAAATACAAATCCCTTAGCGACAAAAAGGTTTATTACATGGATAGGATCAATTCCCAAGCTGTATGTAAGGCTCCTGTTATTTGGCTATTTAGGTATGGTTACCAAAAAGTCGATTAACACTGCTACTATACATGTCGTCTAAATTAACAAAAACTCATTCGATAATTTGAGTTTTAGCATTTCATATGATAGCTAAAGAGTAAATATTCTTTGAAATATGCTTCTGTTCCGATTTCCATTCAATAATCTGACAACTCTCTAACTTTGTAAAGTGCAATTCACTGATTATCCCTCTTCAATCTGGGTTCAGGCCCGGGCAAAGCACTCTCTCTCTATAAGGTGACTGGCGATATAAGGGCAGGACTGGAAAACACCAAAGTCACTGTACTAGTGTCGGTCGATTTCTCGTAGGCCTTCAATACCATCAGTCATAATGTCCTGCGAGCCATTTATCTTATGTTAAGGTCTCTCCAGAGGTCCTGGAATAGTTTTCCTTCTAATTTCGAGAACGTCAGCAGTCCTTTCTCGTTGGGCAATCTTCATCAAAGTGGTGTGATTTGAAAACTGGCATTCCTCAAGGCGGCATTCTGTCTCCTCTTCTGTTTTTTATCTCTATTAATCTCATTAATTCTGAACTTCAGAGTGCATATCAACTTTATGCAGATGACCTGTAGTTGTACTGTCAAGGGAGGGTCGACGATATATCTAATGTTATCGATAAATTAAAAAAAGACTTGATAGCCATAAAAATTTGGTCTGATAGATTTGGCGTTGCAGTAAAGATTAAGTTCGACTCTGTACGTTTATGTGCTTCAATTATTAAATAAATACACCCCAATATGTGTCAGGCGATCATCATTGGGAGTCCTGAAAGCATCAATAGAGTGGATGGTACAACTCTGCCACCTGTTCTGTTTGACAGTTCGATCGTCTCATTAAGCACTGACGTAAATTATCTAGATTTACTTGTTGATAGAACCCTGAGCTGACAAACTCAAGTCAGAAGTCAAGTAGTAGAAGTAGTCAGAAGGTTACTGGAACGATCCGGACTCTGTATCGTCTGAAAAGTTGTTTTGCCATCGAACACAAAATCAATGCTTTTGCAGACCCTAATTTTTCCTATCATCGATTATGGTGACGTGTGCTACTATGACCTGAATAAAGATATCCTCAACAAACTTGACCGTTTTCTAAATAACTGCATTCGATTTGCTTTAATTTTGCGTAAATATGATCATGTCTCTGCGCATCGGTTGCTTCTAAATTGGTTTTCCATACGCCAGCGCAGAGAGCAAAGGGCATTAACTACTTTTTTTTTCATTTCAGTTATCTGCTGCCGTATTGCGTAAGTGCGCAAAGAGTTTGACCAATCACATACGAGATGAATGACGCGATGTAGATTTCCGTCTCATGTGATTGGCCGATTTGGTCGATTGGATAGCGATCAAACTCTTTGCGCACTTACGCAATACGGCTGCTGGTTCATTGTCGACCACGATAATAATCTACGGTCTTTAAATAACCGTCTTCTTCAATGTCCTATTCACCGCACTGACTTCATTCATTGCTATTTCTTCGTTCTGTCTATTTCTCTGTGGAATGCTCTTCCCCAAGAACTCAGGATGGCAACCAACCGATTAACCTTCAAAGTCAATGTTCGCTAATACATTCGTAAGAAGTTGGCAGCAGTATCGTCACAGCGCTATTTTGTTTTTTTGTCTAATTTTCTATATCAACTAATTGTTTAAGTACCTAAGTTAAGAATATAGTTATAGATAAGTTAAGTATTTAGTTTATTCGTTTGGTTCGTTTGGTTTGGTTTGGTTCGTTTATTTATTTAAGTCTTGTATTTAAATGTATATTACCTTATAGCGTTTTATTATTTTCATTATTCCACCTACCACTATTTGTCTCTGCATCATCCAAGGGTTGACTGATAGAAAATACCTAAGACATTAAGTCCACTTCTGCACGTTTGTGTGCTTAATGTACTAAATAAATAAATTAATCTCCTTAGTAATTAAGATTTAAAAGTGATGATCAATGTTTTTTTGCCAACGGTACCAGTTTTTCAAATATTATTCTATTTACGTATCAGTTTATTCAACTTCATTCTTCTATACTTTATAACAGTATGGAGACCACGATACGACATTACTGGCAATACTAGTGCATACAAGAAGTTTGAAACTACCGAATAAATCTTGAATAAGAAATCTAAGCATAGATATTCAAACTACCTATGTTGACTAACTATTGGATATATTTTTGCAGACTGGGAATGTTAATCGATACTCGTTTATGAAGTTGAAATTATTGTCGTATCATCGTCGCCACACTGTATATATGTATAATAATCTATACTAATTTTACGAGAGGTAAAGTTTGTAAGGTTGTAGGGGGTAATCTCTGGATCTACTGAACTGGTTTAGATGAAATTTGGCATGGAGATAGTTTGAGACCCCGGAAAGGACATATGATAGTTTGTATTACCTTGAGATGATAAAACACTTTTTACACGGGCGAAGCCGCAGGCAGAAGCTAAAATTTAATAAATAAATAAAACACGTATAAAAAAGAACATTTATAGATATAAAAAAATAGAGGCCCACAGGTATCAAGCACAGGATCCAAGCTACCGGCGGTCCAGGCTCCAGAGAGAGGAATCTCCTAACAATACGAGCCGTGACCAGAAGTACTGCTTTCTGAATCAAGATCTTGACGCAGCCGCCCAACGAGACCAACAGGTCGAGGCTAGTGACTATTGAGCCATTGGCTGATACGATGATCGCTGAGACCACATCCCAAATGTCGACAACCTCGCGAGCCAAATCAAGATACTTGATTTGCTCATCTTTCTCAGCTTTCACGAGGTTCCAGTCATGCCGGACGGTTAGGTCAACAATCATTGCACGCCTCTCGATTCGGTCCACCACCACAATATCAGGCTTATTAGCTACAATAGTCCTGTCATTGATGATGGACCAATCCCAGTAAAAGGTGATATTGCCATTTTCGAGAACTGGGCCGGGCACGTACCTAAAATATGGCACCTCCGATCCCACAAGAGTGTGATTCAAAGCAATTTGCTGATGGATAATCCTGGCTACAAGGTTGTGCATATGCAAGTACTCTTCGTTAGCTAGACTAGAACAACCAGAGATAATGTGGCGGATTGATTCAACCGGACGGTGATATGCCTGTGAGATGTTAACCGTGCTATTCTTCACAATAAATCTCCGATAATTATTCGTCATGATAACTTCATCCATAATTGCTCAGAAAAACCGTCAGTATATTTATTTTTATAAGTGTACAACAACTTATTCCAATTTATTACATACATACATAACTAAACTCAGGTCTTTTGCCCATGGGTGTAGGCAGAAACTAAAACCGCCACCTACTACACACTTCTACATACTTATTTTGCTTCACTCACGTTCATACATCCAGTCATACATGCACGCCGGTTATGAGCATAGGTGCGCCCTGGCCTTTCTGACGAATGTCACCAATATATATATATTTTCGGTTGAATTGAGAAACCTCCTCCTTTTTGGTAAGATGGTTAAAATCTTCGGGTCCAATGTCAAATCCATGCTGCTCTACAGGTGCGAAACGTGGAAGGTCAGAAAGGACATCTCACGTCAAATCCGAGTCTTTGTCAACCGCTGTCTTCGTCGCATTCTCGGCATTTGGGTAAAACTTTGTTACTACCCATCGAGAGAGCGCAGAGAGCGATCAAAGAGCCTCAAGGTATCTACTTTCCGACCGTTCCTATTTCCCACTAACCTCCTCTATAAATCTTGTGAAGTACTAACAGTTCGACAATTATTCATAATGAGCATCGTATTAAAACAACACGCAGCCCTTCCCTATCGCAATGTATATTTAGTATATAAAAAAGACGGAAAGATGTAGTTTGCCTTCAAAAAAGTACAAAACATGCATTCACAGACAAATTTTATGTGTTCCTCGGACCACTACTCTACAATAGACTAAACGTAACAACAAACATTTATTCCCTAAATTATTGTAACTGTAAGAAAATTCTCAAAGAAACTCTACAAAGTATGTCCTACGAAGACACAGAGAGGTTATTACTTGTACTAAAATAGATATTGTTCGTATTTTATGTATGGTGATATTTTAGTATATAAGATGTTAGAAAATTGGAATTTTATTATATTATTTACACTCTTAAAAATTTACCTAAGACTATCTCATATTTGATTTACAGTGATTATTTTGGAAGAATATGTACCTCTTTTCGCCTGAAACACAGGTTTACCTAGTTCAGGCACATAACACGTGTGAACTTGACATAGATTTAAGCAAAAATTGTACTTATTGTTTTACCTAATGATTTTTAAATAAACTTTATTATTATTATTATTTACTGGCCCGAGACCATCTCCTTTTGTAAGCCTGCTGGAGAAATGCCACGAGAGCCTGGTAGACCACCAGATCAAGCATCGCAATTGGAGATAGATTGGCCACACGCTCCAAAGATCAATCAAGCTTTGGACTAGAATCACCCAGGGAATGGACGACTTCTGTGGATGCCTTCTGTCCGATCTTGGGGATTCATAGAACATTAAGTCATGTGATCGATTGTCTACGCACCCGTATTCCAAGTTTCTTCCAAATGAGTTCAGCTGTTAAAATTGATTAACAATCATTCAAATACACAGAATTTCACATTAATGATACATATTAGAAGGATAATAGGGATATTAAAGGTCTGGAAGAACCTGTAGTCCTCTAATATCAAGAATTACATTATTCACAAGCATATTCAGAGAATAAACTTAAATAAATAATAATTTAAAACTGGTATCTTAAATACACCAGGGTTGCTACCCCATTAACTAAATAACCTGCTTAGAACATGTTTAGCTGTGTATATCATTGCAAGTTGTATTTAATCTTAATTAAGTCGAGTTTCCACTGCTGCGACAAAGGTTGAGGAAAAACGTCGCGGATAAAGCGACCATGACCTGTCGTCACCGGTTGTTGATTTTGTTTTTGGAACGAAGTTGGAAAGAAGTTCCTTAGCGCGGCTTGCGGTAGGAGTTGCCTGGTAGAAATCGTCACGTCACGAAAAAGCGTTATACGTTTTGAGACGTTCGGTTCCGACCAGCGTAGTTTGGATATTATCGTCAAGCGCTGGCCGTCATATTTGTTTACATCATATGTGTTAAGTTACTGTGACGTGATGGTTTGTTTTTCAAAAACTAAAATTTTTAATAAAACTTTTTAATTTAATTTTTTTTTGTACGTGAGTTACATTGTCTGAATAATTGCAATTTTGTGATGGAGATTCAAGAAATGGGAACTAAAGCCTTTTTAAGGCGTGAGGAACTTTGTTGTTGACGGGAGTCTCCGGACTGAACACGTTTGTTTTTTAAGATTTTGGAGGAAAATTAGTTAAATAAAACAAAAGAGGTTTATTAAACTTTTGATGTTTGGTTGTTAAAGCAGATGAAAATAACTTAAATAAAACAAAAAGATGTTAAAGCAGATGAAAATAAGTTAAAAAAAAAACAAAAAGATGTTAAAGCAGATGAAAATAAGTTAAATAAAACAAAAAGATGTTAAAACAGATGAAAATAAGTTAAATAAAACAAAAAGATGTTTATCAAACTTTTAATTAATAGGTATTTGGTTGTTAAAGTAGACGTTTCAATTTGGAAATTACATCATGATATGGCATCACGAATTGCAAATCAATGACATGTTTTTTTCGTAAAATACATGTGGGTTTATAGAAAAAAGGGAAATTATTATCCTTTTTATTTAATTTATTTATTTGGCTCACCAACAATTGAATACACTGATACAAAGATATGAGATATATCCAATATACTTATAGACTAGTGTACCAATTTCTTACAGGTAAGCACATCATGCATTACTTATTTGCCGATTGATATTGGGCGACTACTTACAATAAGATGAGTTCTTATACTCATCCAATTTCAAGCAAGCACACATGATTATGCTATCGACCTAATATCAGATTAAAATCGTAATCATGATCACATTATATCAAATCAAAATCAAAGTTAAAACAAAAATCAAAATACAGTTAAAGCACAATTAAAACAAAACTTAAAATACAATTAAAACAAAAATTAAAATCACAAATAAAATAAATATTTCTTGGAAAAGGTACATACCTATTTAGTGTTTTTCCAAATCAACTCACAAACAGAGACGGAATACTTGACAAATTCGACACCTTTTACGGGGTATTTGGGTGACACACAATCATGATGGCAACATTTATTATTTTTAATAATTGAGTTTCATAAAAATAACAATTATGACGCATTGGTATAAAGTTAAAGTAAATCAATCCTATGATTTTGGGCAATGCTGCTTAAGTTTATACATTTATAAGTTTTATTAGAAGTTCTTCAAAACGCCATCTTGCTAAGGTTTAAACTTAGTTTGGACTACATTAAAACCGAGACTGTTATCAATACGGACTAAGAAAACTTAAGGAAAATATAAATAATATTTACTTACGGTAACGTCCGCATTGCTACAAACTGGAAGTATAAAGTAGGTTTGTAATTATAAATTCATATAGCTCCGACTAGACGAAATAAATCGTAGCAAACTTGTTTTGAATGCCATCAAAATAATGCTTGAGGTCGTGTTATTAACAAATTTAGATAAGTTTTATTCGCGGCACAATAAAAAATAATAAAAACAGGTTGGTAAACTTGGCAAGAATCATATCGTCATCTTTTATTTTAAAATCAGACTTCGATGGAACAAGACGCGTTAAACTGTTAATTTCAAATTTATAAAAAGGATAAAAAAGAACTCTTTGAATTTCAGTAGTTTTTTTTTGTCGCGGCGATGGAACGCCCCTTTAAAATGGGTTTGACAAGCGCATGCGCGAACATTTTGACATAGGGCAGTTCTCAGCATCTTTCAGTGTAGCCGTAGTGGTTCTGAAAACGCCCGCGTTCCGCCGCTCCACGTGTACCAACTGAAAAACAACAAAATCATCACACGAATTTCTTTCCAAGGTAAGTTTTTCTGTATTTCTTTTCTTATTTATCGTGTGAAATTCTATGTAGGTACAAAAAATATTATATTATTTTTTGGTGACAATATTTTTTGGAGCCAAATGCATGCAGTCGGGTTACTCGTACATTTTTAAATGAAAAGAATGTGTTTTATTGATGAAACTGCGTGAAAATCTTCCACATTTTCGAGTCACAAAGGAAAATTACAAAACAATCAGAATTTCGTATAAAATTTTAATGGAATGTTTCCTTTGGTGACCTAGTTAACAGTTTGTACGGGACGGTTTGATCATTATTATTATCACAGTGAAATAATTTAATCAATTATTTTCTTAATTAAAAGGCACTGATTTGATTTAATGAATAGGTTTAATTTTGGAACTCGTGTTTGTTTACCTACATGTAGATAACACGATACCTAATAATCGATTATTTTGCAAATAATATGTAGGTACTTCAATAGTATCTTTCTGGACCATAATGTATATTATAAATGCGAAAGTAAGGGACCTACCTGATGGTGCGACGCGATTTAAATTGCAACGATAGGCGATATCGCGCTTGTATTTCCTAAGAAAATTTCAAGTGCAAATCGGCCGAATAGCATCGCATTGCGTCCATGTGAACGTACTTGCAATTTCGATTAGTAAAAATCGCTTAACGGTGTGATATAAAAATCGAATCGCGTGAACCACCATTAAGGTTACTAACGTTGTCTGTGACTGATTATTACGTTGTCTATTCCTCTATTATTTTGATAAATTTTGTGTATAGAGATGGATTAGGGGCTAGAGGTCATTCGGCCGCCTATGGAACTGGGAACAGGGCCCAGTTGCCCCTTTTAATTTTTTTTAAAGGAGTACTGGGCCAACATCTCTTTTGTTTTTTTGAGGCTCTAGACAAGTTTCAATCGACGGCGATGGTAGAAATGCCAAAATCATCACGTAAAATTTCGATAGCATTAGACATTCCTATAAACTTTTGACGTTTTTACATTCGCTATCGCCACGCTTTTGATGGTAGAATGTCACTTGTGTTGAATGGGCCTCAGGAAGCCAGAATCATGAAGAAGTATTTGTGGGCCTAGAATCATGAGCGGTAGAGACTAACGGAGTACTAGGAGGTCAGAATCATTAGAAAGTATTTCAGGAGCTGGACTCATGTCAATCAGGGTTCTCTTGGGGTGCTTTTCGACTTTCACGCAGTCAGTAGAAGGATTCTTTGTATTTTTTTTTTACTTTTTTACATTTTGACAGTACATTATATTAAATTGTTTCGACCCAGTAAGTGGCCACGTTCATTGCAACGTCAGAAGCGCTGTTCAGGTCATTTAAGATGCAAGTGAATGGACTGTTGGGACGCTCCACTTCTCTGTACTAAATACTTGTAAACAAAAAAGTTTTTCTCTATTAAAAATGCAAGTAAATCTGCGAATCTGCTTCTAGAAATAAAAAAAGGCGCATAAAAAGATGATGCAAACCAGTGTTCATTTGCATAAAACCGGTGACCTTTTGAAGCTTTTTTTTTGTTGTTTTGAATATAAACTTATTTTGTGTCGGTCTGACAGGTTTTTCTTGATCAAACCAGTCAGAAATCTAGAAAATTTGCTAAGTTTTTGTATTCATAAAGGTTAACAGTTCCTTAAATTTGAATTTGAGATTATTAAATTTTGGAACAATAAACTCTAAGCTCTACATGACAAAATTCATATTCCATTGCAACCCGTACTTTTAGGTTCTTTTTAATAATAATTATTACTTATAAACTGGCCAAGTGCGAGTCGGACTCGCGCACGAAAGGTTCCGTATAATTATCGCAAAAAACGCCAAAAAATCACGTTTGTTGTATGGGAGCCCCACTTAAATATTAATTTTTATCTTATTTGTTGTTAGTATTTGTTGTTATAGCGGCAACAGAAATACATCATATGTGAAAATTTCAACTTTCTAGCTAACACGGTTCATGAGATACAGCCTGGTGATAGACAGACAGACAGACGGACCGCGGATTCTTAGTAATAGGGTCTCATTTTTACCCTTTGGGTACGGAACTCTAAAAATAAACTTAAAATACACAATGTTATAGTCGATACTTGACTTGGCGGCGATCGATTGAAGTGATCTCGAATTATGAGGTACAGCTGTATTTATACAAAAGTTCTTGCATTAAATGCTCAAACATTTAAACAAGCTTTCGAAGAATGAAACGGTCTCGAAACTTCCATTAGTATCTGTCCAGCAGTTTTTGCGTTGGTGCAAGATACCGAAATATATAAACCTTTTAACAAAAAAAAATATTCGCGAGCTGGCTGACTAATACGAGATGTATCCTCCGACTGCACAACATGATTTTCTTCTTGTTTACGTATTTTTAGTTCGCTTTTTAAGCAGGCGGGTTTTTTGATTTTTAGAATTAACTTTTTTTTTATAACTTTTTAGTTAACATATTTTTTCGAATTAGGTACATTTAAACATATAAGTGGTATATATTTTTGAAATATTCTCTAAAATCCCTTCATTTTGATACCCCACTCGATGGGTATGGAAGAAAAAAAAAATTGCAACCTCCACAATATGGCGCCCAAAAGCCGCCATGTTCCTTTTTTTTAAAGGCACTTAGCTAAGAACACTTGGGCGGTCAAGACCTATCTAACGATGTCTTAATTATAAAAAACCGTCAAGTAGTTTGAAAGATATGAGGTAATAAAGAATATTACATACATACAAACATACAAGATACGCGCGAAAAACATAACCCTTTCCTTGCAGCCGGGTAATAAAAAAATAAACTGAATTTCAAAACAAAATACTACAAATTCAAAATAACTTTCGTTTCAGAAGTCGGTCTTTGGTACCAATTTTATTGTTTTTTGTTACTGTCTTTCAAGTTTTTTATTTTCTTAATTGTTTTGGTACCTTATATTACCCTGAAAATACGCATTGATTGAAATTGGAATTTGGTTTTGTTCAAATTTAAATTGGACCACACGAGAAGCACCAGCTTTTAAATAAAAAATCATCAATACCGGTTCGTAATAAATTGATGGAGTAAACGCGTAACTAACATACAAAAACATACAGTCGAATTGAGAACCTCCTTTTTTTTGAAGATGTTGAAAATACCAGACTTGTCAAATCACATTTTACCGTATTTTTAATGGATTCACCAAGGACGAAAGATCATCATCATTATTCTCCTGCCCTCATCTTTTTTAGGGTTCCATAGTCAACAAGGAGGTTAGTTTTGTCATGTCCGTCTGTCCGTCCATCCGCAGCTTCTCTCAGAGACTCTTAGTACTAGAAAGCTATAATCTGTCATGGATGTACATATTAATCACGCCGACAAAGTGTTAAAATAAAACCATGAAAAATATCATTGCCTGCCTCCTGTACACGTAAAGTAGGGATGTTTTTTATTCTGTCCATCACATGGTATGGGGTATCGTTGGATAGGCCATTCAAAAATATTACGGGTCTGTGCAAACCATTTTTCGATTCAGGGATCCGTTTGCGTAAATTAAGTTTTAAATTGCTAATTTTTGTTAAGAGTCAAGTAATCCCACGCCCCTTTTATTTACGCCCGTTTTTACTCATGCATACTGCGCTATCATGGGATGATAGCGTAATTATGTGGCACTCCAACCTACTAAAACTCCACGGTATCCTCCTGTGCCGCTTATGGCGGGAACACGGGCACGCGTTAGCACCTCCTCGCCCTGCCAGCTAAATGGTTGCTTTTGGATACATGAAAAAATCACGGCAGTAGTATAATTAACCAAATTAAAAGGAAAACTATCACAGCGAAGTAGGCTTTACAAGTTTGGAGTAATAGTCGACCAATTTGCAATGCGGTGCTTTCATTGTTTATGATTCAGTATTTTTACCTAATTATGTTGGTGAATGTAGCTGTCTGTACGGAACCTTCGGTGTGCGACTCCGTCTCGCACTTGTCTGGTTTTTAGGGTTCCGTACCCAAAGGGTAAAAACGGGACCCTATTACTAAGACTCCGCGATCCGTCTGCCTGTCTGTCTGTCTGTCTGTCCGTCCGTCTGTTACCAGGCTGTATCTCATGAACCGTGATAGCTAGGGAGTTGAAATTTTCACAGATGATTTATTTTTATTGCCGCTATAACAACAAATACTAAAAACAGAATAAAATAAATATTTAAGTGGGGCTCCCATACAACTAACGTGATTTTTTTGCCGTTTTTTGCGATAATGGTACGGAACCCTTCGTGTGCGAGTCCGACTCGCACTTGGCCGGTTTTTTATTGATATCCTCGTGTCTGACTACTATTACACCTGATTTTAAGGGATGATATGGCCGACGGTGAAGCATGCTTTCTTAGCTGTACGCACAATGAAAGTATTCCCAAAACGTTCTTATTTATGGTCGGCACAACATGATTCTTCCATACTTCTCTGTCAGTCGTCATCTCACAGTCTGCTCCTAGGCCTATCATCCTCTCATCATCATCCATAGAATCCATACATCCTTTCTTTGGTTATCTCCTACTCTTATAGCCTTTTACATTCATCATACTAAAAACTTTCCTCACGACACGAAACAAGGATGTGAAAATAAAAAAAATGAGATCTAAATATTATTCTGTAGTTGACCCCAGGCTTGTTAATAAAGGCTAAAATTGTATCATGATGATATACTTGTTTGTTTAGTAGGCAATCAGGCAGCATATGCCAAGGCAATTGCATGCAGCTAAGGTGCGAATGCTAAGATGGAATGCGTGATATTGTGTGAATAGATAGAATTAGAAATGAGTATGAAGGCGGAAGACTGGAAGTGGCACTGGTGAATGAGATGCTGAGATGGTGTGTGGAAATCGGTTGACATTTGATATGGGGATATGTTGCGAAAGAATGAAGAACGTGGCTTGAGGAAATTTTTAGTGTGAATAATAGAGGAAGATCAAAGAAACGATGGATTTATAGAATATAATAGAAAACGTATACATTTATTCGACATAGACCCAACACAACAACAACGATTACTCGTACAAAGTAACAGAGAAGCATAGTAAATAAAACCGGCCAAGTGCGAATCGGACTCGCGCACCGAGGGTTCCGTACAAACCTGTAGGTTCCGTTTTTCCTTTTGAGGTACGGAACCCTAAAAATATGTGATGTAACTAAAATTTTAGGTGTTCGGAATTTTTCCTTTATATGTGCTATAAAACATGCTTAATGCCAAATTTCAAGATTCTAGGTCGACCCTTTAGTTGTGAGTTTGAAAATATGCGGCTTAAATTGCTGTTTCTTTTGATTGCGTTGATTTACGGTTGCTTTCTTATAGCACAGATAAAGGTAAAATTGTACCAAATTTTAAGATTCTGAGTTCACGGGAAGTACCCTAGGTAGGTTTTGATTCCCTTGCAAGTGTTGAAAATTTGCGGCATAAACGGCTGTATCTTTTGATTGCGTGGGCTTAGAAGTTTGATTTTTTCACAGCTTTAAGGGACAGTAGACTTGAGTATTTGATATAAATTTCAGCTTGATACCTTTACGCGTTCCTGAGAAAAAGGGTTTTGACAGACCGACGGACGGATGGACAACAAAGTGATCCTATAAGGGTTCCGTTTTTTCCTTTCGAGGTACGGAACCCTAAAAAGTACAAACAAGGTTTAAGAATTGCGCCGGGCGTGCCCACACCGAAAGGGTTACCAATTCAGCATGTGCTAGGCGTCAGACATCCAGCGCTGATTTTCAGTTGGCACCCCGCTAGTCACACACGGACGTGGGATATTGTGTGATTGTGCGAAAGATGATACACGGCTAGAAAGAGGGCGACTAATTGATAATAGAGATGACGTCAAATGGAGATGCATATATAATAATAATAATAATTTTTTTATTTAAAAAGGCATTACATCCCAATTTTTTTAAACTAAGAAGTTACATATCATACGTTATAGATATCATAAAAAAATCATTAAAATAACACTATATAGAATAATACTTTCATTTTAAAATTACATTCAATAGATAAAAAATCATTAATTTAAAATACAAAGTCAATAAAAAAAAAACATTAAAATTAATCGATAGCTACATACCTACATAAGAATGTCAATTAAAAAGAACAAAGAATAATAACAATAATTCCGAAACAATTATATTTGCATTTATAAGACTTGAAATTAATAAATAACAATATGGAAGAAGAAATGTTGTGGCAGCCCCAATCAAATTGGGATAAATGCAGGCGGACGATGAACACATGTATAGACTGTTGAATCAGCTGATACATCAAAAGGATTGACGGTTGGACACTGCTGTCCTTCAAGATGCATAACGCATTGAGGATGATTTCACAATGATGACAATGTATGGCTGACAGTACCTATTAACAAACAGCAATGATAATAATATTGTTTGAGTAGTTAATCATAAAATTTTATTGCTAGGACCACCTAATAGGACATAAATTGTAAAAATACGTGTTGGTTTCGAGTTCTAAACAATAGTCTTACTTAGTTTGTAGCAGAATACTTAAAGACTGCGAAGGGAGTGCGGACCTTAACGACATTTAAATTGTAAGCAGTATGGATACGGTCAAAAGTCGATTAACATTGCTACTTCTATATAAGGTGTAACAAAACAAACCCTGAAAAGCTGTCGTTATATTCATCATTATGAACAAATTTTTCTGTATGGCTAAATCTGAAATCACTGAAACAATCAGCATTTTGTCGAGTTATGAAACTATAAATGTATAGGCCACTGGTTTTTAGGGTTCCGTGCCCAAAGGGTAAAAACGGGACCCTATTACTAAGACTCAGCGGTCCGTCTGTCTGTCTGTCTGTCACCGTCTCATGAACAGAGCTAGACAGTTGAAATTTTCACAGATGATATATTTCTGTTGCCGCTATAACAACAAATACTAAAAACAGAATAAAATAAATATTTATGTGGGCCATACACCAAAAGTGATTTTTTTGCCGTTTTTTGCGATAATGGTACGGAACCCTTCGTGCGCGTGTCCGACTCGCACTTGGCCGGATTTTTTTATTTATGTTAATTGATACAAAAAAAATATTAGCATATTTCATAAAATACCAATGAGTATTGTTTTTCATTTTATTAAGTATTTTAACGGCCGCGACTTACGTGTCGTAGTCGTGGGTTCGAACCCAGACAGGCGCCTTACTTTGTGTAAATTATTCCATCACCACTGCTCTCAAAATGGTGAAGAAACCCACATGTCCTAGAACCAAAAGTTCGAAGACATGTGACATCCACCAAACCGCAGTGGGCCTGCGTGGTGGATCACGGCCCATTCCCTCTCACTAAGAAAAGGCCTGTGTCCCAGCAGTGGGCACATTAAAAAGGCTGATGATGATGAAGAATAATACAAAAAAAAAAAAAAAAACTGGAAACATTCGTCGCCAACTGCACAGTGGGATAAGGGCAGCCTCTTTCGCAGCAGAATTTAGAGAATCGCTAACTTACTAACCACTAATCTTACTCTAAATTAAGGATCTGTCTCATGCCCCTTTTTCCTTACACTATGTGACACTTAAGGCGCATATATTCCCCAATGTTAACGGAGTACTGGCCGTGCGCCCACTCGGAGCCAGAATATCAATATTGAACCTCCTTTTGGACAGTTTTGTTTGCAAAATATTCATATATTTACATATGCTATTTCAGTTATGAAGAAATTCTAGCCATAAAATTTTGTGTGTAGAAATATTTTTAAACATATAAGTCTTTTTTTTTGAGGAGTATTCAAAAGTAGCAAAATAATATCGAGTTGTTAATTTTTTTTTTAAGCATAGCTATTTGTTATACGAAAACACCATGCAATCACAAATAATGTACATGAAACAATTTTTTTTTTTATAACCTTCTACCCTAGCCGTTACTAAGGAGTATGCTTTAGAAAGTTACGGTTTTACGGCACTAAAGCGGTTGTAGGCCCTTAAGAAAAGAATACCGAAGAATACAATATTAGACAAAAGCGTACTGTTAAATTTTCAACGCTTCAGCGCCGAGAGTTGAAATGCCAACAATAGACACTTAAGTGTGTTTCCTAGTGTTAGTGAAAACGGTAATTAAAAAAGGTTTAGCTAAATAATTGTAAGCTGTATCTAATTTAAAATTCTAGAATGTAGTGGCGATGACCTTTCTACAGCTGCAGAATTCCTTAAAATAGATTTATAATTAAGATTAGGGGTTGATTCAGTACTTTAACAGTTTATTTAGCACCCGCCCCGGCTTCGCATTGGAGTAATTATATACAAAAAACCGGCCAAGTGCGAGTCGGACTCGCACACGAAGGGTTCCGTACCATTATCGCAAAGCACTGCAAAAAATCACGTTTGTTGTATGGGAGCCCCCCTTAATTTATTTTATTTTAATTTAATAATTATTATTTTTTGAAGAGAATATACAACTAAATATTCTGTGAATATTTCAAGCGTCTACCTTCTGCCGTTATTAATATCGAGCAAAAAACGGCAAAAATATCACGTTTGTTGTATGGCAGCCCCCCTTAAATATTAATTTTATACTGTTTTTAGTATTTGTTGTTATAGCGGCAACAGGAATACATCATCTGTGAAAACTGTATAACTATCACGGTTCATGAGATACAGCCTGGTGACAGACAGACAGACAGACAGACAGACGGACAGCGAAGTCTCAATAATAGGGTCCCGTTTTTACCCTTTGGGTACGAAACCCTAAAAAACTTGTTAATAAAATCAAAAAACCCGACTGCAAAGTAAACAAGAAAAAAATTATGCTGTGCAGTCGAAGGATACATATTTGCAAGCTGGCTAACCAAAACTATAAATATCCTCCGACTGCACAGCATGGTTTTCTTCTTCTTGTTTACATCTTTGCAGGCAGGATTTTTTTTTTTATTCACCTCTTTTTTTAATTATTCTTTTTTTACGAATGACTTTTAAACATTTATAAGTGATATATATTTTTGTATTCACCTCTAAAACCCTTCATTTTGATACTCTGCTCGATGGGTTTAGAAGAAAAATAAAAATCCGTCAAGTGGTTTGAAAGATACGAGGTAATAAAGAATATTACAAATATACATTGCAAGCCGGGTAAAAACCTTCCTCGTTTACTGCTCTTTCTATTTGCGATAGAAACTTTTTAACAAAAAAATTAAACCGACTTCCAATAACTTTCTTTTCCGAAGTCGGTGTCGAAAAACGAAACACTTTTGCGCTTTGTAGTATTTTATTTGGAAGGCGGTTAATTTTTTTTGTTTAAAAGTTTTTATTTTTCTCTTATCAAAATTGGTCCACAATTGGTGGAGTAATCGCGTAACAAACAAAGTCGAATTGAGAATCTAATCCGTTTTGAAGTAAAATCCGTTGCATGGTTGAGAAGAAGATAGCGTAGAAACAGAAATGACGTCGACAGACGCGGACAGCGACTTTGTTATGTACTATTTAGAGTTATTACTAATCTACCTGAAGTGGCTTTAGAAACTGCACGTATTTACTCGGATAGTATACAGATGGGAGCAAGTCTGTGCATAAAGGTAGATACTTGTGTTGTTAAGTGTTCAGTTTGGGGTTACCGAAACTTTTAGGGGTGAATACACTAGAGTTGTACAGTTACAATTCGTTGTGCTCATTATTTTAGTGCTGCAAAACAAATTTTGCTTTGGATTTTTAGTTTCGCTTTTTTCAAAGTCAATACGGAAATTTTGTTTGTTGATTTTCTCGCACGCGGTCAGTTTACACTTTTATAGTTTAGTTTACGAAATAAATAAACTGTAGTGTTTATTTTGACTCTATCTCGATCTCGCCTGGTAACGTATCTACTACATTGAAATAAACTAATTATAGTTAAGTGCCATCTCACTGGTAGGCAAAGGTAGGTGTGTACGTCATATCCATCCCATCTCACTTTGCAGTCATTTTTGTCGCCGTTTTCCTAGATTTAGAAAAAAATGCATATTAGTTGAACATAGAACTTCCTACTTTTTCCCGACTGCCGAAGGAGGTTTATCAGTCTATGTATGTATGTTTGTGCCTATGTGGCGTTCTAGAGACCAAACGCATTGGCTGTTTTTGATGGTGCTTACGTCAATCGATTTGTCTTAACCCTGCGAGTGTCACTGACTACATTAAAATTGGAAAATAAAAAATTGGTGGCTTTTGGGCGCCATATTGTGGGGGCCCAAATTTTTTTTTCCTTCCATATCCATTGTGTGGGGTATCAAAATAAAGGGTTTTAAGAGATGATTTAAAAAAATATATCACACTTAGATGTTAAAGTTACAAAGTTATAAATAAAAAAAGTTAATAAAAATACGTAATACATATTAGTTGGACATCGAACTTCCTCCTTTTTAAGGAACTTGGTTATAACAAAGCACAGTTTAAGACCCTGAAGGTATTATGCAAAGAGAATAATGTCCCTGGGGATATTTTTTTTTTTTTTTTTTTACTATGTATAGGCCTGTGTTTGACCACAATCTCACCGTGGTCAGTGATGATGTGGCCGATGGTGGTAAGCACACAAAGCCTAGAAGAGAACTGGCTCTCAAGTGCTGCTGTCGGAACACACCGGAAGTTGCTTGGCGACAGATTTTCAACTTGAGGGTGGTTGCCAGCCAGGCGGGTACTACAAAGTACCCTACCACCGTGCAAAAGCCTATTTATAGCCTAGAAATGCATTAAGATTTTTTCGTAATGTTGTGTGCTCGGGGTAAGGGAGTTAAAGTTAGTAGCAAAAACCACAGGCAACAGCGAGTCTCCCCGGCACCTCAATCAATTTGATTGACATTTTAAAATGACGACAGGCTCCATGACTGATTGGTACAGGATAGTTTCAATACTCCTTGAATAGATGGAGATTGAGAGGGAGGCCAAAATACAGAAAGATTATGTAAGGAAACAAAGGATCTTCCTAAGAGGCTAGTTATAGTTTCGAGGAGCATTAAGAATTCCTCTGAGCAAGAAATTGAAGTTTGCCAGCTAGTCTCGCCATTACGGATGAGCAAAACCAATCAGTTAGCAATGACTGCAGATGTGGCAAGCTCCCAACACATAGAATAAATAAAGATGGACCGGTGGTAGTACGTTTTTTGTGGCCAAAGACTACGGTTGTATTACTGGCAGCGCCCACGCCATTATATCAACAGTTTTATGTTTGAATTTCGAACCGAGGAACTTTCGAGTGATTGGTGGAGGCATCTGGTACAATGATTAATCTTTTGCAGTGTTGGATTGCTCCTCCAGTAAGTTTTTATTTGTTTATTTTTTCGGTGTTTTCCATTTTTAAATTTAGGATAGGTCCGGTCTGATTTTTTGTGCAGAATTTAGTGTGTTCCCGGATGGAATAAATCGTTTTGTATCCCGAAATAGGTTCTACTTTCGTACTTCTGCATTCGAAAGTTGAAATTATCTTTGGTGTTGGACCAATCCGGGCTTGGAACTAAAGATTGGCTTCTAAATCTTAGTATCTCTTCCTTTTTTTGATTTTGGCTATAAAATCTGATCACATGTTCCACTGGCCTAATAACATGAAAAAGTTATAGCTCCTTACGTAAACATTACAATTTAAAAAACAAAGCCAGGTGCACATGTGCTATTGTTTCCGGTCCCAAAAATATTGAGGTCGGCCCAAGTTAGACATTAAGTATTTTTTCATTTAAACTTTTTATAGCTCAGAGTTTAAATTCGGGGAGAACTTTGACCTACTTACTATGTTATACAGATTTACAAGAATCTAAAGAAACGGCTTTTAGTCGATGCCCATTCGATTAGATAGGATATAGCAGGAGTTTTAGTTTTAATCTTCCCGAAAAATATATTAGAGAAATATCGACCACCAATGTTAGGTTAGGTCCTAATGTAAAGTTTTAGACATAACAAATATTTTGTGCGTTAGATTTTGAACTCTGTAATATTAGTTATAAATTCTACGCTTTCCGGTTGGGAAACTACCCTTATTTGCCCATTTTTTTAACAAACAGGCCTACAAAGTAAAGACATACCATACAAACTAACCCCTACATACGTAACAAAAAAAAAAGAAAATCTCCCAACCAAAGACATCTGTCAAGGAAATCGTTTGAAAGATTACGCAGGTCCTTACGCACGGATATATTATGGCGTGAAACGTTTGTTATTTTCGTGGTAAAGAGCACAAAACAAGATGGCTGCTGAATCAAATTGTTTATGGTGATATTAGCCATACATTGGCAGAAATTATAGTGATATTAGCCAATGGGCACTTTAAGATTGGGGTATTGGGTTATTTCTAGACTTGCCAATTTTGTTGTTGTGCATTTTGCCTATTTCTGCATCATATTTTAGCGAATCAAGCACGGTACTCACATATATAGAATAACGTGACTGTGATCTTGGTAGAAATTTTGTGTCCTTTTTAGTTCGTATATGTTCCGAACTAAAAAGACAAAAATCACGACTTTATATGCCTTTAGTAATCTTATTTCCCTGTAATAAAAATTCCCATGTAAATGTATATCCCAGGAAAAGCCAGTTTTCGGTTAGGTATTTTTATTGTTTACTGGGGAAAGAGAAGGCGACTGGAATTTTGGGGAAAAGACCAGGGAGTGTGGGTTTTTTACCTCAATAAAACCACCCCGGTGATCATCATCAGCACGTAGAAGGGACCCCGTGACCTCTCAAAAGACCACCCTGGAACCCCCTCTGTGTAACGCCTGTTAAGGCCTGGTGAGATTAAAGCACCTCCCCTGAGCCTCGGCCTCGCTGAACACGGCAGCACGTGATCACTGGGCCACCGTCTTTCCTGGAGTCACTTAGTGGGCGAACAGAGTCTCCAATCTAAACGCCCATGACCCCGGAGTCCCACCTCCTGCCTATGGTGCAGGCGGGGTTTAGGCATCGAGGCGGTTGCCTCAACGAAGCCTTCTTCTCCGAGTAGGATCGGCCCTTTCACGATCCCACTCAGCAGCCTTCTTCTGTACTATTACGGTCTCACAGAAGGAGGCCGTTTCCCTCCAGTTTTCTGTCTTTGCCAGCACGGCCCTCACAACTGCTGGCAAAAACAGGCCTCGCCCGATTCTGGCGACTAAGACCTGCCACTCAGAGGCCCACGCAGGGCACTACTCGAGCGTGTGCTGTGCAGAGTCAAGCTCACCTCCGCACTGGTAGCAAATTAGCAATTTGCCGTGGTCTCTCGCCTAATCCTTTTCAGGTACTCAACTTGTAATTTAACTTTCACCTAAAATTAAACGGTCTAACCTATAACAACAGCTAACACAATAAAAACACTTAATTTCTATTCTAAGTGTATCCTGAAAAAGTAAAAGGTTCGGACCCAACACAGCGTGAAGCTATTTACGTCAAAATTAATGGCCAGATGGAAAATAAGGGAGCATTTCCACCGAGGTAGCTACGCGATGCGACTACGCAAACTCGCGACACTTATATAAGTGCCCACTTAAAAAATATATAGATATTTATTTTCAATGTAAAACATTGGATTCTAGGATCGATGTTTATCGATAAACTTATCACTTGAAAACATCGATATTTTTTCAATATCGAAAGCTTTTCAAAAAAAAAAAAAAACTTTTTTCCATTCAAATACAGAAAGTTGGCTGTTCTTGTTTTCGTATGTGTGAATGTAGATTCAGAGATCAGAGTAACATAGTACCTAGTGTTAAAATTTACTTTTGTTTTTATTGTATTTATTAGTATTTCAGAGATATCTTTTTAATAGAATCGACAAAAAAAGCAAAAAAAACAAATGTTTCTATAAATAAATATATCAATATATATATAATAAATATTTGGCAAAACATCGAATCAATGCGATATATCATATGGAAAACATCGAGTAAATTCGATATATCGAGTTAGGTGAATATCCCTGGTGTGAGGATGCGTAGGGGTACTGTTTTCAGCGGTCGTCTTCCTCTTCTTCGTCGAATCGATGATTCCAAGATTAAATATATTTTGAACAGAATTCAGCCACGTCAACATCGTTGTCATTTGCAGCTGTACGCGAAGAGATTTCTCGCCGTAATACCTCGCTCACATCCCTCGCACACCGGCCTTGCACACATTCCTCGCTCGCATCCATCGCACGAATCTCTCGCTTCTTTTGTGTGTACAAGTACCTAGCTCTGCTACTGCTAGCCGTTTGCCACCAGAGCTGCGCTAAAGGGCTTATTACACTACACGGTATTCAGGGCCCTGAATACCGGGTCACTTCATCATTCCGAGTCAATAAGGTCGATATTTTGGGAACCCTAACAGTTATTACACCACCCTAAATTAGGGTTTAGGGCCCCGAATACCGTGTAGTGTAATAAGCCCTTTAGCCAGGATAGGAATGTGACGAGGTCCCATTGGAGTAACCTGTCCGTTCTTCTCCATAAGAAAATACATTTTGGAATGGAAATTAGTAACTGTAAATGTTAACATTCAAAAGTGCCGTGGCCTTAGTGACATAAATAATTTGACTTTGACGATTGGTGAATTAGGTATATCCTACCGCACCGCCTAGCTAACAGCTGATGGTGGAGACGCACCCTTAAGGTACGGTCTACCTCTTTAGAAATAACTCCTTTTGTAAATGTGGGCCAACATTGTATTCTGTCTGGAAATTTTCTTCAACAATTGAACATCGATTTTCTTTCATGACTTGTTTCTGCTGAACTGGGGGAGGATAAAAAAAAACGAAAATTTAATTATGTTTGATATTTTGTTGTGTATTAATGAATAAGACTGATAATGTTAGATAAATTAACCTATAGAAAACTATTATTTTTAGAATAATTGGAGCAGTGGTGGCCCAGTGGTATTGGCCGCGACTTACAAGTTGTAGGTCGTGGGTTCGAGTCCAGGCAGGCGCTTTACTTTGTGTAAATTATTTCATCACCACTGCTCTCAAAACGGTGAAGGAAAACATCGTGAGGAAACCGGCATGTCCTAGAACCAAAAATTCGAAGACATGTGGCATCCACCAACCCGCATTGGGCCCGTGTGGTGGATTACGGCCCATTCCCACTCACAGAGAGGAGGCCTGTGTCCCAGCAGTGGGGACATTAATAGACTTATGATGTAATGTGAATATACAGTTTAAAGATTTAATTATTTATAGATTTATTTTTATTTAAAGAATAATGGGCAGGTTCCTATAGTCCCGATAATAACACAAACACAGAACAGCACTGCAACGTTGCTGTCAGTGATACATTCTCCAAGCACGCTCTCTAAACTTGCAGTATCATGTTCATACCTGTTCGAAAAGGGTAGGTAGGTATAACCCTAACTGAAACGAAACTAATAATACCAGTGTAATACTGGCCCACTGCAGGACAAAGACCTCTTGTGATACAGTTTTGTCGGCGAAAAAATTGCAATCGAAAGATTTTGAAATCTTGATACTTCTTCAAAACGACTTGGATGTTTAAAAATATTTTTGTAAAGAAAATTTGATGGCTAGAATTTCTTCATAACTGAAATAGCTTATGTAAAAATAGAATATTTTGCAAAAACTGGCCAAAAGGAATTTCAATATATTCTGGCTCCGAGCGGGCGGGTGCACGGCCAGTACTCTGTTAACATTGGAGAATATAAGGCGTATATTATACGCCTTAAGTCCACACTCTACAGAGGGTGACCTTTCCATCCCGTTGACACAACTCGACACAACTCGCGTCGGTCGATAAAGTAGTCGCATTGTTGTGTTTGCCTTTCAATCCCAGCTTAAGTTGTACTTTTGAATTTTATAATAGTGGCCGTTACTGATTAATATATAATTTCAAGGATTACGTATATTAATTGTAACTGCTGCTCTCTAAACTGCGAAGGAAAACGTCGTGAGGAAACCGGCATGTCACAGAAACAAAAATTCGAAGACATGTTTTACATTCACCATCAGACCCACGTGGTGGTTTACAGCACCTTCATATAGAGGAAGCCTATAAACCTGCAGTGGGAATATTATTGGCTGAGACTAGAAACTAGATTAAGCTAGGTACAAAATTATGTGTGGGATGAAAAATGTTTGTGCAAATGATTTTCTTGTACCTAGGTACCAAATCCCAAAGCTGTAACCAAAAATACATCAAGTTGAAATATAAGATGTTACAGTTAGTGCTCCTGTGAGACGAATCTAATGTTTTAGGCAATATAAGTGAACATAAAGGCCCCTTAGGACCCTGATGCCTTGATAAAGACACTTCGAGACTGCCGAAACTCCTTCAACACTGGTTGTAGTTGACTTATCTTTTCTACCGCCCTCAACAAAATTAATATTCATCCTTTTCAATTCCAACCAAGTCTAAGATGTCAGGTTCCACAGCCACGACATTTTTCTGCGTTGTTTTACTTATGTTTTTTTTCATAATAAATGGCAGCAGTTTATTATTACACTTGTCTCACTAACTTGCCAGTAATAGGACGACCCGTTTCGCTCGGATGAATCTTTACTGCCTCCACAGAATGATAAGTGGCTTTTAATACTTTGTTTACTTTTTAACAAGGAAACTGTATAAAGTTGCTGATTTATTGGCCGTGGCGTTATGTATTCAGACGTGCTTCTTTGCGCATTAAGTAATAGATAACTAAGGCATATATATAATATGATGTTCCCGATATATATGTATACATATGCAAAGTAGCCGCGGTACTTTGAAATCAATATTTTGGAACAAAAAGGAGAAGGGAAAGACTCCATAGTTTCCTGGGCTCAGATGTTAACTAAATCAAACTAGCCTTATTTACAAGGCCTCACTGAAAATTTGGTGAAATTTGGCTGTCCTGGAATCATGCAGTACAAAGCACAAAGTACGTAAGCGGCGGCGCGCCGGTAAAAGTGAGTTTACATTATAACATTGTAGTTTTTTATGTTATTTGCGTATTATTTGGTTGTTTAATGGTTTTTTTCCTTTACATTATACAAAACTGAGGTCGTGGGGTTAAACATGGAAATTAAGAGTGCTTAAAATAAAACGAACGAGTGCCGGTTTTGGTCTGCCTTTCATCTGTCAGTCGGTGACCAATGTTGCCAGCTGAACACTACTATTACTACTACGGCTACTTCTCATGTTCACTATGGCTCTATGCCTCGAAACGGTTTATAAGCAATAGTCACTCGATTTTCTTGCATGTTTATATGTTACCGATGTATTTACTAGGATATCAGGCATATTTTTAATAATAATTATTATTTCTTAACTTAATTTAACTTTTCTCCATCCTTAGATACAAACATGGTACTGTATTTTGTAATATTTTTTAGAAAAATGTAACGTTTTTACACATTTCAACTAGTTAACTGCTGGGCCCAGGATTTTCTTTATCCTTTACTTTTTTAAATAGTGTCCATAGAGTTTTAGCATGTTACCTTCTCTCAGTATTGATCTACGTTACTATTTATAATACACACATATTAAAGGGCTTTAATATTGTTTATTTTATCTTATTAAATCACTTCTACAACTTGTGATCCTCTGATACATTACGTTTGATATGTAAAACAAGTATGAGGATCCTGGTAATAGGTACCAGGATCCTCACAAACACAAGTTAAATCTTTCTTTGGGTGCCAGAATTCAACACAAATACTAAAGAATAAAGAATAAATTTATTTGATAAGGTTACATTCAAGTGGATTGAATTCCTAGACCTCACACTAGTATTCCCTGTGTCGTGATATCCAGGCTCCTTCGTTCCGTTAACAATTCTTATAAAAGACACAATTTAAAATCTTAAAAATAGGTAAAGAAGAGTGTATGCATGGTGCAGTGATTTGTGTCAGTTGTGTTGGTGTTATAAGAAAGTGTCTGTATGTTATAAGTATGTTAGTGAGTGCACGTGTATATTTGTGAATTGTCAATGTGTGTACTGTGAGTTTTTACTAAGCCAAGAGACATTCCGTCTTATCGTAGTCCAATGTAAGAAGCCAGTTTGTTACCGTCTCTCTGCATTTTTTTTGTGTTAGTTTTAGTATTTTGTAAAGATTATTGACTTTCGTGTATATGTGTGGTCCCATAAAACTGTAAGACCTTCTGCCAATATTTTTGCGGCATTGGATTTTGTACCAATCTACCCTTCGACTTGAAATGACACAAGTGCTCAAGGCAGTTTTATGAAATCTGAGGATGACAGAAAGTATCTAAAGCTGTCTAACCCTAAGAACTGCCACCTCATTATAAAGTTTATACTACTGACATACATGGTTACTCGCTAAACTGAATTTGTTATTTTTGCATGATGTTTATTCTTAAGTTTTTGACTGTACAAACGTTTTGATTCTAATAAAAAAATATTTATTTATTTATTATTTACGTTTTCGAACGTGCTTTATGTTACTGGCTGCCCGACTCACAATGTTATTTAAAAGTGCATGTAGGTAAATCGTTTGATTGAAATAAATGGTTTTAGTATGAAACATACATTCAAAGTTTCTTATGATAATGCTTAATGACCTAAATATTTTGGTAATGTTCTTCGGAAAGGTCAGGTGCGTATCGTATCGTGCGTATTGTAGGTCAGATGCAAGAACATAGACGAAGCAAAAGGAGGGTCGTATCAGGTGGCGTTCTGTAGTTTTTGCCTACGCCCACGGGAAAAGCCGTGTCTTTGTATCTTTTGTGTGATTGTTGGTCCTTGAAAAATTAAATTGGTTATGTGGAATCGTTTTTTTTATATTTCAATATTCTACCGCGGACATGTGGCACTCCGCGATCTTTTTTATAGTATTACTGTTTATTGTTTTTTTATAGTGTTTTTTATGTGGTATCGTTAGAGGCGTTGCGTTTTCCCGGATAACATAGGCTGGTATTTTTTTTGGATTAATGTAATGGGGGAGCCATAGTACATGAAACAAAAACGGAAATATTATTTTCATAAAATATTGGATTTGTATGTGAGCTCCACTTGAATATTTATTTTATTCTGTTTTTAGTATTTGTTGTTATAGCGGCAACAGAAATACATCATCTGTGTAAATTTCAACTGTCTAGCTATCACGGTTCATGAGCCTGGTGACAGATAGACAGACAGGCAGACAGACAGACGGACTGCGGAGTCTTAGTAATAGGGTCCCGTTTTTACCCTTTGGGTTTGAACCCAAAAAAATATATAACAGTAGTATATAATAGGCATTCTATCATTAATAACATAACAAAATATATTACTCGTACATAAATATAACAGCAGGTAGATACTATTCAATATCCCATAGGAAAACTTATATAATAATGTGTGGGTTTGTAAATATATCGAGTGTTTTTTCTTTCTTTTTTTTTTCTATATATTGATATCGGTTAAGCCGTTTAGAAGTTATGGTGGAAAAGATACATGAACTCTGAAACCTTATTTGGGAAGTCGTGTAAAAAGGACCAATTTTAGTTTCCGCAATGGCAATTACCAAGCTTATCTATAGTTATTTGTCCCCATGGGAAAAAAGACGTAAGATGTGTATGTGAAGTTCGACACAAAAATTGAGATAAATATTTTGAAACTAATACGTTCACAGATAAATTACTCGAACTAATGCCCTAAATCTGTTTGTACACGTTTGCAGCGGATGTGTTTTCTATTCAAGAGCTCACTCACGTCAGTAAAATGCACCGAATCACCGATAATGTTCTAACAGCCAAAACGGATCATGAATCTTGCCAAATTTACAGTTTACACTACGTAATTGCGTTTTATTTGTGATAGGAAACATGAGGAATCAACGTGTACCTTGTATTGTTGTCTGTGCAATTAGATAATTGTATATAGATAGACAATCAGTAGCTTCTGGTAGCCTCGCCCGCGTGAAAGTTGGAAATTATTGCAAGGGAATGTAGGTAGGTACTCTCGGTATGAAATGTATATGCCTATGCAATGTAGTATATATATATATATAATATATAAAATCTCATTATGCCTATATCCTTCTTTAAGGTATTTTTTTTTACTATTATTATTGCGCGTCACCTGATGACCGACCGGCAGCAGAATTGCGTAAGTGAATTCTGCAAAGCAAACAAGTCGATTCCTTCAAAGAATTAGAATCATTTCTTTCAACTTTTTCGGTATTGTGAAACTAATTTGCAAAGAGTACAAACATCCTCCTTTGAGTTGAAGTTCATCTACTGCGTTATGTTTCATCAAACTCGAATGATTTATTTCCAAATCATTAGGACATAATTTTATTACACAATAGGTACCAATAGTGAAGTTTTATCTCGATTCTTCCGCTTTCGTTCATTCTTTACAATCAATTCTACGTCAAAATATTGGTACTAGAAAGGAGCATAACCTTTCCTTTTCAGAGTGTAATATGCAATACGTAAAGTCGTTTTTGGGAAGGTTCCGACTTGTTTGCTTTGCAGAATTCACTTACGCAATTAGGCTGCGGATCACCTTTGGTCGAAGGTGAAGCACCAATTTACCTCTTAACCATAATTCATCGAAATTGGTTTAGAAGTGTAGGCGTGAAAACGTAAAAAACCAAAATACAGATAATTTATTTTTGTCGCGATTTGAAGAGCTTTAAAATTCAAGTTAAAGTCAAGTTTATGCTGTTTTTTATTGTTTTAACTGAACCTTCTGTATGACATGTTAAAAGGTTACGCTGAAGGGGCATGTATTTCGGAATCTCGGCATCTCGTAATATCGGTATATCGGAACGAAATTTCCAATATTACAATTCTAGTGACGGAATTACGATACTGAGTGACCATATCGGATTCTCGGAGTAGAAAATTCTTTGCGATATTAATATACTTACCTACCTACAACAACATTTATAATGTAGTTCATTACACTGGAGATTACTCCATATCAATGAATGTGTATTGTAGAAGGCAATATAAACTCGTTTTTATGATTATTGGTTTTATAGTTGCTGCAGCTTTATTTCAGAAAGTACTGACGCAATTCAACTGAAATCTAGAAAAAGCGTAGGTAGTGTATTGGAATCGTAAACTGGAGGAATCTAGGCATGAGAAGATCAAAAAGTGCGATAGCAAGATTTATATTATATATCTCATAAATTCCGCTCACAATAATTCAAAGTAAAAATCTTTTTTAAACAAGAACGGATTAAAAGTGCGAAATGTTATATGACTCGTCAATATTAAAATGGGCCCATGGTGCTATCTTGTCTGGTTGAGGAATTGCTATGGCCATTTTGCGGCTACATCATTAGACAAGCTCCGTGGTACCAAATTGTTTGAATGTTTTCAAAGATGACATAAATGCGCCAAGTTTCAGCTTAATCGGATGCCAGGAAGGACTTGAAAAATGGGGACAAAAAAAAAAAATGCTGTGTCCGCGGCTTCGCTCCCGTCAACTGCCTACCATAATCTACCCTAACCTACCTACCTACCCTACCACCTTTCCTACCTACCTATCTTCTTTTTAGTTTTTATACCTTCCCTGTATTTTGGCATGTATCAGAGATAGCGCCATGTTCGCAAAACGTATGGGAAAGTGAATAGCCATAAAAAATATTATCGTTAATTTTTCGATATTTTATTAGTTATTCTGTTATTCGGGAGAGGAAAAAAAACGAACCAATGGGAAAAACATGTAAATTGGTCCAGCCGTTCTCGATTTATAAATGGTGTAACTAACCCGACTTTGTTTTATTTATAAAGAAGAATATATAAATTGCCGGACAAACATATCTATATATGTCTGTATACATATCTAATATACATACATATATAATATATACATATCTAATATATCTATACATATTAGATATATACATATCTAATATATCTATATAAATTGCCGGACAAACATACGAAAGCAGCTATATAAAGCAATCAAGCTCAATTTAGTCGGTTTTTTTAAAAGGAAAATACCTAAGTATATACCTAAGTATTTTCCTTTTCATGAATGTTGGAAAAACGTCGAAGACAGAAAGAAATCAATAATGATAAAACAATATAACAACGTGCGCAGTCACGTTTCCCGCGCAATTATACACCTGACAGCTGTCAAGATTTTGTAGCTGTTTAACGACTTTCAAAATGGCGGACATAAATTCGTTAATATTCAATGTATTTGATAACAGACGCGGTTGAATGACGGAGATGGTCCTTGGAGGATTGATGAGGATATAATATTTTGTTTATTTGAAGACTTAGCTTCTGCTTGGGCTTCGCTCACGTAGTGTGTTGATAAAAAGTATCTTAATTATGTCCTTGGTCGGCTTAGCGGCTTAGGCGTGAAAACAAATCAACAGTGTTTCTTCCGCAATTTCAATATGAGTTACTAACCTTTGGATTAGTATAAATTGAATAATATAAATATAAAGCGATTATTTGCTTTAAAAACCAAAAAAACTGAATTTTCGAATAACTCGTTAAATCGAAAGATGGTAAAAATTTGTCCTTTGATCCGTAAAGACGATCCTTCATCTTCACGCATCAAAGGAGCGGATCAAAGGCCATTGGTGTTCGACATGGGTTTTGGTCTAAAGAAGGCAGTTAGGGTAGACTGTAATACTAATGTGTAGGTATCTTAGTTGAGACAATCTGGAGCAGTTTGTGCGATCAATAACACCCATCCCGTTCTGGATGTTCCGAATCCAAGAGTAACTAAACAGTTAACAATCTGCCTTCATCAAGTATGCTTCATCGGAAATCGATGTCATCGGTGACTGTAAAACCCCACGTGATACTTTCATGGCATTCTACCACAGATACTCGTGAATCATTCCACGTTTGTAGAACGTATAAACAGATCTGCAATAAGTGTAATCATTTCGGTTTAACTTTGGTGGAATTTAGATAGATTACTGACATAAACCATAGCCATGTTGGATTCGCAAATAGTTTTGATTGCAAGGTGAAACTCCTTGCCTATTTATATGGGGTACCTAATTCGGGACTTAGTAAACGGTTGCTTGTTTGGGAGGAGAAGTGTTAATTTCTAAATCGGGAGAAGGTAATATTATTTTTACCCGACTGCCGAAGGAGGGTAATGTGTTTATCAGTCTATGTATGTATGTATGTAAGTATGTATGTATGTTTGTTCCTATGTGGCGTTCTAGAGACCAAACGCGTAGGCCGATTTTGATGGTTTTTATTGGGTGATTTACATGAAAATTGGAAAATAGGAAAATGGCGGTTTTTAGGCGCCATATTGTGGGGGCCCAAATTTTTTTTTTCTTCCAAGCCTATCGTGTGGTATCATAATGAAGGATTTTAAGAGGTGATTTCAAAAATATATAACACTTATATGTTTAAATGTACCTAATTCGAAAAAACAATTAACTAAAAATTATAAATAAAAAAAGTTAATTAAAAAAATCAAAAAACCCGACTGCTTGAAAAGCGAACTAAAAAGACTTAAACAAGGAGTAAATCATGCTGTGCAGTCGGAAGATACGTCTGGTTTTGGTCAGCCAGCTCGCGAAGATGTATCCTCCGACGGCACTGCATGATTTTCTCCTTGTTTAAGTCTTTTTAGTTCGCTTTTCAAGCAGTCGGGTTTTTTGATTTTTTTAATTAATTTAAGTTGTGTTGTTTTAAATACAGCGAAAAATTTCGGTACATTTTTTTCTTAACATTAAAATGTGAATATAATTTTTAAAATTTGCGCCGATTAAAAGCCGGATGCCCTAACAAAATATACAGTCATAGGGACTGCCCACCGAAGTGAAAACTTAAAACACGTCACATAAGCATGTCGATGACGCTGTCACATCAGCATGGCGTGAACCCATATGGTGGGTACACACGTGCGTACATGCTCATCGAGCAAGTCTTATCTTTTTACGCGTCTACACGTAAAAAGCTTGCTGGAAGAACATGTTTGTGCGTTGAAACTCTTCGAGCAATGGCTCATTCTATATTGGATATCGATAACATCGGAACTATTTGTTCGTCCAAATATGAAAGAAATTAAAAATTGCAAGAACGTCCGACATTTTAGTTTGGAACCACATCCTTATCACAAAAATGTCTAACACGACTAACATGCTCGACGTGGCGGCTACAAGTACAAACATGTTTGAACTTCGAACATCGAGCAAGAATTATGAATGTTTGAATCTTGTTCGAATCGAACATTTTGGTTGGCTTCGAGCATTTTTCTTGAGACTTGCATGGTACACACTTTCGTACTTGCTCGAGATCCAGCAAGTTTATCGAGCATGTACGTACGTGTGTACCCACCAATAAATTTTAGTCCTTACAAAATTCGCTCAACGTGGATAAAGAAGTTTTCGCTTCAAAAATATAATGAACCAAAAATTGTCTTTCAATTGCTACTATTCAAACAGTGAAAATATCTGCATTCAATTTCCATGCAGCTGCCCATTTCAGTTCAGCCTGAAAATTGAAGCAAGAACTGTAAGCTTCTCACTACTTGGAATATTTCATCAAGATAGTAGATGGCTGTTGCAAATATTGCCTTCATCTGAAACTTAGAGCTGAAACTACTTTGAAACACATTTCATCAATATCTCTGGGTTCTCAAAACTTATCCTTTAGTCTAGAACTTTAGACATAGTTTTGCGGTTTGTGCAGTCCTTAAGTTTATTTTATGAATCTATTTTTAAAATGTTTTTTTAGAAAAAGGTGTGTGGTTTAGTTAGCGTGACTGGAATCCATTTTAAATAACTAGGTACCTATTTTAAATATAAATTTATTGAACAGATATTTTTTGTGTAAGTACAATTTTATTTTGTGTCTTATTTTTCGTAATGTCCCCAGTTCGTGAATTCTTAGAAAAGTGTTTGTGGTGTGTGTTAGGTTCCTGGGTACGGGTAGCAAATTGAACTCCAAAATTTAAATGATCGTTTACTCTGATATATTATTAATTTATGATACATAAAATTAACATAACCAATAGTCAGCCTACATAGGTAAAATAGCTCTGTGGTGAATCTGTATGTACAGGAAGAATCAAACTTAAAGCGGCTGTGAAGTTCACATTCAATGTTAGGACCCATTAATATTAATGCTAATTTTTATCCGTGGTGCTAGGCAACTGGGCTTATCCCAGTTGTAAACGACCTTTTGTGCCTATTGGCCTTGTTTCTTCTGTCTCCTGCTTGATATGAAGGGAAGTAGAAATTTGAACTTTTCCTACTCCTCCATTATTCTTTTCTAATACATTTCGTTGCGGGATCCAAGACAGTTAAATTCATTCGCCGGGACTTCGTCGAGCTTCATTGCCTCGGCGCTTTTCTGGTGGTCGCCACTGTTGATTCTGGTTTTCAGAAGTTGCAGTGGTTTGGGAATAGTGCGGTGGGATTGTATCACATAAATTCACCACTGCGCAACAAGTTGTCTCGTGTTTCAAGCCACCAATAGATTTGAATGTATCTGAACACAATACACATAGCCTGGCTGTTACTTTTTGTACCGTATATTTACAGTTTTCAGGCCACATTTTGGCACGCTTGTCCGTCACGTAGTTTGACCCGTGCTATGCAATATTGACATAGCCCGCTGAATTTGGGAACCTCGATCTCTATACCCCAACAGTGCCCGATCATAGAAATATTAAAAACAGTTCTTACATCTATGTGCCTGGTTGATGGCCATAGGCTCGCCATTGCACGGGACTTAAGGGCCTTCCACCGCTTTAGTGCCGTAAAACGGTTACTTTCTAAAGCATACTCCTTAGTAACGGCTAGGTTAAAAGGTTTGAAAACAAAAAATATTATTGATTCATGAACATTTTTTTTTTATTGGCTATAGGCTTGCGCTTGACCACTATCTCGCCTGATGGTAAGCAATGATGTGGTCGACGGTGAAGCACGCTTGCCTAGCAAAAACCCATTCACTCTTGACTTAAAGACCCCTACACAGAATCCGTCAGGGAATTCCACTCCTTAGTAATAAAAAAACGAATTAAAATTATTTTTGAAACAAGGTTTTTTCGTGTAACTACTTTTGCTTTAAAAAAATAATTAACAACACGATATTTTTTCGCAACTTTTGGATACTCCTCCAAAACGACTTGGATGTTTTAAGAATATTTTTACACAGATAAATTTATGACTGACATTTCTTCATAACTGAAATAGCATTTGTAAATTAAATAATATTTTAAAACTTTTTAAAGCGAGTTCAAATCGAGCGGGCGCAATAATATTGGGGCGTATATAACGCCTTAAATATAATTGGCGCAATGTGAGTGTGCTATGTACAGATACGGGGTCCCAGCGCTAACAAAGAAAATTTGGTTTAAATAAATGTCACTAGATGGCGTGATATGCATTGATTTGTGTGTAAAATTAAAATTTTCTAGAATTTGTCATAAAAATTGTATGTCCTTTTTTAATTAACTCTCCTATGCACAATATTATGAAATATTGGGCTCGTAATTCACATTTAAAAGATTATTTGAACGGGTCATTTAAAATTGATTCCAATAGATCAAAAACAAAAATTTATTTACATAGATAAAAGTATATACAGTGTATAAAATACTTAAATAACTAAAACTACAAACCTATACACTTTAACCAAAAACTACTCACTAACTAAAACAAAAAATATAATTAACTAAAATATGGCGTCGAAAAACTCCTCCACATCGTTCCCCACTGGTAATGTACCCAAAAGGCTGGCAGCATTGCCACGTTGTATGGCAATGCTTATTCTCTGACCAAGGTAAAAGCCAGCCCTTGGGTCACGCGAAGTGTCAACTAGGCGTTTGGAAAGATCTTTAAACAAAGCGTGAGCACTCGGACCCCACGGACCAAGAGTTTCAACCCCAAACGGCTCGAAAATATAACTACCGATTAGGTTATTATATTTCCGCCGCTTGAGGTTCTCTGCAGCCGCAGCGGCAGCGCCAGCACAGCACGAAGAACTCGGAAGATGGGATGGCGCAAGAGTATCAACACAAGTAGCGTCCCACACTAAAGGCCTACCCATCTTCCATGGAAACAAAGACATACCGTCCGGTCTTTTGCCATCGTCGCGTGCCAGGCCATGGGGTTCTAAAACAGCCGGAACGCCGACGGTGACGAGAGCACGTCGGATGATGTCGTTTAAGTTTCCGTGCCGAGCGAAGCGACCCGCACTTCGGCTGCATGAAAGTCCGTGGTGACCGAGGCTGTTGACAACTTCGCCGCAGTGGCAACGATGTGGAGAACAACAGGGAGCGCCAAGACGTAGGGAAGCAGCGAGGCGGAAAGTAGTGTCGTCAAACAAGGTGCCTATGTTCGACGACGGTAGTGCGTGAAGCCAGAGGCCCGACTCCCACTCACCCACAGCCAGCAGGCGAGCACGCTCGGCAGGAGTGGCAGAAGTGGCAATTAGGTGCTCCAGAACTGCTCTGCAGAGCGGCTCATCCCACCGTCTCTGGGAAGATGGGTAGTCGGGGGGATTACAGTTCGGGCAAGCGAGTCTCCAAGCACCAATAGCCTCGGTGAAGCACGGCACATCAAAATTAATCAGTATGGGAGCTAGGATATTCCTGATTAATTTCTCAGTACCGTGGACCGAGGATATAAAAGCCGGTAAACTAATACTTGAAATTTTGCGGACGCCGAGGCCTCCCATACGGATGGGAAGAGTAGCTTGAGCCCAAGCTCGGTCGTCCGATGTGATGGCCACATTTAAAATTAAAGTTAATGTATGACGGATAATTTGGTCCATTTTTTCTAAAAGAGGAAGGTACTTCCATAGATGGGAAGCACGAAGGAAATATGATAATTTTGGGCCAAAACAACAAAAGCGAATTATGGTGATGGCCGAATGCATGTTAATTTGGAGCAATCTTTCCGAAATGTTGTTGAAATTTTGTATTTTTTCCTCAATAAAATCGGGAAAGGAATCATCGAAGATTGGGGACCCAAGGAGACGAAGAGAGCTTTTTTCAATAATTTTGATTTCAGGGGCTATTTCATTGAATTTTGAAAGTGTCACATGTCTGTCGATACTGTCAGATAAAAATAACTCACATTTGGAAAAATTTAGATCCAGTCCTATAGAATGTAGTTGGTTTTTTAATAATTGCAAGTCATCTAAAACTGTGTCTACATCGCCTCCTAGGGTTCCATCATCATTCCAATAGATGGTTTTAAATTTCTGAGGCATGGCGCTCGATTTTTTTAATTTGCATTGTAACACATTTTGCTACAATGAAACTGTAAAAACGTACAAAAAATCCTAAAAAACAAATCGACATTGTAAATAAAGAAAAAAAAATTACACGAACCGAGAAAACCCTTTTACTTGCAAGTCGCTGTTGGCACCATCTATAGCCATGGATTGAAACCGAACGCGATCGAAGTACTTATAAAAATAATCATCTTAATCAGATGAAAGGCGGTTCACGGTTTCTTTGTATGGGATGAGGCATCTGTATGCTAGTATAATATTCCAACTCATTTGTATACCTACATTATCAGCAAATAAATGATTTCTTTCTTTCTTTCATATATTATCTGTGGTAAAGGGCACCTTTGCTTAACCCTTCAGGGATGAGAAGAGGGAAGTGATGTTAGGAATAGAGGCATATTATAAGTTTGACGTGTGTACATGTGTGTTTGTTTATGTATTTGTGGCATCATAGCTTCTAAACGGTTGAACCGATTTTGATTTTCTTTTTGTTTGAATGGTGACCTTATCAAGAGTGTTCTTAGCTTTGTTTGATGAAAATCGGTTCAGCCGTTCAATAGTTATGGACGTTTTAATGTTTGAATCGGGGTCTTTTCGCAAGCTATCGTGTCATAATTACGTGTTCAATAGATTATCGATCGTGTCTACTAATAGATAAATTATGTAGATTAAACTTTAAAAACCGGCCAAGTGCGAGTCGGGCTCGCGCACGAAGGGTTCCGTACCATCATCGCAAAAAACGGCAAAAAAATCACGTTTGTTGTATGGGAGCCCCACTTAAATATTTATTTTATTCGTTTTTAGTATTTGTTGTTATAGCGGCAACAGAAATACATCATCTGTGAAAATTTCAACTGTCTAGCTATCACGGTTCATGAGATACAGCCTGGTGACAGACGGACAGACAGACGGACAGACAGACGGAAGGCGGAGTCTCAGTAATAGGGTCCCGTTATTACCCTTTGGGTACGGAACCCTAAAAAGCATGAAATAAAAATGTGTCGGGGGTTTTTAAATTGTACTTATCCTCATTTACATATGTGAACTAGAAACTGAACAGTCTGTTTGTTTGTGCAGCGCAAGCTGGGCGGGCGTGGGAACGCCTGCTGCGCCGCGACGAACAAACGCACAAACATATTCTCCGCGGTCAACAACTTCTTCGCTGATTCGCCGCTGGTGAATCAGCTCAAAGGGATCATGGTGAGTTTTCTTAATTTTCTATTCTTGATCTTAAAGAATCGACGGCTAATTGAGTTTAAAAATATTATGTTTGGCCCAGTATTCAGCTACGGCTACACCATTCACATACATAAACACTACACTAGACCACAACTAGACACACAGTACACACACATAGACATACTACACACGCACACACATATCTACTCTCTCCACAAACCTCTAGTAAATGTTATAATTTTTGCTGTTAAGTTTAAATATTCTATTCTATTTATATTTTTATATGTCAAGCAAAACCCGATTGCATAAGAAGCGAACTAATTACCCTCCTTCGGCAGTCAGGTAAAAAGATGGAAATTAGAGGAAAATCATGCTGTGCAGTCGCAGGATACATATCCGCGAGCTGGCTGACCAAAACCAGATGTATCCTCCGACTGCACAGCATGATTTTATTCTTGTTTACGTTTTTTTAGTTCGCTTCTTAAGCAGTCGTCGGGCTTTTAGATAAACTTTTTTTTTCGATTCAGTTACATTTAAACATATAAGTGTTATATATTTTTGAAATCTTCTCTTAAAACCCTATTTGATATCGCACACGATGGGTTTGGAAGAAAATAAAATTTGAGCCCCTACAATATGGCGCCCAAAAGCCGCCATTTTTCTATTTTAATGTAGCCAGTAACACTCGCAAGGTTAAGACGAATCGATTGACGTAAGAAACATGCATTCATACACATACATATATATTTATTACCCTCCTTTGGCAGTCGGGTAAATAGTAACAATCATAAATTATACTATACAATTGAATAAACAGAACTTATTCACAGGTAACTGGTTGGTAATACATGCTAGTATTATATTATCTGTGGTAATACAAAAAGTTGGTATACAAACCTTCACAAAAATCGTGAGAAAACGAGGAAAATTCTTTTTTTTTATTTCCGCTACATACATATGCACTCGCCTATTGTTTTGGTTTAAATATCATGGCGTCGTTGGTTGCATAAAGACTTGAAAAAGTATAGTAACGCTATCTTTATTTATTTTTTGGCAACATCAAATAATCTTCAAAGTCAAATATATTTATTTCAACTAGGCCAATAAGCGGCACTTTTGAACGTCAAACAATAATAAATCTAAATTAAAAATTTACAAGTAATAAAAATTGATTCTACCGTGCATTCGGAAAAGTAGCTTGTTATGGAGAAGAACGCACAAGAAACTCCATACTTACTCTTTTTAAAAAAATAGGTGTATTATAATGTTTACTTATGTACATACATTAATAAATTCTTATATGTGAGGACGATGCACCCAAAAATAGCGCTACACACTATACTACGTACAGGTATAAAGTAATAAAAGCACTCTGCACTAACAGGTAAATTCATTAATTTGATAAATAGGAACATGGTTCTCACATACTTACAAATATTGCAAACATAGGTAAAATACCTAATTCAACATCAACGAAACAGTGTGTGAGTCACATTCTAAAAAAATATAAAACATAACATAAGAATACAATAACTATGAATAGGAATATAAATTAGCAAATTTGATTTTGTCCACAATAAAGATTGCCCTATGGAGCGGGACCAACATGTTGCCAAGCATTCTTATCTTGAATATAATCATCTAATTTGTAATATGCTTGTTTACAAAGTGTGCTTTTAACTAAAGTTTTAAATTTACTTTCATTTAGTTTTAATATATCACAAGGTATTTTGTTATAGAATTTAATACAGTACCCCATAAAAGATGAGTGTACTTTTGCTAGTCTATAAGATGGTTGATCTAACTTATCTTTATTTCTCGTATTACAATTGTGTCTATCACTGACCTTACATACATGATATTTTCATAAATGAATTGGCAAGAAACTGTCATAATATTAATATTTTTAAATAGCTCCCTAAGAGATTCTCGGTGACTTAAATTATATAAGGCTCTTCTTACCCACACTATGCTTCTTGCCCGGGCTTCCCCTGCTTCTTTTGCTTTGTTAACGTTCATATATCAAGTCATACACGCAAGCGGGTTATGAGAACAGTGCCAGTCCACTTTGAAGAACATCACCTATAAGGCCAAATAATAATAATAGGCTGTACCTATGTACAGTTAAACTGTTTGATTCATGACCCATTTAGCCAATAATTCGTTGGTAAGCTTAAAAACATTAAAGTTTTCTTAACTAACCACTAATGAGGCACCTAAGAAGTTTAAAATAATATAAAAACCGGCCAAGTGCGAGTCGGACTCGCACACGAAGGGTTCCGTACCATTATCGCAAAACACTGCAAAAATATCACGTTTGTTGTATGGGAGCCCTCCTTAAATATTTATTTTATACTATTTTTAGTATTTGCTGTTATAGCGGCAACAGAAATACATTATCTGTGAAAATTTCAATTGTCTAGCTATCACGGTTCATGAGATACAGTCTGGTGACAGACGGACAGACAGACAGACAGACAGACGGATCGCGAAGTCTTAGTAATAGGGTCCCGTTTTTACCCTTTGGGTATGGAACCCTAAAAACTGTGTCAGTCAATACAAGGGTCGTACAATTTTGACCATTATATTCATTGCAGTATGATTATTAATTTATTTGGATATTATTTCCTTTTAGAGCGTTCCATCTATTAATTTGCAACAATAATCCTTCATTTTGTCGTATTCTCCTCAAACATAGCCATTCCAAATATTTCACACCGATGTTCAATACCTACAAGAAATGTTGAATGAATTTTAAGGCGATGATAGCTCAGTGGTAGTGACGTCGGATACCGGGACGAAGGTCGCGGGTTCGAATCCTACAATGAGCTTGAGCTTTCGGTGAAGGAAAACATCGTGAGGAAACCATAGCACGGTGGTAGGGTACTTTGTAGTACCCGCCTGGCTGGCAACCACCCTCAAGTTGAAAATCTGTCGCCAAGCACCTTCCGGTGTGTTCCGACAGCAGCACTTGAGAGCCAGTTCCCTTCTAGGCTTTGTGTGCTTACCACCATCGGCCACATCATCACTGACCACGGTGAGATTGTGGTCAAACACAGGCCTATAAATAGTAAAAAAAAAAGAAAAAAAAAAGAAAATTCCGTTATCCGTACAAATGTTAAAATACCCGGCATTTATTCCTTTATTGCGTGGATCAAAAGTGTTGGAAAGAAGCGGATTTGGCGCCCAAATCGTGAAAATGTCGGGCAAGCGACGGTTCAGACTGAATGGAAATTGATCGGTTCGGTCCTGCAAATTGGCGTTGAATTTGTTACAGGAAAAGTGTACTGGGGCAAACGGGGTTCTGTTTATAACTTTAGTTTCATTAGTTTGATTTGGAATGCTAGGATGTTGTGTGTGTTTAAGCTGTGTCTTGAAGCTGCAAAATCAATAAGGAAACTTGTAAAACGATTGCTGGTCCAGTGTCATTTTGTAGGTACTTTTTATTGGTTTTTATAACTTGATATAAATAATCTTATTTATTGATTTATTAAAAACAGGCTAAAAGGCTGATTGTTGTTAATTAATATATAGTCAGGCATTTTAAACCACCATTTAAAAAATAAAAATAAACTTAACTTAGCAGTGTCAAAAACGTTCCTTTTTTGCTCCATTTCTTGGCACACCTTTGGTCGGAAAACTGCTGAATTTTCTCGAGTGAGTCGTTACCGGTAGTGTTGGTAAAGCGATAAAAGGTACTCCAAATCGTAGAATAAAATTCATGACCTTTGTAGTTCGCTGCAAATCCGACCTATGAAAAGGAAAGTTGAATTTTCTGCTAGCTATCGCATGTGTATTTTCCCCTAATATTTTATTTATTTGGTTTGGTGTTTGATTACCAGTAGGTAGTGAACGTAAGAGTTGATCAATAAGATGGTTGTTTAAATTCATGACATTAGCAGTTCGATGCAAATATTTAGATAACACTAGTGTATTTTAACCCCCGACGGAAAAAGAAGTATCTGTGTGTCTGTCTTTAGCATCTTTAGCAGCATCATGAACCGATTTCTCTCCTTCAGCAGTCGGATAACAATGGACTGGTTATTCAGAAGCAGTAAACAGGCCGAACAAAAAACATTGAGATCATTAACCCCCGACGGAAAAAGAGGGGTGTTATAAGTTTGACGTGTGCTGTGTATCTGTGTGTCTGACTGTGGCAACACAGCGCCTAAACGGATAAACCGATTTAGGTTTAGTTTTTTTTTGTTTGAAAGGTGTCTTTGTCGAGAGTGTTCTTAGCTATTTTTGATTAAAATCAGTTCAGCCGTTCAAAAGATATCCATTCTACTATAAATTATAAATTAAAAAAAACCCCCGACACAAAACCCCCCCAAAACCCCGACGCGAGTACAAGGCTATTTTTTTGCTTTTTAGAAGATTTTCTGTAGGGGGTTTTTTAATTTATATTTGAATTTATTCCTTAAAATATTATTTTATTTGGTAAATTAAAACGGTAAAAAAACCGCAAAGTTAGGTAATCATTGCGGCTAAATTCTACAATATATATAGCCGGTAACTTGGTAGCATTTTCAATTTAAAATTGAAGTAGTGTCATAAAAAGTCAATATGTTGTGCTACAAAATTGACAGAAACGAATCGCTGCAAAATCGACTTCACACAGTCTTGTCTGTGTTTACGTATTTATTTCGATTTTTCATGTAAATGATTTATTAATTAATAGCTGTTATGCATTAGACATTTTTATTAAAAGAATTTGTCCAAGAGCGAGCGAACCGAGATCGGGTATTTAGGGAACCTCGACACGGATAGGTTACTTTTATACCCTGCAGACAGAAATAGTCGACATTTTATTTTTCAAGTCGCTGTTTTAAACATTTGTATTCGCCCACTGTTTCTCTCTCACTTAGTATTTTGATATGCATTTAAAAATAAATATTTCGAAAAATGTTATTTCGGCTAAGTGTAACTTTGGTAAAAAGTTTTTCGTAAAAAAAAACGAAACGATAATAGTTGAAAAGTTTTAGGTGAAATTAAATTCGGTCAAAAGTTTTTCGAACTTATGATAGGTAACCGGTGCCTACACACAGAATTTAGACATGAAAACCTACGGTTTAATGGACCTTAAAAACAATCTGCTGAAATTCAAAACGCCTATGTACCTAACTGCACATTGCAAATTTAGGTACCTACTTATAATAATTTCAGTTCACTATTTAGTATTTCTTTCAAATCAAATCAAATCAAATGTTTTTTATTTCACATAGGCCTACATGGGCACTTATAAAACGTCGACAAAAGGTGCACGGTTTGGGTTCAACAGAAGGCGTTTTTTCTGTTCTGTGGGTTCAACCCAATCCGTTGGGCTGTGGAGAAGAACCGGCAAGAAACTCCACGGTTACTCTTTTAAAAAAATTGGTTTGTTTTTACAATATTTCCGTGCATTAGTGCTTAGATATGGGGGGACAACGTAGGCCCGACAATAAGTCGTAAGAAATAAAGAGTTAACAAATGTTAACAAGCGTCTAGAAATCTAGAAGGCCTACTGTACAATGTTCACACATTCACAAAACAATCGGTAAAAGAATCTATACAAAGGAAAAAAAAATAACAAGACTAAATTTAACATGTTGCACAAATGTTGTTATCAGTGCTGTAACTATTCTTAGCAAAGGGCTATAAAGATTATTGAAATCATTGTAAAAAGTCTAATTAAAAGAAAGAAAAAATGAGATTGAGAATAGTTAGAGACATCCACATATAATAATCTATAATTACAATAACCTCTTTAAATATTGACATATTTTAAATTGATTTATTTTCAATGTAATCTGACATGTAAATTGACTTGCTACCTTAATTGTATTATTTTATTTGTCGGGTTTAGTCAATAGTACGGACGTCAAAACAAATCGCAAGCACGCCATCTGGCGGCAAAGCAAGAACAACTACGCTTTGGCGCGCTTTCTCTAACCACTTGCGTGGTGGGGATAATAGAATGTAGCAGTTGAGCTAAAATGTACTGGCAGTTGAGTACTGACAGTCGTAAAGCTAACACGTCGTAGAATCAGTGTCGATCCGTAATATTAGTAAGCAAGAATGTAACTTGTGTCTATTTGAATATACTCAGTGTATCGAATAATTTGTGTGATTTCATTTTCACCCAACGACCTGCCCACACACGATGTCTTAACCTAAGGGAATACATCCTGACTTCCCGATGGTTTACATCTATCGGCCAGCCTTGATGCGACATCAGAAGTGGGATTCGGTCGTGCTAATGAGATCACACGTAAAAACAAAGCTAGTGAAAATGGCGGTTACATTCTTGCAAAAAAAATCGCGGTGTCAGTTGCGACTACCCTCAGTCTTGAATAATCAATAACGGAGCGGAGAAGCAAGGAAGCTAGCTACAACCGAGGAGCTGGACAGGTCAAGGAGGAGCGTGTGGACTTGTGGAGAATTCCATACACACGGATCTTTATGCGAATCTGGTGAGTCGTTTTTGATTTGTTATGACTATGGCCAAGAGTTTTCATTATTCAAAATTCTGTGTTTTGTGTACGGTATGGCGGTCAGTGGATCGTTGGGGTAGCCCGTGTCAGTTCATAATTTCATGTTAGTTATCGTTGGTCAGGTTTTGGTGTTGTTGAAAGAGTTCTTATTTTACTATCACTGGCAGTGACCCTTGACTAGCCTTGGCCAGCTATTGTTACGACGCCGGCGGCCTTAGAACGATATCGTGCCTGCCTTACACTTCAGTCTGGAAAATAACGTATCTACCTTACACTTCAGTCTGGAAAATATTATAATTCTAAATGAAATATTTTGATTCGTTTTGTAGTGTGATAGTTTTATGTAGTGAGAGTTAACCAAGTTTGAGAAGAAGCATAGTATTCTTCTTTTGTGGTCGAAGGGCCAAACTATCTAAAAGGTGGTTAACCCTACCAGACCTCGTTAATTGTGACTTAAAATACAACTGACGCTATGACATTCATTGGATTCTCTAAAGCCCATCGACTAGCGACAGCGACCTGGGCACTTGGGAAGCTGTTATGTGTGGTTCATGTTTTGGACAGGAACTCTGCACTCACATTCGGTGTCCATAATAACCTATTTGGCCATGCCGGTTTTGGTAACTACTACTACTAGAAGCCGTGGCTAAATATAAACAGCCGCACTGGTCGATCATCAAGGTTAAGCAACGCTTGACGAGGTCGGTCCGTGGATGGGTGACCATTTCAACATACCGGGTTTCCTCCGTGCCTCGGAGAGCACGTTAAGCCGTTGGTCCCGGCTGTCATTTGAATATCTTTGACAGTCGTTACGGGTAGTCAGAAGCCTGAGATCTGACACCAGTCTTGACAAGGGGTACCGTGTTACCCAGTTACTGGGTTATGGAGGTCAGATAGGCAGTCAGTCCATGTAAAACACTGGTACTCAGCTGAATCCGGTAGGACTGGAAGCCGACACCAGTGTAGTTGGGAAAAGGCTAGTTGGATTCATTAGTTTAGGTTACTACGAGTACACCGGTGCATCGATTAATTTCCATCAAAGCTGTGTATGGTTAAGATAACCGTGTGAACATATACTCTCGTAATGTTTTTCATGTTTCAGATACCATATTGTGTCGCAGCCTGAAGCCTCTGCTGCAGGCTAGCGATTCAGATGCTGAGCGCGAACGTTGACGTGTCAACGTCTGAGAGGTTAAGACCGATGGCAGGCTAGCAGTTCGCAGGTGGTAGTCGAACGCTATGACCACAGCTGTGATGTCGGGAGCGCGCGCAAGTTTGGAATGGAATACTCGGTGAGTCGCTTCCATGTTATTTCGATAGTGAGGTCAAAGGTTCTCTAGTGAAGTGATGCTAGTTCGAGTTTTAAGTTTTCATGTTTGACCATTGAATTGGTCGTGGTTATATCTTGCACTATCACTAGGTAATTAAGACACACTTAGTAAAAAGAAAGTAGTTTCCTATTAGCTAGTTAGTACTTTCCTAGTTTCAATATTAGGTTTAGTACGAACCTTAGGATGAGATATCCCATATGATGGAATTGAGATATCCAAAATGACTGAACAACTAGTCGTTTTCAGTGGCAAAGCGTGTTAGTAATGTCTTAGTGGCATCGAAATTGTATCGACTTAGTAACGGTACTGGTCATTTACCTTTACTCAGAAAAGATCTTGTTGCGTTATGACTTACACAGCCGTCTTCAGATCTGAATTCACTTGCTTACTTTCAGAGTAATGTTATGATAGCAGAGTAGATCTCGCGATCGTTTTCCTTGCTTGGAGATGAGTTGGTGAGCGATAGTAAAGGGTAACTGTTGATAATCTGATTTTAACGATATTGATCCGAGTTATTCGTGAAGTCCCTTCACACGAGCTGTTAAGAAGCAAATATTATCAGGCTTAATTAACAATCGGTATCTTCCAAGATCATTGAGTAAAAAGCGCGTATCTTGTGAGAAGGATCCCCGATCACCAAGTTTCTTGAGAATCGACGTCATAGTTGATGACAGTGGTAGTGAAACCAAATCTGATTAACATTTCTGCTCATTAGACAAATTCTGGACCGCACCTCATGCGTAACATGTGGCGATGGGTCTACGAAGAGGTTTCATGAGTTGAGTATGCATTGCCTTTGAATTATAACAAACTGTAACAGCATTGTTACTATTACTTTGTTTAGTTGTTGAACTTGTTGATCGTCTGACCTTTTTTTCTAATGAATAGTGTTGTGTGGGAATCTCTAGTACGAAAACTAAGTAGGCCCTGTATTAAGTCCGCGATAGGTGATTATGACAGGACAGTTATCGTTATACACTGAAAGCTTTAAATAGGTACGCTTAGGACCTACAAGTATGCACACTTTAGGTTAAGGAAGATACCAGCGGGTTATGTACCAGTCGATGTAGATGTCAAAAGGATTTTGATGATAATGAGCAAGCTTAAGGTGTCGAGTAATTCAGTCTATCGAACGTATTATGTTTGGCCGTACCAGTGGATTCTGGCGGAGGTCGGGGTCTGGAGACCGTTGTAAGAGCAGTTCAATTGCTGGTCGGCTAGAGGGCCGCGTTGGCGGTTTTACTCGAGGGTTTCTGTAGGCTTGGCAGTTTTTCCTGCAGCAGAAGTTTTAAAGTTTGTTTGGAGCGACTAGTGGTACATGGCCCAGGGTAATGATTTAGTTAATGAGTAGGGTTCTAAAATCTCTATTTTCACGAACCCAATGATCTAGTTTGGTCAGGAGTAGCCGAGCGTTGTGTGGCAACGGTAGGCCTTTATGGCAACGGTAGACCTGTATGGCACCTGTAAGTCTGTGTGACACTATGTCTGGTGGGAAAATTCATGTTAGTGTTGGGAACCTTACAGAAAGTTCCTATTGAGTCATGAGGTTGAAAGAAAGTAAACTCGCAGTCATGCGTTTGGTGAGGTAACCATGATAATTTTGATGACGTTCGAATCGTCAAGCCCTCATTACGAAAGTTGAAATAATTTTGGTTTTCTAATTTTGATTACTTTGCGTAGATCGTGTTAGTAAGACACACGAAGCTCAAGTACCAATTGAGATAGTAGATGAAGTAGATGGTGAATTGACGTAACATAGGACAGACTGAATCTCTGTGTGAACAGTTTCTGAGTTCAGAGAGTTGAGTTGACTCGACATCGTGGAGATGTTAGAGTAGAGCAATTGTGATTGCTAAGAGAGCTATGGGATAGCTAAATATCGTGAATATGATACCTGGTGGTTTCTTTTGCCGGATTTAATTTGAGATTAATGACTATCAGTGGTACTTGGACTTTGTAATCACTATGATTGGGTGCTTTTAGGTACCAAATCGATGATTGAGTTACTATTTTCTTTAAATTGGAAATAGAATTACTCTTTCCTTGCAAAGGTGAAAGGAGACATTTAAATGATCATGTTTGATTGATTTAAAGTGTTTCCTCACTCACTTGGAGTATGCGTCAGGGTTGGACGAGTGAATACTGTTTGGAAATTTTGTGTTTCAGAAAAACATCCCTTGTATGATGGGCGACTGGCGGGTCGGAGTAGACTAAGAGGACGTATGGCGCAACACGACATGAGGTGGCATGGAGCGAGGACAAGATGATGAAGCCTGCGGGTGATAGATTTGGGGATCTGTCACCTGAGAGAGGCCCGAGAAGGCGACGTGTGTGTTCCACGCTCGCCTCTCAAGAGTAATTACGGCCTAGAGAACACCATGTGGTTTTAGTCAGTAGGATTCTGACAGACCCCTCAGTTTCCCCAAGGGCTGAGGACATCCATTGAGGATTTCCACATGATTCGATACACTGTTAGAACCTGACAATGAGGCACAGACGAGGACGCCTGTCTCGCAGGATGGCCGTGTCGGGTTTAGTCAATAGTACGGACGTCAAAACAAATCGCAAGCACGCCATCTGGCGGCAAAGCAAGAACAACTACGCTTTGGCGCGCTTTCTCTAACCACTTGCGTGGTGGGGATAATAGAATGTAGCAGTTGAGCTAAAATGTACTGGCAGTTGAGTACTGACAGCCGTAAAGCTAACACGTCGTAGAATCAGTGTCGATCCGTAATATTAGTAAGCAAGAATGTAACTTGTGTCTATTTGAATATACTCAGTGTATCGAATAATTTGTGTGATTTCATTTTCACGATTGTACCCAACGACCTGCCCACACACGATGTCTTAACCTAAGGGAATACATCCTGACTTCCCGATGGTTTACATCTATCGGCCAGCCTTGATGCGACATATTTATTATTTATTTTTGTTGACATATTTTAAATTGATTTATTTTTAATGTAATCTGACATGTAAATTGACATGTTACCTTAATTGTATTATTTTATTTATTATTTATTGTTGCTTGCTAATTTGAATTTGCATGCTATTGTCAATTTTGTACGCCAGATATTGGCAAAACATAGTGCACATATTATAACAATACTATCTGTAACCATACCTATGTTTTACAAAATAAATGATTGATTGATTGATATTTGTGCCGTTTATGAGTTACCAGGGAAGCCGCATGCGCAGAAGGAGCAAAAATTTTTTCTTCAACGTAGTCCTTGATTTTATAATATGCTTTTATCTACTCTCATATCGTAATATTCGAATTATAAACTTCAAAACGAGTTTATATTGACATACTTTATAAACACAATACCGAAATTTAAAAATAGAATCTTATTATAACACTTTTTCTCTAACAAAATAATGCTATAAACAATTTTTTTCTATTACGATACAGGACAAATCCAAGAAGTTAATTACAAGGAGTTTTCATCAATTATTTTTTGTAATGCCATTTTTATAGTACCTTTTTAATAGTACATTACTGCAGCGGCCAGCAAAATAGGCATTGATGGACGAACGTGTAAATGTGGGCCGAGGCGAAGCCGAGGCACACATATGTAAGTCCATCAATGCCTAGTTGTGGCCAAGGCTTGTATAGTACTTTTCTCAAATAATGCGCGGAAATTAAAACTAAGTAGTACCTAGAACTCATTTTGTCAAAATCAATGACGAACAACAATAATTGTTCCCGCGTTAAAGTGTTCCTTTTTTTTTTTCAATAAACATCGTTCTATTTGCAAGCCAGTTCGAAATTTAAATAAAACCTTTGATAAGTTACCTCCTTGGTTGCCATGTTTCGGAGTAAAACATCGTTCCATTTTTAAACTACACGACAGATAAGAGTTTCCTATGGAATTTATTTGGCCGCTAGACACGACAGATATGGATTTTCATACAACTTTTGCCGGCCGCTGCGCGCATGTATTTGACCAGTACAGCAATTTCGATTTATCTCGAAGAAGGTTGTCAAAATAATGATCACATTTCCAAGCATGTTTGAGAAAAAAGATTTTAATTCCAATTTTTACTTGTCTATGACAATGCCCGCTTCAGGCTTAGCACGCACTGCGATTTTTATTAGCGCGAGTTTTGTCTCTTTCTACATGTTCATAGAGCTCAAAATATTCGCGCGAATTAAATTCACGCCGCGGTGCGGTGGATTCTGTGGCAAAACACGGAATTTCTTGCGGTATTATTTCTGCACGATTTTTTACCGCAATGCGAGCAACTTCATACAATTCCATAGGTCGCAGAATAGGCGAAATAATTCGCACGAATAAAAATCGCAGTGCGTGCTAAACCTTAGCGCATGCGCAATGCGGTGATGTGCTGGGTTTTGGCACCATTCATATTTTGCAGGTTTAGTTGTATTGAATTTCATGAGTTTTTTGAATTCTTGCTTAAAAATGTCTGATATCAGCCAATGTGAAAAAAAATTGACTTCGCCCGATATTTTAGATGCGGCGAAGGAAATTACTTATATTTTATTACCAGCAAAGTCGAGAAAATTATATGATAAATGCTATCACGACTTTACGACTTTATGCATGGAAAATGCAAAAAAGGTATTTAGTAGGTTCAATCCCAATGTATGAGTGTAGATAAAGTAGTGCATGAAACTGCACATAACTAGGTATTAAAACATTCGTGTGAATACTATTAAAAACCTCGCCTACGGCTCGGTTTTTAAACACACACTCATGTTTTAATACTCCTTATTATGCAACAGTTTCATAAACTACTATTTTAATAAGGACACGTTTGATGTAGTTTTCGAACATTCCATCGGTCAATTTTATAACTGACTTTGGCAACTTTTTATAAAAGCGTATACTGTTTATAAGAAAAGACTTGCTAGTTTTACCAAATAGGACAAGTAACCGCGTTCCGGCCCGGCCCGGTTGATAGCAAAAGTCGCCCTGGGACTTAAACATAACTAGCCCACCCCAGCCCCAGCAGCAGTACCTCTGTTCAGCCCTTCAGGGAATTTCGGTGTGATGTTATGTTATGTTTAGGACAAAAATAACTTCATCTAGTTTTTTTTTTTATAATTTATTACAAAGTGAAGCAAAGGTCAGTGTAACTAATAAAAATCGATCAGCTAAACGATATTGCATGACAGACAAAGTTATAACCTCATTGTCCTAATGGTGGCCACATACTGTGACAACGTTGTATACCTATACTTAAGGTTGTCCTAGTCGACGGCACGAACTATTTTATGCGCGGGGTTAAAATGCATGAAAGAAAGAAAGAAAGAAAAAATATTTATTTGTGACCCGCACAGGAGACATGAGAAAAAGCATAAAATTAAACAATAATTAAAATAAAAACCCCTTGCGAGACCAAAAAGGCATGCTATCTCATCCGACAACACGTGCGAAAGAGATAGAACCAATCAATCAATCATTATTTTTTTATTTTACATAGGCCTATATGGGCACTTATTAAACGTCGACAAAAGGCGCACGTTTCGGGTTGGTCGTTTCCTATGGAGAAGAACCAGCAAGAAACTCCATGGTTACTCTTTTAAAAATATGGTTTGTTTTTACAATATTTCCATGTTACAGCATTACTTAGATATGGGGGGACAACGTAGGCCCGACAATAAGACGTTAGAAACTAAAAAAATAAATAAAAAGTAAAACGAGATAAAAAGTTATCAAATGTTATCAAGCATCTAGAAATCTAGAAGGCCTACAATGTTCACACATTCACAAAACAATCGGTAAAAGCATCTATACATAGGTTAAAATTAAAATAAATTTATAACAAGACTAAATTTAACATGTGGCACAAATTTAGTTATCAGAGCTGTAACTATTCTTAGCAAAGGGTTATAAAGATGATTGAAAACCATTGTAAAAAGTCCAATTAAAAGATGAGAATAAAAAAGAAAAAATGAGATTGAGAATGGTTAGAGACTAGATGCTGTGGTGAGCAGTAAGAACCTAGTTCGCGTACGAATTAGCACTTTTGCAAATTTGTAGCGAAATGGATGATGATATAGGACGAAAACGAGCGCGCGAAATTTTATAAACAGGCCTTTGGGATATCATGACAAAACGATTAAAAGAAAATTTTCAAAAAAAAAATGCATTTTTGAACTATTAATCCATCCATGTACCTATGGTGAATGTTTTGCAACTTTCCTTCTTCTTATGGTATGTATTACTGCCCAAAGATGCGTTAAAATTAGTGTTGAAATATGGAACTTTCGACGTTCACAACTTTCAAATATATATTTTTTCCTTTTTTTTCGAAACAGGATATATCTATTTTTATTTTGAACGTACATCATCAAACAGTAGAGTAATCGCCATACTACATTTGTATTGAAGAATGATCGATTAGGGCAACCTTAATAAATAGTTGTTGTAAAGGCTCTAGACAGACGGACTACATTTGAGTAGACTGCGCAGTAGGTTGGCAGTAATCGATGCAGTTGTGTTATGTATGCCAACTGCACATAAACTGCATTCAAACTGCAAATTTGCAGTTGGAGTGCAGTTGCTAAGTGCAGTCTGACTGTCTACAGCTTAAGAACTGATTTAGGTCTATTTATTATATTTCATATTGTATTTACTTACTGTACACTAGATTATACAAGACCAAAATAACGAAATTCTGAAAAATATACAACTGGCAGCCTTATCGCCTATCGCTTGTCGCGAGTAACTGAAAACTGAAAAATATACGGCGGCCTTATCGCCTATCGCTTATCGCGAGTAAAGTACATAAATATGCTGGCAAACGATTAAAATATCTTGGATCGCGCACCGCAATAATAATCAGAATAGAACAGCGTAGGAGTAAGGAAATACATCATTTCCTCTTTCCTTCTTATCAAACAGCAGATAGAACATGACTAGGATACATATTAGGCACATGGCCTGAAACTATCACTTCCGTTATAATCCCTTATTATAATTCTTAACCTTATATAACAATTTAAAGATTTTTGACAGTCTGACAACTTGTCTTGCCCGAATGTATAGAACCATTACCCACTCATTGGATTGTGGAGTCGCTCCACGTAAAATACAAATATAACTTAGCGTCATACGCAGGCTTATTACGTAAGAAAAACCGGCCAAGTGCGAGTCGGACTCGCGCACGAAGGGTTCCGTACCATTATCGCAAAAAACGGCAAAAAAATCACGTTTGTTGTATGGGAGGCCCACTTAAATATTTATTTTATTCTGTTTTTAGTATTTGTTGTTATAGCGGCAACAGAAATACATTATCTGTGAAAATTTCAACTGTCTAACTATCACGGTTCATGAGATACAGCCTGGTGACAGACAGACGGACCGCGAAGTCTCAGTAATAGGGTCCCGTTTTTACCCTTTGGGTACGGAACCCTAAAAAAGCAATCAGCAATCATCGCGCGATCAAACGCTTTGTCATAAAAGTCGAAATTAGAAACAGCAATCATCACACGATCAAACGCTTTATTTCATAAAAGTTAGAATTACCTACAGTGTAAGTATGGGTAGGTGCTACACAATCGTTTGCTAATCGCTCGCTGTTTGCCAAATGCACTTATTGAAAAAAAAAACACCTAAATCTCCAAAACTTTTGTATTGAAGAGCAATTATTGCGCAAAAATAGCTATCGTTTTGATCTTGCAAGATACGAAATAAGCCTGTAAGACTGGAAGCCGACCAAACCGTAGTTGGAAAAAACCTACGCAGATCGATATGTTTTTTTTTTTTTTTTTTTTTTTTTTTTTTTTTACTATGTATAGGCCTGTGTTTGACCACAATCTCACCGTGGTCAGTGATGATGTGGCCGATGGTGGTAAGCACACAAAGCCTAGAAGGGAACTGGCTCTCAAGTGCTGCTGTCGGAACACACCGGAAGGTGCTTGGCGACAGATAAATAATAAATGTTATTCCTAAATTTCTTATTGTTCCAGACAAGACAAACGAACAGCAGCGGTGGGGAGCCAGGTCCTCCGGATGAATCCTCTCGTCCTGACAGCAGAGGACCACCAGCAGTGGCAGTCAGCCCTTCTGACAGGTCAGTTTTATCAGATACGAGTAATATGACCAAATCTCATTGGTTGTGGGGTGCCTAACTTGACGCCTCGCAGTTTCACCCGCGTAGTTCTCGGTTTCGTGGGAATACAGGGATAAAAAGTAGCCTTTGTCACCCGGGGATAGTGTAGCTTCCCAACGGTGAAAGAATTTTTGAAATCAGTCCTGTAGTTTTTAAGTTTATTCGTTACATACAAAAATACAAATCTTTCCTCTTTATAATATTATATATAAGTATATACAGCTTCTGCCAGCGGCTTCGCCCGCGTTTATTATACATAAACCTACCTCTTGAATCACTCCATCTATTAATAAAAACCGCATCGTAATCCGTTGCGCAGTTTTAAAGATCTAAGTATACATAGAGACAGACAGACAGCAGGAAGCGACTTTGTTTTATACCATGTAGTGATGATAAGTATAGGTATAGATAGGCTCACGTTTAACCACTATCTCACCCGATAGTAAGCGATGATTGGTCGACGGTGAAGCACGCTTGCCTAGTAGTAACCTATTCACTCTTGACTTAAATACCCCTAAGCTGTAGATGTGTTACTCTCAAAATGCCAAGTATCCAGGGGTAGACAATCCGATACGGCCTGTTTTGTATTCTATACTTATGTTAGTAAATAGTCTTTACTAACGAGCATTCTAAGCAGCAGCCTGGAGAGTTTGAATTTGAGTCATGTTGATTACAAAAGACGTTGGCGAAACATGAGTCAAAAGTACAGTCACACTCTACCAAAACAGAAAAGGCAATTTTTTTGTAGGCAGCAGAATTTTAACTTTTCGCGGTTAGTAGGAGTAATCTATACTTTAATTTCTATACAAAATATTAAATCAGTTGTGGATAATTTAACTTCTTCTACAAAAACTAGCCATTTGAGTTTTGGGAGAGTATGACTGCACTTTTGACCCTTGACTGTACATTAGGTAGGTAGGTACGCCTCAGACTAAACCCTCCGGTGATTACAGGCATGAGGATATGTTGTTAGATACCTATAGCCAGATTCGTAATATTTGAATATAGAATTGAATATACTTTACTGACCCTAGCACGAGATTCTGCGTAATTGGATCGACAATTTTTGTATGCAAAATTAATCAGCGCCATGTGTCCGTATTTGGAACTAACAAATCGGTAGCACAAGTTTTTGACAATTGCCTTCACGCTCCAAATGTAATTATGGGAATCGGTAGCACGAGTTTTCAAAAATTACACATCTCTTTTATAAGGAAAACTTAATTACCCGACTGCCGAAGGAGGGTAATGTGTTTTTATCAGTCTATGTATGTATGTATGTTTGTTCCTATGTGGCATTCTAGAGACCAAACGCGTTGGCCGATTTTGATGATTCTTACGTTAATCGATTCGTCTTAATCCTGCGAGTGTCACTGGTTACATTTAAAATGGCGGATTTTGGGCGCCATTTTGTGGGGCAAAAAAGTTCAAAAAAAAGGATTTTAAGAGGCAATTTCAAAAATATATAACACTTATATGTTTAAATGTACCTAATTCTAAAAAAAATAACTAAAAAGTTGTAAATAAAAAAAGTTAATTAAAAAAATCAAAAAACCCGACTGCTTAAAAAGCAAACTAAAAAGACGTAAACATGAAGAAAATCATGCTGTGCAGTCGGAGGATACATCTGGTTTTGGTCCGCCAACTCGCGAATATGTATCCTCCGACTGCACAGCATGATTTTCTTCATGTTTACGTCTTTTTAGTTTGCTTTTTAAGCAGTCGGGTTTTTTGATTTTCTTAATTAACCTTTTTTTTATACGGGTACAAAGGCGGTCTTATCGCTGACAGCAATATATACCAGACAACCTTTGGATGGACTGACAGAATTTTGAATGAAATATGGGGTATAGCGGTGTACTGATATTACATTGAAACGTAAATATATACAAAGCTTTATTGTTATAATGAAAATAAGTTATAATGTAGATAGGGATCTATTAAAGAATTTATTATTTATCTTAACTATCTACCTCATCATCTGATTGCCTTTATCCCTTTTACTTGGGGTCAGCGCAACACGTTTTCTTTTTCCATACCGTCCCGTCCCCCGTCACGCCTCCCTTTTCTTTCTGTATCAGTCAGCGGGTTTACTACGAGTAGGTACTTGGATGTGATGTGTGAAATCAAACTCAAACTGTTCATTACTTTTTAACCGACTACCAAAAAAGGAGGAGGTTCTATGTTCGACATTATGTATGTTTTTTTTTTTTTTTTTATGTATTTTCACCGATATCTCTGTCAATTGTAGGCCGATTTTGAAAATTCTTTTTTTGTTTGAAAGATTATATTCCGAAATTGGTCCCATTTTAATTTGGTGAAGATCTGATAAAGAACTTCGGAGATATACAACAGAACTCTTCAATAAATAACGGCAAATCTCTCGGGATTGCTGCAATCGCATGTCTGTTTATTGTTTATACTATTTCATAACATAACATCACGCCAGTACGCTCGAAAGGAGTATGCAGATCTCTCATTTCACCGGTTATATTCATTTTTCATGTTATTCGGGTAATCTATTCTGTCGTTATAGGTACTTACTTAACTACTTCCCTATTAGGTAGGTACAACTAAAAAGTTAAAAATAAAAAGCTTTTTTACAAAAAAATACTACCGACTTCCAAATAAGAAAACTAGAAAGTGAAAAATAACTTTATTTTTGGAAGTCGGTGTCCATTACTTAAAATTTGGTACCTACCAAAGACACCGACTTCCAAAAATAAAGTTATTTTTCACTTTCTAGTTTTCTTATTTGGAAGTCGGTAGTATTTTTTTGTAAAAAAGCTTTTTATATAATGTAAGAAAACTGTTCTAAACAAGAAATACAATTTTACAACAATGTATATGACTTTGAGCACTATATTTTAAGCAAGCGTCTCAGGCGACAACCATCGACCGAATGTGTCCTCAAGCCACATTACTCGTACTAGCTAGAAAAACTCGACAAACTCCCGAGTGTTTACCATAAAAAATGATCGCTTCCATGACAGCCCTTTGAAATTATTAAGACATATAGGTATTTATATACAATAAAAACCCTGACAAATATGCAAACTGTAAAATAAGATCATTCGTTTTTATTTAAAACAAGCCATTATTAGTTAAGGATTTTATCCATTGAGGATCAAAACCTAACATTTCATATCACTCCTCCCTCTCCATCCATCCACATTTTAGTCATACCTCTTTTAGTAACATGTGTTTCATCCCTCTTCATCACATTACCAAATCTAACTACCAGAATCATAGAATATTTGGTGATTAGTCAGTTTTAAAATCGTAATCTTATTGGCTTAAAATTTTAAGTCCTTCTTATCATCTTAATAGTATTATATCGCGAATATTTCTGTTAAGAACCTTACTAGAGAAGTAAAGCCTTTTATGAGACAAATATATATGAGATCCTGTAGTGTCGCAAGTGTAATCCGATTTTCCAAGCTATATTCCTAGGGTTGCCAGCAGTAGCTAATAGTTAAAACATCATTCATGCCTTCATTTGGGTAGTCCCTAATTATATTTGACTTGTTTAAGAATCAAAGACATAATAAATAACCAACGTGACTTAACGATAGTGCACCTACCTATCCTAAGCCTAAAGGTTGTCTGTAAGAGATTGCCTAGTGCGATAAGACCGCCCATTGTACACTTGTGTATTTGAACATTTGTCCTGTATGTTTTTTTGTGGTGTACAATAAAGTATATAATAAATAAATAATAAATAAAATAATAAGCTACTTATGGGTATGTTCTCGGAAATGAAACCAAAAATAATATTGTTGACACAATTTTTCTGCTCAACCAACCACAATCACTACAGTCGCTAATATATCTTTTATGAGCACGTTTACTGATCTGAGATGTGATCAGGCTCTTCAGTTAGTAGATATAAGTATATTTAATCAAAATACTATCTAATTTTTACCCGGCTGCAAGGAAAGGGTTATGTTTTTCGCACGTATCTTGTATGTTTGTACATTTATATGTATGTAATATTCTTTATTACCTCATATTTTTCAAACTACTTGGCGGATTTTTATAATTAAGACATCGTTAGATAGGTCTTGACCGACCAAGTGTTCTTAGCTGCCTTTAAAAAAAGGGGCCTTTAATTGTGGGGGTTGCAATTTCTTTTTCTTCCGTACCCATCGAGAGGGGTATCAAAATGAAGGGCTTTTAGGGGAGATTTCAAAAATATTTAACACTTATATGTTTAAATGTACCTAATTGGAAAAAAAAAAAATTAAATAAAAAGTAAAAAAAAAAGTTAATTCAAAAAATCAAAAAACCCGCTAAAGCGAACTAAAAAGACGTAAACAAGAAGAAAATCATATTGTGCAGTCGGAGGATACATCTCGTATTAGTCAGCCAGCTCGCGAATATGTCAGATGTGTCAAATAAATATAATTCCTTTCTATCCTTCTGTAGTTGCAACCCTAATCAATTCTAAAAGCGTGCACTTAATCTTCTTCGATATCGACTAAACCCGATCAAATTATTTTCCGACCTAGCTTCGAACAATTTTGATTGCATTACTTTTCCATTAGTAGTCAGCCAACGTTAAAAACCTCGTTTTTTATTTACACTTCAATGAAAAAACGAATCATAGGCGGAACAGTTTTTCATAGCTTTTCAATTTCCGTGAAAATAAATATGTAGGTAAGTGGAATAGCCATTAGAGGTAATGCAGTTTCGAGAGTGGCTTTTTACATCGATTTATTAGTTGGTAAGAAATGTTTTAGTAACTACATTGGATTCTGATTACCAACGTTGCGTTATTTATTCTTTTTTCAAATATCGCTGCACATGCTGAGATAGGAGTCTTTTGGTTGCACGGAGTTCTTTTTTCAAATTTTGTTTTTTTTTTGTTCTATCTCTCGTGTCTGCGCACGGGTTAGAATTTTTTTTTTCTTTCTGATTCATATTCCTGCGGGTTAAAAAGTGTTTAGTGTTGTTTTGTAAGTCTACGTGAGACGATTTTAGGCCAGTTTCTGATTTGAGTATTTGGAGTTAAGATCGTGTCAAACCATACTACAAATTTTGAATTTACGCTTTACAAGCTAAACTAGAGTTTGATAAATATTCAACATCAAATTAGTGAACGGTGTGCGTCTTCTTAATAATATGACGATTTGTTGTTGCTGTTCGTCAAAAAAGGATGCTGGCGAAGTTATTCAATTACCAAAGAGGTGAGTGTTCTTTAAATTTTTGGTCTTGGGTAAAAAACATCAATTTTATTTAGAACGTCAGCTAGATCATCAAAAAAATCTAGATTTCGTTTTGCTTTACCAAATCAATAAAATTTGACATTCGAAGTTCAGGAGTGAACGCGTCACGCGTGAGTGCGCGCTTTGGTGCTTGTGACGTCACTTTTGAGTAAAAAGTGTACGAAATCGTGATGTCACGCGAAATTTTAACGCATTTCATCGTTTTTTTTTGCTAACGTGACAAAAGTAAGAATAAGTGTCCGTTTTTTTTATTAATCTACTTAACGTACTTTAAAAAAAATATTTTTTAAACATCATCTCTATTCGGTAAATAGGTCCATAAGCTAAAAGTTAACTAACAGAAAGTATGTTTTATTAACAACAGCTGTTGTTGTCAAGTTATGGAAAAATAGATAAATAAAAATAAAATCTTTATTTTCAGCTTTAAAATTTCAACAATAGGGACTGCCGTCGTTTGGATAAACAAACTGAAGATGTGAGTTGTGAATTGTAACTTAACAAAGAGTTCAATCCTCTGACACCCAAGCTAAGATAGAAATTGTGAGTGTGCTCACTAAGCAGGGCCCATCTAGCCAGTCCAATCTAGCTATTTTGCCGCTCCGGGCATACACAATATTTGCTGCTCATTACAATAAAACCTTTTAAGTTAAATGTTTCAGGTTAATATCTATTTTAAAAAAAATGCGGTTTTTGATAAAAAATGTGATAAAGTCGTTTTTAGACAACTTCGATCGAAATTGGAAACGAAGCGAGCTCGAACATTTGAGCACCATACCAGGAATATGTTAGGTTTTCTAACGAAATTAAAAGAAGTGTTAGTTCAGTTTGGCCGCCCCTCATTTATGCCGCTCTGGGTATTTGCCAGGCTCGCCCCCCTATAGATACGGCCCTGTCTCTAAGTTGACTAAAACGATTAATATATTATAAAGTTCAGATTTTGTCACACGTTATTGGTATTTCAAACAGGAAACAAAGGTATCGTCATCGTCATCAGCCTATTAATGTTCCCACTGCTGGGACAAAGGCCTCCACTTTGGGAGAGGGAATGGGCCGTGATCCACCAAGCGGGCCCAGTGCGGGTTGGTGGATATAAAACAAAGGTATACAAAATAACTCCCTTCCCGAGGCTTTGTTCCCTGATAGTTATAAAAAAATTGGGATCTTTTGTTTTACTTTTCAGTTTTTTTTTTGTTTTACCAGCAACACAACACAATTTTGCTATTTGCTAATTAATAATAATAATTTCTTTATTGTTCAAGAAAAATACATGTTATAACAGATAAATCACTGATCTCCACACTAGGATTCCCTGTGTCGTGGAGGCCAGTCTCTTTCATCATAGTTCATGAATAGAGTGTTTTTTTTTTGTAGCCATATACAGGTTGTCCCAGAAATCGACGTCAAGCCGTAAATGGGTGATAGACCAAGTTATAACAGTTCTCAGAAAAATACGAAAAAAAAATCTATCTCATGTTTTAAAAAAATTATGGTCACTTTAAAAATTTACTAAAAAAATCAATCCCTGTAATGGTTCTTTAACTCCAATTGCTACAAATCCCATAATTTATCTAATTTTTTTATTATTATGTAATCTGACCTCTGGGGCGTCTAGGTTCTTTCTCTATAGAGTACACATATTTTAAAACTGAAGAATCATGTTCCAAACTCGAGAGTTGTGGCAGTTGATTGGTAGGTTTGGCCAATTTTGAGTTTGAGTCGAGTATGAGCAACTGGAATACGGGCTTAAGATTATTTTTTACAAAAAATATTTTAGACTGTCCTAGTCTTCCCTAAGAAGACAAGGTCCATATTTTTGTTGGTCTCAAGCTTTTTTTCTTCTTTCTCTCTCACTGATGTCTATCTACGACCAGCAAAAATGGTTTTCCATTTTCCTAAGTCATAAGTCATAAGTAATTTATTTCATAACAATATATACATTGTGTCGAAATTTGTAATAAGAAAATAATTAAAAACACCACTAATTACATTACAATTGAAAATAAAAAAAAATAATGAAATAACATCAATAACAATTATTCGTAATAATTTAACAGTAAAATTAAAATGTCAGAGATAAAGATTAAATAATAAAATAGATTCAGTAAATTAAAAAAATGCATTAGGTAGTGATTATAATAGATTAACAAATAGATAATGATAATCCGAAACAAAAAATAAAAGTCAATTAAAAAATCAATGAAAAAGATAAAATTATAAAAAGTTCAATATTATGTCACACATTCTAAATAATTATCCATGTTATATCAATTCGATTCAATTAAAAAATTCCATGTCGAAGCAAAAAATATAAAATGACACATTATGTCACAAATACCATTACAATTTCCAAAATAATAATCCATATATAAATAATTCTAGTCAAATAAAATTTTAAAATAATAATCCATATAAACATCATTCTAGTCAAATAAAAGTTCAATGTTAAAGATAAAATTATAAAAAGTTCAATAATATGTCACGAATTCTAAATAATTATCCATGTTATATTAATTCGAGTCAATTAAAATATTCAATGTCAAAGAAAAATTATAAAATGTCACAATATGTCACAAATACCATTACAATTTCCAAAATAATAATCCATATATAAATAATTCTAGTCAAATAAAAATCCAATTTTTAGGATAAAATTATAAAAAGTTCAGTCATAGTATTTATAATAGGTATGTCACAAATACCATAAAAAATTCAGATCGATAATGCGTATTAAATCAATTATAGACAAATAAAATTTTAAAAAAGAAACAATAATATGTCAAGACAAAATAGCAATTTAAAGTAATGATAGTAATAATTATAATGGTTATCATTTGTCATCCAGGAACTCATCGACACTGTAGTAGCCCTTCCTCAATAAATATGTTTTGAGTTTTTTTATTGTGTAGTAGTTTTTAAAAGTGTTATTTTTTATCCGTTTAAATTCTAAGGGTAACTTGTTGGATAGGAAGACTGATTGGTATCTGGGACTGTGAAGAACCACGCTTAATTTTGGTTGTATCGTGTTAGGCAGGTCTTTCCGTCGAGTTTTATATCTAACTAGTCTTTGCTCATAGGTTTCGAAATTGTGCAAATTTTTATGAAAATTGGTAAGCTAGAATTTAGAGGCATGGCACAGTCAAAATTTTAAGTCTGTTAAAATGGTCCCTGCACGATTCTGTCTGTTTTAAGCGGAGCATAGTGCTTAAGGCTCGTTTCTGAATGACATACGCTGAGTGGACGTTGTATCTGTAACTATTGCCCCAAAACTCAATGCTGTATCTGAGTTTAGACTCAACCAGAGCAAAGTACACCATCCTAAGCTGGGCCAAAGTTAGTTCGTCCAGCTTCAAAGGAAAATCTTTGTGGACCAGAAGTTGATTTTTGTTCTAGGATATTTTGCATAATACCTACCTAAGTAGAACGTATAGAAATAGTCATTTGTTCGCTGCAATAGAAAATGGCAAGAAAAGTTAGGATTATGTAATACTAGTACTTCGCCCGCGACTTCGTTCGCGTGATCCGTATTTTATCCTACAGATGACATTAGTTCACTCTCTTAAGGGTTGAAATTCCAAAAATCCCTTCTTAGTGCGCACTTACGTCACTTAAGGAACCTCCCTGCCAAATTACATCTTTATACGTCAAGCGGTTTTCGGTATTTCGTGATGAGTGAGTGAGTGACCTTTCGTTTTTATATATATATATATAGATGATAGGTTAGGACCTACATTTTTATTGATTGTTGTGTGATAAAATATTTGAAAGAGGTGGCGTCCTTTCTCCTCTTCTTTTCTCCGTTTTTATAAACGCTATCACTAAGGTCTTATCTTCACACTATCATCTCTATGCCGACGACTTGCAGCTTTACCGCCACTTCAAACTTGAGCAGCTCACTGGTTCTATCGATGCCATCAACAATGATCTTGGAAATATCTATCAGTGGGCTAAAAGTTTTGGACTTTTAGTGAACCCAATAAAATCACAAGCTCTCATTGTTGGTGGCAGACATTTCATCAATTTATTGAGCAACCAGTCTCTCCCACCTGTTTTCTATGATGCCGTCGCTATAGCCTACTCCAAAAAAGTCAAAAGCTTAGGTGTTTTCTTAGACTGCAACCTATCTTGGAATGTTCACATTGCTGAAGTAAGCAGGAGGGTGTTTTACTCGTTTCGGTCTCTAAAACGTCTCCAGAAGTTCCTGCCTTTCTCAACTAAAGTTACTCTTGCTCAGTCTCTTCTTCTTCCTCTTCTTGACTATGCTGATGTCTGCTTTCTTGATGCGACTGAGGAACTTCTTGATAAGCTCGAGCGTTTGCAGAATTTGTGCATCCGCTTCATTTTTGGCCTCCGAAAGTACGACCATGTGTCGGAATTTCGGAAGCGGTTGAAGTGGAAGTGGAATTATAATGTCTGTTTTGTGTACAATAAAGAATATGAATATGAATGAAAGAAAGATCAAAATGTTCCAATTTTAATCTGCCCAGACGCAAACTTAAAATATTGAACAATGCTTTAAACAATAATTTCAAAAAACATGAAGATGCTGGCAATCTGAGCCACTCTCCCATTCCGTATTGTTTTCATTAGAAATAACTCCGAAGCCGTTGCGAAGCGCGCTCATTAAATTTTTACTGACTTTGTTTTAATATGTACTTAACTACCTTCTTGGATTGTTTTGATCCAATACTAGCTTTTGCCCGTGGCTTCGATTTCGTGGCTGTGTGATCTATTTATTAGAAATCGAACATTTTTTCAGATAAAAATTATAGGTATCTAAACCTATGAATAAGCGATGTTTAGCTGTGAAAATTTTCTTGAAATCCGCAGAGTAGTTTCGGAGATTTAACTCTTAAATCCAAACTGTACCACTTTTTAATACAACATAGTAAAAAGTAGATAGGATAGGCTTCTTATCTATACTTAATATTATAAAGCTGAAGAGTTTGTTTGTTTTTTTTGTTTGTTTGAACGCACTAATCTTAGGAACTACTGGTTGGAATTGAAAAAATATTTTTTGTGTTGTGTAGTCCATTTATCGAGAAAGATTATAGGATATATAACATCACGCTACGACCAATAGGAGAGAAGCATAAATGAAAAATGTTGCAAAAACGGGCAAAATTATTCCTTTTTGAGAGCTTTCGTTGTGTGCACTGCGTACGCGGTTAAAGTTGCGCAACATTCATGTATATAGGATAGGCAGGGTAGGTACGTAGCTAGTTGACGGGAGCGAAACCGCGTGGGACAGCTAGTCTATACTAATATTATAAAGAAGAAAGATTTTTTTTGTTTGTTTGTACCAAATAGGCTTCGAAACTAATGGACCGATTTAAAAAATTCTTTCACTAATAGAAAACTACATTATTCCTGAGTGACATAGGTTATTTTTTAATCTCGAAAACTGGTCCTGGGGAGCGAAGCGAAGCCGCGGGGAACAGCTAGTAAGAAATAAAATTATGCATAAAAAATATTTTTTAAAACAAGCTTTTTTTCGTATTCTTCTCGAAATGATATGGGTATTGTAGTGTATGTAGATATCAATAGATCGCGCTACAAGCCGATAACAGTATTGTAAAGCTGCCTCGTGCGCACACGTCGCTCGGTTATAAATACCGGTCCGAGTGGTGGGGCGGTCAGTCGTTATCGGACTGTCGGCCTGTGCGGTGGTGCGTTGGCGAGTCAACTATTAATATTGATAAATGTGCATATTTTACATTGGCGACGAGGAGAAAACCGTAGAGTAAAATAAAGTTGTTTTTCACTAAAAGGAACATGAAGACTGTTATAAAAAAAAAGTGTGTGATGACGGTGTCAGTTAAAATCAGTGGCGGTTCGTTTTTGAAGTGCATCAAATGTATACAATAAGTAGTGCACTTGCTGAGTAGTGCTGTGGAATTCAACCTCTTAAACAAGCTGTGCACACTGGTGACACACTACACCGTCGGCGTCGTATTGTTTTGGTCCCACCAATACTGAATGCAGAAGAAGTAAGTCCTTCAGCTTCACGTCTACATGGCAGGAACAATGTGGGACTAATTTAAGGAGTCGTCGAGTTTTCTGCGACTACCCTCAGAATTTCGAATAATGAATAACCAGTCCGGAGCGGAGCAACAACCAAGGAGCTGGACAGGTCAAGGAGAAGCGTGTGGATGTGCGGATCCATACACACGAATCTGTATGCCGATTTGGTGAGTCGTTTTCATTTTGTTATGGCTCAGGAGAAGTGTTTATTATTCAAACTTCCGGTTTTGTATACAGTATGGATCATGTCAGGTCATAACCCATATTGGCTATCACTGGTCAAGTTTTAGTGCTGTTGAAGAATATCACTGTTGGCCATTAGCTAGCTTTAGCTGATTATTTTTGTTTGGACGTTAGAGCGATAAAGTAACAATGCCGTACTTCATTCAGGAAAAAATAATAATTCCAAATAAAATGATAAGTTAGTTAGTTGTGTTTGAACATTGAATTGGTTGTGGTTATACCTAGCACTATCACTAGGTAATTGAGGCATATCTGGTACAAAGCCAGTATGTAATGAATTTATTATTGACGGTAATATTTTCAAAATTTTGTTCAGTAAGGATGAGATATCGCTTGTGAAGGACTGCACAACTATCATTTTAAGTGTCTGAGCGAATTAGTATTGTAGCTGCTTTAACAAGTACTGGCCACTGGTCAAGTACATGTATTCAGAACAGATCTTATGTTTCGTTTCGGGACGATTTACAACAATCTCGATCGATCGATCAATCGATTTTCATCTTCAGATCTTAATTTACTTGCTTAGTTTCAAAGTAACATTATGATTGTATTAGATCCCGCGATCGCTATCTTGTGAAATCTTTATAAAGTAATAGAATGAATAAGTACGTTCACGAGGCATACAAAGGATGCCTCTAAGTAGTGCTCCTAACGAGTTAAACGTAGAAAACAGTGAGAAGAATTCCTCCACCAAGCTGGAGAGCACATAGTGTTGCACACACAGTGGCTATTAGGTCGCACTGTACGCACTTGTCTGTAGTCTTACCTGCAATTCACTTGTGAGTTGTTCAGGGGGCGATGGGCAGCTGGTGATGTAGCCGGGACACGGGTCTCAAAGGAGACTATCGTTGTATTGGTTTTGTAAAAACCTAGAAGTCGTAGACTCTATGTGAAGTGACACACATCGTGTTGGTCACTTGAGGTAATGACGATATGGGTGGCATGAGTTTCACTAGCTGCTGCGGCAGTCGTGCCATGAGCGTTGTATATTATCTAAGCTGATACGGGTTCTGATCACTACTAAGGCTTAGAGGAACCTTTCGCTATCGGTGATCGTTATACACTGAAAGCTTTAAATAGGTAAGCTTAGAACTTAGAAGTATACACACGATAGGTTTAGGAAGATGATACTGGGTCACGTACTCACGTTCCAGTCGTGTTGATTTCGATAAAAATGATTGATGAGCAAGCTGTAGAAGGTTGAGTAATTCAGTCTAGCAGCCATAGTGTGTGTTCGACCGTACCAGTGGTAAAGCGTAGTCGTGGCCGTAAATCGGTATATTTTGAGGCAACACAAGAAGTCCGTAGGTGCGCAACATTGCGTTTAGCTCTGTCGGAAGTCTGGGTCTAGATAGACCGTTGTGTGAGGGCAACGCGATTGCTGGTCGGCTAGAGAGGCGAGGCGTTACAGGCTTTACTCGAGGGTTCCTGTTGGTTTGGCAGTTTTGCTGCAGTAGAGTTTTAAAGTTTCTTTGGACCGATTATGGTTAAAGTTAGTTAAAACGTAAGATTTAGTTGGAATAAAACTAGAATTCTAAAACTTCCCTATTTTCACGAATCCAATAATATAGTTTGTTTAAGAATAGCCTAGTTGGCCTTTGTGGCAACTGTGAGCCTAGGTGGCAACCACTGGCATAAAATAACATCACACATATGGTGTATTATTGGGAGGTTCCTGATGGAGAAACCGAGTGACACTGCCCGACCTGGGAGTCGAACCCGTGACCTCATGATTAGTTATTTGATTTGTGCTACATGATTAGTTCTAAAATAATAAATCAAAGAGCACACAAATGCAGTAGAGTGTACTTACTGGTCATTAAATTGACAGGCAGTAGAATATGGCTACTGGTCATTAAATTGACAGGCAGTAGAATATATCTACTGGTCATTAAATTGACAGTCAGTAGAATATAGCTACTGGTCATTAAATTGACAGGCAGTAGATTATACCTACTAGTCATTAAATTGACAGGCAGTAGATTATACCTACTGGTCATTAAATTAACAGTCGTCAGAGAATGACAGAAATAGCAGTAGATTCATCAGAGAATGACAGTAATAGCAGTAGATCGTACCTACTGGTCATTAAATTGACAGTCATCAGAGAATGACAGAAATAGCAGTAGATTAGGCCTACTGGTCATTAAATTGACAGTTACCAAAGAATGACAGAAATAGCAGCAAATTATGCCTACTGGTCATTAAATTGACAGTTATCAAAGAAAAAAAAAAGATGTCAGCAGTAGTGGTACTTTTTATGTACATACTGTTCACACCCGGAAGACTCAAGAGATGATATCTGGTGTGAAGAATACTTCACCGTTGCTGATTGGCACAGAGGCAGTGGAACGCGTCCACAAGTTCACTTACCTCGGGAGCGTCGTGTTAGAAACTGGAGGTAGTGATGAGGACGTCGCATCAAGCACCTTCGCGCAGCTGAGACCTGTTTGGCAATCGCGGAAATTGACCCGAAGGATTAAACTCAAAATCTTCTCAACTCAAATCCGTGCTGCTTTACGAGTGCGAAACGTAGAAGGTCACAAAAGACATCTCTCGCCAGATCCAAGTCGTCATAAACCGCTGTCTTTGTCACATACTCTTCATTTGCTGGCCCGAGACCATCACCAACGTAGAGCTGTTGGAGCAATGCCACGAGAGCCCGATCGACCGCCAGATCAAGCGTCGCAAATAGAGTTCGATTGGCCACAAGCTGCGAAGGGATTCTGATCTCATACCGAAGCAAGCGCTGGATTGGAATCCCCAAGGCAAAAGAAAGCGTGGCCGTCCCCGTCAAACCTGGACGAGAGGATGCCGCGCAGCTTCCCGGACACTGCCTGGCCGAGTGAGATTCGACGTTTGACTTCTCTTGAGGTTGAACCTGCCTAGCTGGACTATTCGTCCCAGATAGGCATGGTCGTCCACGGCTGTGGGTGTGTAGTCTCCGATCTTGACGGGAGTGGGCGCGACATGGGTGTTTAACATCACTTTGGTTTCTCCATATTAAGTTTTGGACCCACTCTTTCGGAAGCTCTACTGAGGTAATCGAGCGTTGTACTGGGGACCTCCATGGTCTCAGCCATGACAGCTATATCATCGGCGAACCGAAGGTGAGCGATGTGCTCGCCGTTGACGTCGATGCCTGGCCCTCTCCAGAACGAAGCCTTGAAGGCGTCCTCCAGTGCAGCGGTGGACGGTTTCGGAGGTGGCGTCTCCCTGTCCCACACCTCGCTGCGGAGGGATGGATTCCGTAGCCAGGTTGCAAGGCCGGACTAGCGTAGCGGCGTTTTTGTGCACGCGCTTCGGTACCTCGATGTACCGGTGGTCGATTTGACGCCGTTGGAGAGACTGCAGTGCAGCTCAAGTCTCGACCAAGTTGAGGACTTTCACGTGGTTCACAAACGCTGAGCGAAAAGGCAGGTTAGCTTACGGTGCTGGAGCCTGTTCGGAGGCCGGCTTGTTCGGGAGGGTCAAAGTCGTAGGGCTTGCGGCCGAGACGATTCGTGTATTAATTTATTGGTTCCAGGTAACAAATTAATAACATGAGTTCTCAACTAACGTTTGAGAAATTGGATGGAGAGGGGGAATCTTCATCAGTAGGCCCAAGATGAGAATCAGAAAATGGAATAGAAGAAGAGGAAGGGTAAAAGGAAACACTAAATTAAACCAGTAAATAATTTTAAATATTATTGTGCTGTCATTTTGTTATGCCGGAGATGCCAATAATAAAAATCAGAATATGCCTATGAAATGTCTTATTAATAATTCTGGTTACATACAACTGGTTAAAACAAGGAAGGGATGTAGTGTATGTAGATATCAATAGATCGCGCTACAAGCCGATAACAGTATTGTAAAGCTGCCTCGTGCGCACACGTCGCTCGGTTATAAATACCGGTCCGAGTGGTGGGGCGGTCAGTCGTTATCGGACTGTCGGCCTGTGCGGTGGTGCGTTGGCGAGTCAACTATTAATATTGATAAATGTGCATATTTTACAGGTATCAAATGATAGCATGTGATACCCATATCATGGCAGTGCACAAAAAATAACTAGTCCGCCATCTTGAACCGTCCGCCATATTGGATTTAGAATGACGTCACGTAGCTAACTATGCATTATCATCGACCAATCACATGCTAGATGAAAGACGATGTGGATTTCCGTCTATGTGGTTGGTCGATTGATGGCTTTCTGTTATCATCCGGACCTTCGATGATTCCTTGAAAAGAACTTAGACAAAACTAACTTAGAAAAATATTATAGACCTCAGGAATATAGGAACTCAAGAAAATCCCAAGTCCAAATATAACTAAAATATCAATTTACCGACTCAGCAATTCCTAAAGTTCTCAATGAAACTGTTGACCTAAGACAAATGACTCAACTGTGCGTAGAGCAAGTTTGCTCAGAGTTCCATTGTAACGATTAACTTGTGGAATTGCTGAGAACATCGGCCAATTCTTGGAACACTTCAGTTTATTGAATCGTATTTTCACGGAAGAAAAGGAATGGGCAATTGTTCTCTGGTAACGGTAAAGATTAGGATATTTTCTTGGCTTCAGAATTTGTCTAATTTTTAGGCCAAAAGCTTACGCGGTGATGATGATGCCATCTAGCCGGTTTCGGCCACAGCGACCGCAATCATTGGCTACTCAATGTGGTTGAGAGCTCAGATTTGCTGGTCTGTTATGTGCTCTCATGTGACTTGCATATCCACCCTTGGGCGAAAAACTCCGAGCACAAAGCGGACACGTCAGAACACCGTTGACTACGTGATAAATAGTAGCTGTTGGTGGTCTAGCTTTGAGGTCGTCGCGTATCTGGTCCAATTCCGATCTCCTTCTATCCTCAAAGGCTTGCACCTGCCGCTGCACACGATGTCTCCACTCGGGCCGATTTTGTGTCTGATTCACTGCCAACCCTGTGCTGTGTGTGAAGCACAGGGTTGGTCGATGTGGAAACGCTTGGGTTAGCTTATAAAACAAGGCTGTGTTTGCAGATTTTTTATTTAAATTATCTATGGAGTATTTGAATTTAGAATCTGTTAATCATGGAGCAGTGGTGGCCCAGTGGTATCGGCCGCGACTTAAAAGTTGTAGGTCGTGGGTTCGAGCCCAGGCAGGCGCTTTACTTTGTGTAAATTATTTCATCACCACTGCTCTCAAAAACGGTGAAGGAAAACATCGTGAGGAAACCGGCATGTCCTAGAACCAACAATTCGAAGACATGTGACATCCACCAACCCGCACTGGGCCCGCGTGGTGGATTACGGCCCATTCCCTCTCACAGAGAGGAGGCCTGTGTCCCAGCAGTGGGCACATTAATAGGCTGATGATGTGTGTGATGTGATGAAGTATTTGAATTTAGAATCTGCTAACCAGTGTTTAAACTAATCATATATAATTAAAAAGATTTTATAAATTAGGCTATTAACATCTGGCAGTTTTTTATACTCTATAGGCTCGCGCTTGACCACTATCTCACCTGATGGTAAGCGATGATGTGGTCGACGGTGAATCACGCTTGCCTAGAAAAAACATATTCACTCTTGACTTAAAGACCCCTAGATTGTAGCTGTCGGGAAACACAGACTCCGGCAGGGAATTCCAGTCCTTAGCTGTACGCACAATAAAAGTGTTCCCAAAACGTTTTGTGCGTATGGGTGGGGTGTCCACCATGTACCGATGGCGCATCGCCGTACGTCTGGTGGTCCGATGATGAAACGGGCTAGGTGGAATTAGATCATGCAATTCCATCGTACACTCGCCGAAACATAACCGATAAAAAACCGATAAGCTGGCAACTCGGCGACAATGTTCAAGGGTCCTAGACCTTTGGAGTGTGCAGTAGACATCTTTCGTCAGAAAATATGATAAAATTAACTCCCAGTTTTTTGTTAAGAAATCATAGTCGTGATACAAATTAAATGTAAGTCTAGTGATGCGATTCGATTGATGGCTGTTGATATAGTGATGCGTGTTCATTGCGATGAGTACCTAAAAGACGCATCGCATGATTCACGTATTGCGGACACAAACAAACAGATCACGAAAAACGCAGGATAGCGGGCAAAGAGAAAAATCAATTATTTATTCAACCAACCACACAGCAGCCAACGCGCGTTTCGTAATTTTGCACATTAACTTTGTGAGAATTTTCATTCTAACTAGGCCTTAGCCTAGCTTTAAAAGTAAATTAAAAGCCAACATACAGAACTAAATAATAGTAAATACAATACTATTATAATATCTTAATCTGGCTCGCGAGGTTGCCGACATGTGGGATGTGAATACAGCGATCATTGTGCCGATAGTCGTTACGGCCAATGGCATAATAGCCAAGAGCCTCGACGAATATCTGAGGAGGCTCTCGTTGGGCAGCTGGATCAAGGGTTTGATCCAGAAAGCGGTACTCCTGGACACGTCGCGTATCGTTAGGAGGTTCCTCTCTCAGGAGCCCCGACCACCGGTAGCTTGGACCCTGTTCCCGATACCGGTGGGCTACTAAGTTCACTGTACTTCTGCCGTAAAGCGAATCTGTCATAAAGCGAATCTGTCGTAAAGCGAATCTGTCATAAAGCGAATCTGTCGTAAACCGAATCTGTCTTAAAGCGAATCTGTCCTAATGCGTATTAATAACAAGGGTATTTTTTATATTTTTAAATGTTTTTTTTTATTTAGTTTTATAAGCTAATATTTAAAAATGTAAAAAGTAATACATAAATAATAATAATACAACATACAGAAATAGATAATACTAGATAATAATACATTACTTCGTTTAATTATAAAACTTCTCGCCCGCTGGTGTCATACGTAAAAGTCACCAAGGGATTAGTTACGTTATGAGAGTGAGTCGCAAGCGCAACACACAATGTCTTACTGTATCTGATATACCTATACTCCATTTGCGATAACATTAGACGTTTAAATTAGCCCATTTTACAGCCCGTTCAACCGATTTTGAATTCTATTACGTTGGTGATACGACAAATGGTAGCTGTAGTAAACAGTTGGTTTTGGTAACAGGTTTATGCTTTTTATGACATCCTTATGTTTACGGGGTAGAACTCAAAATCGGTTGAACGGACTGTAAAAAGATTTGGAAACATGTCTAATGTTATTTCAAATGGAGTTTAGGTATATCAGAGAGTTGCAACTTATCTCATCCCAGTTGCCGTGTGACTGTTTTTGTGTCTAAAGTTATAAGATAAGTAATAAGATTTTTTCGTGAACTGAAAATACACATCTTGCGACAAATTAATATCTGCCACATTAATTTTTACCCTTTTTAGGGTTCCGTACCCAAAGGGTAACAACGGGACCCTATTACTGAGACTTCGCGGTCCGTCTGTCACCAGGCTGTATCTCATGAACTGTGATAACTAGACAGTTGAAATTTTCACAGATTATGTATTTCTGTTGCCGCTTTAACAACACATACTAAGAACAGAATAAAATAAATATTTAAGCGGGGCTCCCATACAAAAAATCTGTCTTTTTGCCGATTTTTGCGATAATGCTACGGACCTTCGTGCGCGAGTCCGACTCGCACTTGGCCGGTTTTTATAACTTTACTAACTCATCATTATTGGGTTGGTAACCTAGCTTCAACATTAGCCTGCTCTTATCCAAATGTATTTATTGTCAGCACAGCATGTCTTTTTCTTTAACACTTACGTACTACTCTGTTTGCCGTCATATCTGTTAGAAATATATAGTGTAGGTAAACCAACCAATTTACAAAGTTGAGTCAAGAAGACTCTTTATATGAACCTATTATATTTGGTTGGGTTACCCTTTTTAAACTCTATTGTTTTGTACTGTTCGATGATGTCTGTCTTTTGTAAAACGTTCTCTTGTGAAGCATGTCTTTTTACTACTTATTAAAACTGCTATACTAAAGTACTTCATAACCTTTCATTTACGTATCAACAGGTTATGGGCCCAGTGACCAAGTCAGCCCAGTAATGTAAGGAAGTTCCAAAATAAAGTGAAAAGACAAAAGAATACTGCGAGTAAAAAAAAAACCGGTTGACAGGTGAAAATTGCGACCGGGAAGGTGTGAAAGACAAGGAATTGTTGATCACGAGCAGGAAGGAAGGCAAGAGCAACGATGGACGGTAACCTCAGCATCACTAAGTTGGAGGGATCCACAAACTGGAATGTTTGGAAATTTCAAGTGAGAGTCGTATTAAGAGGCCATGATTTATTGGATGTGGTCGAAGGAAAACTGGTAAAGACGAAAGAAAATGATAAAACGTGGGATACGAAAGATGCTAAAGCACAATCGTTGATAGTTACACGTATTAGTGACGAAGTTATGATACACATATTATCATGCAGCACGTCTGCTGAAATGTGGAAAAAGTTGATTGCTGTGTATGAACAGAAGAGTGAAACAAACATACATATCATCCAGCAACGTTTCTTCCAGTTCAAATACGAAGAAGGAATTCAAATGTCGATATTCCTAGCAAAAATAAAAGAAATGCAAAACCAGTTACAGCAATTGGGAGAGGAAATATCTGAAAGATTTGTTATAACGAAGGTACTGATGTCATTGCCTGATCGCTATAAGCACTTCGTATCAGCTTGGGAGTCGGCCCCTGACGAGAAACAAACATATGACAACTTGGTTGCAAGGTTGTTAGTCGAAGAAGAGCGGATGAAAGAACGAGGTAACGAAACACCGGGAGCGTCTGCATTTGTTGTGAAGAAAACAGAGAATAAAAAGAATGTTAAGTGCTATAACTGTAACAAACTTGGACATTATCAATCGGAGTGTAGAAACAAAGTTGAAAACACTGATAAGGCGAATAGATTTGGTAAAAAGTGTTTTTACTGTAATAAACCCGGTCATCTCAAAAGTGAGTGTAAATTTCGTTTAAATAAAGATAGTAATGCATTTGTGATGTTAGACGCAGCCGATAATTCGGACAAACAGTATATGCTTTCAAAGTGGGTGGTAGATACAGGTGCCAGCGAGCACATGTGTCGTAATAAACAATTATTTACTTCATATTCGTCTCTTGATAAGAAATCAGTGATAGTAGGAAACGGAACGGCAATTAGTGCATTGGGTTTCGGACAGGTGGCAGCACAAGTATTTAATGGACATGTGTGGATTGACACGACGTTAGAAAAAGTTTTGTTCGTACCAGAACTCAAAACTAATTTACTGTCTGTGAATCGCGTGACAGAAAAAGGTTATGTCATGAAGACCAATCAAAACAAATGCGATTTTTACAAAAACGAAAGGCTTTGTGCGGTTGCAAATCGATGTGGAAATATTTATATAATGGACTTGCGTCTAAAATGTAGTGCTGCAAATACAGCTCAAGTGAAATTGAACCTTAGCGAGTGGCACGAAAAACTCGGACATCAAAATATTCAACATGTGAAAAAGGTGCTTGCGAACAATAATATTGAGGCAACTGATGACTTCGGTGGTCAATGTCTGGGATGTTTAGAGGGCAAAGCACACCGTTTGCCTTTTAAAACGAGTCTATCAGCGACTTCAAGGACGTGCGAATTAATACACGCCGATGTATGTGGACCAATGGAAGAGACTTCCATTGGAGGATCCAGGTATTTTTTGCTATTAAAGGATGATTTTTCGAACTATAGAAGTGTCTATTTTTTGAAAGGGAAGCATGAAGTCAAGACCTATGTTGAAAAGTATGTAAAGTTGAGCGAAAATATAACTGGTAATAAGATCTTGTATTTCCGAAGTGACAATGGTTCAGAGTTTGTTAACAAGGATATGAAGTGTTTGTTATCACACCATGGAATTTTACATCAGACTACGGTTACTTACACCCCAGAACAGAATGGGAAAGCTGAACGTGATAATCGGACACTAGTTGAAGCAGCTAGATCCCTATTGTATGCCAAAAGCCTACCAAAGAAATTATGGGCAGAAGCTACAAATACTGCATGCTATGTATTGAATAGAACAGGTTTAAGTTCTGATAAAGTGAAAACTCCATATGAAGCTTGGATGGGCAAACGTTTTGATATACAAGACTTAAAGATTTTTGGTACACCTGTGTTTGTTCATACCCCACAGGAGAAAAGGGCAAAGTGGGATTCTAAAGGTGAACATGGTATAATGGTTGGATATGGAGAAGAAACCAAAGGATATAGAATATATTTTGAAAAGAAAAATATTGTTCAAATAAAGAGAGATGTGCAATTTCTGGAAAGCAAAATATATAAAGATTTGAACATAAAACAGGAAAGTTGCGCTGCTGATTGCCAGCCGCAGCTTACTACGAGTAGTAAAGAAATGGAAAATGTAAGTACTAATGAAAATAACAACATTAATCCATTGCCTGTTACAGATTCAACTGATTTGAATAACTCTGATACTAGTACTTCTGATTGTGGCGATGATCCCAATGATGTCACATGGAATCCTGACATGACTGTGGATCAATCATCAAGTGATTATGATGACACTGAAGAAAATGTTAATATTGTGGTTGCCATGACAGCAATTAATGGTCTTGAACCACAGACGATAGCGGAAGCGTTGTCAGAAGCTGATAAAGACCAATGGAGAGAAGCCATTGAAGAAGAGTATAAGTCATTTGAAAAGAATAAAGCTTGGACTTTAACACTACTGCCTGCAGGAAAGAAAGCTGTGAAATGTAAGTGGATTTTTAAGAAGAAACTTGGACTAGATGGTCAGTTACTTCGTTACAAAGCACGTCTTGTGGCCAAAGGATTTACCCAGGAGTATGGCATTAACTACAAAGAAACCTACTCATCTGTGGTACGATACTCCACTATACGTACTTTAATTGCCCTGGCAGTCAATTTAGACTTGAACATTGACCATATGGATGTTAAGACGGCTTTCTTGAATGGAGAACTACAGGAGACTGTGTACATGGAACAGCCTGATGGCTATAAAATAGATGGTAAAGAAAACCATGTATTTAAATTGAATAAAGCAATATATGGACTTAAACAGGCATCCAAGGCCTGGTATGATAAGATCGATAATGCTTTGAAAGACCTCCAGTTCAGAAAAAGAAAAAAAAAAATGTTTGAGTAAAGATAAGCATTGTAATTGTGTTTCTCATCTTGGTTTGCAAATTGTTTAGTTTAAGGGCAGGTGTTAGAAATATATAGTGTAGGTAAACCAACCAATTTACAAAGTTGAGTCAAGAAGACTCTTTATATGAACCTATTATATTTGGTTGGGTTACCCTTTTTAAACTCTATTGTTTTGTACTGTTCGATGATGTCTGTCTTTTGTAAAACGTTCTCTTGTGAAGCATGTCTTTTTACTACTTATTAAAACTGCTATACTAAAGTACTTCATAACCTTTCATTTACGTATCAACAATATCAACAGTCACTATCTTTCCAGCAATATTATTATTTACACAATCCATCCAATGTCTTTGATCTTCCCTTCCTCTAAGCTAGTTGATAGATACGAGACACAAGTGGCAGAGGGCTAGCTGGGAACTCACTTACGCTTTATTTTAAACTCGTGAATAGATAATTCGCGAATTAATTATGGCCATATTTTTTATTTTATTTTTTTATTTATCTATAAGCTCGCGTTTGACCACTATCTCGCCTGATGGTAAGCGATGATGTGGTCGACGGTGAAGCACGCTTGCCTAGAAGTAACCTATTCACTCTTGACTTAAAGACCCCAAGGTTGTAGATATATTATGGCTAAGGATTGACCACCGCACTTTCTAGACACTATCAGCCCAATGAAAGTCTTCCTACCTCTTCTTTCCTCCATAAAATCGTTTAAAAAATCACGAAGTTCTTCCGCGATTCCGTTCCCAACGAACCAATTTAAAAATTCTATTTGCCGCCCCGCGAGTGTTGCAAGACTCGTTCAAACAATGTTGGGTCGCCCCATCGCCCCAGAATTATCTCATTATATATGTACAACTTATGTTTACCCGGGCCCTATGTATTTGCTTTAGGTACTTGTATAAAATTTATCAAAGTGAATTCATTTGCTTTGTGCAGTGGGCATTAATTAATTTTGTGGTTTTAAAAAGTAATTTGCTGAAATTAGGTACGCGAAATTAGAATTGGAATGGGGAAAGAACATTGGACATGTTCTTTCCTCATTCCGATTCTAATTTTCCCCTCAACCCTGTGGTTACTTATTTAGTCGTATACGGCTATCCGATACCGGAAATAATCTTTGCAGCCTCAGTTGAATGAAGTACGAAGTACCTATCTACTTATAAATAGTTTCATTCTTCAATGGCTCGCGTCAATAGGTAGGTATGCAAACTGCAAGACGCAAGTACTACATCAAAGTTACCTACTTTAGTTTCTATTATAATCGCTGAAGTGAAACGAGATTGGTTTTCATTTACGTGAGAGATACGCTCGTGTAGGTTTAGTGTTTATTTTTCATTAAAATACTATAAAAAAATATCGTTTATATAAATAGCCGAGAAAAATATATTTTCTTAATAGTCATTGTTTGAGTTTCCTCATACTAGCTGTTCCATCCCACTTCTGACTTCACTCTCTTAACAACACATCTAATTCTAAACCGGATCTTGTTTCCTTCTTTCCAGCCAGCAAGTCTCCGAGCAAAGTTCACCATCGAAGCCACCACGTCAGGTGACTTTCCTGAAGCCAGCAGCCGACACAACCCTGGATCGTAAGGCCTCCATCGTTGATGAGACGTCTGGGATCACCCGGACGCAGATGAAAGGTATTAAGAACAATTGTTGTTCTCCAACATAACAGAGGTTAATTAGTTAATCCATGCATTAGTAGAAGACACTAGAGATCTAGTGCTGGTTAACTAAAGGTCATGAAAAGTTATTTACATTTCAATTTTACTTCAAGTTAGGTAAGATCTGACGGAGTATTATCGAAGACTAATAGAGATTTTCCATTTTCCATTCAACATGTGTAAGTATTGTACACAAATACTTGTTGTCAAGCATCATAATATTTTTGTGGTCTTTGAATTTGAGCTGTTCCGCCATGGCAGTAATTGGAGTTTTAGGATTTCTATAACATACAAAAGCTTAAAATTTTCGACGGTTATGGGGGTAGGCAGAAACTACAGAACCAGTTCATCACTAAATAATTAGTTTTTGAGCTTACAAATGTAAAATTACAGGCTGGATGGAGACTACAATCCTTACACAATCCTTAATCTAGAACTTAATAGAAAAAAAAACTGAATATGCTTATGATCTAAAAGAATATGTTACTAAGTCTCTGTCAATCTATTCCAGAATTCCGCGAGGCCTTCCGCCTGTTCGACAAGGACGGCGATGGCACCATCACTAAGGAGGAGCTCGGCAGAGTGATGCGCAGTCTGGGGCAGTTCGCCAGGGTCGAGGAGTTGCAGGACATGCTGCAGGAGGTGGACAGTGACGGTATGTGACTTTATCTAGATATTGTACCTACTTATACTCGTCAGAAATTCTGTCATAGTCCACTGAATGCCTAAGAGCGGTTCCGTACTGAAGCCGATTCGAATACGAATTTGAGTTCAGAGTTCTATCCGAATTGGAAGTGTTTTGAATTCGGACGAACGGAGTTCGGATCTAGTGCGTAATACCTCCTACAAGTACCTAGTACTACGGACCGATATTTGTCACCTCTATAATCTGCTGCCGGCTATTACAATTGAAAATGTCAATATCAAAATCTAAGCATTAAATTTTTCTACCTACATTCTATGATGTCTAGATAGTATTACCTGTTATATAAACAAATCTGTTGAAGCCCTACTCTTAAAAGAATTTCCTTTCAATCCCTAGGTGATGGCAACGTAAGCTTCGAAGAATTCGTGAGCATCCTCTCCAAGTCTATGTCCGGAGCTGGAGGAGGCACCAGTTCTGCTGAACAGGAAGAGAGGGAACTCCGTGACGCCTTCCGGGTGTTCGACAAACATAACCGAGGGTACATCTGTGCCTCTGACCTGAGGGCTGTGCTGCAGTGCTTGGGAGAGGATCTGTCTGAGGAGGAGAGTGAGTAACTGGTTTTTTATTGGACTTTAGTGTACCTACATGCCATTGTGTGTTTTTTCGAGAACCTTTGCTTTGGACGGTTTAGGGAACTAAGTACATACGAACTTCTCATTCTTCTACTTCAAAGTAGCGGGATCAAGCCTTGACAGTGTCAACATGTAGGATGTCTGTGTAGTTTCTAAGTCTACTCTTGCACATCATTGACTGACGGTGAAAGAAAACATTGCCACAAAACTTAGAATGGTCCTGAAATTATTAACATGAAGTCTGCCAATGTTGACAAGAATTGATAACCATATGGTGATCCATCCTTGTCTCTTCCCTATATGATTTTTGTATGAGAATCCTAAAAAGTTAAGTACCTATTATAAAAAAAAATATCAATACCTTTCATAATGTTTCAGTCGAGGACATGATCAAGGAAGTGGACGCAGATGGTGACGGCCGCATTGACTTCTTAGGTGAGTTGCACAAACAATTACTTGTTTACCTACTTCGTATATAGGTTTTACCTACTTCATATTTTAAAAACTGCTTTTGTCCATTTAGGTATATGTACAACTATATCCAAAGAAGTTAAGCACTGCTCTCAATAACAGTGAAGGAAAATATCGTGAGGAATCCCGCATGTCCTAGAACCAAAAATTTTAAGACATGTGACATCTACCAACCCGCACTGGGCCCGCGTGGTGGATTACGGCCCATAACCTCCCACCTCCTCTCTGTGCGAGGGTATCTCTATTAATGTCCCCGTACATGTACATTAATAGGCTGATAATGATGAATAGTAATAAAGACTCGTGTCTATTTTGAACAGAATTCGTCCGCGCCCTCGGCGAGCCGGAAGACGCGGTTGACGACGAAGATGAAGACGATACGACAGAAGGTCCAGACCTCCTGCTGCCGCGACCTGTCGCCGCCAACTGAACTACTGGGCATACACGAGGACGTAGCCAGGCTTAGGGGACATCAATTGAAAAAGAACTTTGTATCCAACAAAACTTCTGTGGCAAAATTCTATCAGCAGGCATCGAAGCTTGAAATAGCAATCTTCTAGTCGTGTAGGGTCAACCGAAACAAAAGGGCAAAGGAACTCAAAGATAGCAAAAATGCCATGAAACAATCAGTGGCGTAGCTATGTAATGGGCTCCGGGGCAAAAATGAAATTCGGGCCCTATTAAAATAAACTTAAGTCTTTAAATGTGCAAAACTTCTTCATTATTAGCAGACAAGGCGACAAGGATGTCGCCCACTGCAGGGTATAATAAAGCAAAGCTACTTGATACTAAATATTATATGCAACGCAGCAATCGTTCATGAAGGCCAAGAGGCCCTTTGAGCTTGGGGGCCCCGGGGCACGGCCCCACCTAGCCCTACGGTAGCTACGCCACTGGAAACAATTAGGACGTTTCTACGTGGAATGGATTTCCTTCTAAAGTCTCTCCGCAGAGGTAGGACTTGAAAATATTCAAGCAAAAATTGAAGACAGTCTCTATTATCGAGACAAGCCTTACCGTGTTGCATCCCCCAACTGGGTTATGAACATCAACTATTAAAATTAAAGTGATGCCTTATTTACCCAAAGTACCCTATCCTGGCTACGTACCAACATCGACCGCTTTATGCTAACGCTGGCTTTAATTATATTTATTACGTTGTTTGTACTAAAATATTGTGAATATGGAGTTTGGACGCGCCTAAAGAACTTTCAAAAATATTATAAGAGCAGAAAAATCTTAAAATATTTAAGGGCACAGAATAAACACACAAATATAAGTGCTAAACTTATCTTGCGGCCCACTGGGTCCCTAGGCAGCCCATTGGGCCCCTATAGCGGCCCGCTGAACTACGATGGGGCCCACTGAGTTTAAACGCGGCCTGGTGAGCTCATGAATGAATCTCAAAAGAAAATGTAGTGTCTTTGTCCGTTATTCAATTGACTATACATACATTCAACACATCATCATTCATGACTATACATATATTCAACTATACTGTAATTTTTAATTTCGTGGACTAAACTAACAGCTGCTATTATGTACTAGGTAAGACTCAATCATAAGTGATTCATCGAATCGATGTGACATGACTCCTGAATTTATTTTTACTAATTGGTGTAAATAAATGTTTTATGAATATAACCGTAATATATTTAAATATAACAGTATTCATACACATAGTACATGTACTTTTATTGTGTTAAATATGAAATCAACAATAAAATAAATGCAATCGATGAAATTAAGTCTGACATAAATGAGTAGAAACTAAATATGGGCCGCTAGTTTCTAAACAAATTATTTTTTTATGCCGTGAAATAGTTTCATTTTCGACCTACTTCGATTTTCGATTAACTTTCGATCACTCAGGATAGTTAGGGTACGACACTATTTTAATGTAACGATAAAGTGACAACCCCCCAAAAGTCAGTTTAGTCCACGAAATAAAAAATCACATTATACAAGGTTTTCAGCCCATTCCCATACATCGTAGAATTGAGCCATATCAATAAAGTATAGGAACCTACAACGAATTCTTTCCTAAGGCGTTTCATCTTCAGAATCTCAGTTATTTTTAACGCTTGACTTTGAATTAGCCACGGATTCATATAGCGATTAAAGTTAGCTTTTATCTAAATTCGTAATATATAGTTATTTTATATCGTCAAATAGAGTAATAAGGGAATAATTTACCCAAAATTGCGTCGACGTCATCTAATGCCATCAGCTAGAGACTGGCAAACGAAAGTAGAGACTGAAAAAGCGCGGAAAATTTAAAAAATATCAAGATGGCAACCCCAAAACTAGTATGAAATACCTGGAATAACCTAATTTGATACTTTAACTTTTTTTTACTTTTACTTTTTTTAATTTATTTTATTTCGTCTGAATAAAAATACTATAGGTAATAATTGAGGTAGGTAATATTTTAGACATTATGTATCAATCTCAATAAAAAAAACAACAGTATTCTATAATAATTTTGGTTTATTCAACTTATTAGCGTCATACTAACTTATAAAATCGAACACCACACGTAAACAATCTTGTTTTTGTTTGAATTCGACGTCTTTATCCTGATGTTTTTCTTGATATTTAGACATCATACTAAACGACATCTCCCGTAATCCACTTTTAATTGTTTTATTCATTTTTCACTTAATAAATGCTATTATCAAGACCACAACAAATCACCAAAAATTTATGTTGACATTAGTATAGCATTGGCATATAAAAAGTTTGCAAATAATTCGATTGTCTACTTTCGTTTGCCAGACTCTAGCTAGCTGATAGGTACATAATTAAGAAATAAATACTTAATTAGCATATATTACATACTAATTATATTGTAAAGATTTAACTTCTCCGCATTCTTCATAAAGAAAAAGCCATTGAGCCAGCTAAAAGCTTTTTTTAGAAAGCCTGCAGTGTGGTGTCAAAGGCGTAATTACAGTATAGTTTTAAAATAATAAACAGTAAAAATGATTGAATTTTGAGAACTTTTTTCTTAGTAGTAACAAAATTAGTTTTATTTTATTAAAGTTTATTTTCAAAATAAAAAAAAAATAATTTGTAAAATTGAACCAAACCATAAATAAAATGGGCGCACGGTTGGCGCAGTGGTAGAGCGATTGACAGCTGCGATGCGTGTCGCAGGTTCGATTACCGCACGGAACAAATATTTGTATGACCTTCAGATAGTTGTTCCGGCTCTGGGTGTTTGGTGTATATAAGTTTATATGTTTGTAAACGCACCCACGATACAGGAAGTAATTATTAGTGTGGGGCAACGTTTTTTTTATAAAAAAAAATATAAAAACGTAATAATAAAAAAAGCCTCTTTATTTCATGCAAACAATAATAACATGTTGAATTTTAAATTATAAAAAAAATAACTTACCAAACCTCAGTTATCACAAAATAAATTTATGTTTGTTTCTAGTAAGAAAAAAATTCGCAAAGTCCAAATTTTTTCAATGTACTCAATAAGTAAACGAAGTCGTCTCTCACAGTACCAGAAAGAGACGAGTGGCCTATCTGAGCCGTGGACCGCACGGCTAAAAATTCTAATATATTATAGTGAATTTTTCCATAAAACACCAATTTTTTAATAAATAATAATATTTGTAAATATTTCATCATTTTTACTATCTTTCAGGATTTAATCAAGAGTGAGATGGTTGCAACGTAAATCTTACCTTGCTTGTGACTATTCTAAGAATACTATTTACAATAATAACTACATCTACCTACTGGCTTAATGTTTTTGCCTCTCGTTAGCAATTATAAGATATGAAATAAAAAATATACAGTGCTGGGTAAAATCTGTAATATTATTTAAAATTAATTATGTCTAACCTAGGCTTGTCGAGGAAAGTTGTGCGGCCCACTAAACTAAGATATATGGGGCCCGTTAAGCTACGGCGTGGGGCCCGAATAAGTTCAAGTACCTTTCGTTAGTTTAAAATTTAAATTTTATATTGATTATTCTATTTCAAAATGCAATTAACATAATATATTTTATTTACTACTGTATTTATTTTAATAGTTTAAGCTATAATAAAATTAAGTTATCTACTAACACCGTGGAACTATGTAAGTACATTTCTATATTAATGACCCCACAGAATTTGCCCAGCACTGTCTAACTCAATTATTTTTTGTAATAACTCCTTTAAGATTTTATGAATAATAAAAATATCAACTATTTATACCTCAACCTTTTCAACATATCCTATAAAGAATTTATATAATCAGAGCTTTTATTTGTCTAATAAAATGCATTAATAGTTATAAAGATTAACTGATATTTCGCTAAATATTGATGTTGTACATTAATAATACAGAACCAATATACAAATAAAATGTTCTTCAACAGATGATTTTTGTTTTCTTAAAGACAAAACGCGCATTCGTTTCACACCCGCACGACCCAAAATTCAGTAGTTTTTTGTACTTTCTATATTGTTTTATGAGTTAAAAAACAAGCCTCAGATCAAAATGTAGATTATTAAATTGTCTTTGAGATGGTGACAAATTCATAAAAATACGCCCGGCGGTTTTGGTGCGATTGTCATTTTTTTGTTCGTGTTATGTAGGTATACAAGCCATATACATCTGGCCCTTACACACACTCAAAATAACCTTACTCTAAGAGGTTATGGTCACCCCCCAGATCTCTGTTGCAAGAGCTTAGTATTTGCCAAAAGACCAATCCAATCTATGTAGCTTTTTCACCCCTATATTCGGTTTGGTTCCCACGCCAACCGGAGGCAGCTGAGTACAAAGTGTTTTAAATGTAGCGACTGCCTATCTGACCTCCACAACCCAGTAATTGGGTAACATGATACCCCTTGGCAAGACTGGTGTCAGATCTCAAGCTTCTGACTACCCGTAACTACTGTCAAAGATCTACAATTGACAACCGGGACCTACTGCTTAACGTGCTTGCCGAGGCAGGGAGGAATCTCGGTATTTTAAATTGGTCATCATTCCGGTATGTTACCAACATAGCCCGAAGAATAGCCAAACTTATGTGGCAGTGGGCAGGGCAGGTAATATTGCTCGCAGAACGGATTGCCGAAAGTGAAGACCGCGAACCGGAAGACGTTGCGTTGGAAGGCCTCCCACTAGGTGGACCGATGACCTGGTGACAGTTCAGGATTCGCTGGATGCGAGACGCACGGGACCGGTCAATGTGGCGACAGTTGGAGGAGGTTTTTATCCAGCAGTGAACATCTTTCGGCTGAAATGACTAAATGATGATGATGTTGGTCACCCATCCACGGACCGACCTTGGCAAGCGTTGCTTAACCTTGAAGATCGACCCATGTGGCTCTTATTTAGCCACGAGCTGAAAACAGAAGACAGTGTTTTATTATTCTGATCTCAGATGCATGAGCTCAGTGTTTACCGAAAGTCAGTCGAGATTAACCTTTTGATCCCCATAAAACGATAAATAAAAACTGCAATTACAATGGAGACCATCCAGCTCTTTATTGCAATAAAAATAATTAAAAAAACATTGGTGTATGAATGAAATAAGAAGTTTATCACAAAATAAAATATAGAATAGAATAGAATATTTATTTGCGTAAAACATGGTATACAAGGGTGTTATGTACAAATTGAGGCACAAGCATGTTTAGCTAGGATAAAACATAGCATGCAAAATTTTAAAAAACAAGTTAAGCAACAACAACCGTTTTTTTTTTTTTTTTTAAAAACATCAACATTTTTTATCTATAAATTCTTTTAAACTATAAAAACTACACTCGACTAACCACTTATGAAATTTTACTGTAAATAATTTTGTGTTTAAAGCTTTGAAATGCCTTGGTATTTTATTATAAATGTTCACACACATTGCCAAGCAGTTACTATTGTATTTAGACAGTCTAGGCGAATCATTTAACACTAGTTTATATGGATCTCGTCGATTCCGAGGATTTACATCATTTGCAGTCTTAAATAGTTGCTTATTTTTCATAACAAAAACACATATTTCGTAAATGTAAAGCGACGGTAACGGTAACAAACCAAGTTTTTTAAATATGGGTCGACATGAGTCGTCGGGCTTAAGTCCACAAATTGCTCTCATGCACTTTTTTTGAGCGATGAATGCTCTTTGGAAGTCAGTGCTGTTACCCCACATTATTAGTCCATAACGTAACAACGATTCGACGTATGCGTGGTATGACATTACAGCAGTTTTTATATTAGTTATATTTTTTACTTTTTTTAATGCATAAACAAATTTATTAATTTTAGTGCTAACATTGTCTATGTGCTCTTTCCAGTTTATGTCTTTATCTATTATTACACCTAAAAATCTGGTACGCGTTACTTCATTGATTTTATTAATATTGAGTTTAATGTCATTTTTGGAATTATTTGATCGATTAAATTGGATGTAAATGGATTTATCTAAATTTATCATCAAATGGTTAATGTCAAGCCAATGCAATAATTTGTCAATTGTATTATTAATGTCAAGTTCATGTTCTAAAATGGTATTTAGTTTTTTATTAGATGTCACTATAATAGAAATATCGTCAGCAAATAATACGCATTTATGGTTAGTTATTTTTATGATGTCATTTATATAAATGAGGAATAATATTGGGCCTAGCACACTTCCCTGTGGAATGCCATATTTATTATGTTTATATTTCGATAAATAGGATATTATTACATTATTTTCATTTTTTTTATTGATAATAACACATTGTTTTCTATTGCTTAAATAGGACGACAGCCACTGAAGTGCCGGTCCTCTAATACCAACAGCTTCCAATTTTTGTAGCAATATGTCATGAGACACCAGATCGAAAGCTTTCGATAGATCAAAAAATAGGCCTGTAGTTATAAAATTATTATTTATATTAAAAATTATAAAACTAAAGTGTGTGGTCCATGATAGAAGAATTTAGGGCCGGTTTCTGAATAGTGTTTGGAGTTAAGTACGTGTCAAATCCATTTTAAAAGCCAAAGTTTACCAGGTTTTCAAGCTAGTTTGACAATTTCACAAATTCTATTTTTAATTCAGAAATCGGGTAGACTGCAATCTTCGGTATCTGCCCGAAAATGAGACGAGGATGAATTACCATCATCAGCCGTTTAATGTTAAAATTTTCAACAAAAAAATTCAGAAATCGGAGTAGGTACCTACCTTGGAGGCATCCAAGGTAGGTACAATGTAGATGAATCAGCAATTGGATTGTCATGAAATAACAGTAAAAATAATTTACTACTGCTAGTATTACTAAAGCTAAGGACACATTACCGGGTCCTTTTGTGTCGTGGCGCGGCAGACACCAATCAAATGACTCTGTTCAAGTCTATGTCGCACCACTACGAGTTCTACAGCCAATTAACTGCATCAAAACGCGCCAAGGCATGACACAATACGGTAATATGAACTAGCACTAGCCATATTAAATTACACTAACGCCCTCTTGCACGAAACACTTACGGGCCTATATCCACTTTAGTGCCGTAAAACGGTAACTTTCTAAAGCATACTCCTTAGTAATGGCTAGGTTAAAAGGTTTGAAAAAAATATGTATTTATTATTGATTTATGTACATAATTTTCAACACAAGGTTTTTTCGTGTAACTAATAGTTTTGCTGTAAAAAAATAATTAACAACACGATATTTTTCGCAACTTTTGAAAACTCCTCCAAAACGACTTGGATGTTTAAAAATATTTTTACACCGAAAAATTTATGGCTGGAATTTCTTCATAACTAACATAGCATAAATCAAAAAATATTTTGCAAATAAAACTGTTCAAAAGGAGGTTCAATATTGATATTTTGGCATCGAGCGGGCGCACGATCAGTACTGCGTTAACATTGGGGAGCATAAATCGCCTTAACTCGTTTGTCATACAATATTGACAATTTAACCTCGTGTTAGCAACTAGCTTCAAGTTAAGTTTTTCGTGCAAATGAGTCTAATTGATAAGTGCAAGAGTTAACCAATACTAAATGTATGGAGGATAGAGGTAAGGTGAACTATCACGGTGTATGAAAAAGTACTAATTAAGGGTGGCGTAAAGTAGCCACCGGGTAAAGGAGATGTTTGATTTTGGGCCATCACTATGTACACTACATAGATAAATACAAAAAAAATAGGGGAATTCCATAAAAAATACTAACAAATTAATTTGATAAAAACACTAAGTCGGTGTCTTTGGTAGGTACCAAATTTTTAAGTTATGGACACCGACTTCCAAAAATAAAATTATTTTTCACTTTCTAGTTTTCTTATTTGGAAGTCGGTAGTATTTTTTTGTAAAAATGTTTTTTATTTTTCACTTTTTAGTTGTACCTACCTAATAGGGAAGTAGTTAAGTAAGTACCTATAACGACAGAATAGATTACCCGAATAACATGTCACTTCTCCTTTTTTGGTAAGTCGGTTAAAAAGGGTACAGGCGTACAAAAATGATAATTTGAAAAGTATTTTGATAAGATAACCATATTTTTAAGGCGCTTGACGACTGACAGTATTTAGAAGCGAAATCTTTGAGTCTTTTCTTGGTCCCTAGCCTTCATAGTTTTTAGTGATTGTTTCAGTTTTGCAACCCAGTTTACTACTACGGACATTGATTGCTTCTCTGTTGCAATTGAATTCGTGTTGTTTATGTGTAACGCAATGTCACGTCAATCAAATATTATTGTCAAAATGTAATTTTTCGCATAGGTACTGCTCACAGAGAAAAATAATATATAGGGGTACTGCTGATCTGATTCACCATGTTTAATTTTATGTTGTGTTGCTCTACTTGACAAAGTTAATTTGAGAGTACATTAAAAAAAATGAAATTAAGGAAAATTAAGACTAAAAAACGGTTACTATAGCGATTTACACAAATAGTGTACATAGTGCTGGCCCAGGCTCCATACATTTCTAGAACATCTCCTTTTGTAACAGTAATTTTAGGTTATGTTTACAAACTAGTCACCATACTAGTCACTAAACAATTTAAGCGTAGTGGTTATTTTCTTTGTGTAAACTTGGTGTAAACAATAAACATATAAAATTTTCTAACTCGGCATACTTCAATCCGTTAACAACTGCTACATTCATACCACAAATTTGCCTACGCCAGCGCCATTTTGGAGGGTTTTTGAACTATTATTTAGTGTGTAGAAATGGTCACTTTTTTAACTTTCGCTACATATGAGATCTCTCACCTTACCTCTACCCTCCATCATAACTAAATGGCAATTTCATATACTGGTAATATATTGAGGGCCCATGTGGCCACTTTCCGACAAGGAGCGAAGTATCACGTTACCGTTCGGCAAGATCGAGAGCTGAGTGATGGACGCGTGGTTTAAAGACATTCGAAGCCAACCCTCAGGTGGGAACTGGAGAGCTCTGGAAATAGAAAGCATCACATCACTCCTGAATTCTCCGGGCTGTAGGTACTGAAAAATTAAAAATGTTATAAGCTAAAGACACTTTCGCCCGGCGTCCAAGGATCCCACCAGAGGTGTTTGTTAACCCTCGACGGAAAAAAGGGGCATTGTAAGTTTGACCTGTGTATCTGTCTGTGGCTTCGTAACTCCTTAACGGATGAACCGATTTTGTTGGAAAGGTGACTTTATCGAGAATGTTTTTAGTTATGTTTTATTAAAATCGGTTAAGCTGTTCAAAGTTATGGGCATTTTAGTCTTTGAATCGGAGTATTTTTGCAAGATATCATGTTATAATTATGTGTTTCGATGGTTTACTATTAGATACACTATGAAGTAGTTTAATGAGGTATTTGTGCCGGGTTTGTTTTTACCCGACTGCCGAAGAAGGGGAATGTGTTTATCAGTCTATGTATGTATGTAAGTATGTATGTATGTTTGTTCCTATGTGGCGTTCTAGAGACCAAACGTGTTGACCTATTTTGATGTTTCTTACGTCAATCGATTCGTATTAACCCTACGAGTGTCACTGGCTATATTAAAATTGTAGAATAGAAAAATGGCGGATTTTGGGCGCCATATTGTGGGTGACCAAATTTTTTTGTTCTTCCAACACCTTCGTGTGGGGTAACAAAATAAAGGATTTTAAGAGGTGATTTCGAAAATATATAACACTTATATGTTTCAATGTACCTAATTCTAAAAAAAAATAACTAAAAAGTAAATTAAAAAATCAAAATACCCGTTTGCTTAAAAGGCGAACTAAAAAGACGTAAACAAGAAGAAAATCATGCTGTGCAGTCTAAGGATACATCTGGTTTTGTTCAGCCAGCTCGCGAATATGTATCCTCCGAGCCTCCGACTGCACAGCATGATTTTCTTCTTGTTTACGTCTTTTTAATTCGCTTTTTATGCAGTCGGGTTTTTTGACATTTAGCATTTACTTTTTTTTAATTTTAGTTGTTTTTGCATTAGGATTTATGTTATGGACTAAGGGATTAATACGGCGTTATTCATAATGCCAGGCGATTTGAAAAATGCCCACTATGAGTAGGCAATATGATAAAAAAACATTGCAATAATTAAATTGACCGGGCTTTCCGAATAATGCCCATCACTTATTGGGCAGGGTACTACTCGTAAAACGATTTATAAAATTATTTTAATGTAGACATTGATTTTAATATAGAATAGGTAAGTACCTCTAGTAGTAGTCTGCAGGGTCTAAAGTAACCTAACACGAAGGAGATGACGGGAGCTGAAGTGACCGAGCAAAGCGAGCGAACTAAGCTTATCTCCTTCGAACCTAACCTATCCGTGTTGGGATGCCCTAAGCTTCCATGCTCGCTCTTGGACTGATTCATTGACCATAACTATCGAATTTCCCAATCGTTACGTAGCAAGTGAGATAAGGTTGCCAGCGTGGAACCTTATCTCACTTCCTTCTCCTCACCTTCCTTCACTCACAGCAATAATGCCATGGAACAAAAAGAGAAAAGCTGAACAGCGGCAGCACTCACTCTCACATAAAGTGCACCTCAACAACATCCGAGGTCTGCACTCGAACCTTGTCGCAGTCCATCACCACCTTGAGAATGAGAAACCAGCACTTTTGTACCTTACGGAGACGCAGATCGGATGTCCGTCGGACGTGGCGTACCTATCTTACCCAGGATTTACCCTGGAGCACAAATTCAAGCCACGTGCGGGTGTATGCATGTACGCCCGTGACGACATCTGCTATCGGCGTCTCCGTGACCTTGAAGACTCTAACTACTCTGTGCTATGGGCCCTGGTGGACACAGGTCTGGATAAGATTATCTATGCCTGTGTCTACCGATCGCATAGCGGTTATCTGGAGACAACCAGGATCACACAGTACCTGACTGAAGCGGCTGATGTGGCCCAGCAACGGTACCCTTCCGCCCAATTAGTGTTACTGGGGGACTTTAATGCTCACTCCTGAGTGGCTCTTCCCATACCAGTGCACTGACCATGCTGGTCGAGAGATACGAAATCTTTCGCTAGCGCTTAATCTCACTCAGCTGGTGCAGGGGGCTACAAGGGTGCCGGATGTTGATTCGCATACGGCCAATTGGTTTGTTGAACCAACTTTTTTTTTGTAATAAATGGAAAGATCATATATAAGTTTTCATACAAAACTATTTTTAGTTTTTTTTTTTTCATTGTAATTACAAAGTAAAATCCAATCGAAAATATTTTTTTGAATCCAGTACCGAAAACACCCCGAAAGTTTTCCGAACAAAGCCGAGCCCGTGTGACGTCACAACGTTCATTTCTACTCATTATGGCACATAGCTTATACAGTGTTTTGACTTATAACCAATTCCATCTTGTTATTATCGTCAATATATTGATGAATATCGAATACATTGATCATAAATATCGAACCTTAAAAGTTATCGTGCTTGCTTCGCATCATTATGTACGAATATTACAAATAACTCTCCATTATTATGTGATTCGCGCAATACCTAACCTAGCAAACTGTACTAAAGTTTTGAGAAATGTTCTATGTCTAACTAGATTCCAATTAGAATATGTTAATTATGTTGTTATCTTGTTCTAATTTAGTATTAAATTCTGATTAATTTCTTAATTTGATCATTAAAGATTGAGAAAAGTAAATTTTTAAGGGAACTTTCGAGCAAAGTTGACATTTTTGTATAATTACGTAACTTGAAAACATGATTTTTTGTTTATGGAGATATATTCATTATTTTAATTTTAAATGACGGATATAGGCGTAAAACTAATATTTCTGTTTGAATTGTGAAAATCGGTCGACGCATTTAAGAGATATTTGAAAATGTACCGAATTAATATTTTCACGTTTTTGTTCTACAAAGTTGTTTAGTGTTTGTAATTATATTATATAGATATTTGTGTTTAATATTATAAAGGGATATGCAAATAATTAAAAATACCGAAAATTTTAAGGATGTAATGCAAAAAATTAATAAAAAAAAAGGCTCCACAGATTTCGGGTTGTATATTATTTAGTGGTACCTATGAAGTTTTTTGATATCTAAAGTCGAAGTTGCGCGCCAATCGTGTTTGTTAGCTTTTTATTTTACACGAATATCACCTACCCATATGTAACAACAATTACATTATAACAATTATGTTTCTAAATGTAATGTGTACAATGAACAACAATGACAAACACCTGTCGCGGTCCACTATCACGTAATATTCATTACGACTACTTTACATATGCTCAATTTTTCCAAATCGTCCATCAGATGGATATCTTTTCGAAATTTGCCTCTATGAATCCTTTATCACACATGTCTAAATAAAATTTGCTGTTATAAATAATATTTTTGCAAAGTCAATTTACGTGACACTGTACTATGGTGAAATTCCTTGAACGTTATGACGTCACCAACATGGCGACCAATCATGGCCCGTTCGTAGACAGGTGGTTCTTTTTAAAATTTTATCGATTTTCAATTGCTTATAATAAATTGAAAAAAAATATTTAAGAGATTTTTGCAACGACAATATAATTTATGATATGTAAAGTTTCAAAATAAATTTTAAAAATCGGACTTTTTTTTAAATTCAACAACCCAATTGCTTGGACCTTCTGTTGACAACAGATCCAGACCGATACTCAGTGTCGATATCATCACCTTTGGGTAGTTCCGACCATTGTCTGGTGAAGTCTGTATCCGTCTACTCCCCGCCCGATCCCAGACCGAGAGGCACCCGGCGGGTTTGGTGGTACAGGTCAGCAGATTGTGATAGGATGCGATCTTTCTTCGCATGCTATCCTTGGCAGCCCACTTGCTTCTCTTCGGAAGATCCATCTTCATGCGCTGACGCCGTGACTGACGTATTGCGCCAGGGGATGGAGTACTACATTTCATTCTCTGACGTTGCGATGTCCGGCGCTGACCGGTCATGGTTTTGGTGCCAAGTGCAAACGCGCAAATGTGGTTAAGCACAAGGCTTACCTGGCATGGGTCGATGCTCGAGTGCACAAAGCAAATGACGTAACTCAGAAGAAGAGAGCCTTCAACAGGGCTGCCAAGTCCTGCAAAAAGGCGATGCGAAGGGCACGTTTTGACCATATTAGCAGAATCGGGAACAAACTAGCTTCATACCCTGGTAGCAAAGCGTTTTGGTCGCTGGCTAAGTCGGTTGAATCAAACTTCTGTCGCCCCTCACTACCACCACTGCTGAGACCCGACGGGTCACTGGCACACTCCGCCGAGCACAAGGCAAACTTGCTTGCCTCCCTTTTTGCGGAATCTTCGCGTATGAACTCTGATGGCGCGCGGCCCCCTCCGTCTCCTGTTGGATGTGGGACGAGTATTTTTTTTTTTGGGACAAACCCACCGCACTATTCCCAAACCACTGCAACTCCTGAAAGCCAGAATCAACAGTGGCAACCACCAGAAAAGCGCCGAGGCAATGAAGAATGAATTTAACTGTCTTGGATCCCGCAACGAAATTAATCAGAAAAGAAAAATGGAGGAATAGGAAAAAAATAAAATACAAATTTCCACTTTCCTCCATATCAAGAGGAAACAGAACAAACAAACAAGACCAATAGGCACAAAGGGTCGTTTACAACTGGGATAAGCCCAGTTGCCTAGCACCACGGATAAAAATTTGCATTAATATTAATGGGTCCTAACATTGTGAGCTGTTATATTTGATTCCAATAATAGGTATGGCAAAAACGCTTAAACGCACGGAAATTTGTTCTAGTTTCCACAAGGTCCGTATAGTAAACAACTCCTGATACAGCCTGTACTTCAAGGTCGACTGGAAGTACGCCAGCAAGTACTGGTAAGGCCTCAGTACTAACCGTCCTGTATGCTTTGCATAAGAATATCAAAGCCAAACGCTGACTCTGAAATAATTTACGCCGTACCGCCCCTATTGTGGTCCTATCAGCCCAAACAGGCGCCCCCAGATACAAACCAAAAAAGTAGCCCCATAAATAGTCCTTAAAGTCAAAAAAGACAGACCCCACGTAGATTTAGATATTCTCGTTAAGGCATAGAAGTTCTTTTTTTCTTTTTTACTTTTGTGGGTCGAGTATGTCGGATATTCGCATCCATCAAAGGAAGGTCTTTAGGGTGTTGCGTAACCTTGACGTGAACAAAGCTAGTGGCCCCGACGGGATACCGGCAATTATACTAAAAACTTGTGCGCCTGAGTTGTCTCCGATCCTGACACGCCTATATCGCCTTTCGATAGTGACTGGAAAGGTGCCGAAGGCTTGGAACGTTCAGCCCGTGCCCAAAAAGGGTAGTCGGGCTGACCCGGCCAACTACAGACCCATCTCGGTAACGTCCATCCACTGTAAGAGTATGGAACCCGTGCTGAACAATAAGCTCCTGGCATACCTAGAATACAACGACATCCTCAGTGACCGCCAATACGGATTCCGCCGAAACCGGTCAACTGGGGATCTTCTATCGTATGCCATTCACGTCTGGAGTGAGGCCATCGAGAGGCACGGGGAGGCTCTTGCTGTCTCCCTTGACATCTCGAAGGCTTTCGACAGGGTCTGGCATGAGAGCCTTATTGGTAAGCTTCCTTCCTTCAGTCTGCCTAGTGGTCTGTGTGACTGGATTGCTGAGTTCCTGAGGGATCGGTCCATCCGAGTGGTTATCGATGGCTGCTCGTGCGGTCAGTTAGGTATTAACGCCGAAGAACCTCAGTGGTCCGTGCTCTCGGCTACACTGTTTTTGCTGCACATTAATGACCTACTAAAACCCGGAACCTTTGGGTACGCAGACGACAGCACGGTTGCTGAGAGATATGTGTCCGGCGCACGGGCTACTGGGCCTGAGATCCGGTCTCTCCGTGAGGCCATGGTTGAGCGCTTGAACCTGTCTTTGAAGGCAGTCTCCGAATGGGGCGATGCCAATCTAGTCAGTTTCAATGCTGCTAAGACACAGGTGTGTCTTTATTCCGCAATAAAGAGCCTATTCCACCCGGCTCCATCTTTCCGTGGTGTAACCGTGCCGATAACGGACCATCTCGACCTTCTTGGTGTTACGTTAACATCGACCCTCAATTTTGGTCCATTCATTGAGGCAAAGGCTCAGTTGGCTGCAAAAAAATTGGGGATCCTTGCAAAGGTGAGACGGTACTTAACGCCTGAACAGCTGCTCATATTGTATAAAGCGCAAGTTCGGTCATGCATGGAGTACTGCTCTCACCTCTGGGATGGATCTGCCAAATATCAACTTGATGCACTTGAGTCGATTGACAAACGGGCCAAGAGGCGTATCGGCAACGATGCACTTGTCGCCTCAAAGCTCCAGAGCCTTGAACATCGATGCCAAGTGGCCAGTCTGTCGGTTTTTTATCGGTTACATTTCGGGGAGTGTGCGATGGAACTGCACAATTTGATTCCGCCTAGCCCTTTCCATCACCGGACAACAAGACGTATGGCAATGCGCCACCGGTACATGGTGGACATCCCACCCATACGTACAAAGAATTTTGCGAGTACTTTCATTGTCCGCACAGCTAAGGAGTGGAATTCCCTGCCGGAGTCTTTGTTTCCTGATAGCTACAACCTTGGGGTCTTTAAGTCAAGAGTGAATAGGTTACTTCTAGGCAAGCGTGCTTCACCTTCGACCACATCATCGCTTACCATCAGGCGAGATAGTGGTCAAACGCGAGCCTATCTATAAATAAAAAAAAGGAATTACGATTTTGAACAGATTACAGTAAAAAAAATGTTTTTTTTTTTATTTGGTGAAAACCGACGAAAATGTCGACAGTCCAGAATCCATGGTATTTTTTTCGCGTCGTTATCACATTCCATGTATATATACTAATAATATTATAAAGAGGTAAAGTTTATGAGTTTGTGACGTGGTAGGTGGAGAGGGGGATAATCTCTGGATCTAGTGAACCGATTTTGAAAATTCTTTCACCAGTAGAAAGTTACATTATTCCTGAGTGTCATAGGCTTTAATTTATTTTCAAAAATATTAGAGATCCTTATAAAAATTGCCTTATAATAATGTTACCCAAAGTAGCAAAACTGCCCATATAAATTCATTCTTTGACGTGCGCTGAGAAAACTATTGTTGATACATAAAACATATGTACTACATGATTAAAGTACTCAATATTACCTACAAAAACGTCTGCGAGAGAATTTATCATAGTTTAGTCACAATAGCAGCTTTTATGTCCTAAATTTTAATTAGATTGCCTGTAGAAACATTATATTGTACAAGGTCTAGCGCCTGTGTCAGTTCCTGAGGTATGGGAGCGGTAAGGGAGGGGTGACAAGTGACGTGACATGACGTGTCCTAACTGTCTCGCTATACACGTGATACATTTTAATGCAAATATCTCTTACGATATGATTATGAAATTTACGAGCGTGTACCTAAGTCAAATTGATTATTATTTCGGCGTGTGACAATAAAAACAAAATCGTCAATTTCAATTTTCTTTTTTCTCGTCTGTTTAGGCCTTTTTGGTGAAGAAAACTTTACATTACATTCCATACTTTTGTCCTCATTGACAATCCGTATTACGCTTCTTTCCGAAAGTCCTGTAGCCATGGCAACTGTTTTAGTTTATGTTAATGTCATCTTTAAATTCAGCATAATTGGGATCTAATTTTTTTGTTTTAAAATATTCGTACACTTTATAAACAACTTGTTTAGTTTGAGACCTTATTGGAGGACTCATCTTTGGTTGCGAATACCGCGTGCGTTTGACTTGAAGCAACCTCAGCAACCTGTCCAATTAACACGTGTTAACGACAGCAAGCCTGACGCCAACTGAAGTTACGGGTCGTTTGACGTTTCGTAAACACGCCCCTCCCGTACCGCTCCCATACCTCAGGAACTGACACAGTTAGGCGCTAGACCTGTCAAATAAATAGTTAAAGAAATTGGTAGGTAGGTAGGGTAAGGTTAGTAGTAGAGTTAGAGAAGTAGAACCAGAGGACGCCCTAGAGAACGTTGGATAGATGAGATAAAAAGAAATGCTGGAGAAAACTGGGCAAAACTAGCAAAGACAAGAAAAACCTGGAAATTGTTGGAGGAGGCCTATACCCGCCAGGGGCCTTAACTATAAAAATAAAATGTATGTAAATTTGTGTACCTAATGTTAAGAAACTACATTTACCTATGTTAAGGAAATAAAATGGTTTAATAAAAAAAAAGGTAGGGTTGCTAGGGTAGGTGGGTAGAGTAGGTTTGGTAGGTAGGAGGATGGAAGGTAGGTAGCCAGTTGACGGGAGCGAAGCCGCGAGTGTCAGCTAGTAATAAGTAAACTCACTTGCACACAAAGAACCGTATAACGTTGGCATGGGCGACCAGCAGCGTGAAGGAATCTTCCATCTGTTCCGGCGGCGCTCTGTAGAAGTATTGTCTGAAGCCAGCTTCTATCCGCGAGCTATCTTGAAAGAATTGCTGTGCGTGCGGAAAAGTTATTCGTCAATAGATTGAAATGCATTTTGAGAGTTCTTAAAAGGGCCATTTCATATCTGTTTACAAAATGCGTACTTGGTCAATGAATGTTGTAGAACTGTCAAAATGAAAGCGATCTTCGAAAGGAGCAGTGGGAAGTTATGCAATTAGGGTCTATAGATTTTTTCAAACATCAACATTAAGGCTTTTTAGGGTTCCGTATCCAAATGGCAAAAAACGGAACCCATAAAGATTCGTCATGTCTGTCTGTCCGTCCGTATGTCACAGCCACTATTTTCCGAAACTACAAGAACTATGCTGTTGAAACTTGATAAGTAGATGTATTCTGTGAACCGCATTAAGATTTTCATACAACAATAGAAAAAAAACAATAAATTTTGTGGGTTCCCCATACTTAGAATTGAAACTCAATTTTTTTTTCTTTAATCCCGTACTTTTGGATAGGTCTTCAAAAATTATATTGAGGTTTCTAATATAATTTTTTTTCTAAACTGAATAGTTTGCGCGAGAGACACTTCCAAAGTGATAAAATGTGTCCCCCCCTATGACTTCTAAAATAGAAAATGATAAAACTAAAATATATGATGTACATTACCTACCATGTAAACTTCCACCGAAAATTGGTTTGAACGAGATCTAGTAAGTAGTTTTTAGGGTTCCGTACCCAAAGGGTAAAAGCGGGACCCTATTACTAAGACTTCGCGGTCCGTCTGTCTGTCTGTCACCAGGCTGTATCTCATGAACCGTGATAGCTAAACAATTGAAATTTTCACAGATGATGTATTTCTATTGCCGCTATAACAACAAATAGTAAAAACAAATAAAATAAACATTTAAGTGGAGCTCCCATACAACCGTGTTTTTTTTGCCGATTTTTGCGATAATGGTACGGAACACTTCGTGCGCGAGTCCGACTCGCACTTAGCCGGTTTTTTTTTAATACGTTATAAATCGCAAACCGCAATTTACCAAGTACGGAACCCTTCGTGCGCGAGTCCGACTCGCACTTGGCCGGTTTTATTATCATAAACTCGCAGAAGTTTGAAACACTGCTGAAGTTAAACTTTAGCTCACAGACCGACGTTATAACATGTATAACAGCTGTTCCTGTAATTTCCGCAAAACTGAACACTAACTGTGGGCCAGAGAACACACAGAGCTTGTTCCCTGAGACATTTAGACGGCCACCAACAGACCACGAATGAGATGACGGTACGAATCCAAACAGATTTTCAAGTCTGGAAAGAGAAACCGAAGAAGTGGAGGAAGGCGTTTGCCCAGGAATGGTATAGACGAACAAAAAAGACACAAATATATATTATTTCATACGTATTTTATTCAACATTAGAAAATATTTACAACTAGTCATTTACACGATACAAATTCACTGTAATAAGTTCCAGAGGTAATTTTGGCAAGTACGGTATAAAATTGTAACGCTAATAGATTTTACATAATGTTATAGAGCCAATAGGCCATTCTATGACGTGTCAACGCCATCATGATTCCGCTATGAAAAGGGATAGGGCTCTTGGTCCTGTTTAGCTCCATCTCTCTCTGTCTCTCACAGTGGAACCATGATAGTTTTAACACGTCACAGTAACGCCCCAGTTTCGCACGGAATAAGGCACTTTGATTAGACTACATGACTAGTAAGTTTAAATTGAAGTTCTTTGAAATATTTATTCATTTGTAACATATACTTACTAATCACTGGAACTAATCAAAGAAAATTAACACACAATTAACATTTATTATTGAGTCACATTTTTACGAAATGTAGAAGGCAGTGATTATTGAAAATAACAAGCGGTGCGTCCAAGCTACAACTCTAAACTCATTACTTTATACCGATTTAAAAAAAAAGTATTCGTATATTTTCTTTCTTTTTACCCGACTGCCGAAGGTGGGTAATGTGTTTATCAGTCTATGTATGTATGTATGTTTGTTCCTATGTGGCGTTCTAGAGACCAAACGCGTTGGCCGATTTTGATGATTCTTACGTCAATCGATTCGTCCTTATCCTGCGAGTGTCACTGGCTACATTAAAATTGGAAAGAACAAAAATGGCGGATTTTGGGCGCCATTTTGTGGAGAGATTTTTTTTTTCTTCCAAACCCATCGTGTGGGGTATCAAAATAAAGGGGTTTAAGAGGCGATTTCAAAAATATATAACACTTATATGTTTCTAAAAAAAAATAACTAAAAAGTTGTAAATAAAAAAAGTTTATTAAAAAATCAAAACACCCGACTGCTTAAAAAGCAAACTAAAAAGACGTAAACAAGAAGAAAATCATGCTGTGCAGTCGGAGGATACATATTCGCGAGCTGGCGGACCAAAACCAGATGTATCCTCCGACTGCACAGCATGATTTTCTTCTTGTTTAGTTTGCTTTTTAAGCAGTCGGGTGTTTTGATTTTTTAATAAACTTTTTTATTAACTGATTTTCAATGATTAAGGGCGAATGTGTAGCTTATATTTGTTTATTATTCAATATAATTGTAATCCGTTGCCACCAACTCAAGTATCGACTTTAGCGTTGTGTTGTTTAAGTTGAGTTTTGATTAAGTGACCATCCGTATCAAAAAGGCAGGATAAAAAAGGAGGGTTGCAATGTTTTAATGAAATTTGAAACTTGCCTTGTACGGAATATTTTGTTGTTCAATAATTTGTCAATTTTCTCGATAAATTTAATAAATATAGCTCACATGATTGTTCATGATCTTATAGCAGAAAAGTTCATTGAGTTGAGTTCAGACTTACGCTCGCTAACATAGTAATTGATTATATTAATGTCACCGGATTATTGCAAACACCGTAAGTTTATAATAAATCGCGTAATATTGTATATTATTTCTTCTTAATAAGACATTTGGATATGATTGAAATGATCTGTTCGCAATACTTATATCGAGAATTTATAATAACAAAGTTACAAACTTACAGTAGTCTGCAATAATCCGGTGACATTAATACTCAAACGTCAAAATAATATTTCACTAAACTTGACTAGATTTAGTGGATTAAATGAAAACATAAATTTTTCCTTGCTTGATTATGCTTCATATGTATAAAATGGTAGGAATATGTTCTGATTTTCTACAATATATCTTGGTATAGCGGAGGTAATTTTATGTGAACACTTGGTCTATGGCACTTCATGCACTTAAATATGTAATTTCATTTATTCATCTATGATATTATTATGACCTTATAATAAACACCTTATTTACACGGATCAGTGCAAGTCAAGTATTTAAGAATAAATACCCTTTGAAAGCACATTGCTGAATACTTTATGTTGCTCTAATCAATATAAATATGAGTAAAAATGTATAAACAAGACAGTTTTGTACTGAATACTAAGGAACGATTTCTGAATTCAGAATTTGGAGTTAAGAAATTATCGAACCCTAGATTAACGCCCAATTTTGGCAGGTTTGATGCTTTAGTTTGACAAAATACTCAACTTCAAATTCCTTATTTAGAAATATTAAAGGTTTTTATATAATATTATGAAAAAACTATAAAATTCATTCTAACTTACGCTTAAAAAAATACGCATAAAAAGGTTCAACAATCTACAACCAAGGATTTCATCGATTTTTTACACCATGAACTACTAGTATATTTTCAACTAAATATTTTACTGTCTATGAGCAACCTAAATAAACTGTAGGCTGGTAGAAATTCAACATAATCTTAACAAAGCTGGTATTATAAAACAATTATATCAAACACTTAGTTTCGACTTGGCTTAAATAGAAAATGCTAGAACAAAAAAGGCAAGTATTGAGGCTCTAAACAAGTGGCATTCTAGCTTAGCGCCGCGATAGCGATTAATAAACGTCAACAAATTATGGGATTGCCAAGCGCTATCGAAATGTCACGTGATTCCTTGCACTTCGGCATTTCAACTATCATCATCGCTGATAGAATGACAATGTGGATGGGTTTCTGAATTGAATATTCGGCGTTAAGAACGGGTCCAACTTTACTCAAACGCCAAATTTTTACTGGTTTTCGGACTTAAGTAGAGATTGAAAAATACTCAACTTTGAATGCATATGTGGACTGGTTTCTGAATTGAATATTCGGAGTTAAGAACGGGTCCAACTTTTGTCGAACGCCAAATTTTGACAGGTTTTCAGGCTAAAGTAGAGTTTGAGAAATACTCAACTTCGAAATTCTTAAATCGGGGGTTTGTATAGAGCCTCTGATTTTACTGCCTAGACTTGAAACAATAACCGTGATTTTATATCCTCGGTTATGGTAACTATTAAAGTATATTAAAGGCGTATTACGTATGTACATAAATTGACATGCTTCTTTACATAACACTATTTGATAACGTCGTTCTACTTTTTCAGCCTTATTTATAGAAAAGTTCTAACCATAGAAAATAATATAAATTATAAATTCAAATTATCCATAGAAAATTTGAATTAAGAATCTAGTTTTTTAACAAATCATATTCAATTTTATTTGTAAAAATATCGGCACTGTTTAACGATTGCATAACACATTCTAGATTCAAATCGCAAAGCGCAGAGATTTTCACAAATAAGGCCCATGGTTAAGAAGTTTTTATAAAGAAGGCCCTTTGGCCATTGTCGTATGTGAAATTTTTCTACAAGCGTGTGCTGTTACATTGTCAGAGAATAAGCCTGCTTTTAACATCCAGAATGTCTTCATTCACTAAATTCATGCATTTTCAAGCAACATTTTGCTAACTATACTGTGGCCTTAGTGCGAGTTTTTAAACTACTCGATCGCGTTAACGTTCTCTTTCGACAATCTGTATACAAAAAGAAGAGGTTTCCCCTTACTGTCACTAGATGGCGCTAATCCAATTTCAATACAAATTGACGTTTACGTTAACGCGATCGAGCACTAGTAAAAAATAACACTAAGCACATCGAAGTGCAGTATTTCTCTAGTATCATGATTATTTTTTAATTAAACAATAAGATGAATAATACTTAATCATACTTAGTTCCGCTCCAACTGACCAGCCATTTTTTTTAAACTGCCAATTGTCGTTTTCATTGGGTGTACTGCAGATTCTTAATTCAAATGTGCTGATTCTTAATTCAAAAAGCCATAATAAAATGAATAGCGATTAAGTCAATAGCTCTTTTGAATTACGAATCCATAATGACATTATAAATGCGAAAGTAACTATGTCTGTCTGTTCGTTACCTTGCAAGCCTTAACGGTTTTGGATGAAACTTGGTACACGGGTAGACCATAGCCTAGATTAGGACATGGGATACTTTTTATCCCAGGATTATATTCTGTTGGAATATTTTTCACGCAGACGAAGCCGCTGGCATAAGCTAGTAATTGATACAAACGGGGTTTGACTGGTCAGTGAAGCCTTATTTTTTAAACATGGATTACAATGTGCAGTAAGAATAACTTTTAAGTTTCTTACCTGTTCTACTCCTTACATATTTATTTCTTGGCATTTCTTTTCAAGCTGCTATTACTGTAATCAAAACAATTTTGATTTCAAAAGTCGTCCGAGGCCGCATTATTTATTGGACTACATGTCCACACAAAACGTTTTGATTAGCCTACAGGGCCGCACAATTTAGCCTACTGGGAGTGACGGGCTTTACCGTTTAGCCTGTCGGGCCCCACAATTTAGCCTGTCGGGAGTGTCGGGCTTTACCGTTTAGCCTGTCGGGCCGCACAATTTAGCCTGTCGGGAGTGTCGGGCTTTACCGTTTAGCCTGTCGGGCCGCACAATTTAGCCTGTCGGGAGTGTCGGGCTTTACCGTTTAGCCTGTCGGGCTGCATGATGTAAAATATTATTCAAATATTGGTGTTTTATTTAACTTGTTATCAGACCCAAATATATGTGAGAGATATGCATACATAAAATACTTTATTGTACACCAAAATTGTAACACAACTCTCCATATTTGTTTTAATTTAGTAATAGCATCCCAATTCAAGTTCTACAATCTACATGTTAGTAGTTCACACTAGCTACTTGGTTAGTTCATCTAAAGCACGACACGCACGGCACGACATTAATTTAGTTTTTTTTTTGGCCCAACACTGCCACTTCCACGGCATCGTCGGTAGGTTAGTAGTACACCCTTATTAAACATACCTTGGTTTACCTTACAAATGTATATCTGTCTAAACCAGGGATTCCCCAAACTATTTTGGGCAAGAGACCCCCTTTTCCAAAATGAACTGTAATCTCAGACCCCCATAGCCAAATTACTTTAAAAAGCCGCTTATTGACTTGCCGATTTTTTCAAGTACAATTATTTCCTACAAAAATATTAGTCATTCTTATAACAAGTTGGTACAAGTAACAAAAATTATACAGTATCTTGAAAATTTAAAATAAGAACTTGTGTTAATTAATGGTGGTCGATTTTTAGACCTCGTCGACCCCCGAAATCCGTTTTCGTTTATGTCGACCCCTACTTAATCGATTTTGACTACAACTCGACCCCACAGGGTTGATATCGACCACTTTGGGAATCCCTGGTCTAGACTTTATTGGGTTCGGCTTCCAATCTAACTGGATGCAGCTGGATACCAGTATTTCACACGGAGCGTCTGCCTATCTGACCTCCACAACCCAGTAACTGGGTAACACACCCTTTGGCAAGACTGGTGACAGATGTCATGTCGTTATTTACTTCTCGACAATAGGGTAGTTTACTGAAAATTTGTTTTTGTCCGTCAAGTAGATTTAAAAACAATATTGGACACGTATTTTTTCTTTAGACACGTAAACATAAAGTGACGACGATGTAATGGGTTGAAATATCGTATGACGTCACGCCGCTAGTACACTTTATACTGCCTTAGTGACGTCACAAGCCCCCACTCCTGAACTTTGATGCGCTTTAACTTTGTAATTTTTTATTGATTTGGTAAAGCAAAAAATACGTGTCCAATATTATTTGATAACCTCACTGACGGACTAAATATAATTATCATTTTTCTACTCAGAAAACATCCCTATTATACCTAGTTTGACAATGTAACAGCAATGTATTAAATAATTTTACGTCTCATCTTAGTAACTAATTTAAAAAAATTCTGGCCATTCAATTCCTGCTTAAAGCTTTAATATTTCCATATCCTCCACCTTAGTTTATCAAATTGTTTAGCCTTATCGTTGATTCAGATGGGTTTAGTTACTGGTGCAAGTAGTACTGGTGAGAAACACTTGAACAATAAACTTTCAAGTAATATCGTATTTTATTATTAATTTATTAAATCTTCTTGTCATAAAAATTACATAAGGACTTAATCCCTTTGGCATTCTACCAGTCAACCAGAGAGTTTGAGTCAAATTGACATGCATAGAAGACTTTTAATTGGTTAAAAAATCAAGGCCTTTATTTCTGACCGATACCAGTGTTAGACACTAATAACCTCTCCCAAATGAATCAATCCTTTAAAAAAATTAGGTAAAAAATTTGCCTTCAACATATTCCATCTATAAACATATTTTTTGTGACATATCCCAATACCAATTCTCAATTTTGCTAATAAAGATTGAAGTAGAGAACACACTATGATTCATGAACAATTTGAGTTCTTTAAATTTCATCATGAGCCTTTTAATGTTCCCACTGCTGGGAGAAAGGGGATGGGCATTAAAAATAATCTGATTTTATTATTGCGAAATAATGTGTTCTATACTTGCCTCAATACTGTCTACTTCTTAATTTATTTATACTAGCGCTAGTGCCAAACCATCTATACTGTGATTTTTGATTTCGTAGACTAAACTGACAGTTGCCAAAGACCTTATTTTTTTTCAAATGTTGCAAGCGCGGCGCATAGTGTTGTAGGTAAGGCTCAATCATAAGTAATTCATGATCATTGAATCGATGTGACAGGAATCATGTCACATCGATCTACTTCGATTTTCGATCAACTATCGATCACTCAGGATAGTCAGGTTACGACACAATTTTGATGTAACGATAAAGTGTGGCAACCCTCCAAATGTCAGTTTAGTCTACGAAATAAAAAATCAGAGTATACTTAAATTATTTTACTGTACTCGGGCGCAAATTTGGCACATTGAGTCTTACAAATACATAAATGTAAAAAGTTAAGCAAATACATTAGTGTCATAGAAATGTGGCAAAGTCGACCTTCAAAATCGATGTGACAAATTTGAGTTGCCCTGTGCTCTGAAAAAGCATCGCCATAAAACAAAGATGAATTAGTTGGTGCTGAAAAAGAAATTAAAAAGTTGATCATTTTCATCACTAAATAATTGACTTAATCCAGTTGGCAACAAAAAAAAATAAAGGAACAATTCGTCTCGTTCGTTTATCCGTGCGATGACAAATCTACAATGTGTCCGGCAGGCTTATTACGTATCTTTTGCAAGAGCAAAACGATAGCAATTTTTACGCAATAATTGCTCTTCAGTACAAAAGGGTTAGAGTAGTAGACGGTTTTTTTTTTAAATAAGTGCCTTTGTCTAACAGCGAGCGACTAGCATACGATTGTGTAGGACCTACCATACCTACACTGCAGGTAAAGCCGACTTTTATGACATAAAGCGTTTGATCGCTATCGTTTTGCTCTTGCTAAAGATACGTAATAAGCCTACCGATTTGTAGTAATAATAATTTAAGGCCGTACAATACAACTAATATTATCGATAAAAACACCCCAAATAAGGGATGAAATCATTACACCCTCAAAGATGGAGAAATTTTAGTATCTGAATTTAATTATTACCACAGTCTAACAACCATAACTTTGGATCTAAATCTCATAGAAGCGTACATTTAATGTTATTTTTACGGCCATAGAGAATCTAAAAAAAAATTCAACTGTTTGTGTTACACAAGGTAAGCTATTTTTGTATTGAGCCACAAAAGTCAATCTTAAAACATAATTTCACACGTCTTTATTGCATTTTATAAAATTCTCCAAAAATTTTAGGGATTAACCATGGAACAGATGTATCTTATGGGTTTTTTGTTAGTCTTTTGAGTTGTTGTACATACTGACACAAGAATCACAGCTCTAAGCCAATTAGTTAAAATTTTATTGTTGCCTTAAATTCCTTAAAAGAATAAGTGGCTTAAACCCCACTAAGGATATGGGGTGTTTTTATCGATAAAATTAAGTGAATATAGCAGTCTTTAAAGTACTATTACTACGAGGCCAGACACATTGTATAATACTTAGAATAGTACTAAGGTAATTAAACACACAGCTGCACACGTAGGTAACGTGTTTTAATCCCGCAGACTTATTGCGTAATGAATTCGAAAAGAGCAAAGGGCAAAAAGTATAAAAATCGACCGATCACATGCGAGATGAAAGACGCAATGTGGCATTCCGTCTAGGTGATTGGTCAATTTTTCATACACTTTGCCCTTTGCTCTTTCCGAATTCATTACGCAATAAGGCTGCCGGACGGAACAGGACGACGTAGTTATACAAATGGCCAAGTCACTGTCCCGTCCGTGCACCCGTGATATACGCATATATTATACAACTTGTCTTCTCGTTCCGTCCGGGACTAAAACACGATGTGTGCAGCGACTTTTACATTGTAAAAAAGGTGTAATATGAAAGTTTGACGTGGACGAAACGCTTGCAACCCGCTTAACGAAATTGTTGTGCTAAGTTCCCAATACCGTATTACTGTCATTTCTCATGAAGTGACAGCAATTGAGCATTTCATGGCATGTCAGTAGGGCGCGTTTTCACCTGCTAGCAGCTCGCATGCAAGTTCAGTTATATTCTTCTTTCTAGTCGATGGAAACTCTTCAAATGTTATGAGTCCAATTTGCCGCTAGGGGCGCTAGTGTAGAGTGAGGTCTTCAAAGTGTCAAATGTCACGGTTTTCCGGCTTTTAGCTCGAGTTTATTCACTTTTTTTTTATTGCTGTGAATATTTTCCAAATATGGCAGATTAAGATAGGTGCGGGTTTTATAAACCACTACCTTAATAGTTTTATTTTTCAGAAAATGTTATACCTTTTTTTTCGGAAAAATTGCTCTGCAAAACTACTGCTTACTCGATATTATATTTAATCGCACTCCTAAGGCATTAGAAATTATTTTTATTTAAATTTCGCTTCCGTGCGCGTAATAACAACGTTTAAAGTTGCCAAAAAATAAAAGGCCCGTTTTGTCGTTTTCCTTGACAGCTATAAAAATACTTAATAATAATTAAACTTGATGCTTGCGAATGATACTCGTTGTCATAGTGTATCGGTAAAATAGTATTTAATTAGGAATAAAAATTTGATTTTTCAATTTCTTACGTAGAAAGTTATCGCGGCATGTAAAATGAGAAACGTCAACGGACTTCTTAGATTTTGACGACTATAACAGCTTATTTAATGACCTTACTCGATAGTAGCGCCAACTGGTGGGCACAAAAACGGTAGCCCTCATTACATTGCGGGGTACAATCGAGCGACTGATTACATTATATCTCGGTAGCCCGCAATGTAATACAGCTTTCATGCGAGCTGAGACCTTATTACGATATGCCAAAACCATCATGACTCAATTACGAGAGAGAGACGGAGCTAAATAGGATGAATGGCAACATCCCTTTCTCACAACGGAATCATGACAGCATTGACACGTCATAATACGGCACCAGGGGCCTTACTCTGACGTGTCAAAATCATCATGGCTTAGATGCTAGAGAGAGACGAAGCTATACAAGATGAATAGCACCATCCCTTTCTCACAACGGAATCATGATAGCATTGACACGTACGGCACGGCACTAACGCCTTACTCTGACGTGTCAAAACTATTATAGTTCCACTGTGTGAGAGAGGGAGAGACGGAGTTATACTGGCTGAATATTACTATCCCTTTCTCACAACGGAACCATGATACCATTGACACATTAGCACGTCATAGTACAACCTCTGGTCGCAAGTGGAAACGTGGCCTTAAGTACTGGTATGCCTGTAACACTAGTGCTAGCCAACTACACCCGTATAAACCACTCGTAAACACCTGTTTTACCGGCTAGTGATGAACTTTGGCTCCATGTGTCCGGTGTCGGACAAGGATCGGAGCACGACGTTGCCGTTCGGCATGATTGAGATCCAAGTGATGGACGCGTGGTTCAGAGATATCCGCAGCCAACCTTCAGGTGGGAACTGGAGGGCTCTGGAAAATAACAAGGAGAAAATATGAGAAAAGTTAGAAGGCGCAACTTTGATACACAATTTATGAGATACAACTACATTTCATCTTGTTCTGAAGTAGAAAATGTAATTTTCATACACTATTTAAAATTATGCGTCTTCTTCTGCTAGGCTTAGTCCTCATTAAAGGAATATGCGAAATGTTTTTATCATCAACCTATTTCGCAAGCAATTTTGGAGGTTGAGATTATGTTTATAAAGATATATAGCCCTCGCCAAACTTCTTGGCCGCCCTGAACTTGGTTTACCGGAAGCGCGAGGCACGAAACGGTGCTGTTTTTGTATGAGATTGTTTACTGCGCACCCACTGTTACATTTCGTAATTTTAATCCCGTGGAGGGTCGATCCGGTACTTGAAACAGTATCGAATGGTAAAGATAAAAAAAATAAAAAAAAATAACGAGTTCCAATGCAAAACACTAGAAAGTGCAAACATAACTTAACTTAGAAGTCGAATATTTTTTATTTTATTTTTCCCGCCACGGAATTAAAACGACTAAAATATAATGGTGTATACTTTTTTATTTTATAGATATTTCTGAGTACTTCACGAACAGTTTAATTTTTTTTTTGTCTTGTTTTATAATCGCAAATCGTCATATTTTAATATTAGTACTAATTGAAGATAAAGCTGCAGGAACGACCTATTTATAAACTCCATTGTGCACCAATCAACGGACAGTTTCACTTTCAATTTATTATTAAAAAAAAAAACAATTAAAAAGGAAGATATTGTGAGGAAACCAGCAACTGTAGCCAAGTTGACAATCTACAATCGATAACGGTAGTAGAAAACGAATCAATGTATGGGAATGACACATCTGAACGTTAAGTCACGTGATCAGACCATACAGAATAAGGCGTTAACGATTGTAGAAAGATATTCGTTACGAAGCGTTTGTTACTTGGCTAGGGGGGCAGTATTTAATTAATATAATTCTGAAATCGCCAACCCGCCTTTAGTTAGCGTGGTGATCAATTTGTCTAACAGTAGGACAAGTTACAGGCCGGTATTATTATTATTATTATTACTACACAAAGAGCTACTCACTTGCATACAAAGTATCTAATAACATTAGCATGGCAGACGAGCAGCGTGTAAGTATCTTCGGTCTGGTCCGGGGGAGCCCTGTGGAAGTAACGCCTGAACCCAGCCTCGATCCGCGCGCTGTCCTGAAAGAACTGCTGTACGTGCCAAAAACGAGGCTATTATACTCAAAAGAACTAAAAAAAAACTTAGAATAAAATAAAGCTTAGGTGAACGGGAAGAGAGAGACGGGCAAAAGATGGGTTTATAACCAATAAATATACTTCATAAAAGATAGCTTGATCATTGCGACAGTTGTCAGTATCAATACAGTAACAATAGCGCTTGACAGGATAACAATAACGTATACGTCAGTTTGACACATGTCGCAGAGATCAAGCTATCTTTTATGAAGTATATATAGGTTTAATCCCGTTTGATTGGGTTTTTGTTAAATAATAAATGTAATAAAGGAAAATTAGTACTAGGGTTAGCAATAGGCAAAAATCATCCATCAGCCTTTTTCCGTGTTATTTTGTCTTCATGGTTAACGAGACACAGCTGAATAGTAAATATCAATCTTGTGGACATTGATACAAAAACGATAATTCATTGAATATTTGTTTTAATTTTAAGTAAGCTTCAAAGTAGTAAACCATTAAAAAGTCGTATTCAAACATTAGCTCTCAGGCCGCAACTAGTTATAACTTCTATGCTTAGCCACAGATAATATAATACTAGCATACAAATGCCTCATCCCATACAAAGAAACCGGCCGACGTAACTAGCGTTTTTCGACTGATTATACTGATTATTTTTTTATGTATATCGATCGCGTTCGGTTTCGTTCCACGGCTATAGCTCGTGTAAGCAGCGACTTGCAAGTAATAGGGATTCCTGGGGTTACCAGTATTTTTTTTTTTAATACAGTGACGATTACCAAAATGTGTTACAAATTAAAAAAATCGAGTGGCGTGCCTCAGAAATTTAAAACCGCACCATCTATTGGAATCCGCAAAAAATAAAAACAAATGATCCGTTCAAAAAATCTTTGAAATGTAAATTAAGAGCCCAATATTCCATAATTTTGGTGCTGAGAGTTGATTAAACAAGAACATAGAATGTTTATGATCAATTCTAGAAAGTGTATTTACACACAACTCAATAACAAATCGATGCATATCGGGCCATCTAGTGCTATTTATTTGGACCTTTTTTTCTTTGTTAGCGCTGTGACCCCGTGGCTTAGCCATAGCCCTCGGCCCACAAGATTTGGCAGTATGCGGCCCGTTGAGCTTTCAAATAATATTCATATACGACGAGCAGTAGGATTGTTATAACGGTTGAATTAAACATAAAATCAGCAATTCATGATTTTTTGTTAATATTGTTTAGTTTAAATCTTCAAGAATAAATATATTTAAAAAATAGAATAAAATACTCTTAGGATATAGGAAAGCAAAATACGAGTAGATAGTATGGTAAGTAATGTATAAAATAAAATCAGGGTAGCCCTGCATGGTCATTATAAGGGGCGGTTTTGCCATACCAGAGAGATGTCACTAACAACTATATATTACAGGGGTCACCAATCACTTTTATATTTTTTAATAAAAAAATTAAAATAATTGTAGGGCTCCGTTTTTTAAAACGTTATGGCCGTCGCGGTCCATAAGGTTTAAAACCACAACCCTATACATCGTCACATGTATTAACTTAGTTAAAATTTAAATATGCAAATATAGATATATATATATATATATCAATGAAGATTTTGATGAGATGATTCGACAGGAAAAATAAAGACACAAACAAAGCTCGAAAAAAAAGTAACACAAGTAAATTTTACTGTTTACACAAGGTCCATACAAAATAGGTGGGGGGTCCGATTCGACATTTGGTGACTCCTGATGTATTACATTTTCTCTGCTTTGGTTTTGGTGGAAACCGCGTTTTATGATGGCAAATAAAAAATGCAAAAAATTGAAACTGAACTGAGTTGAACAGGGTGAAATTAAATTAGGTCGAGAAATTATACTTTAGTCATGGATTAGCGAAATGTTTTTCTTAATTTATAATTATCATCTGCAAGAAAAAATTTTTTTTTCACTAACGAAATTAATTTGACCCTATAATACATATATAATACCTCTGTTCCAAAGTGTAACAATTCAGAAATAGGTTCATAAGAGATAATTCGAAAATTATACAACTATACTTCATAAAAGATAGCTTGATCTCTGCGACAGCTGTCAGTATCAATACAGTAACAATAACGTAGACGTCAGTTTGACATATGTCGCAGAGATCAAGCTATCTTTTATGAAGTATAGTGATACTTTTACCAGCGTATTTTTTTAAAATTCTTATTAATCTGAAATGTAATATTATTATGAACGGTCTTATGATATAAGTATGTTGAAAAATTCTCAGTTCCAAAAGGAATCATCTTATGTTGTTAAGTAGTTGGAAAATATTCTAGACTAATGAAAAAATATTGTGTGTAACAACTAAACTGCATTCACATATCGACTTGTTTCTCTTTGGAAATGGTGTGTAATCGTTTAGGGAAGAATCTCCTTTCCTTTCTCTTCTTTAAAAAAACGTTGCCCCACAGTAGGCATTTCTTTCTGTATCTTGGGTGCGTTAACAAACGTTAAACTCACTTAAACAAGACACCCAGATCCGGAACAACTATCTGTAGGCCAATATTTGATCCGGGCGGGAATCGAACCCGCACGCTGTGTGAGTGTTGCTGCTGTGTGTGTGCACGCAGCGCAGCACACACACAGCAGCAACCGATTCCTCACCGATCCGAGCCGATTTCTCATACTTATCTCAAACTCATTGAACTTCAGACTTGTTACACTTTGGAACTGAGGTGTCGATATGTAAAGTAAATATGTAATAATTAATTAATAGTTAGTCCAATGTTTGGGTAGCTATCCAAACACATGGCTTTGCTTTAGTATTTAATTCAGACAAAAAAGAAAAGTGATAAAATGTTTAGTATGACATTAATTAGATAGTAACAAGGCTTTTGGAATATATTAAAAACCCTTATAAAACTATATATAAGTATTGTTAAAAGATTATCCTGACATGATCAGAAAAATAGAATTTCCAAAGAATTTCTTATGAGCAGGGGCGGCCTTAACCGCTGCGAGGCTCCGGGCTGGCAGGTATGCGAGGCCATTGTTCTTTTTAGAGTTCCGTACCCAAAAGGTAAAAACGGGGCCCTATTACTAAGACTCCGCGGTCCGTATGTCTGTCTGTCTGTCACCAGGCTGTATCTCATGAACCGTGATAGCTAGGCAGTTGAAATTCACAGATGATGTATTTCTGTTGCCGCTATAATAACAAATACTAAAAACAGAATAAAATAAATATTTATCTTATTGAAACTTCACTGTAATATAACTTAAACATCAGAATAGCACATAGGCTATAATTTGTAAAGATATTGAGGAAACTAATAATACCACACGAGCAGAGCCGCGGGCGACAGCTAGTATTATCTATAATGCAGTAACAGTAAGAATCGGTACATAATTTTTCAATATAGCCAATTTTAGATTACTTGATATGTGAAAATATGAACATAATCAGTGCAAATGTAAACCAGATGGCCTAAATGACAAATTTCATATGCATTTCATGTCTTATCTTTGCAGTGTACGTATCTGTTTGATTTATAATCTCAATCAGAACGCGAAAATTCAAGAACACAACCATAATTATTTATCAAAAGGATCTCAAAACGAATGCACCAGGAGATTCCTAAGAGTCATCCAATAAAAAAGCATTGAATAATAATAATTATTAGGTGGCAAAGTTGGGCTGCATATGTTGATGCAATCGTTATAAAATACTAGCTGACCCGGCAAACTTTGTTTTGCCATAAAACACCAAACATTCATCTACCCTACCTATTCTACCCTACCCTACCTACCCTACCCTACCTATGTAGGTAAAGTACCATTTTTTTTTTTCATAAAAACCTCCTAATAATAACAAACACAACAAAAAAAGAATAAGCGAAATCGGTCCAGCCTTTCACGCGTGATGCCGTGACCAAGGGAAATAGGGATTAATTTTTATATAGATAGATGAATGCCACTGACGATGAATCAGCATTATCCACAAAAAAAACAAGAAGAAAGATAGAATCTAAATAAAAGAAAAAAATAAAAATAAATAATACAAAATCTTAATTACAGAAGAGATGTTCCTCTTAACCTCTAAAGCCTAGTTATACGGAATGATAATTATCACAAAATTAATGTGACAATATCAAACACGAGTTATGGACCTTCCCGAAAGCTCGACGCGATTAGAAAGAAAGAAATATATAAGGGGCCGTCCATTCTTTTTAGCATTTTTTAATCCCCCCCCCCCCTCCCCCTTGGTGACACGTGGTGAGGTTTAAGACTAACCCCCCCATCCCTACCCAAAATCACGTGTATTTTTTAGTAGATACCTACAAAGAATGTTATTTTTTTTTAAATATTATCTTTTAATACAGGTATAAAGTATAATCTAATATCTAATTTTATTCTGAAATTAAGGACCATGACAAAAATGTCTAGGCAGATAGGTTGCAGGTTGTTTTTGACTGGCATAAAAATAATATTACACGCGCATTAACACTACACGCCGCTTATCGGTTTAAAAAGCCCGCGTTTGATGTAAAAATAAATACACGTGATATCTTACTACACCCCCCTCTCCCCTTGTGATATTTCGTGATTTATGCTAAACCCCCTCCCCCCCTTTCAAGCCTCACGTGATTAATGGACGGCCCCTAAGTAATTTATATTAAGAGAAATTGCAGTAACTTCACATAGATACAATGCGATGCACTTCAATCGATTTCCACTTGAAATTTTCTTAGAAAATACGTGCGCAGTATCCTAAATTGCGTCGTGCCACGATAAAGATCCCTTTATATTTAAGGCTTGACCTGGGGTTAAACATTCCAAAAGTTCCATAAACATGAACTTACTTTTGGTTCGGGCTTCCAATGTCCCACGGGAGGTTCTGGGGGAATGGGTGCCCCTTCCTCGATCAGCTGACAGTTCTTCACTTCGATATTCTTGTCCAGATGCTTGGCTATGATCTGCCCCGTCTCTTGCGCCCTGGTCATTGTGGACTGGACGAGTAAGTCCCACTTTATGTCCAGGAGAGCCAGTCTTTGGCCAGTGAAATCTGCTTGGAGCCTGCCTGTAAATTTTAAATTGGTTGTGATAATAAAATAACATAACACATAACACCACGCTTATGTATTCCCCGAAGAGTGGCGGAGGTGCTCTATTGGCTACCCACATGTCACCAGTTATGTTTAATGTTGTCCTATGTACTAGGGGGCAAGCGGGGAGGGAAGGGGGTGGGTTAATGGATCAAAAGTGATTGCATGTAGCAGAGATGAGAATGTTGAGATGGATGTGCAGCGTCACGAGACTGGATTAAGTGAGAAATGAGTATATTAGAGGCAGTTTGAAAGTGGCGCCAGTGACAGAAAAGTTGAAGGGAAACCGTTTAATAATAATAATAATAAACGTTTATTTGGAACCATTTAGGAATTACACAAAGTACAATGGAACGATGATAGCTACAGAAGTACAAACTGTGGCGCAGCTATCAGCGCCCGAACACACACACACACACACACACACACACACACACAGAGTAAAATACAATTTGTTCCAGACTACTTTTGTTACTAGACAGAAAAATAATATTGAATGAACTTATATAATAAAAAATCAAAATCAAGGGAAGTGTATGTTGAAGTGTAGGGGTGTGTAGGGTGTATGTGAGTGTGTGTGTGAGTGTATGTGTATATAATGTGTGTGGGTGTGTTTGCATGTATGAGTTGTTAGTTGTTATGTTTAGTTACGTTACCACAAGTTGTTCAGTTGCATCGTAGGATATGGATTTTAACCACTGTGTCATATTCTTCTTTAATAAATGTTCAGTCATAGGGTAGATTTTTAATATGCTATTTATTTTATTATAAAGTTTGGGGCTGATATAATCGAAGTGACGACTTACCACCGCTAGTCTGCTGAACTTAGTCTTGCAGATTATGTCAGAGCGTCGCTTCTTAGCAAGGTACTGTGGATCGTAGTATAGGAGCTTGTGTTTCTTAAGAACAGTCTGAAGTATGAACAGTTGTCTTACTGTGAGAACCCTACAGAGTAGATATAGTTCAGAGGTTGGGAATCTGATTGGTATCTTAGCTAGACCTTTTAGAACTGCTCTCTGGGCCCTCTCTAACCTCAACATGGATGTCTTGTGGGTTCCCCCCCACGTAGTTACGCAGTAACTGATAACTGACTGTGCGAGAGCAAAGTAAGCCATTATCAGACACGAGAAATCAGCGGCTGCTCTAAGTTTCTTAAACACATAAATCAATCTTCTAACCCGAACCACAATAGAGTCAACCTGTTTTTCCACGTTAGGAGATTGTCTACTATAACTCCAAGATATTTTATACTGTTAGAGCGTTCTATCAGTGCACAGTCACACAAGATGGCATTACCGACTGCATCAGCGCAAACGTGGGATCTGATCCCAAATGATGTTGGTGGTTGACTAAGAATTCCTGGGGTAAAGGGGATAAATTTGGTCTTAGAGATATTAAGGGTGAGCAGGTTTGAGGTTAACCAGTTCATTACCAACCGTAGTGCCTGTTCCGTCCTTTCACGTGTCTCAGTCCAGTCCTTGCCATGGGTTATAAGAGCTGTGTCATCCGCATATGTAATGATTTTAGTGTTTGCAAGAGATAGCTGACACAGCTCATTGACATAGATTAGGAAGAGGGTCGGTCCAAGGACACTACCCTGGGGTACACCAAATGTCACGTTTTCCGCTCCACTTGTATAGGTTTCTAATTTAACAATTTGTTTCCGATCCGTCAAATAGCTGCGGAAGAGATGAAGGGCATTGCCACGTATGCCAATTTGTTCCATTTTAACTATGAGTTTGGGGACAGAAACTGTGTCGAACGCCTAAAAAGTTTGTCCTGGTATGTTCATGTGATGAGGAGGCATGAAACGCTTGTTACTAAAAGAGTTATGAATATAAATGTGGATGGATGGAGAGGGAGAGAAAGGCCAAAGAAACGATGAAGGAGTGATATCGTGACAGGGGATAGGACGGTATGGAAGAAGAAAACGTGTTGTGCCGAACCCAAGTAACATGGGATAAGGGCAGGGAGATGATGATGACTAGGGGGCGAGCCTATTGCCATCAATCGAGTCCAAATCCAGACTCCGGGCACCTGCAGTAGATACTAAGAAATTCCAGATGGAAAAACCCAATAACACTTTGTTTGATCCGGGGGAATCCAATCTACTAAACTAGCTTTGCACGACTGCCCGTGGCTTAGCTTCCGTCAACTGCGTCAGCTGACTGCCTAGGCAATCGGAATCAGGAATATCGAGTGCAGTTGATCGATATTCGATGATGATAATTTTACTTTTTGAACACTTTAAATTCATCTAACTTTTGATAGAGTGAACCGATTGCGATGAAACAAATACTAAGTAATACTTCAAGTTACTTACAATTTTTATGTATAAAAGTTATCTAGGTACATTGGTTTCGAACATTTTACGTGATGAGTGCACAAATAAACAGATAAACATACAAAAATACCAAAACTGCTGGAAATGGGTTCTGTTGGTTATCCTTGAACACCCTGGCTATTTTTAGTTATGTACAAAAAAACCTTTTCTACAGATTTATTATATGTATCGATTGAAGAGGAGAGGTATGTATATTTTTGTGTTTGTAGGAGGCATTATAAACTCTATTATGCTGTTTTTGGTTGCTTGAATTCTTCTATAAGACACCCAGAGATATTTTTTTTTATATTAACTGGAACCTTCGAAAGGCAAGACTACAAAAAACAAGTGCGAGTCGGACTCGCGCACCCCTAAGCGGCTCGCACTACTGACAGCACCGCAGAAGTCCCCGAGTGGTCTCGTCGGTGCGTATGTTTGTGTGAGTGTGCCGTTTCGAGCGTTTGTAGGTAGTTTCTATACTGTTTGTATATTTTACTGTGCCTAACGCGTGTTTACGTGACACGCGCTTGTAGGCACTTATTTCAAGGACAGGGCCGAGTCACAATACTGTTAGATATCATTACCGTGACATAGGTGAGTAGGTAATGTACAGCATCCTGCCTAAACAAACCTTACTAAACCACGTTTCCCGATGGAATTGAATGTGTGGGAATACCAAATACCTATCCTGGACTGCCACATACAGTATTTTTGTAATGTAATGACTAATGACTCAAATCTTTTCTTTGCCTACCTATATCAAATAAGAATTTGCTCAAATTTGTTTATTCTTATTTTAGGCACACACTGGAGACTTTCCTATTTGTGTCTCAAACTGCAGTTATATATTTCCAGAAATCTCAAATAAAAGAACCTCTTTTAAATACCTGCTGAGGATTTAACATGAATAAACAATGACTAAGCAAAAGAGTTATTTTGTCTTGCCAATTTTAATGTTTTATTTTCCTGTAACTTGTGTGTGTACTTACAAAGAATAATGTTGTTTACTAACATTACTTGACAAAAGTTAATTAAAAAAATCAAAATACCCGACTGCTTGAAAAGCGAACTAAAAAAGACGTAAACAATAATACATCTTCGCGAGCTGGCTGAACAAAACCAGACGTATCCTCCGACTGCACAGCATGATTTTCTCCTTGTTTACGTCTTTTTAGTTCGCTTTTCAAGCAGTCGGGTTTTTTGATTTTTTTAATTAACTGTTTTTATTTATAACTTTTCAGTTATTTTTTTTTTCGAATTAGGTACTTTTAAACATATAAGTGTTATATATTTTTGAAATCACCTCTTAAAATCCTTTATTTTGATACCCCACACGATAGGTTGGGAAGAAAAAAAAAATTTGGGCCCCCACAATATGGCGCCCAAAAACCGCCATTTTCCTATTTTCCAAATTTCATGTAACCATCAAAATCGGCCCACGCGTTTGGTCTCTAGAATTGATACGCAAAATACGCGCTTAGACGTGGAGTTGCGGACACCAGCCCGTCTTAACTTAACTTGGTCTCTAGAACGTCACATAGGAACATACATACATACATAGACTGATAAACACATTACCCTCCTTCGGCAGTCGGGTAAAAACATGTGTTGTGGTTGTGTCATTTTTGGTGGTCTGGGAATACCAGCTGAAGGAACACGGGTGGGAATACCAAGTGGTTTTTCAATGGAGTAGGTATATGTGACAGAGAATGTTTTAGATCATAGCTTGAATGAGGTCGACACCTCACACAATGCAATCTAAGTAAATGACTAATATTAGTTAAATGAGTATTTTAAAAGGTAAAATTGTTTGTTAATTTGCTGAAGGTAATTTCTAGAAAACACTGATCATATTCATTCTTTCACTACAAAAATAATTTCGGAAGTCGGTGTCTTTGGTGCCTTTTGTCAAAAAGAAAGTTATTTATCGCTTTGTAGTGTTTTGTTTTAGGAAGTCGGTAATTCTTTTTTGTTCAAAAGATTTTTATTTTTCTCTTTTTAGATTTGGTACCTTATATTACCATGAAAATACGCCTTAATATGGATAACTTAGAAACTACTCGTCAGATCTTGATCAAATTTAAATGGGAGCACATAATTAAAGAGAGAAGACGCATCAAAATCGGTTCATAATTGGCGTAATCGCGTTACGAACATACAAAAACATAAAGTCAAATTGAGAACCTCCTCCTTTTTGGCGTCGGTTGAAAATACAGTTTTTCTGAGTGTTTTACTATGCTACTTTTTATCTTAGAAATATCAGAGGTGCTAAACCCCCGGTTTCTCAACACTCGATTATCGGGCTGTTAACGTATTCGATGAATAATCGCCGGTTATCTGCTGTGATTGGCTGTTGAAAATTCATTCAACCAATCACAGCAGATAACGTATGTTTGAGAAATTTGTCACATTAATTCTGCGATAATTTAGCGGTGAGAAACCCGGCCTAAGAGATAGACGACAGGCTATATAATTTAATCCTTAATAATATAATAAACTAGCTTTTCCCCGCGGCTTCGCTCCTGTGGCCCACCCCACAGGACCCGTTTTTGGGATAAAAAAAATGCCAATGTAAAAAAAGTCACTCCGGAATAATGTAGCTTTCCATAGGTGAAACAATTTTTTAAATCGCTTAAGTTGTTTTTGAGTTTATCCATTACAAACAATCAATTCTTTGCTCTTTATAATATTAGTGTAGATAACTACTAATTAAATTATAAATTAATTCACTCAGATAGATAACGGACAGACTAAACCAGTGGGTTTAGAAGCATGTTTTCTCAAGATTTCGTTTAATAACAAAAGTGAAAACTAAACAAGGATTCCTGCAAATTCAGTCCTTGGCGGGGATGATATCTTGTTGTGGATGGCATGTCATCAGATCGTATACATACATTTTATCCCCAAAAAAACAAATTTCACACGATGCAAGCTAGGCAAAAAGAACATTTATTATTAGTTAAAAATCATACCCAAGTCCGTAAGAGTCCTATCCTGGTCCTTGGCCCCATCAATATTGTACTGTCCGTGTCTGATCAGGAACAGATGCCTCACCGCTCTGCTCTTGGCTTTCTCCAGTTTCTCATTATATTTGTTGTCTTCTTCAGGGTTGTTTATGGAACTCTTTATCGGTTTCACTATCGATTCCGGTTCTCGGCTAATAATGGAAAGGTATAATTTTAGTATGGTTTATTAATTTTTAACATAATAACACACTTAAAGTTAACCCACATTTGCTAGTTATGTTCAAGGCACAGTTTTTCATCCCTAATTAACTCGACCAATGGTTAAATATTCTAAACAATGGTTGCAAATTTCAGTAAAACACCATTTTTTCTCAGTTGTTAGCCTCACAAATGGTTAGGGAGTTAATTATTTGAGCATTTGTAAGATAAACAATTGTGAAATAAACGCATTTTACAAAAATTTGAAACCATTCGTTATAATAGTCACAACGGATACTTGTGTCTCTGAAGTTGACTCTGCCAACCATTGCGCAAGAAACAAATTGTCATTGAGTATACTGGTCAGAGTAAACGAGATAGGATGATGCGGCAAATGAAGCGAGTGAAAGAGGCAGTTACACAATGCTATCTTCACATTCAACATTGACACAAAAATAGCCTTGTGAGTATTATAGTGTATTTAACCATTGGTTGAGTTAACTACGGATCAAAAAACTGGGCCTAAGTCAGATGTAACATGGGTGAGTGAGTATAGTGCCATCGTCCAGTCATAAATCCAGAGTCCGGTTTGCTATTGAGAAATTCCAGATAGAGAAATCCAATAATCCTGGACCTCTTGCTCGTCAGTATTGCTTTTACTACTAGTCCACTAAGGCAGCTTTTATTTTTAAATAGTTGTACTTCTTGAGCTTGTCTTTATGGGTTATAGGAGTTGATTAGAGACCTTTCTATAATACAATCTATGGTCTGATTTAAATCTACAAGTTTTAAAGATAGCACCAGTTTGGTAAGGTTTGCATAATGAGTAAGTAGTGAAACTTAGTTCAGGATTTCCCCCCTAATAAATTCTTATAGGTAAACAAGAACCAGACAACAACAAGCACAAGAACAAGATACCTAACTTCTTAAACATAATATGTGTAGGTAATGTTGTTTACATCAGGGGAATCCCCTTAAAATAAATTTTAAAGAATTAGCAATAATCTATGACATGTTACCTAACTTGTTTTCTTACTGCTTAGGAAAAAAGGTTTTTCAAGGGAATTTCCTCAAGTAAGATTCTTGAAAGAATCACTCACCATCAGGACCGTTTGAGCGAATTGATTGTTCATGTTTTTTATTGATGTTTTTAAGTGATAAAAATACCATGAGTTGTTTGATTCAATTGAAATTCTAGAAAGTACAAAATTGATGATTCTGATTGCATGCTGTATGGATATGGAGATACTAAATTGTTTATTGTATAACCATCATCCTATTAATGTTCCCACTGCTGGGACACAGGCCTCTTCTCTGTTAGAGAGGGCATAGGCCTAAGTCCACCATGCATGCCCAGGTTAATGGATGTCACATGTCTTCAAATATAAGTAGATTTTTTTTTTTTTATCGGCAATTAAAAAAGAAATTGTTTAATAATTTTTCATTTGTTTTCTTTTTACTCATATTTGCAAAATATATATTTAGAATTTTAGTAAAAAAATGAATTGATTTCAATCAACACCCACACATTTAGCCCCATTGCACTTTTTCATTATAAGGTCACAATAAGGTAAATGAACTTCTCGAAAACATGATGTATTTTTATTCACCTTCTTTCCAGATTTAGCATGAAAACATTGATGTCATAAATTGGGTCATGACCTGAACGGTATTCAGGCCTATTTACATGAATGAAATCTTCTAACTAGGTTAAGACAAACATTTGAATGCAAAAGTACAAACAATACACTTCCAAATATACTTTAGACACGCTATTTACGAACTAATTATGCAAAAGACAACGGTTCTTTTGTTGACGAAATATTTTCGAAAAAAAATTAAAAGGTATGATAAGTGGTAGACTTACTGGTCCCAATTTCTATCCCACTGTACGCCGGGTGTAAAATTCGTCGTCCAAGAATTGTAAGCATTAAATTTTCTCTCAGGTTTATCACTATTTATCCGATAATACGCCAAACCTCCACCAACTGCACCCAAACTTAGGAGCGCGATCTTTTGAAACCTGGACAGCGTAGCAGCCATGATGAATTTATTAAGTGCTGATACGGCAATAGATTACCATATGCAGTGGTATTTTATGCCAAAAGTCTATTTTTTGGAAATTGATATAAAATTCAATTTAGTCACGGCGATAACCTCCTTAGTTTCACGACGTTTCGCAAACTGACAACAGACTGACAGACAGACTCAGACAGAGAGAAATAAAAAAGAGAAACAATTTTTTTAGGCATGTAATAACTCGGCTACTGAGCCCTTTAGTTTCAGTTGTTTTCATTTATTTGGAACGAAGTTTCATAGCGCGGCTTGCGGTAGGCGTGATTCGTGAGAATATTTAATGAAAGATTTTTGCGTTATATGGATACCACCTCCATACGCTTTTTTCTTTCTCTCAGCGTGTTTTTATGAGCAGGCACTTATGTACACCGCGCACTCTCTTTCTTTGTCTTTCTAGTGTGTGTGTGTCAGTAATGGGTTAGGTGTATGATAACCTTCTAACTTTAAATTTATCAAAACCCACCCTTTTCCTTGCAAGCCGTTACATTGCCCGCCCCAGACGCAATTATACTGAAAGCACGTTCTTTTTCTACAAACTCAAATTCGCACAACCCACCGTGTTCCTTCGCTAGCGATATCGGCAACAATTAAATATCTTACGGCACAAATCGATACCTATTTAATTGGAAATCTCTTCTTGATGGCATCACTGCACGCAATGGAAAACCTATTAATGTTTTGAAAAAATTTTGACGCTCAGCAAATTCAACTTGAGAGAGTACAGAGGCGGTCCTTAAGCTTATGTTCATCAAATCCTTTATATATCCTAAAGTCAGTCTATTGAGGGATTGTAAGATAATAATTTTTGTGAAGCAGCTTTTTGTGCTTCACACTTTTGGCACTTTTGTGGTTATGCGTAAACACATCTCGCTTAAGTCTTGTAAAATGCCAGCTCTCGAGATAGGCGCCAACGCTATAGAGTGCGCCCTACCCAAAGCTGTAGGACGGCACTGGCCCGGCGACATTTCTTCGGTATCGCAAGTCACCTTTATAATAAAACCAACAAACATTGTTCCATTTATTCACTACTTGACAGGAATTTAAAAGAAGGATATATGGCTGGTTACAGGAACTGAAGCTCTAGTTAAACGGAAAGCCTCGTAAAGTTATCATTTCTTTAACACGGGGGGCCGAGTCACCCGCGTCCGTAGGAGACTGTACCCCTTTTAGCAGTTCGAGTGATGTTCAGCGGCTGTTAATATTATTTGCAAATTGATTTCTAGTGGATATTGTGATATAAAATTGGTGTAGTTTTGTATCTCAACTGTCTACGCAACTAGACAATATGTGAGAACATTGATATAAGCGATCTCGGGATAGTGGAGCGGAGTATTTTATTGTAGTATTGACTACCTCTACAAAGCTTACTGGGAAGGCTGACTCGATACAATTTGCTGCCAAATACTCCAAAAAACATTAGAATCTGTTACATCCGCATTCTAATGCATACTAAATAAAGTTAAATATTATGTATCCGACTGAAAGACTTGTAACTATGGTCATGAATAAAATTTAAAAAAATAGACGTACCGCCAAGCAATCTGGCCGTGTTCCGCGATAATACCCAGTGTAGCCAATTAGAGGAGTTCGGTCGAGATAGCTGTTTCACTGCAGGCAAACCAGGCTGTCTCGCGCTGAAATGTACGTATCGGGAGACTGGTGGGTAGTGGGATCTAAGGCACGTTGCGCCGCTGGCCGACCGCAGGTAGTTGGGGTCCCAAGGAGAGTGCCAGCCACACACAAAAGAAAAAAAAACTGGAGTTAAACAGCGGCTGCACCCCCTCCACCACAAAGTGTACCTTACTAATATCAGAGGTCTGCACTCCAATCTTACCTCAATCTAACATCGGCTGGAGACTAAAAAGCCAGCACTGTTCTTGCGGAGATGCAGATACGGAGTCCGTCACACGTGTCGTACTCTCGTACTTATCCGTGGTATGCATGTACGCCCGAGACGACATTTGCTATCGGCGTCTTCGTAACCTTGAGGATTCCAGGTTTTCAGTGTTTTGGACTCTGGTGGATACAGGTGGTCTGGATATGATTATCTATGCCTGTATCTAGCGTTCGCACAGCGGATATCAGAAGTAGGACATGCATTTCGAAATTTCATAGTTCAGAAATTTCATAGTTTAGAAATTTCATAGTTTCATAGTAGTAGCAGTAGTAGTAGTTTTCATAGTTTTTTTTTCATAGTTTTGTTTAGGATTTTCGTTTAGTTTTTTACTACCCGTTTCGAAATTAACACCCTTAAAATTCGAAATTTCAAAACCTTAATTAATTTAGAATTATGTAATTTATTATTGAAAACCAAAACAAGGATCAATTATAAATGATTCTTAATACGAATCTGAAGCCAATGAGACCGTTGTGATGAGCGGTATTACATCTGCTACAATACATGAAAGGTAAACCTAAGGCAGTTAAAAAATAAACAGATGTGAAGGAATCTCGGCAATAATAAAAAAAAAGGTTCGAAAAATTATTATACGTGGAAATAGCGCTCTATAAGAATGCTGGCAAGCGAGGGGAATACCTAGACAAGGCTTACAATCGTTTGCTGGGAATTCAACCTTGCTTTTATATCGAGGGAAAACGATTAAAAGGCGCCTAGACTTTTGGGGAAAAACCAGGGAGTTTGGCATTTTTACCTCCCAAATGACCACCCCTCTGTGCAACACCTGGTAAGGCGCGTATCTAGGGAGTCTATAGGAGTTTCCCCTGAGCCTTGCTGTGCACGGCAGCACGTGATCACTGTGCCACCGTCTTTCCTGAGGTCACTCGGTGGACGCACAGAGTCACCACTCTGAGTGCCGAAACCTAAGCGTCCCGCTTGCCTTAAATGATACAGGCGGGGTTTTGGCTATAGGGATCGGCTCACGATCTCACTCGGCGACCTCTTTCTGAAACATCACGGTGTCATAGAAAAGTTTTCTGTCTCCACCAGCATAGCCTTCACTAATAACTAGCAGAGACAGGTCTCGCCCGATCCTGGCGACTAAGACCAGCTGCTGAGAGGCCCACACAGTGCTGTGGAGAATCCAGAGAGGCTCTAGACAAGAGTCATTCGATATAAGAGATGGCGATGGTCGAATTGCGAAAATGTAAGGGATTGATCATGTGATATTTCAATTGATAGCCCATAGATTTTTGCCAATTTTCCAATCGCTATCGCCTTCCTTTCGATGATAGAATGTGATTTGTCTAGGGCCTCAGGTCACCTCCACAATGGTGACCTGACGCCCTAGACAAATCACATTCTATCATACTAGAAGATACCGCGCAACTTCCCGAACGCTGCCTAGTCGGCCACAACTTTGAGTGTAGAGTCCTTGATAGGAGTGGGTGTAGCGTGGGCATTCAACATCACCTTTTTTAATCTTTATTATTAGTTTGGGGGTTTTTATCCACAAGGATACGTCAACCCCATTGTACCTTAAACAATATACTGCACTAATGCACTTTACAATATTTTACTAATAACTACCCTAAAAACTACCATACCCTCTTTCCAATTTTACTCTCTCAATCTTATTTTTAACACAATCCATCAACAAATGTTCTACGTCTTCGATTTAATTACAAGTAATGCAATTTGGTGATTCGACCTTTTTCATCAAGAACGCAAACTTTGCCGATGGATAGTGCCCCGATCGGAGTCTTGGTTTTGTCCATGTTCATCCTAAGACCCACTCTTTCGGAAGCTCTACTGAGGTAATTGAGTATTGTACTGAGGTCCTCCATGGTCTCAGCCATGACCACTATATCGTCGGCAATCCGAAGGTGAGCGATGTATTCGCCATTGACGTTTATGTCTAGCCCTCTCCAGTCCAGAACCTTGAAGACATTCTCCAATGCAGCGGTGAACAGTTTCGGAGATATGACGTCTCCCTGTCTCACACCTCGCTGCAGAAGGACGGGTTCCGAGGTCTGATCCTGAAGTCAAACTGCCATGGTGGCGTTTTTGTACAAACACTTCAACACTTCGATGTACCGGTAGTCAATTTGGCACCGTTGGAGAGCCTGCTTTACAGCCCAAGTCTCGATCGAATCGAAGGCTTTCTCGGAGTCCACAAACGCTAAATAGAGAGGCAGGTTGTACTCTTCAGTATTCTGTAGAATCTGCCGCAGCGTATGTATGTGGTCTACGGTGCTAAAGCCTTATCGGAATCCGGATTGTTCGGGAGGCTGGAAATCGTCAAACCTACGCGCGAGACGTTTCGTGATGACTTTTGAAAAAAGTTTGTAGACATGGCTAAGAGATGAGGTGGGCCTATAGTTCTTCAGTAGGGCATTGTCACCCTTCTTGAAGAAGAGGAGCACCACATCCCTGCACCATGCATGTGGCATTTTCCCCTCAAGTATGACGGAATCAAACAGCTTTTGAAGGGCTTTAAGTACTGGTTTCCACCCGCCTTCAGGAGTTCAGCCGTAATGCCGTCATCACCTGGTGCCTTGTTGTTCTTAAGCTGTTTCAGAGCCATACTAATCTCATACAGGCTGACGTCCGGAATGTCTTCGGTATCGAAACGGTCCTGCCATCATCGGTCTTCAGTTTCGTGAGCTGGCTCTGCCCAATAGACAAATCTCTTGCAAAGACCTTGGAGCCCTTATTCCGCTCAATCGCGTCTTTAATACGCTCAGTATTAAAGCGGCGGAAGTCGCTTTTCAAGGGCTTTGAGATCCATCTATTTAGCTATATATTTCAACGCAACGTCTGAAGACTGCAGGATCATCTCATGCCTCTCCTTCATGAGTTTGAGAGTAGGATCAGAGAGCTTTTTGTTCCTATCTGTACGCGGGATCTTGAAAAACTTAGACCCGACCGTATGGACAGCTTCGCTGTACTCGACGCACCCATCGCTGTAATCGTCCACGGAGCTTCCTAGGAACTCGAAACGATTCTGGAGTTCGAGCTGAAAGTTCTCGGGGTTTTGGACCTGGATCTGTGCTGGGCGGAGCGTGGACTTCACCAGTCGAGACTCTTACTATGCGGTGATCGCTCCCGGTTATCACCGAATTGATCACAGAGACATAATTGATCATTTGCTTCTTGGTTGACATGATGAAGTTAATCTTGTTTTTAGTTGCACCTTCGGGGCTTTGCCAGGTCCATTTTCTGAGGTCCGCTTTCTTTTTTTATCTTTTTTTAAAAAACGTTGCCCCACATTAGGAATTTCTTTCTGTATCGTGGGTGCGTTTACAAACATTTTAACTCACATACACAAGACACCCAGAGCCGGAACAACTATCTGTAGGTCATACAAATATTTGTTCCGTGCGGGAATCGAACCCGCGACACGCAGCGCAGTAGTCAATCGCTCAACCACTGCGCCAACCGTGCGCCCAAAATTTCTGAAGAAGGAGTTTATCATGTAGAGGCCCTGCTTCTCTATAAAACTGGCCAGTAGGTGACCCCGGTGGTTTCGGCGTCCAACTCCTAATTGCCTCACTTGCAGCTCATCCACGTCTCGTTTGCCCAGTTTTGCGTTGAAGTCCCCCATGTCAACGGTGAAGTGAGTTTTGAAACCATGCATGGCTCTAGAGATATCCTCATACATGGTCTCTACCTCGTCGTCGGGGTGTGCCGAGGTCGGGGCGTAGACCTGTATGACCTTCAGCGAATATCTTGCGGAAATTCTGAGTCAGAAAGCCCGGTCAATTTAATTATTTCAATAGTATCTATTTATCATATTGCCTACTCATATGCCGTATTTGTTCCGTAACATATATACTGTATGAGGTTTTATTTGAAAAAAAGAGATGCTGAGTTAGCGTGAGAGTTGATAGGGTGGAATTGAAGACATATGCGGGTTCCGGCGATCGCAAGTAGCATGTGACAAGGACAGGAAGATGATGAAACTGGGCTTGAGTTGATTTATGGAAATAAAACCAGATTAATTCTCAAGTAAAACCATTTATTCTTCCATTCTTGGGGTTCCTGGGGCTTGCTCTTATGTTGTACCCGTCGGCAGCGGACACAGATATGGCGACGTTCAGCCTGATGTTGTCTAAGGAGCCCGCGGGTTCTAAGCGTGCGTGACGCAGCACCCACACCACTATCGTCTTGATCAGAGCTGTAGCGTACACTCGACCTGGAAACAAAAATATAGTAAAACAAAGGTAAAACTGGTATCGTTTTAATTTCTGATTGTATGAATTAAAAAAAAAAGTAAATAAAAAAGTTTTGTAAAATTGTTTTTCAAGCTTTATATGTATTCCCCTCAGTAAACCCTTTTATTTCTTACCCATATCATGGGGTTGCATACAAAAAAAAAATTGGTGCGCTATTTTTGGGAGCCCGCCATATTGGATTTAGAATGAAATCACTAACTAACCGTCTATCCAAACCAAACGTGTAAACTATGCATTTCAGCTAAATTGTACGATGACTATGGTACGATTTAGCTGACCATCAGACCCATACATAATGTACTAACTAACAAGGTAAGCTATATACATTATTCATATAATAAAGATTTTAAAACAAGCTTTTAACAAACCGTGCAATGTCATCCAAGTCAAACTTGTATGCGAAATTTCAGCTCAATCGGTTGAAGATAACTGTTTCGAAATTAATTTGCCAGATTGATCCGCGTTACTAACTAAAGAAATAAGAGCTTGTAATTGTAATTTTCTCACCTAGACAGTCCATAGGTCCCAAACTGAATGGTACAAAAGCGTTGGGATCTCGCTTCTTCAAGTTCTCTGGCAGGAATCGCTCAGGCATCACCTTGTGGGGGTCCTCCCAGTAACGAGGGTCTCGATGCAGGTGGTGGATCGGAAGCAACAGGGAGGTGCCTGCTGGGAGCGTGATCTTTCCTGGGAATTGAGAAAATAGTGATTAAAATTGCTCAAAGATACACCATTCGACGATTTGATTTAAGTACCTCCTACAACCTTCATCCTTCATGCATGCATCTCACCTGTAGGCCAAACTTGGTGCAAATACAGTCTTTTTATTTCTTGACATACCCTTCTAAAATTGTAAGCCGTCTAACTCTATTTTATGCTACTCTGATATACTTGCGGCCAGCCAACCACCAATGATCGTTTATCTGCTTAGTTGAGGCCATCCTACAATAGGCTGAATCGCTGTCACCCTCTCCACTAAAGAACACGTCTACCTGGTCATCGATTTTGCGTCTGATATGGCCAGCACATTGGAACTTCAGCTTGCTTATTCTATAGGCTATGTCGATTCCATTCAGTTCTCTTAGGTTTTGCTACAAATCATATCATTATCACATCATCATTATCAACCTACAGTCGTCCACTACAGCTTACAACTACAAAGAAAGCCAGTTGCAGACCAAGAGGTAAACTAGCTTAGTTTAATCCTAGCTCGCATAGCCATGTCAGTTTCTCATAATTGTGTGCAGACCGCAAATAAAACATTCTCAGCTATGCTAGTATTATGTTATCTGTGGCTAAACTAACTTGGCTAAGCTCTTGGTCCACAACCGGGATCAGGATCGTCGCTCCACGTAGTTAGAGGGCTACAACCCTAGGTTTGCTGACTCACGGCATCCACTTAAGATCACGTCTACCTGGCCATTGGTTCTATGGCTGAATTACCATTGGGGCTCTTCAGAGGCTCTTGAAAAGTATGTTTTATTCTATTCGATTCTATTCTAAATGCCAAAATATAAGGGATTGACCTCATGACATTTCAATAGTGCTTGAGAATCCTATACATTTTTAACCCCCGACAGAAAATGAGGGGTGTTATAAGTTTGATGTGTGTACCTGTGTGTTTGTGTATTTGTGTATTTCTCTGTGGCATCTTAACTCCTAAACGGACGAACCGACGAAAGGTGATTTTATCGAGAGTGTTCCTTAGCTATGCTTGATGTGAATCGTTTCAGATGTTCAAAAGTTGTGTGCGTTTATTGTTTGAATCGGGGTGTTTTCACAAGATATCGTGGAATAATTACATGTTCAATTGATTGCCGATCGAAGCGTGTCTACTTATAGATAAATTATGTAGCATGAAATAAAAACTGCCCTCAATAGCATAATTGCAGTAAGTAGGTATTTTGTTAAAAATGAGTTAGATATACAGCCGTGATCACGATAACGAGATCTACATTTTTATCTTACCCATTCGTTTCAATCGCTTTTTGAACCAAATTTAACAATTAGAAATTTGCAGTAAGTCGAGCATTTTTTTGACATCACTAGGCATGAATACAGCGGGTACACTTACTGCAGAAATTCTTATTCAGAGTCTCTCGGCCAAAGTACAGTATGACATCTATACCACTAATATGTTAGGTAATTAACTCTATAAAAATTGGATATACGCCTAGTAAATAGACATTAAGAAGATATACTGTTTTCATCCTAAGCAGTTGCCCAATATTAGATAAATGAGTGATCTAGTCTTAAAAGCAGTATGCTGCAAATACTGCATGTATGCTTAGTAACGATCCTAAGCGTAGGTGCCAGATTACTTACCACAAAGACAGTTTGATTTGATATTGCGTTTATGTTAAGTAACGTAATCAGATCTTATATAAGGTTACTTATTATACTGAGAGTATGTAGCCATCCTGTGTTCATGTTTAGACAAGAGTTGTAGCGATAACGGTCAGATGTACTTGCCATGGTAGCAGTAAATTAGCAATATTCTGTCCTCGAATTATTGCATTAATGAGATTTTTGCGCCATTAGTTAAATCTAATAAAGAAAACACTCATTACGCTGTCTTATGGCACAAAGCCATTTCAGGCCAAAATGGTCGTGACATTGTTTCAACATTTAGAGCTTTTTTAATACACCAATTACCGGCACAAAAGTCATTTGGTGATTTGGGCAGATAATTGTTCGTCACATAACAAATACTGGAAACTCTTTTCGTTTCTTGTCAATGTTGTCAACAGTAATTGAAGCACGCTCCATCACTATAAAGTATCTAAAACTAAATTCAACTGACAGCTTCCACCACAAAGTGGAGCAATCTCTTCAAAAAATGTTTTTTTTTTTGCGACTTTTTTGACTTTGTAGAAGCCGTTTGAACCTCTTACTCAGGATTAAATATTCTTAAATTAATGGATATCGTGATCTTTTAAAATGTTTGTGTCTTTCATTCTGACAGAAACAACAGAAAATGCGTGCAATGAAAGACCGGTAATACGTTGAGAATCTAACTGTGGTCAAAGTTGCCCGTGGAGAGTACAATTTGTTCTACAATAAATCTCACGCTGATGAGGAATTCAGGCCAACCTTAAACTTTTTACAAGCCAAAATTAAAAAAACAAACAATTCCCTTGTGCTGAACAGAGAAGTTCACCAAGGGATATCGCCTCTTCACGAAAAGAGAGAATGGTCAAAGATCTCGTTCCCTTGACCTTGACCCAGCCGAAGGCAATTCTGGTTTGACTTGCCAGTTGACGATGCATCCTTGAATCTTTCCAACGAATTTGACGATTAGTTATCGCATTCTTGTTTTCGGAGGCGTTGATTCCTAATTCATTGAATATTTTAATTTTGTTTCAATGTTATAGAAGAAAATTTAATTTTTTATCCTAAATGGTTATAACTTTTGTTATAATTATACGGCTTCAGTATCTATAAGATCCATCAGTGTTGTTCGATAAATCTATAAGTGATGATTTGATACCGAAGAAAGGATTTTTAGTTTATTTGAAATGTAAAGCTTCTTTTAGATAATTTTGCCCTAAATTAGCATCTGGGGTTTTTAAAATAATTAATATTGAGAAGACTGAATAATACACATTAACTTGAGTTGAGTGGTTAATGTAAGAAAATTAAATTTAGAGTTGTGCCATTTTTTCACTGAAAAGACTGATTCAATTAAGTAAAATTAAGAAACGTTATTTTGTGATTTATTATGTGATCATCATGATCGGCCGGTGTGGCCTGCGCTTAATAGGAATGTCTTGGGTAGAAAGATGATAATTCTATTTAGTCCGTCAGTGAGATTATCAAATAATTACACGTTATTTTTGCTTTACCAAATCAATAAAAAATACGAAGTTTAAGCGCATCAAAGTTCAAACATATCATGATTTGCCAAATTTTATTGCTAGGTTATTTACAGCAACAGTTAATAACAGTATATCTACAACAAGATTATAAAAATCAAATTAAATTAAATGAATCAAATACCTACATTAATTAAAACCAACAATTTATTGTTTTATTATTACTACAGCCAATTTATATGGTTATTTAGCATAAATACAGTAAAAAACACACTTACTGTATTTATGTTAAGTGTTACCTATCAGAGAGTCTCTAGGAGACTTACTACTACTCTACTTAGTATAACTAAGATAATGAATTTATGTTGTCTCTTAATAACTCAGTATTACTTTCGAAATATGTAATAGATAGATGCTGATATCCTCTTTCATTTAAAGTATCAACCATCATGATCCGATTACAAACAAAGGATTTATGGAAGATTTTCTCACCAAAAATTTTGACCGCGTTTTTCTCGAAACCGTCTGGAGCGTACTTACTGCAACTATGCTATTGAGGGCAGAAAATGTGTCGGCGATTCTTTGTTTTACTTGTTCAAACTACTATCGCAACGCTTTTGTTGATAGGGTGTCACTCTGGAGCCTCTGATTGCTTTCCTTGACTATGTCGACTTGTTCGGTATTCTGTTTTCCTACAGATGAATCGTAAATGACCTCATTATCATACCTTCATTGATAGTAATCTCCTCTTCCACCGTCCTCTGTATCAGCGCAGCGATGGCGAAGTACCGCATTGTCTCCTTATACACCATGTCTAGGTGCTGCATCTGTTTCAATTGTTCGCTGCTGACGAGACCATGGTCACCGACTATTTCCATCATTTCGTTGTATACTTTCTCCTGAAAATGAAGAAATTGTTTTGGCTTGTAAGTTCAATTTTTAGGGCTCCTGCAGGCTGAACCATCAGCAACACAGGCTCTTACGAAAAATAATTTAGGATATTAGGTTTTCATGTATCGGTTTGGCTGAAATCTCAATGTCACAGCTGCAGCGAATATGGAAAGACACAACATATCTCGGAAGATATAAATAAAACTGTTGAACTCTCTAGTGATGAGAGAACAGATAGAAGATGACAATTTTTGAACAGCCTGTACAGGCTGGCCAAAAAGTCGTATATGATATACATTCTGCCCGAGTAACAACTATGTATGCTCGACCTCCTATCCTATATTCTTTGCCCCAAAACATGCAGTGACCTACGGGTAGCCATAGACGCCGTGGATTTGACGAAGCTTTGGGCCGGAAAAATATAATTAACTACAGTGACAGCGACACAAAGACAAGAAGAATGCGAAACTGGTGAGGATGGATGAATGAAAGGATGTTTGTAACTCTTTTAAGCAAAAAATACTGAACTGATTTTGATAAAACTTTAGAGTAATATAGCTTATACATTAGAATAACACATAGCCTTTTAAATACTTATTGTGTCCTACCAAAGAGCAATGGCACTGGATACATTACGCGCTTACGAATATGATTGCCTAATCTCATGCCAAATCTCTAGCCAATGCGGGCCGCGATTCCATGCTCTTTGTCTCCAGTAGAATTTACGTACCTGCCATTCTGGCAAATGTGCGAGGATCATAAGTACTCCAGACGCCATCTTAGCTGCCGCTTCTTGACTCTGAAAAGTAACAAGAATTTCTATGTCAGAAATAAATTAATGCTTGCCGATTAGTAACCTATCAAACCAAAAGGAACAATGAATTATAATGATCTATTAATTTATCATCATTACTGCTAGAATACGTTTACTGCTAGACATAGGCCTTCCTCAATCGAAGTAAAATCAACCGGTCCTGTGTTTCTCGCATCCTCCGGACTCTCGCACTCATCCAATAAACGGTCCACCTTATAAGAGGCCTTACAGCCCTGCGTCATCCGCTGCGCGATCGCCACTCTATAACCATTCAGCACTATCACCTTCCGTTCTGCGAGCAATATGCTATTGATTCTAAATTTCGGCAATTCATCAGACTACATCAGATACCTTTTTTTTTTTTTTTTTTTTTTTTATATTTTGATATAGGCTCGCGCTTGACCACCATCTAACCTGATGGTAAGCGATGATGTGGTCGACGATGGAGCACGCTTGCCTAGAAGTAACCTATTCACTCTTGACTTAAAGACCCCTAGATTGTAGCTATCGGGAAACACAGACTCCGGCAGGGAATTCCACTCCTTAGCTGTACGCATAATAAAAGTATTCTCAAAACGTTTAGTGCGTATGGGTGGGATGTCCACCATGTACCTGTGGCGCATCGCCGCCACAAACTATTGTTCGGAATACCTTTGAATTCAGCAGATCTCAAGGGGTAAACAAATAAAATATCAATCGGGCACAAGTCCAGAGTCTAGTCTGCTACTTTGAAATTCCCAATGGAAAATACTTTTCCCAACCCAGGAATCGAACACAGGATCACATGCATAGCAGTAGTTCTTGCAACCTTTATCTTTTAAGAAAATCCTCACCGTGGTAAACAAAGTAAAGGTATCCTTCTTAACTTCATTCTCAGTCATCTCTCCAGACAGTATGAATCTATCCACGATGCCCATACACTCTTCATCAGGGGTGGATATCTCCAACGCTTTCCTCCTTCTCTTAACAATGTCGCTGGTGAAGTCATCAACCAACTTGAGGTAGTAATTATGCAGCCTCTTCTTACCGGTCAACCAGTAAATGATGGGGATTTGAAGCCACCATCTTGTCATCTTGGCGAACATCAGTTCGTACAAGCTGCGGATGATGTAATAAACAGTATCACAATTTTTTGAACTTCAAGAGAAGAGACAAAAAGAGAGCTAAAGATCTTAGGCAGATTACCAAACTTAATGAAGTTTAACCTACCAAAAAGAAAGAAGTGGAGATTGGATGGCATATTCTCCGCGTTAAGAACAATAAGTGGTGTAAGGCTACAATGGATTGGTAAATCAGGGGTGGATTGAGAAGAGGTAGACAACTCAAACTCTAGGACGATGATAAATTGAAGATAGCAGGGGCCGTTCTCTGAAGTGTCAGAACTATCATGATTCCGCAGTGAAAAAAGGATAGCGCTATTTGTGATCTTGCATAACTCTGTCTCTCCCACACAGTGGTATCAGTTTTGACAGGTCATGGTAAGGCCACTGGTGCCCTGTGGGCCAGAGCTACACGAAACCGTGGTAATTAGTTTAAGTTTATCAGTAAATAAAAGCATTATTATTATAACTACACAACACAAGGAAAGAGCTCATCGTAAAGAGTTGCTAAGCGTAGATTTTTCTTTCAGTAATTTCAGCGCAGCAGCTCGGTGTCTGAATTTGTGTTTTAATAGGGCTTGGGGCTTGAAAACAACTGATGAAAATGTGGCCTTAACTAAATGCAGTTTTTAGGTCCCCTGGTCATAAAATTGCAAAAAATAACTGCAGTTTTAAAATGCTATAAAGCGATCGCTAATTATGTTTAAGCCTTATTTAATAGGGAGCGACCTTATTGCCATTAACCGGACACAAGTTCAAACTCCGGGCTGCTACTGAGAAATTCTAGATGTAAAAACCCAATAACACTAACTTTGTCTGACCTGGGAATCGAACCCAGGGTCTCACGCTATCAGTAACGTAAAAGTGTGTGGGTGTAGGCTACCTCTGCCTCACCTCACCCTTCAGCGTGATGCTATACAGGGAGGGAATTTTTTTGGATCAAACGAAACAGGGCGATAGTTGGGGTTATTTGCAGTAGGTTCTAAAGTTACAACCTTTTTTTTTGCATTTTCTCTAATTGACATTTTTTTTTTATAATTTGCAGTAAAATCTGACCAAGTGCGAGTCGGACTCACGCACGAAGGGTTCCGTACCATTATCGCAAAAAACGGCAAAAAATCAGGTTTGTTGTATGGGAGCCCCACTTAAATATTTATTTTATTCTGTTTTTAATATCTGCTTTCTGTATAGCGGCAACAAAAATACATCATCTGTGAAAATTTCAATTGTCTAGCTATCACAGTTCATGAATTACAGCCTGGAGACATACAGACGGACCGAATTCAAACTTGATCTCCTTAAAAGTTATGACTACTTGAGTGTTTTTTTAAGAAAATACCAAAATATGTAATAAAAATAGACAATAAACTAATGTAAACTAGTTGCTCCATACTTTTTTTTTTGTTTTTCTTTTTTTAACTGTAGAACGTATTGCAAATAACTTCAACTATCTGTTTCGTTTGATCCTCGATTTTTTACCCACACTGCATATGTGTTGTTTTAAGCGATCGCAATGGGTATTAAACTAAGGTTGAGATCAAAGAAGACAATACAGATGAACTCACTCTCGTGTTCCTTCAACCATCTCCTCCATTCTGTACAGATTTTGCGAATCTTCTTTAGAAAGACCCAAGAGTGTTTCTGAAACCAAAATATTTTTTAAGTTACTAGCTGCCCACTCCGGCTTCGCTCTGGTTAACATAGAATGTATGATTTTCTACATCTTCATGATTCTGATTTCCTGGTAGTTTGAGTCTTTACCACACATGATTCCATCCCCGGATATACTTCTTTTCTTTATGTTTCTGTTCTCTTGGTAGTTTGAGAGACACCACTCATGATTCCAGCCCTGTTTTTTTCACTCCAGGATACTGGTCTACTGGTCGGTTGTGGAAAATCTAACTGAGCTCCCGGACGGTCTTGGAGTAAATAAAAATGACCATCCAAACTTTCATCCCCAACTAAAACATTATTTTTATGTAACTGGCTGCCCTGCCAGGGCTTCGCTCTGGTTAATATAGATTTTGTTATAGATATAGATTTTCTGAGCAGTGGTGGCCCAGGGGTATCGGTCGTGACTTACAAGTTGTAGGTCGTGGGTTCGAGCCCAGGCAGGCGCTTTACTTTGTGTAAATTATTTCATCACCACTGCTCTCAAAACGGTGAAGGAAAACATCGTGAGGAAACCGGCATGTCCTAGAACCAAAAATTCGAAGACATGTGACATCCACCAACCCGCACTGGGCCCGCGTGGTGGATAACGGCTCATTCCCTCTCACAGAGAGGAGGCCTGTGTCCCAGCAGTGGGAACATTAATAGGCTGATGATGTGATGTGATGTGATAGATATTCTAAATCCTCATGTTTCTGTTCTCCTGGTAGTTTGAGAGTCACTACTCATGATTCCAGCCCCGGTTTTACTTCGGGGGTCTGGTCTCGTCAGTTGCACACTAGTGCCGTATATAGTGTGAAAACGAGAGAACATGATCAGCACCGCCATTTTAGATTCGTTTCTTTAATGAACCGGGTGATATCTGGCAAAACGAGTTGCCCTGCGTTTTTTTTCTACGTTTTTAGGGTTCCGTACCCAAAGGGTAAAAACGGGACCCTATTACTAAGACTTCGCGATCCGTCTGTCTGTCTGTCTGTCTGTCCGTCTGTCACCAGGCTGTATCTCATGATCCGTGATAGCTAGACAGTTGAAATTTTCACAGATGTTGTATTTCTATTGCCGCTATAACAAAAAATACTAAAAACAGTACAAAATAAATATTTAAGTGGGGCTCCCATACAACAAACGTGATATTTTTGCCGTTTTTTGCTCGATATTAATAACGGCAACAGGTAGACGCTTGAAATATTCACAGAATGTTTACTTGTATATTCACTTAAAAAAATAATAATTATTAAATTAAAATAAAATAAATTAAGGGGGGATCCCATACAACAAACGTGATTTTTTTGCAGTGTTTTGCGATAATGGTACGGAACCCTTTGTGTGCGAGTCCGACTCGCACTTGGCCGGTTTTTTTAATTCTACGTGGAATACTGGCATGATGTAATATTGTGATGTTAATTTATTAATTGTAATAATTTTACAAGAGTACAAAGTTGCTTTTTGACCGCGTGCTCAATTTTGATGACCGAGCAAGCGAAGGAGACTAAAATTGAATCACGAGCACAGCGAGTGATTAATAACTTAGAATCCTGAGCTTTAGCGAGGGAATCAAAAGAGCACGAGGTGAAAAATTTTTGCACTCGAGTGCAACACGTAACTTCAGATGCTGTAAAAACCTTCGATTTTTTTGGTTGATAACCGGATGAGGCTCTTTTTAAAAATGCCACTAATTTAGTATAGGTATCGATATGTATGTCTTTTTTCATATTTATTGTTGCTTTTAGCATTGAATACGTACTCCATAGAGTGCTTAATTTCTTGGTCTCGGATAATTCAATAAAATATGCCAGCAAAACGTTTCCTGAGAAAGTTTTTCTTTAGCTAGTCGCCACGTGTTAAACATATCGTACTGTTTCAAATACTTTGAGGGGAAAGCTCATTTGCGCATTATTAACAGTTTCAGTCAATTCTGCTGGCGTCAAATAAACTGCCTCGTCGCTAGAATCACTCATTTTAGGTTTTCACTTGTTTTCAAGATTCTTGTTTTTAACCTAAGGTTTTAACAATATGACGTGAAAAGAATATGGCGCGTGCAAAGCAAATTTAAAAAAAAAGTATACTAAGAAGGTTCCGAGTCTGAGTTTTCAACAAATTAAAAACTAGCCAAGTGCGAGTCGGACTCGCCCACGAAGGGTTCCGTACCATTATCGCAAAAAACGGCCAAAAAATCACGTTTGTTGTATGGGAGCCCCACTTAAATATTTATTTTATTCTGTTTTAAGTATTTGTTGTTATAGCGGCAACAGAAATACATCATCCGTGAAAATTTCAACTGTCTAGCTATCACGGTTTATGAGATATAGCCTGGTGACAGACGGACAGACGGACAGACGGACAGACGGACAGACGGACAGACGGACAGACAGACAGACAGGCGGACAGACAGACAGACAGACGGATCGCGGAGTCTTAGTAATAGGGTCCAGTTTTTACCCTTTGGGTACGGAAGTTCATGACCCAAATCTGATGAATATTAGGTACATAGTGTGTATTTAGTTTAGGGTATGATGGGACTGTCATACGCATGTCGATTATAAATAATTAAATAAAGAAGAAAAAAAAAAGGGATGTATGATAAATTCGGCACCATGGAGGTAGAAGTAAATAGGTTTAATTATGTTTTGAATTCACAAACTTGTGCACACGATGTTCTAAATTCAATTTACTTTATCCTCTAGCGGATAAAAACGGCTTTTACAATCAGATATCGAAGAGCAAAAATACTCTTTCCGAGATGGGGGGAATCATGATGGTACGACTCCCAGCTTTATAAATTATACATATAATAAATTATTAAAGTTGATTAATTGAGTACTTAGTCAGTAATAGTTATAATAAATCTAGAAAAACAAGCGAAAATATGTAATACTAGCTTCTGCCCGCGTCTTCGCACGCATGAAAAGTGTTTTAATATCTCAAAGGATCATTATACCTAGATTAACTGGCTAAAAAGTATCCTATGTATTAATCCAGGTTATAAATTATCTGTGTGGGAAATTTCATCCTAATCCGAACAGCCGTTTTTGCTTGAAGGCCAAACATACAAACTTTTACGTTTATAATAATATTTGGATTTTTGTTTGTTTACGAAGGAAACACTTACGGTTCACACTCTGTGTAGTACACTTCACAATGTCTTTATAGACATCGAAGGACATGTTCGGGTCCTTATGGCTGAGGACCTTCGCACATTGCTCAGCCTCCGCGTTGAAGATAGGCGTGAAGTGCTCCACCGACTTCTTGTTGTACGAAGGAGTTGCTATCTTCCTGTGGTTGCGCCATGTTGGACCTGAAAACTTTTCATTTGTTAAGGGGGAAACTTTTGAAGTCCGTTCGCCGTGTACTTTTTTATGGACAGTCTCGCCCTTGACCACTATCTTTCCTGATGGTAAGCAATGATTTGGTCGACGGAGTAGCACGCTTGTCTAGAAGTAACCTATTCACTTTTGTCTTAAAGACCCCGAGGGTGTAGCTATCGGGAAACACAGACTCCTGTAGAGAATGCCACTCCTATGTTCTATGTTAGGGGGGTTTGGTTTCCGCACTTAGTCCCTCAAATGGACCTTTGTACGTGGGCCATGGCGGCCGTTGGGTGGTCAATCCAACCAGCCCACCTCCCTCCAGAAGTCAATTAGAGCTCCTGGTTTCTTCAGAACATCCGTGTAAGATCTGGGTGACCCGAGGGAAGGGGTCTCATTGCTAAGAAGGAAAATTTGGTTCAAATAAATCTCACTAGATGGCGCGATATGCACCTCGGTAACCACCTATCTATTATTGAATGTTCGTAAAATTAACATTTTCTGGAATTGAACACAAAAATTGTATGTTCTTGTTTAATCAACTCTCCTAAGTACAAAATTATGGAATATTCGGCTTTTAATTCACATTTCAAATATTATTATTATAAATTAATAATATATATTTAATTAAGATTATTATAAATTAGACATTAAGTAATTATGACCTAGTAGTTTAGTTCTATGTTTATAGTTTTAAGTAAATTAAAATTAATTTTCAAAATTATACAATCTTGCCACTATTTTTAGACTTCTTGTGTTAAATATTGTTTAAATTCTCTTGTCCTACGATAAGCATATTTTTAGAGCTCCTACAGCCTGTGATACAGGATTACCAAGTACAGGCATCTTACATTATTATACCTACATTAGTTATCTAAGATTGAAACTGTGTTTTTACCTTTCTAATTTCTGAATAAAGATTTATTATTTATTTATTTATTTTTATTTATTTTATTAGACGGAACATTTAAAATTGATGCCAATAGATGGCGCATTTTTAAATTTCTGAGGCATTTCACTCGATTGATAAAGTTTGCATTTTAACACATTTTGGTGCAAAAAAAACTGTAAAAACGTGCATATAAATACTAGAAAACAAACCTTCACTGTATTTAAAGAAAAAAACATTCTTGAACCTAGTAAACCCTTTTAATTGCAAGTCGCTGCTAACACCATCTATCTATCACCGTGAAATAGAATTGAATGCGTTCGATGTACAAAAAATTGCCAGAATAAGCAGTCGAAAAACGCTAGTTACGTCGGCACGGTTTCTTTGTATGGGATGAGGTATCTGTATGCTAGTATTATATTATCTGTGCCCGAGGGTTTGTGCTCTTATCTGGGTGACACCTGTGCATTCAAAAAGAACGTGCGCAACGGTTTCCTCAGCCTCCATGCATGCCCTGCACAGAGGACTGTCCCTTATGCCTATTGTGTGCCGTTATGCCACTCCTTAGTTGTACGTATAATGAAAGTATTTCCAAAACGTTTAGTGCTTATGAGTGGAATATCCACCTGTCCACCATGTACCGATGGCGCATCGCCATACGTCTTGTGGTCTGATGATGGAACGGGCTAAGACTCCATCGAACACTCCCCGTTTCTTGCTGTTATAGGAGCTTTAAGAGGGTTCGTGGATTACAAGTGGCGCGATGCCATTAAATTGCCGATATACGATATCGCGGATATATTTTCTAAGTAAATTTCAAATGCAAATCGGTTGAATTTCATCGCATGGCGTCTATGTAAACGTTGCAAGTAAGTAATTTCGATAACTAATAATCGCTTAAGGTTACACCAGTCGATCATTCTTCCATACAAACGTAGTCTGGCGATTACTCCACTGTTTGACGATGTACGTTCAAAATAAAAATGAGCCCTGTACATATGGAAACAAAAAAGTAAAAAAAAAATATTTGAAAGTTATGAGCGTCGAAAGTTCCATATTTAATAAAATACCATAAGAAGAAGGAAAATTGCAAAACAGCCACCATACAGGGATAGATTAGTAGTTCAACAATGCAAATAATTTTATTTTCCAAATATACATTTAGTCGTTTTTTCGTGAAATCTAGACTGCTAAAGGTCTGTTTATAAAATTTCGCGCGCTCGTTTTCGTCCTAAATCATCATTCATTTTGCTATTAACTTGCAAAAGTATTAATTCGTACGCGAACTAGCTCCTTACTGCTCATCACGTCATCCATCTATTTCGCACGTGTTGTCGGACGAGATAGCATATAGTTTAACCCGGCGCACAAAATAGTTCGTGCGGTCGACTAGGGTAACCTTAACGGTGTGTTATAAATAGAATAGCGACTATAATAGTTAGCTTTTAGCTTTCCAGGTTTTCCTATTAGAAATTTCTTACTGGCAGCCCGGACTTTGGACTAGTGCCCAGTTGGTGGCAGTAGGCTCAGTCCCTACTACATTATCATTATACATTATTATTATTATTATTATTAGGCCTTGTTCCATGTTACTTGGGGTCGGCGCAACACGTTTTCTTCTTCCATACTATTTCACCTGTCACGCTATCACTGACTCCCTTTTCTTTCATATCACTCCTCACACAGTCCATCCATCTTTTCTTTTGCCGATTGGAACTTAAAATTAACTAGCACTCGCTTATGTATCATAGCATTTTAAAACTGCAGTGGTTTTTAGCAGTTTTTTGGACCAAAGGTCCTAGACGAGGCTTTCACCTTGTGACATTTCGCTAGTATTTGGCAATCCTATACATCAGGGCTTACCAAGTGGTGGACCGCGGTCCGAATCGGGTCCATCGATCTGTTTTGTGTGGACCTTAAGTAAACAGTACAATATAATTTACTTGAGTACGTAATTTAGAGTATTATGTCTCCTCTTCAACATCCTTTTTAACCCTACATACCCTGGATATCTGCGCGATCGCTTTTCCTTTACTCGCGCTGCCGATGTTCAGTGTAGATCCCACCTAAGGCATCATCTAAACTTCCCCTCCCACAATACTAATTTCTATACCCACTCCTTCTCTGTTCATGCAGTACGACTGTGGAACTCGCTTCCACCTAAAATCCGTGACTCTAAAAATGTATCTTTATTCAAGAAACAAGTCAAAGAACACTACCTTTCCACCATCTTGTAATTTTATATATTGTAATATTTTATGTTGTATGTATTTTATAATTAGTTAAGTTTTAATAGTATATTTTAAGTTTTCTTATTTCTTTCTACACACTGTGTCTTCGTCTCTCATCCAACTTTCCTGTCGCAGGTCTGCTGGAAGAAATTTCTATTGAAATAAGCAGTACCTTTGTGCTATTCTATCTGTATTCCTTCTTTTCTCTGTAAAGTGTTTTGTGTGTACATAAATAAATAAATAAATAAATAAAGTAATTTAATTTATCCTGATCTTTGTTTTTACTGCCGTCGATTCGACAACGGAAGATCCATCGATCGACGGAAGATTGCGGCTCGCGCTCCGCGATCTTCCGTTGTCGAATCTCGAAATCTACATTAACAGCGGTGGAAAAAAAGAACGAAGTAGACTTATTTATTAATTAAATACTTCATGAGAGAGCAGTGGTGGCCCAGTGGTAACGGCCGCGACTTACAAGTTGTAGGTCGTGAGTTCGAACCCAGGCAGGTGCTTTACTTTGTGTAATTTTTTTTCATTAGGTACATCACCATTGCTCCCAAAACGATGAAGGAAAAAATCGTGTTGAAACTGGCATGTCCTAAAACTAAAAATTCCAAGACATGTGACATCCACCAACTCGCACTGGGCCCGCATAGTTGGAACACAGCCCATTCCCTCTCACAGAGAGGAGGCCTGTGTCCCAGCAGTGGGAACATTAATAGGCTGATGATGATGATATACTTCATGCACATAAACGTACAGAGGCAGATTTAATGCCTTAGGCATTTTTTACCAGTCAACCTTTGGGTGATGCAGAGACAAATAGTGGTAGGTGCAATATTTTGAGTTAAGCGAATCGTAACGAATTAAAACGTATACCTAATCTATAAATAAAAAAGTTCTTAGATAACACTACACAAACCAACATTGAACTAACAAAACAACTACCTAACTAAACACATATATATATATATACTTAAATCAAATTATATCACACATTATGTACTTACACAAAAACTTCTCTCAATCAAACTATCTATTTAAGTATATAATTACTAAAAACTTTAGAATTAGCGGTCTCCGAGACTATACTAGCTATCACAAGCAACAATAATATAAATATGTAGGTAGAAGGATTATCCACACAGTGCCACACAGTGATAAGCCGCAAATTTTATTTCCAGTCTACTCATTGTTGTCAATACACACAACTTTTAGTAACAATGTTAATATTATTAATAATAATAATAATTTATAGTTTTTATAGTAATGTTAACCTTAGACAATATAAATGTAAAGTCTGATTGACAACAATGAGTAAACATTAACATAATGATCAGTTTTGAACAAAAATATAGTTGAGAATATAAGTACGCACAGCAACAACTACGTAGGTACACATTCACACACTGGTGTTATTTTCAATCGGTCTTCATTGTACCAACAAAATAAATTATGTGGGTACCTTGGTGATAATGTGGGTAATTTGTTTAGCTGTACTAGTTTTCTTTGTTTGTGATTGATTATTATAATTTGTAATTTTACTTTTGCATGCCTCGTCATTAGACGACGATTTATTTTTGTAAACATTTAAATCTCATTTAAGTGAACTGTATAATGTTCTTTTTGAGAAATAAAGATTCTTTAAACCTAAATACAATATATACTCAAATAATAAACTAAACATACCTGAACAATAAGTACGATGAGATTGGCCGCCGTGCTCAAAAAAGAGTTACTGGGTAAGAATTAAACAAAAGTATGTGGCGACGCTTGGGGGAGGCCTATGACCAGCAGTGGACGTCTTTCGGCTGATATGATGATGATGATGATGTACAAGACCAACTTACCTCCCGCAAGAATACCGTATCCAATAAATGGTACCAGAATGTCGTACAATGGTCCTTTCTGATTCACTTTGTTGCTGGTCAGTAATGTCTGAAATTAAGGAAATAAAGACATTAATAGGTTGGCTAGATTTGTAAAAATTTGTCTAAAAAAATCGATCATCGATGTTTTATTAATTTAAACACTAATTTGGTAATCTGTGGCATCATTGATAGCCCATACCACTTGAAGTCACTTTAGCTAAGTCGTCACGGTGAGATGTCGACCGAATAGCTAATTTCTTAATTCGAATTTTCTATGGCGAATTTGAATTAACAATCATTAGTGTTGTAGGTAAAGCTAATGTAGTTTCGAGCAGTAGGGCCTTAAAAACTGAATTTCTGACAGCGACACGGGACCACGGCAGAGCACGAAGTTGATGAAAGGAAGAAAGGAAGAATGGAAGGAAGGAAGAAAGGAAGAAAGGAAAAAAGGAAGAAAGGAAGAAAGGAAGAAAGGAAGAAAGGAAGAAAGGAAGAAAGGAAGAAAGGAAGAAAGGAAGAAAGGAAGAGAGACAGCAAGAAAATAGTAAATTTGCGCCAGGCACGACGCATACCTTAAAAAAACACAAATAAGCAGTAGCACAGAATTCTGCCCAATAGAAGCAATGGGTTTGGCTTTTGCCCACAGGGATAGTACCAGCTTACAATTAATTATATTTGTTAAGGTTATATAAAATGAAGGTTTTTATGTAATAAAATTGTCATCGAAGTTAACGCTACGATTACCCAAGAATGCAGTATAGCGTAATAAAATCATTCCGGCTTCTACCGTCTGCGATTAACCAAGCCATAAACGAGACTAGACGTTATTGGCCTGATTCAGTGACTTAGCCTAAATATAGGAAGTACAGTGAAGCTTGGAGGACACTGTGTTCATATATAATTTTCAGAAGCAATCTTCGCTTCTAAGCCCATGCTTTGTTGTAAGATAAGCCTTACAGCAAGGTATCCTTAAATAAATTCATTTAAGTACATTTTCTATTAACAACACAGGTGTTTTGATCCTACGCTTTCCACGGTAAGTTGAATAAGCAACATCACTCAAGAATAAAAAAGTATTTTTACCCGACTGCCGAAGGAGGGTAATGTGTTTATTAGTCTATGTATGTATGTAAGTATGTTTGTATGTATGTTTGTTCCTATGTAGCGTTCTAGAGACCAAACGCGTAGGCCGATTCATACGTCAATCGATTTGTCTTAACCTTGCGAGTGACACTGACTGCTTTAAAATTGGAAAATAGAAAAATGGCGGATTTTGGGCGTCATATTGTGGGTGCCCAAATTCTTTTTTCTTCCAAATCCATCGTGTGGGGTATCAAAATGAAGTTTTAAGAGGCGATTTAAAAAAAAAAATCTAAAAAGTAATAAATAAAAAAAAAACAATAAATCGAAAAACCCTACTGCTTAAAAAGCGAACTAAAAAGACGTAAACAAGAAGAAAATCATGATGAGCAGTCGGAGGATACATCTGGTTTTGGTTAGCCAGCTCGCGAATACGTATCCTCAGTCTGCACAGCACGATTTTATTCTTGTTTACGTCTTTTTAGTTCGCTTTTTAAGCAGTCGGGTTTTTTGATATATTGTATTTTTTTTTATACCTTATGTTAAAAAGACTGGGAGATTCCGAAGCGATTTTGGGCAAAATTACACTAATTGTAGGATAGCAACTTAAACTATTTACTAATCCAGAAAATACACACTGCGGCAGCTTTCACGGACTTCATGGACTAAAGTAAAATAACATAACGAAGTTTGTTCTTACCCTTATATCAGTGGGATTCTTCACGCAAATATTGAGATCAGGCCCTAGCCAGAATTTGAAGTAATCTCCGTAAATCTGGCACAGCGCATCAAATTTATTCAGCATTTCTGAAATTGAAGAAAAAGTACATAATATTGTTGTCTTCTGTGATCATGTTCACCGTTGATCACCGTGGTTCAGGATCATAAGAAAATAATGTAAGTAAATAAACAAGTATTTTTATTTAAAATAGCATTGACATGAGAAACAAACGTGTGGGCTAACTTTCAGCTCCATCGGACACCGGGAAGTGGGCAAAATTATCTTATTTATTTATTATTTACCTTATTGCATACTACTTAAAGAGAGTCAATTTTCAAGAGTCATCACGAATCGTCTCGCGCGCAGGTTTGACGATTTCCAGCCTCCCGAACAAGCCGGATTCCGTAAGGGCTTCAGCACCGTAGACCACATACATACGCTGCGACAGGTTATACAGAAGACCGAAGAGTACAACCTGCCTCTCTGCTTAGCGTTTGTGGACTACGAGAAAGCCTTCGATTCGATCGAGACTTGGGCTGTATTGCAGTCTCTCCAACGGTGCCAAATTGACTACCGGTACTTCGAAGTGTTGAAGTGTTTATACAAAAACGCCACCATGTCAGTTCGACTTCAGCATCAGACTTCGGAACCAGTCCTTCTGCAGCGAGGTGTGAGACAAGGAGACGTCATATCTCCGAAACTGTTTACTGCTGCACTGGAGGATGTCTTCAAGGTTCTGGACTGGAGAGGGCTAGGCATCAACGTCAATGGCGAGTACATCACTCACCTTCGGTTTGCCGACGATATAGTGGTTATGGCTGAGACCATGGAGGACCTCAGTACAATGCTCGATGATCTCAGTAGAGCTTCCGAAAGAGTGGGTCTTAGGATGAACATGGACAAAACCAAGGTGATGTTGAATGCCCATGTTACACCCACTCCTATCAAGGTCGGAGACTCTACACTCGAAGTTGTGGGCGACTATTGTCTACCTTGGACAAACGATCCAATTGGGTAGGGCCAACTTCGAGAAAGATGTCAACCGTCGAATCCGGCTCGGCTGGGCAGCATTCGGGAAGTTGCGCGGTATCTTCTCGTCCAACTTACCACAGTGTCTCAAGACGAAAGTCTATGACCAGTGTGTGTTGCCAGTGATGACATATGGCTCTGAGACGTGGTCGCTTACAATGGGCCTCATCAGAAAGCTTACAGTCACTCAAAGGGCAATGGAGAGGGCTATGCTCGGAGTTTCCTTGCGTGATCGAATCAGAAATTTAGAGATCCGCAAGAGAACCAGGGTTACCGACATAGCCCGAAGAATTGCCAAACTCAAGTGGCAGTGGGCAGGGCACATTGCTCGCAGAACGGATGGCCGATGGGGCAGAAAGGTTCTGGAGTGGCGACCGCGAACCGAAAGACGTTGCGTTGGAAGGCCTCCCACTAGGTGGACCGATGACCTGGTGAAGGTTGCGGGGATCCGCTGGTTGCGAGACGCACGGGACCGGTCAATGTGGCGACGCTTGGGGGAGGCCTATGTCCAGCAGTGGACGTCTTTCGGCTGATATGATGATGATGATGATGATACTACTTAAATAATTACAGGACAAAACATATACAAAGATAGGTGTACAATGAGCAATGTCAATGTCTTATCGCACAGGGCAATCTCTTACAGACAACCATTGGATGGACTGAACGAGAGGAGATAGACATTGGGCTGTCAGTGTACAAAAATACATGCATATAGAACAAGAACAGAGAAAGGAGAAGAATATGCGTTCTGCGATCTCTTCCAGGCAACCCAGAATGGAGAGGGATAGCCTGGACACGACATGGGGTTGCACTTGGTGCAAGTTTGAATAAAACAATAAGTAACAAACATAGTAAGCACTAAATATGATATACTAAAATAGATACATAAATACATATAAATATACAGTCTAAAAACAATACAGCTCCAACAAGAAGAAGATCACAATGAATATAATACCCTTTACTCCTACGCGGGAATTGAATTCAGTCCCTCAAGCTAAGCAGCAGCGGTTGCAACTGCTAGACTAACGGGACATTTCCACATGACAATGGCAAAATCTAGTGTCAAAAGAAAAAACAACTTACCTCCTGGGTTAAACATGAACATCAGCGCGTTTCCAAGTATAGGCAACGCTGGCGGCCCTGGTACTTTGGCTGCCAACTCCAGCATCCGCCTGTGGGTCCACCTCCAGTACTGCCACCATGACACCCCAGCTGCTGCAACTGCTGACAGTGCGATGAGCCAAGACATGGTGGTTGCTGAAACATGGAGATCTGTCATTATTATTACTGATAGGTTCGCGACTTCCGTTTGAGTCAAATGTGAGATAGATGATGGCTTGCTTAGCAGTACCAAAAGCCTGCGTATCTTAATCAGTGAGACCTCTAATGTGTCAAAACTAGCTACCATGGTTTCACTGTGAGAGAGAGAGACAGAGCTATACAGGATGGAGAACACTATCCCTTTTTCACAACAGAATCATGATGGCGTTGCTCGTTATGGTACCGCTCAAATACGCACAACGCTGTGGGTTGCGGTGAAAAACATCTAGAATGGTCTTTTGTTGCTACACTATCTCGGCGTAATCCGCGCTTCATGGACAGCTGTCTACATACAGACCCTTGATTCCAAGTTTGCACCTGTATGCGAGGCGTTGACTACTGCGAACACGACGCAGAACGACAAGCACGTAAGCCAACATACCGATTCAATGATAATCAGCTACCATATCGCCTGCCCAGAAACCACTCCGCGCTAAACACCGGATAAACAACCCTGGTGGGGTGCGGAACTAGAACGCAAGCGCGGTAAGGTAAGAAAGGCCCTGAACAGAGCCATGACTTCATGCGTTGATGAGGACTGGGACGTTGTCCTAAGGCAAGGTCAAGGTCCTAAGCAAACAGAGTAAGAAAAATACTGGTACAACAGAACACACCTAGGCCGCCAAACCCCGCAAAACTGTCAACACACTCACCATGTCGCCTGAAGATACTAGACGCGTCCTAGTAGAAACTCACTTCCCAGGAAGCGTCTTCGTCCGGATAACTGACCGGCAAGAAACTTTTTTCAAATATCCACAAACGATGACCTACGCACACAGGATGATCATGCTGGAGAACCTCCAATGGGCTATCCAAAGCTTACATCCTTTCAAGGCACCCGGTCCAGATGGGGTGTTCCCTGAGTTGCTACAAAGGGAGGTACCTACGTCTGTTGCAGAAAGACTGCTGCCACTTCTATGCCTAGCCTTGAGACACGTCCCGACAGGATGGAGGAAAGTGAAAGCAATATTCATCCCAAAGCCAGGTAAAATTGATTATACAAACGCCAAATCCTACAGATCCATCAGCCTATATTTTTTTTTTACTGGGTGAAACTTGCAAAAGTCGCCTGGACTTTTGGGGAAAAGACCAGGGAATGTGGGATTTTTACCTCATTAAAACCACCCCGGTGATCACCATCAGCACCTGGAAGGGGCCCCGTCACCTCTTAAAAGACCACCCCGGAACCCCCTCTGTGCAAGGTCTGTCAAGGCACACCCCTGGGTAGGCTGAAAGAATCGCCTCCCTTGAGCCACGCTATGCACGGCAGCACGTGATAGTGATCATGAGTGCTGCCGTCCTTCTTGAAGTCACTCGGCGTTTTAGGCATCGAATCCCATCAGCCTAACCTCGTTTTTACTTAAGCCCTTGGAAAGACTGTGCGAAAGGGAACTACGAAATGGCGCTTTAAAAACATTACCTCTGTTTTTTTTTAAATAATTAAATTTGTTTATTTTCCCTCATAAAGGTTGACATTGTTAATTATTAAAAAATAAAAAATAAATTATACAATTTTGCCTTACGTTATAACCTTTGTGAGAGCTGGAGTCTGAACTAGGTTCGGGACCTGTATGACAGATCTCCAGGCTCACAGCCTTTTAAAATAATCATATATTTGACGGCAACGTAATTCAGATTATTTCAAAACATTATTTTAAACAATTTTGAAAGAAAATTTATGTTAAAGGATTATAAATTTGTGGAGTGTAATGTAAAGTGATAGTATGGCACGATTGTTGTGTAATGTGTGAGTGTATGAGGGTGATTTGAGTATGTGAGTGTAAATCAGCAAATTCGGAGGGACGTATGTAACAATTATTTAATTGTTTGGATGATATTTTCTGTACCATCATAGTCTAAACCCATCAGCCATTCCCTTACAGTAGTTTTGCATTTACATTTAACCATTGAGTAGATATGTAAGGTTTTATTGAAACTGTTGTATACATAAGGACCAAGGAAATAAAAGAATCGCTGGGCTAGCCCCGTATTTACGGAAATAGACGGACACACTGTATGCTTTCGTCTCACAGTTTTGTATTTTTCGGGATTATATGAATTGCGGGAGTGGACTGTTAGAATTAAATTTAGAACGAACAATTTTTGAATAGAGAGAACCTTACATATTTTATAAACCTCTACAATAATGTTAATCAACATGCATACAGCTCGGTTAAGTCTACTGAATCCGCTTTTCACTTGGTGGCAAGCCAAATAGAGAAAGCAAATCATCAGAAAGGTACCTGGGCACTTTCATAGACATCGAACGCGCTTTTGACAAGACAAACTTCTCCAGCATCGGTGCTGCCATCTCCAGCAGATACTAATTGACTGGATAACTAACATGCTAAGCAAACGAGCGATTCGTCTGGAGGGAGAACAACAGCTGGCCTTGATAGCCAGGGGCTGCCCACATGGAGGGGCGCTTTCTCCCCTTCTGTGGAATTTGGGCATTAAAGATCTCATCACCAGACTCAATGAACATCGTTAATATACAATAGGTTATGTAGATGATCTCGCAATCCTATTACCTGGGAAGGTGACTGGAACTATCTGCAACCTTACTCAGCAAGCGCCACGTTTAGTGGAGCAATAGTGCAGGGAGTATGATGACAAAGACAAAGACAAAGACAAAGATATTTTATTTCAACTAGGCCACCAAGCGGCACTTTTGAACGTACATAAAAATGATTCTACCGTGCATTCGGAAAGTAGCTTGTTATGGAGAAGAATGCACAAGAAACTCCATACTTACTCTTTTAAAAAAATTATTGTTTTTTTACAATATTTAGGAACATAGGTACATATATAGTTATTAGTTCACATATGTGAGGACAATGCACCCAGAATAGCACTACACACCACCATACCACCTACAGACATAAAGCATTAGAAGTACTCACATATTTCATATATGTACTGTGCAGTTATATAATAGATACTAGAAAAACATTAACATCCGAAGCAGTCAAGTTATGACCAATCCCAACTGACGGCGTCCGTTCACGAACATGACGCATGAATTGGCACCACCCAGCTCAACCATCATGAAGGGAACCGGATGATCCAACACACGCGCCACCATCAGAGAGACATTTGAGAGAGCATGACACACTCAACGGCCAGGGCACACACAAGTCAACGAACGCCGCATAGGTACAGTAAATGGTAGATTTACAGTTGGGTACATAGTACTCACACATGTGCTGTGCAGTTATACAATACTAAGGAAATTGAGTTTATACAATACAAATATATTCATACAGTCTTCAGCAGGTCCAACAATACCTCAAAACAATAATGTTCTGCATATCACTTTTTATTGCGCCCTAGTGGATGTGGATTGTGGAGCAGGACTAGCATTGAGCCAAGCATTTTTATCAGAGATGTAATCCCCCAACTTATAATATGCTAGCCTACATAGTGTGCGTTTTATACAGGTTTTAAACTTCGTCTCATTCAGTTCAAGAATTTGGGGAGGAATTTTATTGTAACATTTTGTACAGTACCCCATGAAAGATGAGGCTACTTTAGCCAGTCTGAAACCTGGTTGAACTAATTGGTCCCTATTTCTAGTATCAGTAAACCCCACTACGACCGAACTAGTCATGTTTATCCAGAAAAGAGCACGCTTCCGTCTACCTAAGCTGTTCAATACAGAGCTCCAACTGTCCAACGAGGTCAAGTATCTGGGAGTCACCCTTGAAAGTGAGTTGAACTGGAGCAGTCATTTATACAACAAGTTGAGCAGGGTTTGAACCACCTTCTGGCAATGTAAGAAAATGATAGGTTAGAAGTGGGACCTTTCCTCCATCAATCATACTCTGGCTGTACAGCGCGGTGATTCGACCCATGACCACCTGTGGGGCCCTGGTATGGTGGCCTCGCACTAAGCTAAGTACAGCCATGGACAAACTACAACGTATGAAAAGACTGGACTGCATGGCGACAACGGGCTGCACGAGGACTACCTCGACTGCAGTGCTCGAGGCCATGCTTGGACTCGACCCACTTCACTTGTTCTTACTGCAGGAAGAAACGTTAGCTGCAGTACGTGTCAAGACACTGGATCTCTGGGGTAAGAGAGAGACAGAACACGTCGTGTTTGAGGCACTCAATAACGAACTAACCCTAACAAAAGCAATCAATAACCGGAAACCCAAGCAATTCATCTTTGACAAGGAATACAGGGTCTATCTCCAAGAGGATCACCGCTGCAAGGGTCTACGCCCCGACGAACTAAGGATCTTCAGAGACGGCAGTGTTCTCAGAGGACCTCAACATTCACATAGCCACACCACTGGTGGTCCACAAACCGAATGCTTGGGAATCACTCTGGCAGCCCCAGAATCAGGTCCGTGAGCGAGAGCACGCACGCGGGCGGGTAACAAAATAACATCACGCCTGTAGATTTTACCGGAAAACATTGGCAAAGGTTTTTTTTTTTTACTATTTTAGATATGCTCGCGCTTGACCACTATCTCACCGGATGGTAAGCGATCATGTGGTCGACAGTGTAGCACGCTTGCATTGAAGTAACCTATTCACTCTTGACTTAAATACCCCGAGGTTGTAGCTATCGGGAAACACAGACCCCGAAAGAGAATTCCACTCCTTAGCTGTACGCATAATGAAAGAATTTCCAAAACGTTTAGTGCATATGAGCGGGATGTCCACCATTTATCGATAGCGCATCGACATACGTCTTGAAGTCCGATGATTAATGGGCTAGGCGGAATTAGATCTTGCAATTCAATCGCACACTCCTCGAAATGCAACCGATAAAACCGACAAGCTGGCAACTCGGCGACGATGTTCAAGGCTCTGGAGCTTTGAACAGTAACAGGGCCTCATTGCAGATGAGCCTCTTGGCCCGTTTTTCGATCGACCAGTGAATCAAGCTGGTATTTGGCAGATCCGTCCCAGAGATGAGAACAGTGTTACATGCAAGATCGAAGTTGCGCTTGATACAACTTAAGCAGCTGGTTTGGCGTGAAATACCATCCCGCCTTTGCAAGGATCCCCAACTTTTTGGCAGCCTGTTACAGATGCACCTATAGTAGATAGGTAGTATATACATCCACATTTTGCCAGTTATATTTAAGTTTCATATAATAGCCCGCGAGCATACTGCCGTCAATCGAGCATGAAAACAGACTTGTGTCCTCGCTATGGTTTTCATTTACCGTTATAAGACAGTTTATGTAGAATTGTTGGTACTAACGAGGAGTTTAATGTCTACAATAAAATAAAGGCCTAACAAGGCCTACAGTCCCCGGCACGTGACTGAGCAAGGTTATGGCGTAGTGGGGGTATGTTCGCGCATAGTGCACTTAGTGCAACAAAAAAATGGTCATTACTTTTATTGCTTGTCATTATTTTATGGTTATTGCTATCATTAGTTTATAAGCATGTCTGTTTGGAAGACAGTTTAAGAAAGGTGATTAATTCGTGAAGTTTATTAAGAGTAAATAATAAAATAAGGTTAAGAAATTTAGGATATTTTATATAAATGTTTTTTTGCTGTCGTTATTTAATCATTTATTATGCCGTCGTTCAAAATCAAAATCAAAATTTCTTTATTCAATTAAGCCATTAAGCGGCACTTTTGAACGTCAAAAAATATATTTTAAAAGTAACAATAATTGATTCTACCGTCCATTCGGAAATGTAGCTTGTTGTGGAGAAGAATGGACAAGAAACTTCACACTTACTCTTTTAAAATAAAAAGTGTTTTACAAGTATTTGGTTACATCATTTCTTGTTAGAAAATAATAAATATATGTGAGAACGATGTAAAAAGACGAGCACGTAAAAGCGTCTAGAGTAAAACAAACAATTAAAAAAAAGTATCAATACATAGGCAATTAAAAATAGGCCGAGGCAGCTAAGTTATGACCTATCCCAACTGACGGCGCCCGTTCACGAACATGACACATAGATCGGCACCACTCAGATCAACCATCATGAAGGGAACCGAATGATCCAACACACGTGCCACCATCAGAGAGACATTAGAGAGAGCATGACACACTATTAACTGCCAGGGCATACTAGTCAACAAACGACATATAGGTACAGTAAATGGTAGATTTAGAGTTGGTACATAGTACTCACATATGTGCTGTGCAGTTGTACAATACTAAAATAAATTGAGTTTATACAACACAAATATATTCATACAGTCTTCAGTAGGTCCAACAATACTTCAGAACTTTTCGGCTTAACACTTGTTTTTGTGCCCTAGTGGTTGTGGAGCAGGACTAGCGTTGAGCCAAGCATTTTTATCAGCGATGTAATCCCACAACCTATAATATGCCTGCCTGCATAGTGTGCGTTTTATACAATTTTTGAATTTCGACTCATTCAGTTCTAGAATGTGGGGAGGTATTGTATTGTAGCATTTTATACAGTACCCCACAAAAGATGACGCTACTTTAGCCAGCCTGAAACCTGGTTGAATTAATTGGTCCCTATTTCTAGTAACATAATTATGTCTATCGCTGTTTTTACTAAAAAGATGTATATTCTTTCTAACGTACATGATGTTTTCGTAAATATATTGACAAGCTACCGTCATGATGTTAATGTCTTTAAATAGCTCCCTAAGAGATTCTCGGTGACTTAAATTATATATGGCTCTGATAGCTGGGAACTCCTTAGAGAATCTCGTTGTCACTATCGTTTTGTATTATGCACGAAAGTGTATTCGGGATGCGAGACGCACAGGACCGATCAGTGAGACGATGCTTGGGGGAGACTTATGTACCGCAAAGGACATCTTTTGGCTGATATGATGATGAAGTGTACGAGAGCGAACGGAACGTGGAAGCGACGCGATTGGTCAGTCAATCCTTGTGTCAACTGACTAACCAATCGCGCGCCCGGATCGGTGCTAAACGTTCCCTGCGTCACGCTACGACTCTTGCCAAGTTACGTGCCGGCAACTGTACCACATAAACCAGGCCGGCTTTTTTCTTGTGGCCACGTGCAACCATGATCACGCACGTATAGTTCACCTAAGTATAATTTATTCTACATCACCTAATTAAATTCAAGGCCGACACAAGCGATGAAGATACTATTTACCCGACTGCCGAAGGAGGGTAATGTCAGTCTATGTATGTATGTATGTTTGTTCCTATGTGGCGTTCCAGAGACCAAACGCGTTTGTCGATTTTCATGATTCTTACGTCAATAGTGTCACTGGCTACATTAAAATTGGAAAATAGAAAAATGGCGGATTTTGTGCGCCATATTGTGGGGACCTAATTTTTTTTTTCTTCCATACCCATCGTGTGGGGTATCAAAATCAAGGGTTTTAAGAGGTTATTTCAAAAATATATAATATTTATATGTTTAAATGTACCTAATACGAAAAAAAAAATGTTAACTAATAAGTTTACTTTGTACTTTTTGGACTTTGAGTCCAAAAAGTCAAAAGTCCTCAGACTGCACAGCATGATTTTCTTCTTGTTTACGTCTTTTTAGTTCGCTTTTTAAGCAGTCGGGTTTTTTGATTTTTTGAATTAACTTTTTTTATATATATTATATTTCGGAAGTCGGTGTCTTTTAAAAAAAGGTACCTACACCTTTTTTTTTTCGTTTATGACAACGACTTCCGAAAAAAATGTTTTTTTTTCACTTTGTAACGTATTAATTTGGAAGACGGTTTAATTTTTTTCTTTTTAGGTTTGGTACTGGTACCCTATATTACCATGCAAATAATTTATAGCCAGAGGGCTATAAATTTACAATTCTAACAAGCCCAAACACCACTGGGATACATTGTTTTATTACGGGGTTCCGGTGCCTACCCAAGTAGCACAAACTATTTGCTTAAGAGCTTTGGAGCTAATCCGATTATTCCCAAAAGCGAGAAAATAAAAATTTCCACATCCCTCCATATCAAGCAGGAGACAGAACACACAAGGCCAATAGGCACAAAGGGTCGTTTACAACTGGGACAAGCCTAGTTGCCAAGGGTAAAAATAATCATTAATATGGACATAACATTGTGAATTGTTATATTTGATTCCAATAATAGATATGGCAAAAACGCTTGAACGCACGAAAACTTGTTCTAGTTTCCACAAGGTCCGTATAGAAAATTATAACTCTAGATGCAGCCTGTACATTATCCAACATAATATTGCGTTCATTCTGCTAAGAATATACTCCCGTAAGATTTGTAGATCGTGTTTTCAAACCCAGGCAGGCGCTTTACTTTGTGTACATTTTTCATCACCACGGCTCTCAAAACGGTGAAGGAAAACATCGTGAGGAAACCAGCAAGTCCTCCTAGGGCCAACAATTCGAATACATATGCATGTGACATCCACCCACCCGCATGGACCCGCGTGGTGGAAGTCGAAATTATGTTTTCTTTTGGGGATAAATATAATGACCACCTAAAATTACTTTGTGACCATAACCTCTATTACCTAAAATTGTACTATGAAACCCAAATTTAGTAAATTGATCACCAAATTTTAATAGCAAATTATTGCGCTATTTAATGTTGTAAAATAGGTTAGGTTAGGTTAGAACTGTGACCAACCGCGCGCGAGCCGAGCGAGCAAAGCGAGCGGTGCCGCGGCAGCGGCCGGCGAGCGCTACTTCCAAGTTGCTCCCAGAAATTTTATAATCTTTTTGGTCATTGGTTTAATTTTGGTGATCATTTACTACTTTTGGTGATCATTTACTACTTTTGGGTTAACAATGATTTATTTGGAGTCATTTTGCCTAAACAGGATAGCGAGATGTTAAAACTTTGGTTATAATTTTACAATAAGATGCGGGTTTAATTTTGGTGATCATTTACTATTTTTGTCTGTTATATGTTACTATATCTGGTGGTAAGTTAAACATAAGCCTTTTTTTTTCTACTCCTCCGTTATTCTTTTCTGATTAATTTCGTTGCGGGATCCAAGACAATTAAATTCATTCGCCGGGATTTGGTCGAGCTTCATTGCCTCGGCGCTTTTCTGGTGGTCGCCACTGTTGATTATGGCTTTCAGGAGTTGCAGTGGTTTGGGAATAGTGCGGTGGGATCTTCACCGTGTGTGGCGGCCTTTATTTACAAAAAAAAATCCGCATCTTTACGTGTGTGATCTGCTACAGATATTTTTCCACTCGGATTTATATTAAGGTCAAATTAAAGTAGGTAAGTATCTAACTAGCAAAACTCTGCAGATGTGGTCAATTAAACTAATATCGTGTATTGTGGAAGTGAGGTTTAAAACCGTGGGGCTAAACCCAAAACAGCCTTTGCACGACGATCATATTTGCACTCAATTAATCAATCTGTCCAGTGATTTGCCAACTAGTCATAAAAGGCAGGGCAGATTGATTAGAGTTGGTTCGCGGTTAAATTTGAAAAAGAGTTACCGCGGTCTTGGCACAAGCTACTGAAGGAACACGGGTGGGTTTTAGTCAGTAAAAGTCTGACATGTCTCTCCCGCTTCACCCAGAGTGGGAAAAGTCATTGGATTACTTACTGATAATATCTAATACCTTTAAACGTATGTATATATATAATCTGAATCTCAGAAACTGCTCCAACGATTTTCATGAAATTTAGTATGCAGGGTTTTGGGGGCGATAAATCGATCTAACTAGGTTTCATTTTTAGAAAACGTTGTGTTCTCTATTTTCACCCGAGCAGTGCTCGGTCGCCCGGGTACTTAATTATTTGATGTGTTACCTACGATCAATAGCAAAATAGCATTAATATTGAGGACTGCATAAAATTTTATAAAAAAAGTTAGTTAAAAAAATAAAAAAACCCGACTGCTTAGAATAGAATTGAATAGAATAATGATTTATTTGAACAGAAAGTAGGTACAGTCAAGGGTCAAAAGTGCAGTCATACTCTTCCAAAACTCAAATGGCTAGTTTTTGTAGAAGAAGTTAAATTATCCACAACTGATTTAAGGGCCTACATACGCTTTAGTGCCGTAAAACGGTAACTTTCTAAAGCATACTCCTTAGTAACGGGTAGGTTAAAATGTATGAAAAATATATATATTTATTATTGATTCATGTAAATAATTTTGAACACAAGGTTTTTTCTTGTAACTAATAGTTTTGCTTTAAAAAAATAATTAACAACACGATATCTTTTCGCAACTTTTGGAAACTCCTCCAAAACGACTTGGATGCTTAAAAATATTTTTACACTGAAAAATTTATGGCTGGTATTTCTTCATAACTAACACATCATATGTAAATCAAATAATATTTTGCAAACAAAACTGTTCAAAAGGAGGTTTAATATTGATATTTTGGCATCGAGCGGGCGCACGGCCAGTACTGCGTTAACATTGGGCCGTATATTGCGCCTTAATATTTTGTATAGAAATTAAAGTATAGATTATTCCTACTAACCGCGAAAAGTTGAAATTCCGCTTCCTACAAAAAAATTGCCTTTTCTGTTTTGGTAGAGTGTGACTGCACTTTTGACCCTTATAGTACAAGATACAGATGTTATTATAATATTAAGTGATCCTTTTACTTTCTAACTTAAATAAGGCATGCAAAACAGTTAAGAAGCAAACTAAAAAGACGTAAACAAGAAGAAAATAATTCTGTGCAGTCGGAGGATAAATATTCGCGAGCTGGCTGACCAAAACCAGATGTATCCTCTGACTTTTTAGTTAACATTTTTTTTTGTAATTAGGTACATTTAAATATATAAGTGATAAATATTTTTGAAACCACCACGTAAAACCCTTTTTTTGATATCCCACACTATGGGTGTGGAAGAAATCCGCCATTTTTTAACCGACTGCCCAAAAAGGAGGAGGTTATCAATTCGACTGTATAATTTTTTAATAACACTTACGTACTCGTGTAATTATAAAGTTATTAATAGAAATACTTTAATTACATTTTAATTCTAATCTTATTTATACTAATTACATAACAACTAAAAAAAAATAGTAACATTATTAATAAATGTTTATATTGAAAAATACCATTGAAGAAGAAGAAGAAAATTGAAATTAGTTCTTATTATTATAAAATTTTTTACTGCCCTCTATCTCGAAAATGGTTCAAGTTATAAAAAAATGTATATACAAAAGTTGTAGACAATTTAATCCTCTCCAATATTTACAATGCATACAAATAGCATAAAACCCATAGGAAACGAGATATTTGCAATAAATGTCCATGTATGTGCATGTGTGTGTGTTTGTAAATACCGATTTTTTGACCTTTGACCTTGGAATATCTGTAGACGCGGACACCCTACGATACGTAGGTTTTGAAACAAGTTTTTGGGCCATTTTTTAACCGACTGCCCAAAAAGGAGGAGGTTATCAATTCAACTGTATATTTTTTTAATATTTATTATCTCAGAACTTATTACTAGGTGAATCGATTTTGATGATTAATTTTTTAATTGAAAGCTGCTACTTGTCATATGGTTACAAATTTCATCAATATCTGAAGAAGAACTTCGGAGATATACATCAGAACTCTTTAATAGATTACGGCATGTCACTTGGGATAGCTGCAATCGCATGTCTGTTTATTGTTTACAACGTTTCATAACATCACACTGGTACGCTCTAAAGGGGTACGCAGGTGTGAATATTTCGCCCTGGTATACTCTTATTCCAACGGTTTAGTTTAAGTTTCATGTTATTCTGACGTCACTTTGGGCCATTATAAGTACTTATAATGCCCAAATAGCCTATACAACTGGTAAATTATGTACCACAACTAAAAAGTGAAAAATAAAAAAGCTTTTTACAGATGATGTATTTCTGTTGCCGCTATAACAACAAATACAAAATAAAATAAATATTTAAGTGGGCTCCCATACAACAAACGTGTTTTTTGCCGTTTTTTGCGATAATGGTACGGAACCCTTCGTGCGCGAGTCCGACTCGCACTTGGCCAGTTTAATTTTTCGTAAAGAAGTTTCTTTTTAAGTATTTTTTTCCATTTTCCAATTTAAATGTAGCCAATGACATTCGCTAGGTTAAGACGAATGGATTAACGTAGGAACCATCAAAATCGGCCAATGTGTTTGGTCTCTAGAACGCCACATAGGAACAAACATACATACATAGACTGATAAACCCATTACCCTCCTTCGGCAGTCGGGTTAAAACTGCAAAATTGGGAGATTTGTGAACACAGCATCTGAAGAAGTGGTGTTGACTTTGAGTTTTAGGACACCGGACATCTTAGATCGTCACGATTACAGTCTATTTATAAAACCACAAATAGCCATTGTCAAAATAACTTACCCACATAAAAAATAATTTTCAAGAGTTTCCCACACCTAATTGTCACTTTTTATGAAGTTTGTAAGCACTTCTAGTGTTATCGTCGCCTTCAACTTCTTATGATTGAGTCCTCTATGTTTATAGATTAACTTATATACTCACCCCGTGGGAAAAGTCCTGTGTTTATATAGGTATTTATGTTATATAATTATTGTTCTAGATTTCACTTATATATTGTAATTTACATAATTTTAGTTGTTTTAATTATAATAGCTATTTAGTTTCGCACTTTTTAGGGTTCCGTACCCAAAGGGTAAAAACGGGACCCTATTACTAAGACTTCACGATCCGTCTGTCTGTCTGTCTGTCTGTCTATCCGTCTGTCACCAGGCTGTATCTCATGAACCGTGATAGCTAGACAGTTTAAAATTTTCACTGATGATGTATTTCTGTTGCCGCTATAAAAACAGAATAAAACAAATGTTTAAGTGGGGCTCCCATACAACAAACGTGTTTTTTTGCGATAATGGTACGGAACCTTTCCTGCGCGAGTCCGACTCGCACTTGGCCAGATTTTTATTAATTCTGGAAATATTCTGCAGTTTTCCGTGTTTTATGGGTAACTATTTCCGCGCTCTGACACAAAATCAAGTTCAAAATGTAGTAGGTAGGTAGGGTAGGGTAAGTAGTGTATGTAGAATAGGGTAGGTTGGTTGATCGGTAGGGCAGTTGAGTAGGTTAGTAGGTAGGTAAGGTAGGTGGGTAGGTAGGTAGGTAGATAGCCAGCTGACGGGAGCGAAGCCGCGGGGGTCAGCTAGTTTCAAATAGAGTTGTTTTTAGGGTTCCGTACCCAAAGGGTAAAAACGGGACCCTATTAATGAGACTTTGCGGTCCGTCTGTCTGTCTGTCTTTCTGTCACCAGGCTGTATCTCATGAACCGTGATAGTTAGACAGTTGAAATTTTCACAGATGATGTAATTCTATTGCTGCTATAACAAAAAATACTAAAAACAGAATAAAATAAATATTTAAGTGGGGCTTCCATACAACAAACGTGATTTTTATGCATTGTTTTGCGATAATGGTACTGAACCCTTCGTGTGCGAGTCCGACTCGCACTTGGCCGGTTTTTTTATATAGTTTGGTTCACGCAGGCAACAGCTAATGCGAAAAGTGTCTTCTTGGTGGGGTCTGTTAATCTTGAACAGAATAATGCAGCAAAATTGTTATGGGAACCGGTGTCGCCAAACTCACACAAATAAACTGATAATCATATAATGGACTACAAATAAACCGTTCGTGTGATATGTCGTTGTAATTTTAGTCATTACAAGCATAAGTCACAGATCCTACATCTAGAAAGAAATCCTCACACTCTTTAAATAGGATTTATTTTGCGTTAGTGCAAAAATTATTTACGACGTTTTGTAATCTAAAGTCAAAATGGAATCGATTGCCAAGTAAATACCGCTACCCAACCATAGATGGCGGTAGTCTCAGTGGTTGCAATTATAAACTTTATTGCATTTCATGTAAGGTTGACATTCGTGTCATAGGTCGATATCTAGTGCTACTCGACCATGGAAGTAACATTACATTTTGAATTACATTATCGATATCGATAGATACCCGATTTCTTAATTTGAAAAAATAAAACTTCTTTAGAGTTCAGTAAAATTGTAGGATGAATGGCGTAGTATTATTTAAACATAAAATATTATATGTATAAAAATGTATTACTGTTCGTTAGTCTCGCTAAACTCAAAAACGGCTTAATAAATCAACTTCAAAAAAATGTTCAGTGCATATCGTGCTTAATTTGGATGACATCCAATTAAATCTACCTGTTGCATCAATTCATTTCTCTTTGACGCTAGCGTCTTTGGGCAATCTAAAAATCAGTAGGATTTTTCATTTAGTGATTTCAAGAAATTGCTGCACAAACAATCATTGTAATAATTATTATTATATATCTAATAGTTTTAAGAATCTACAGTAGTATTATCAGAAAAACTGGATAATACTGTTAAATCACTAAAACTAGTCTCAGTTAAATCATTAATAACTGCGTGTATATTATAAGCTAACAATGTAGCTAATAAATGTCGACTATTTTTGGGAAGAAACATATGGTTCCCAATCAAAACAAAATCACTAACAAAATTGTTGGTGTCAAAAAACAATAAACGGTCAAATTGACACGGAGAAACCGGTCGAATCCGGAGGTAACGATCGGATTGATTTTAATGATAGATATCGATAAAAGAAAATAGGGACCTATATTTTCTATTATATTAAGTGGATCAAACATTTCCAAAAAAATTGGAAGTATGCTGTATTGCATGCATAAAAGGCAATGTCCCGACTGACATATCAATGCCCAGCCTAAACCACTAATGATAGAAGGTTGAAATTTTAGAGGATATTGATTTTACTGTAGGCGTCATTTAAGAAAGGATTTTTGGTAAATCATCCTCTAAAGGGGTGAAATAAGGGATGAAAGTTTGTATGCAACTCTTTAAGCTATTTTTGAATTTCATCCCCTAAAGGGGTTAAAATGAATGTTAAAATTTGAATGAAAAGTATATTGTTTAAAGGAAAAATTATTTGAAATTTTGTATATAGACACTTCAAAAAAATTAAAGAAACACCTGTATAAGGATTTTATGAATTTCATCCCTTAAAGGTGTAAAAAGGGATGTTAAAGTTTAAATGAAAAATAAATTGTTCATTATCGAAATTAATTGGAATTTAGTCAATCTACTCTTCAACACAATTAAAGAAATAGGTATTTAAGGATTTTTTTATTTCATTCCTTAAAAGGGTAAAAAGGGGTGTGAAAGTTTGTATAAAAACTAAATTGATTTTTTGTATTTCATCCCTTAAAGGGCTAAAAAGGGGTATTTAAATTGGAATTAAAACTAAATTGTTTATTAACAAAATTACTTGGAATTTAGTAAACAGTAACATCCAGACAAACAATCATCAACATATAAGATTGTTAACAAAGGCGTATTTTATTATTATTTTGTCAATCTCGGGTCCCGGTCCTTTGAAAGTCGTGCGAAGGGCCGAAGCCAACTCGCAGAGGCTTTGTTAGGCATGTATCAGGAAATGTGACACCAATCGACGATTATCCCTGTATGCACGTTATGTGCACTATGCAAATGCACATAAGATTCAGATATATTTATTTGCAAAAACATGTGTATACATACAACAAACAATAGTAAGTGCATGCAGGATAACAATAAAATAAATGGCTCAAACATGTTTGCCACATACTACGGCGTGCAAATCTCGAATTAATTAATTAATACAATTATAATAATAAATGGTAAATACAAATAATAAATGAAATTAATCTAAAAGCAATTATCACAATTAATGTCAACACAACAATATAAAACAGTGAAAATTAAATGACAAAAATGTAAAAGATATAAAATAACAATAGAAACAAAATAATAATAAGCAAAATAATAACAAGCAAAAGTCAAACAGCAATAAATTGTGCCAAATCAATGTAAAAAATATCAATTAGCATCAAATAACAATAATGTATGTCTAATCAATCAATGTAAAAAAGAAAAAGAAACAATATATCAATCAATTGTCAAATAACAATAATGTAGGTATGTCAAATTAATCAAATGTCATAATAATAAAAATAATTGTACGTCAAATCTGTACAAAATTTAAATAAAATGTCAAAATTAAAGAAAAGAAAATAAAAATAAAATAGAAAATTATAATGTATGTCAGATCCATGTAAAAGTAAGTCAAAACAAATGTCAAAATAGCAACATCATTTAAAATATTCACTGATGGAGTAAACACATTTATAAATATTATCAGCTGTACTCTTCAATAACCAAAGGCGTGAGTAGGACCGTGGAACAGGTTGTTTCACGCACGTCTCCACCAAAGATGAGAATGTGTGACGAAAACTCCAAGATAGGATCACTTGGTTTTCCTAGCCAGGCTTAGCGTAGCTTTGGCAGAAATAATAATAATAAATATTTAAATAATAATAATAAATAAATATTTATTATAAAATATTGTACAGTTTAAACATTATAATAATAATAATATTTATCAAGTAAGCACCTTATCAAGCAACTCCGGATATGTTGCCCCCTTGGCACTACGTCACCAAAATGCTAGCGACCCTGGGGGGGCCATTAATTGAGTGTGTAAGTACCCCCTGCCATTTTATAGCCATGTAGTTCAACAGTAGTCAGGCAGGGGCCAGTAGTCCTCCCATAGTTTTAGGCAATCGGTCCACTAAACCTACCAAAACCATAGCCCAAAACATTTTTTCTCCATGTTTTGCAATAGTCTTGCAACAAACGGGGGAATGCCCTGCCAGAATAATGAGAATTACGAAATCAAAGAAATTCTAGACGGGAAAGATATTTTGAGACAAGGGAACGATATTGCAGAATGTTTTAAAAAATATTTCACAAACGTTGCACATGCTGATGATATTCAGAAGCCCAATCACATTAAGCCAAAACCCAAAGCAGTAAAAGACTAGCAAATTCAATATATCTCGAAACAGTAGGCTGTATGGAAATATTTAAAAAAATAATGAATGTACGCAATACAAACTCCGCTGGTTATGACAACATCACTACGAAAATGTTGAAACAAAACGCTCTAACTATCACAGAGCCTCTAACACACATTATAAACCTATCTTTGGAAAATGGGATATTCCCTGACAAACTCAAATTTTCTGTAGTGAAACCAATACACAAGAAGAGATCTAGAACTGAGCCAGGAAACTATAGACCAATTACCCTGGTTCCATTATTTCAAAGATATTTGAAAAAGTTATGTGCACCAGAGTTATGCGGTTTTTTGAGAGAAATTAGGTCATAAGTGAGAAACAGCATGGTTTCATTAAGAAAAGATCAACTATACTAGCATGTTTTAAATTAGTGAAAGAAATTATGAACTCGATAGATAAAAGAGAAATTCCAGTAGCAATATTTTTAGACATGAGTAAAGCTTTCGACATGGTATGCCACAAAAAAATATTAATAAAACTTGATCAATATGGTTAAAGAGGACCAGCATATAATTGGTTCCAAAGTTACTTGACTGGTCGACAGCAATGCACGGAAATAAAGAAAATATGTACGAAAACTAAAACGCAAACACATTATAGGTCAAAATATTTAGAAAATCAATATGGAGTTCCCCAAGGTAGTGTCCTCGGCCCCATATTGTTTATCATCTACATTAATGAATTGCCAAACTCGACATATGAATTCACTATATTAATTGCAGATGATACTATAATTTTGACCAAAGCAAAATCTACTGATAGCGTGACGAATATATCTCAAATAAAGCTTAATGCTTTTAATAATGTAATCGACTGGCTAGATAGAAATAATTTAAGGATAAACACGAGTAAAACTAAATTTATTAATTTCATGACATACAATAATAAAAATAGGGACACAATGAATTTACAAATTAAACATAACAATATTGACATAGAGGAAGTACTTGACATTAAATTTTTAGGCATAGTTATTGATAGATTCTGTAATTGGAAAGCTCATGTAGATCAGGTGTGTAAAAGAATAAATAATTTTGTATTTGCACTCAAGAAAATTAAAAATCTGACCAACACAAACTGCCAAAATGGTATACCATAGCCATGTAGGTTCCATTTTAAGATACGGCATCATCATATGGGGAAATTCGAGTGATGCCCAAAGGGCATTCATCGCCCAGAAAAAGTGTTTGAGATAAATTTTCAATATTAAATGGACAGACTCTTATAGACCTATATTTCTTAAGCAAAGGCTACTTACTCTTCCATCCCTTTATATATTTGAAATGTGCATGTTTGTAAGGAACAACCACTCACTATTCGAAAAAGACGAAAACGCGTTACTCAAAAGTTGTTCAAAAACCACTTGTAGTTTCCAGAAACAAGATGCGATAAAAATTGTTTTAATATGGCAGTACGAATTTATAACAAATTACCTAAAGAATTTAGAAAACACACAAAAGATTTTAATACCAAACTTTATAACTGGCTCTATGATAAATGTTTTTACTCCATCAGTGAATATTTTAAAGGACGTTGCTATTTTGACATTTGTTTTGACTTACTTTTACATGGATCTGACATACATTATAATTTTCTATTTTATTTTTAATTTCTTTTCTTTAATTTTGCCATTTTACTTAAATTTTGTACAGAATTGACATAGATTATTTTTATTATTGTGACATTTGATTAATTCGACATACCTACATTATTGTTATTTGACAATTGATTGATATATTGTTTCTTTTTCTTTTTGTGGGCGCACGGTTGGCGGTGGTTGAGCGATTGACTGCTGCGCTGCGTGTCGCGGGTTCGATTCCTGTACGGAACAAATATTTGTATGAATTACATATAATTGTTCCGGCTCTGGGTGTTGGGTATGTGAGTTTATATGTTTGTAAACGCACCCACGATACAGGAAGAAATTCCTAGTGTCGGGCAACGTTTATTTTACAAATTATAAAAAAAAAAAAAGTTATACATTATTGTTATTTGATGCTAATTTATATTTTTTACATTGATTTGGCACAATTTATTGCTGTTTGACTTTTGCTTGTTATTTTATATCTTTTACATTTTTGTCATTTAATTTTCACTGTTTTATATTGTTGTGTTGACATTAATTGTGATAATTGCTTTTAGATTAATTTCATTTATTATTTGTATTTACCATTTATTATTATAATTATATTAATTAATTAATTCGAGATTTGCACGCCGTAGTATGTGGCAAACATGTTTGAGCCATTTATTTTATTGTTATCCTGCATGCACTTACTATTGTTACTTTTACGTTACCGGTACTTTGAAAGGCGTGCGAGGGGACAACCCCCTCGCACGCCTTTCAAAGTACCGGGGGACCCGAGATTGACAAAATAATAATAAAAAACGCCTTTATTAACAATCTTATATGTTGATGATTGTTTGTCTGGATGTTACTGTTTACTAAATTCCAAGTAATTTTGTTAATAAACAATTTAGTTTTCATTCCAATTTAAACATCCCTTTTTACCCCTTTAAGGGATGAAATACAAAAAATCCTTAAATATGTGTTTCTTTAATTGAAGAGCATAATAAATACTGAATTCCAAGTCATTTTGATAATAAACAATTTAGTTTTCATTCAAATTTAAACACCAGTTTTTACGCCTTTAAGGAATGAAATTCAAAAATCCTTAAATACTTATCCTTAAAAATATCTTTAATTGTGTTGAAGAGTAGATTGACTAAATTCCAATTAATTTTGATAATAAACAATTTATTTTTCATTTAAACTTTAACATCCCTTTTTACACCTTTAAGGGATGTAATTAAAAAAAATCCTTAAATAGGTGTTTCTTTAATTTTTTTGAAGTATCTATATACAAAATTTCATATAATTTTGCCTTTAAACAATATATTTTTTATTAAAATATTAACATTCCTTTTAGGGGTTAAAAGGAATGTTAATATTTTAATAAAAAATATTTTTATAAATATATATTATAATATTTAGGGGATGAAATTCAAAAATAGCTTAAAGAGTTGCATACAAACTTTCATCCCTTATTTCACCCCTTTAGAGGATTATTTACCAAAAATCCTTTCTTAAATGACGCCTACAGTATAAAATCATTATCCTCTAAAATTTCAACCTTCTATCATTAGTGGTTTAGGCTGGGCGTTGATATGTCAGTTGGGACATGCGAAATCAAACGTCTGGTTCACTGGGACCAGATGTATTTAATAGATTTATTGATGATCTTACTTTTTCTTAGACGAAGAAGATTTTTTATTGTTTGAATATGTCAGCAGTAGAAAACACCGTGCTCATTGGTCATCATTTTTTTTTTTTTTTTCAATTTAATTGGTTCATCCACACATCGCAAATAATTCAAAGAAAATATCATTTGTTGCTGCACGTGAACTCTCAGAAGATGATTATAAATTTCACAGCTTTTATCGAATCAGGAAGGAGACATTTAGAATACTTGTAACAATTTTAGGACTCGGATCATATAAAACGTTGCAAACATCAAGTTGACGCCGGTTAAAACTATACCTTGCCGTATACATACACAAGTATACGCACACACGTACAACGAAACTACGCCTTAGCTTATAAGTCAAGATTTCAGAACAAAAAAAAATTAATATATATATGTGTCGCATCAAGGTTGGCCGATAGATGTAAACCATCGGGAAGTCAGGATGTATTTATTCCCTTAGGTCAGGTCGGTGGGTATAATCGTAAAACGGCCAAGTGCGAGTCAGACTGGCGCACGAAGGGTTCCGTACCATTATCGCAAAAAAACGGCAAAAAAATCACGTTTGTTGTATGGGAGCCCCACTTAAATATTTATTTTATTCTGTTTTTAGTATTTGTTGTTATAGCGGCAACAGAAATACATCATCTGTGAAAATTTCAACTGTCTAACTATCACGGTTCATGAGATACAGTCTGGTGACAGACAGACAGACAGGCAGACAGACGGACAGCGAAGTCTCAGTAATAGGGTCCCGTTTTTACCCTTTGGGTACGGAACCCTAAAAATGAAGGTTGAAAAACACTGATCTACATCATCTAATATCTCAAATTAGTACTTGAAATTTGTGTGTCTTACTAATATGATTGATTTTCGTAATGAGGGCTTGACGATTCGAACGTCATCAACACATGGTGAATTAACCTCTCGCGTGACTATGTGAGTTTACATTCATTTAACCTCATAACTCAATAGGAACATTCTGTACACAACATTCAGAGTATAACGACCGCCGCCCTATCATAATCACCTATCGCGGACTTAATACAGGGCCTATTTAGTTTTTAACCGACTTACCAAAAAAGGAGGAGGTTCTATGTTCGACATTGTTTTTTTTTTTTTTTATGTTTCTTCTCCGATATCTCCGTCAATTGTGGACCGATTTTGAAATTCTTTTTTTTGTTTGAAATAATATATTCCGAAATTGGTTCCATTTTAATTTGGTGAAGATCTGATGAAGAACTTAGGAGATATACAACAGAACTCTTCAATAAATAACGGCAAATCTCTCGGGATTGCTGCAATCGCATGTCTGTTTATTGTTTATACCATTTCATAACATAAGATCACGCCAGTACGCTCGAAAGAGGTATGCAGGTCTCTCATTTCACCGGTTATATTCAAGTTTCATGTTATTCGGGTAATCTATTCTGTCGTTATAGGTACTTACTTAACTACTTCCCTATTAGGTAGGTAGAACTAAAAAGTGAAAAATAAAAAACTTTTTTCAAATAATACTACTGACTTCCAAATAAGAAAACTAGAAAGTGAAAATAACTTTATTTTTGGAAGACGGTGTCCATAACTTAAAAAATTAGTACCTACCAAAGACACCGACTTCCAAAAATAAAGTTATGTTTCACTTTCTAGTTTTCTTATTTGGAAGTCGGTAGTATTTTTTTGAAAAATGTTTTTTCATACCAGAGTTTCCCACACAACACTTCATTACAAAAAGTTCAACAACTAAACAAAGTAATTGTAACTATTCTGTTACTCTTTACCATAATTTAAGGCAATGCATACTCAACTCATGGTTCTTTCATTGTGAGGTGTGAAGAGACATCATCTTCATTCGAAGACATGTGACATCCACCAAACCGCACTGGGCCCGCGTGGTGGATTACGGCCCATTCCCTCTCACAGAGAGGAGGCCTGTGTCCCAGCAGTGGGAACATTAATAGGCTGATGATGTGATGTGATCTGTGCACCAACACAGGCCAGAATCGCATCTACCAACGATTATTTACACATCTGCCGCCACATATGCTACAACACATGAGGGGCTCTGTGCACCAACACAGACAAGAATCGCACCAACGATTCTCAAAATTGTAGCACAATATGTGCTACAACACATGAAGCGCTCTGTGAACCAACACAGAAATCGTACAAACGATTCTCAAAAATCTAGGGCAATATGTGCTACAACACATGAAGGAAGGTTACGAACGCCATTTAAATATCCCCAATTACAATTCTTCAGCATCATTTTTCTTTAGGAAAGAGAGTAAACGAGGTGGGGCTTGTATTCTAATTAAAAAGGGGCATCAATGGAGAGAAGTTCCACAAATTGCTCAATTGTCTTTAACTGGTGTAATTGAATGTTATTGTGTGGAGCTCATTCAATTTAATGTTATAATTCTGTGTGTCTATAGAATACCGAAACTAAACAACTTAAGTGTTTTCTATGAAACAATTGAAAAAATATCATCTGTAAAAAGAAATATGAGCATGTTATAATGGCGGGAAACTTTAACATAGACGTAATGAAAAAAAATAGTGTTGTGTTAGAATTCGAATGTCTGTTACTAAATTTCCATCTTAAATTAGCATTAAACCTTGGCTAGAATTAAAAGTCAAACATGTATAGAAAATTTCGCACATAATTTTAAATCTAAATGTAAAACTGACGTTATTGAATTTACTCTATCAGATCACACAGCGCAAATTATGAAGTGTCCTGTAAAAAAAACCTGTATTTTAAAGTATTGGCGCATAAGACGGCGAGATTATTGTTAATATGGTTAAGAATATGGTTAAGTTTAAGGAATGTTTGAAGCAATTGACGTTTTCAGAAATATATGAAACGAATGATTCGAATACCGTATTTGACATATTTATTGACATATTTAAACTTTTCTATGACCTCTGTTTCCCATATAAGCTGATAACGATAAACGTAATTAAAAAACCAAAATGGATTTCTCACGGTTTTAAATTATGCAGTATAAAAAAACGACAATTACTCTGGCGTTTCAGGTTAAAGCAAAATATGATAAATAAGAAACTTTTTATGAACTACACAAAAAGGTTCAAAAAGGTAATGAAATTGACTCGACGTGCTCAAAACAATTACTCAATTAAAACTTCTACAAATAAATCTAAAACGACATGGAACATAATAAACAAATCAAAACCTAATTTACCTAAAGAATCCATTAGCCGTATAAATGTAAATGACAAAAAAAGTTAATTAAAAAAATCAAAAAACCCGACTGCTTAAAAAGCGTTAGCGAACTAAAAAGAGGTAAACAAGAAGAAAATCATGCTGTGCAGTCGGAGGACACATGTGGTTTTGGTCAGCCAGGTCGCGATTATGTATCCTCCGACTGCACAGCATGATTTTCTTCTTGTTTACCTCTTTTTAGTTCGCTAACGCTTTTTAAGCAGTCGGGTTTTTTGATTTTTTTAATTAACTTTTTTTATTTACAACTTTTTAGTTATTTTTTTAGAATTAGGTACATTTAAACATATAAGTGTTATATATTTTTGAAATCACCTCTTAAAACCCTTTATTTTGATACCCCACACGATGGGTTGGGAAGAAAACAAAAAAATTTTCCCCGACAAAATGGCGCCCAAAATCCGCCATTTTTTTCTTTTCCAATTTTAATGTAGCCAGTGATACTCGCAGGGTTAAGACGAATCGATTGACGTAAGAATCATCAAAATCGGTCTACGCGTTTGGTCTCTAGAACGCCACATAGGAACAAACATACATACATACATACATACATACATACATACATACTTACATACATACATACATACATAGACTGATAAACACATTACCCTCCTTCGGCAGTCGGGTAAAAATAACAAATGACCCTCTTGAAATCGCCAATACGTTTAACAATTTCTTCAAAGAAAAAAACCAAACAATTCAAGGCTCGGGCAGTGACGTAACGGCAAATATGATTAAACGGAAAGACTTAATCTTTGTTGCGCCCAGTATACCTGCAGACATACTAAATATTGTAAAATGTCTAAAATCCACAAACAGTACAGGTTATGACGGTATTTCTACTAAGGTGGTAAAGTATGTTTCTGAAACTATCTGTACACACCTAAGCCACCTTACAAATCTGTGTATATATTCAGGTGTTTATCCGGATAAAGGTAAAGGTTTCGGTAATAAAACCCTTATTTAAAAAAAACAGCAGGGAGCACATGGCCAACTACAGACCAATTGCCTTAATCCCTATATTGTCTAAAATTATTGAAAAATTTATTTATAAAGAATTGTATGAATATTTTGAAAAGAAAAATATATTTAGTAACGAGCGAAAGGGGTTTAGGCAATAATATGGACAAGAGAATCCCCGTATGTGCCATTTACTGCGATATGATGCAAGCATTTGACTATGTTGATCATATCGTCTTGTTACAGAAACTGGAAGCCTATGGCATAAGGGGAAACGTATTAAGCCTCATTGAGTCGTACCTGACAAATAGAAAACAGTATACAGAAATAGCTGCAATCAATATTAAGACAGAAGAAATTTACAGATCTAACAAACTCACACCTACATATGGTGTACCCCAAGGCAGCGTACTGGGAGTTTTGCTTTTTATAATCTACGTTAATCACTTACCTAGTGCAATTGAACACCCCATGACGCTCTTTGCCGACGACAGTACAATGACGATAACATGCGACAATAAAGACCTATATGAAAGTGACATAAATCAATCTTTGACATTAATAATATCATGGTTAGACAGGAACAACCTTAAAATAAACTTAGATAAGACAAGCATTATGCATTTTAGACAACGGGCCCAGGCCAAAGATGACATTAGAGCTATGTATAATAACACATTAATTAATAAAGTTGACAACACAAAATTTCTTGGCATTATGATAGACGAAAAGCTAGACTAGAAGGTACACATAGAATACCTTAGTAAAAGGCTTAGTTCTTCAGCATACGCCTTATATAAACTAGCCCCAGAACTTAACCCAGATGCATTGGTAACTACATACCATGGGCTAGTTGCATCGTTGCTACGCTATGGTATCATATTTTGGGGCAACTCCACCGAAAGAGAACACAAAGAGACAGCGTTTAAAGCCCAAAAAAGGTGCATCCGAGCTATGTTCAATCTAAATGTAACAGACAGCTGTAGGCCATATTTTAAAAAACATAACTTATTGACCCTTCCATCGCTTTACATTTTTGAAATTTTGACATTTGTCAAACTAAATCCCGGACTATTTCCACGACTAGCTGACACCTTCCCCCGGAATAGACGCGACAATAGCCAACTTTGCTTGCACACTTCAAAGGTGACTTCTTGAGAGATAATATTATTTGATGCTATTTTCTTTCATTAATACCGATGATTTTTTTTTATTTTTTTTAGGATTGATGACATTCAGCATGTTTTTGTGTTTTATTTTTTTTTATTTTTATGTCTGACATTACTTATTTTATCTGTTTGACATATTTTTTTAATCTATCAATTTAGTTTTGAAATTTTTTATTTCTGACATTACTTATTTTATCTGTTTGACATAATTTTTTAATCTATCAATTTAGTTATTATTTTTTTTTTTTTACATTTTATTATTTTTTATATCTGACATATTTTTTACTTTTCTGACATTTTATGATTGAATTAATTTTGTAATTTTTTTTACGTTGTTGGCATTCGTTTTGGCATGAATACGGTTATTTTTTTTGTGTAATTTTATCTCACAGTAATCTATTTTTATAAATCCGAAATGTATATATTCTTTGTTTTCGTTTGACATTGGTTTATTTTATTAATTTGGTATGTTATGTGTTATAATTATCTAACATTTGTTTTATACTTTTCTGACATTTTATAATTTTTTTATCATTTTATTTTTCCTGACTTTATTTTTGTACGTTTTGACATTATTTTAATATCTGAATCTGGTTATTTCTTTTTTTATGGTCGCTTGTGCTTTCTGCTAAATTGTATTATTATTATTATTTTTATTTTTCTTTAATTTCAAAATATTGTAAAATATATTTGTACGCCTCGCTAGGCAAAACATGTCAGTACGAAAAAACTTAAAAATATTTGAACATCCTGCATGCCTACTGTATGTGAACTCATGTTTGGACAAATAAATTATCTTTATCTTTAACACATGAAGCGCTCTGTGCACCAACACAGACAGAAATCGCATCAACGATTCCTTGTAGACCCATCTCCACATGTTACTCATGAGGTGCGGTCCAAAGTTTCGAGTATGAGTGTACAAGTCATTCTTAATCAGATTTGGTTTCGGAACTTTGTGATCGGGAATCTTTCTCCCAAGATTCTCGCCATTGACTAAAAAATTTCGGAACATACTGACGGCTTATAAAAGGGAAATGACTAACCCAGATAATATTAAGGAGCATCACGAATTAACTCGGATCAATATCGTTAAAATCAAATTATCAACAGTAACCCTTTACTATCGCTTACCAACTCAGTTTTTAAGTAAGGAAAACGATCGGGAAATCTACTGCTATAATAATACTACTTTGAAAGTAAGCAAGTGCATTCATATCTGAAGACTGTGGTTGTAAATCGTTACGCAACATAAGATTTGTTCTGAATACACGTAAATGACCAGTACCGTTAAACGCTAAACGACATTACTTACTCGCTTTGCCACTGAAAATCACTAGTTCTACACTCATTTTGGATATCTCATTTCCTTCTTATGGGATATCTCATCCTAAAGTTCGTACTAAACCAAATTATGAAACTATACCGCCAATAGGAAACTCATTAACTACTTGCTGACAAGTGTGTCTTAATTACCTAGTGATAGGGCTAGATATAGCCACTACCAATTCAGTGATCAAATATGAACACTCCTTATACTCAAAATAGCATCTCTTCACTAGAGAACATTCGACCTCACTATTGAAATAAAATAGAAGCGATTTACCGAGTATTCCATTCCAAACATGCGCGCGCTCGCTGTTCATGCAGCTGTTGACATAACGTTCAGTTACCACCTGCGAACTGCTAGCTTGACGTTCCTCTTAACCTCTCAGATGTTGATACATCAGCCTTCACATACAGCATCTGAACAGCTAACCCGCAGCAGAGGCTCCACTGCGACAATATGGTATCTGAAACAAGAAAAACACTACGAGAGGACATGTTCACACAGTTATCTTAACCATACACAGCTTTGATGGAAATTAACCGGTGCAGCGGTGCAGCAGCCCAAAATGGGTTACCATGGACACCGAAGGTGAGAGCAGAGCCCCTGTCCAAAACATGAACCACACATTACAGTGTCCTAAGTTCCTAGGTAGGTAGGAATTTAGAGAATCCAATGAATGCCATAGAGTCAGTGGCATTTTAAGTCGCAATTAACGAGGCCACATACTGGGTATAAACTATCTGAAAAGTTTATTTTCAAGTTAAGGTTAAACTTGAAAATAAATCACATCAAACTCCTGACCCTGGCCTCCTGACTGACACGGGCCACCCGGGCCACAGGCCCGTGTCAGGTCATAATTTCGTGTTAGTTATTGACGGTCAAGTTTTAATATTGCTGAAGAGTTATTATTCCACTATCACTGGTAATAGCCCTTGGCTGGCTATTATTATTCGGACTTTAGAGCGATGTAGTAACATTGCCGAACCAAACACGATTCATTCACGATACATCATTCTGGTAATTATGATGATTCCTAATGAAATTATTATTTTTGAGTTAATGGAGTTTGATGTGATTTATTTTCAAGTTGAGGTTAAACTCTTCAGATAGTTTGAGCCTAGTATGTGGCCTCGTTAATTGCGACTTTAAATGCCACTGACTCTATGGCATTTATTGGATTCTCTAAAGCCCTACCAAACCTCATCTGAAACGACTACACATCCTCGCACTGTCCGTCTGCGCACCGTTTCACAGCGTCGTTACGCTTCCTAGCACCACCTAGCTGCCTCGCACATCTCTGGTGGTGGTGGAAACGCAGCCTTATTCTTAACCTTGTTTTCTCTTCACATCCTCAGTTTTTTTTTATCATCGCTTACCATCAGGTGAGATAGTGGTCAAGTGCGAGCCTGTCAATAATAAAACTAGTGGCTCTGTGAGCTGTAGACCTCGCGATGTAGATATTGGATATAAGTTTTTAACAGTATTTCGGCAGTGTAGTGAAAAGATAACTGGGTAATTAAATCATTGCATGTATCGGTTAGTGACTCGAAAAATACCTATTAAAAAGTTTCATGTAGGGTAGGTACTTACTAAACTCTTTTGATTACCGTATTTTCTTGTTCTTACCCGGAGTATTTCATAAAGAGCTCGCGACGCGCACGTACGTATGATGCTCGTTTTCATTTGCTCCACTAAAATGACCGTCGGTCGTTAAAGAACAATGGCGAAATTTTAGCTGACTTAAATTTGAGCGTCTGAAAGTGAGTTATATACAAAAGACATTCTATTAATTGTCTATGTATTTTAAAGTATAATGAGGCCTGGTCCAAAATAGATAAAACAAAACATAATTAATAAAAAGTTATTTGATTTTTTAGTTCATTTCTTTAGCATAGTGTTGCCATTATATATCTTATCTGCTAAGGACAAGTAGTAACTATATTAAGTAATCATATCATTATTGTATTTATTGCAGTTAATGAGTTAACAATACAGTTTATGTCTAAGTGTAGATGTTCCTTGCAGGTAGGTATTAATATTGTAGTGTAGTAGAAATAATTGAATTACTTTATTGGCAAAAAGACTAGTACCCAAGTCTAAAAAAAATATAGCTTGGTTGTTGACGACAACCTTTTGATACGAGTCAAAGTCACTTAGTTTAAATAAATATACTCTTTTCAACGAGTATACTACACATTTCATGCTAAAATAACTAGGTAAGGGAAATACTAATGCTATATTCCCCTTTTACTTCCACGAAATTGAATAATATTACCTATTAAACACATTATTAAAAGTACCCAGACATAACCTACAAAAGTTTATGACTGGATATCTATTATTCTCTACATTCTCGAACAAAAATACTTGCACAAACTAATTCAGAACATCACCCTGAGTTAAACCAGATATTTTTCATTTAAAGACTTTTGAATTTAATCTCAGCTAAAACAATGTATGGGCACCTGCCATTGTTCTTTAGAAATCATAGCTCAACAGTACAGTTGAAAGGTACTATAAGGGTCAAAAGTGCAGTCACACTCTACCAAAACAGAAAAGGCATATTTTTTGTAGGCAGCAGAATTTCAACTTTTCGCGGTTAGTAGGAATAATCTATACTTTAATTTATATACAAAATATTAATTCAGTTGTGGATAATTTAACTTCATCTACAAAAACTAGCCATTTCAGTTTAGGGAGAGTATGACTGCACTTTTGACCCTTGACTATACATTTAGGTGTCGCCTCATCATTATCAGTATCATCAATATGAAAAACGTCCATTCCAGTGCGTCTGACATCCAGCGGATTCTTATATAATAAATAAATAAATATAATATAACATAAATAGCAGCCTGAGTCCCTTTTCACACGCTCCGGTTGCCGGGTAGCCGCTACCGGTTAACCGGCGGCGAATGTATAGCCATGTACGCCGGTACGTGTGAAAGTTTACATACATGGCTAAACACTTCAAAACTTCAACTTAAACACTGTGCAAGAGCATTCGGTATTCGAGTTTTTTTATCTTATAAAACGTTGCCCCACACTAGGAATTTCTTCCTATATATGTTCACTCAAGACATCCAGATCCGGAACAACTATCTGTAGGCTATTCACATATTTGTTCCGTGCGGGAATCGAACCCGCAACACGCAGCGCAGCAGCCGATCGCTCAACCACTATGCCAACCGTGTCGGCATCGGTCAGTCGGTTGGACCACCATCAATCGGTCAATCACATAGACAGAAATCCACGATCAAGCACATAGAGATGAAAGACGCGATGTCGATTGACGGCGGTCAAATCCATTGCCTTGCCGAATTCACTAGGCTGCAGGTCAACGGTCCACCTAGCAATCGCCACTCCGCCTCAGAACTTTTCGGGCCTATCGACCATCCTTTCTGAGAGCAATGTGCGCTGCGCCCTGCCACATAAGTTTAGCAATCCTTCAGGCTACGTAACTTTGGTCTTCCTGCGGATATGTTCATTTCTGAAGCGATCGCGCAAGGCGTCAGTATTACTTAAAACTAGAAACTGCCCTAGGGCCGTGTGACAAAAAACGAGGTTGTTATATTTGTGTACAGAATACTAACCAGAAACTCCTTATTTAGGCATATTTAGAAAAATACATCGTTAAGATCTTTATCAACTAAACATCTGTTTCTAGTACCGATTACGTGTAATAAAACTAACAAAACACCTACGTGAGTGGCATTACAATGGACGTAAATCTTTTAGTTACGCTTTCGAACAGGCGGACCGCGTGGTCCATGTCCGGACCGCGGAGGGTCGGATGTTGGATTACCAAATATCCATACTAATTATTATAAAGAGGTAAAGTTTGTGAATTTGTGAGGTTTTGTAAATTATTTCATCATCATTGCTCTCAAAACGGTGAAGGAAAATATTGAGAAATACATCGTGAGGAAACCGGCATGTCCTAGAACCAAAAATTCAAAGACATGTGACATCTACCAACCCGCACTGGACACGCGTGGTGGATTACGGCCCATTCCCTCTCACAGAGAGGAGGCCTGTGTCCCAGCAGTGGGGATGATGTGTGTGATGTGAGGTTGTAGGGGGTCATCTCTGGATTTACACAACCGATTTTGAAAATTGTTTCACCGGCAGAAAGCTACATTATTCCTGAGTGACATAGGCTATAATTTATTTAAGAAAATATAGAGATTCTTATCAAAATTGCAATAATGTAACCCAAAGTAGCAAAATTTTGCCTATAAAATTTGTCTTTGGCGTGCGATGAGAAAATAATTGATGATACATAAAAATTATTTACTACATGATTGAAGTACTCATTATTACCTACACATAAGTCTTCGAGAGAATATATTTAACTCTCATAGTTAAGTCACAATAGCGTACCTACCGTATATTGTACCTAGCATTAATTCTTATTCAAATAAATAGTTTAACAAATTGGTAGGTAGGGTAGGGTAAGTAGGGTATGTATGGTAGGTTTGGGTAGGTTGGTAGCGAGTTGACGGGAGTGAAGCCCCGGGGGTCAGCTAGTTATTAAATATTTTACCTACCTATTCAATTTATATCGTATTACCTGAAAAACAAATTTCGTTTGAGATTAACACTTCACATGAGCTGTTGCCCGCGTGAAGTGAACTAAAGTAAACTGGCTCAAGACCGCAGACGTAATTTCTCGTATCAATTTTTAAGAATATTTTTTGTGTTTTTAACCGACTTTCCAAAATAACATCACGCCAGTACACTCTCAAGGGGTACGCAGATCTCTCATTTCACCGGTTATGTTCAAGTTTCATGATATTTGGGTAATCTATTCTGGCGTTATAGGTACCTTACTGAACAACTTGCCTACAGTTAAAAAGTGAAAAATAAAAAATCTTTTTTTCAAAAAAATACTACCGACTTCCAAATATACAAACTACAAAGTGAAAAATAACTTTATTTTTGTACCTATTTTTTTGAAAATAGGTACAAAAAATATAGGTACCTACGAAAGACACCAACTTCCAAAAATAAAGTAATTTTTCACTTTTTTTTATTTGCAAGTCGGTAGTACTTTTTTGTAAAAAACATTTTTTTTTGCAATCACCTTATCTTACATTATTCAAAATAAAATAAAAAAACAACTGGTAGGTATAAGTAGTATATTTTGAGTTATATTTTGCTGGACCTTGATAAAAAAAATTCAATACAATACCAATACCCATATGAAATTACTTACCGACCTCTGCAGATTTTGTAAGTGCTAACGTGCGTGCATATAAAGTACTTTATTATTACAAGCGTTATAATTCCCTTGCTTTCATTTTTATGTGTGTTTTTTTAATGTGTTTTTTTAGCTGCTTATTACGCATTTTTCAAGCACTTCCTGGTTTCGGATTGAGCTGAAAAATGGCGTAAGTACTTATGTCATTTAGGAAACATTTAAATAATTAAGTAATGTGAAGTTTGTATCATGATGGAGCCGGAAGGTGACCATAGCAACTCTAAACTAAATACGATAGCACAATCGTGTTTGGGCTTATTGCAATGATAATAAGCCATATTACATTTAGCTTTTGGTGTGTTTAGCCCGCGCTCGTAATAATTACTATCGAGTGCCGTCACAAGTCGCACGCGTCACCAGAATTGCATAAAAACCCCAAATATAATTCACAAAATCACATTTAAAAAGTTTGTTAGGTTTCCGACTTGGATCCACACTCAGACACACAAGTGTAGACATTTTTTGAACGTGGATACACGTCTTAAACACACTGAATGTTAGTATAAAAATCCTGTAGAAACCTGGCATGCACAGCTAAATCACGAAAAAACATCGTCCAAAAACAATAGCTCGTCTATTGTCGACATTGCTGAAAATGGAGGATGATGACAACGAACCGTCCCCGCGCCGAAACAAGCATATTAGCAGAGACGATTTCATAATGAAATACCAATTACAATTTTTGCATAAAGAAATAAGTATCGGTCATTTTCTTGACAAATTACGCTGATGCTTTTTAGGGTTCCGTACCCAAAGGGTAAAAACGGGACCCTATTACTGAGACTTCGCTGTCCGTCTGTCTGTCTGTCTGTCACCAGGCTGTTTCTCATTAACCGTGATAGCTACACAGTTGAAATTTTCACAGATGATGTATTTCTGTTGCCGCTATAACAACAAATACTAAAAACAGAATAAAATAAATATTTAACTAGTGCTCCCATACAACCAACGTGTTTTTTTGCCGTTTTTTGCGATAATGGTACGGAACCCTTCGTGCGCGAGTCCGACTCGCACTTGGCCGGTTTTATTTCTTTATGCAAACTAGGGCATGCAGTTTCGTTCATTTTCAATTTCGAAATTAGCTTACGAAATTGGACTCCTCAGTTTCGAAATTTCGAAACTGAGGAGCCAAATATAATGGAAAATCTGAATAATACTTAAACTAAACTCAAAATGCAAAATTTGTAGTCTGGAGAGGTGCCTAAGTGCAATTTATATTTAAACAAAGTAAATTTTCTTTTTCTCAAGACTTCTACTACAAATACTCCACTGCTGGGGACACCTTCGACGATACCAACCAGCTTTCCGAGCTGGGTTTAAAGATAGTTACAGATACCGCCTCAGAAAATTCCACCCAGCCTGAGGCATTCTCTACCAGCCAAGGTGCATAAAAATTAGAAATAATTATTTCTATTTTTATGCACAAGTTCAGGCGAAGGTTTTCCCCCGATAGCAAAATCAAAATGGGCAGCAAACGATTGAAGACCTTGTCAAAGTATTCCCCTCACTGGCCACCATTATAAAAAAGTTCGGTTATTCTATATGGCTGAGCTTCCTTCACTCTTCTTTATTTATTTAATAGTCCAAGAAAATTAGTCAAATTAGGGCAAGAATCTCGGAATGAGAGATAGTCAGCTATAAAGTTGTATAAACCTTTATTTTGACTCCCTAAAACTTGTCTCAAAACCTACGTATCGTAGGGTCTCCGCGTCTACAGATATTCCAAGGTCAAAGGTAAAAAAATCGATGTTTTATTACCTTTGACCTTGGCATTATTCCAGGGCATTTGACCTGGTTAGGTATGACATATTGTGGGCTAAGTTGCGCGAAGCCGGGGTGCCTGACGCCATAACAAATGTGTTTCGGTATTGGTATGGTCACCAAACCAACCAAGTTAGATGGGCCAATAGCTTGTCTGATGAGTACAGGAAGTTGTTGGCGGTCTGCGAAGCGTATGCGGAAGCGCATGGTCTTTTGTATAACGTGCAAAAAAGCAAACTTCTTGTGTTTAGGGTAACCCATAAAAAACCAGCACATGTCCCACCGGTTATGTTAAGTGGTGAGGCCCTTGAAAGAGTGTCAGATTTTAAATACCTTGGGCACATAGTAACTGAGGATTTGAAAGATGACGCTGATATGGAAAGAGAACGGAGGGCGTTGACTGTCCGATGCAACATGTTGGCCCGTAGGTTTGCGCGTTGTACACCGGAAGTGAAATCAACTCTTTTCAAGGCCTTTTGTCAATCGGTGTACACGTGCACCCTGTGGGTTCGGTATACGCAAAGGGCATACAACGCCCTCAGAGTTCAGTACAATAACACCTTCAGGATGTTGTTGGGGCTCCCGCGTTACTGCAGCGCGTCAGGGATGTTTGCCGAAACACGTGTTGATGGTTTCAATACCATCCTACGAAAAAGGATGGCGTCCATGATGCGCAGAGTGCGTAGGAGCCCCAACAGCATTTTGAAGGTCATCCGTGATAAGCCGTGTTGCGCCATCATGGCGCACTGGGTTCATGTACACGTGCATGTGCCCGGTGCGTCAGGTAAGCGCAACAAATACATGAATTGATTGTTTTGTTACTAACATAGCTTATAAGTAGGATGTACTAACAACATAAACAAGTTTGTTACTAACATAGTTTGTAAGTATTGTGTGTACTAACAATATAAATAAAATGTCGTATCTAAGTGTCTAACTAACATAGTTTTTAAGTAATTTGTAATACTAACAAAACTATGGACCTTTGAGTCTGCAATAAAATATTTTTTTATTTTTTTTTTTATTTTTTTTTTTTATTTACACATTTATTGCAAATAAATAATAATTACGTAATAGTTAATAAAAATGTAAATTATTTAGAATTATATATTTATTAATAATTTATAAACTTTATACGGCGTGTTTTTGATCAGGAATACAGGTTGACCTCGAATGATACTCAAAATAGTTAAACACTGCGTGCGCTCTGCCCTCTATCTCGAAAACGGTTCAAGCTATAAAAAAAATGTATAGACAAAAGTTGTAGACAATTTAATATTCTACAATATTTACAAGACATACATATAACATAAAACCCATAGGAAACGAGATATTTGCAATAAATGTGTAAAACATCGATTTTTTGACCTTTGACCTTGGAATATTTGTAGACGCGGACACCCTACGATACGTAGGTATTGAGACAAGTTTTAGGGTGTCAAAATAAAGGTTTACACAAGTTTATAGCCGACTATCTCTCATTCCGAGGTGAAACCCCTAATTTTCCTGGACTATAACACCATGGTTAGGTTTTGTTTTATTGCCATGTTAGCACACATGGTCACAAGGTGGCCCAACGCAACAGTCTTATTGGCTTTAGATTCGTATTCAGACTCATTTTCAGATGACCCTCTTTTGGTTTCAATAATAAATTACATAATTGTATAAAAAATAACATATTATTTAAATTAAATCCAGTTTTGAAATATTCGAAATTAAGGGTGTCAATTTCGAAATTAGTAAACATGCAAATATGGTCCGAAATTTCGAAACTATGAAATTTCGAAATTTCGAAATGCATGCATGCATAATGCAAACATTGTAAATTGGTATTTCCAATAAAATTACTGTACTTTTCTTAAACCATAACAGTTTGACCACAGAGAAAAACTATTCCTTGTGGTCAAATCAGTTTGACAAAATAGTTTGACCACGAGGAAGAACCGGGTCCGAACCCAGGCAGGCGCTTTACTTTGATTAAATTATTTCATTATCACTGCTCTCAAAACGGTAAAGCAAAACATCGTGAGGAAACCGGCATGTCTTAGAACCAAAAATTCGATGATATGTGACACCAAATTCCCTCTCACAGAGAGGAGGCCTGTGTCCCACCAGTGGGAACATTAAAAGGCTGATGATGATAACTAACATTCGTTAGCGAAGTAGGTAATGTAATGCTACTTTAGTTGGGAAATTGCAAAGATTCTGCTATTTCCCAACGCCAGATAACAATAAAATAAGTCATTGATGCGACTTGTACCAAAAAAAAGTTAATAAAATCAAAAAGCCCGACTGCAAAGATGTATACAAGAAAAAAATCATGCTGTGCAGTCGGAGGATTTTTATAGCTTTGGTCAGCCAGCTCGCTCATATGTATCCTCCGACTGCACATCATGATTTTCTTCATTTTGATTTTATTAACTTTTTTTATTTAAAACATTTTAGTTATATTTCATTTTTTTCGAATGAGTTTTAAACATATAAGTGGTATATATTTTTGTAATCACCTCTAAAAACCCTTAATTTTTTACGTTTTATTATTGAAAGAAGTTCGTCATAATTTCCCATCCACATGTACAAATAATACAATGTTTGTAGTAAAAAAAATAGTGCAACCGACTGCGAATTTTTAGACCAAGTCGTCTGCGGTATACCTTTTGATTTTCCGACAGTGGACCAGACGTGGGTGTGCCACTTCTGGTCCGGACGAAGATCGTCACGCTTTCATAGGGTGATGCATGCAAAGCTACTGCTTTGACAAGCTTGAGCTCAAGCTCTAGGCTTTTTAACATTAGGTTGTAACTTGTACCAATTTAATACAGGCTTTTTCTTATTGGCTTGGTTATTGGTCAAAACTTTAGCAGCTGGGTTGTGAAGATGTTTAGGATGTACTTCACAAACTCATACAAAGACAAGATCACTTCACTCTACAGCTAAGTTTCAGTAGACTCTTCGATAGCATCTACACAAAACTGAGAATTTGGTAACTTTCGCCCGTTTTCTCAGAAACATTTATTGTTATTGGAATCTCTACGTAACGTAAAGTCTTTTGCTCGTCTCAATTAAAAGTAATAAGTTTTAATATGGATCTCATTAAGTCACTTTAATGTTCGCTTTTTTTTTATTATTTGATATAGGTTTTCTTTTTATCGCCAGTTGAGTATAAAATATTGTTAATGTTAGTTGCGCTTGTAACGTTTTGTGCGCGGTTTCTGATCTGTGAGATTACTTGGGTAAATGAAATTGTTAAGCATTTATTGGCATTGTTTTGGTAGATCATACTGGACAAAATTTACGAAATTACAATCAACATGAAACGTCTTCAACGAAAAGGAATTGCTCACAAGATTGCAAGAAAAAGATCTTTCATCACTTAACACATCCTTTATTTATCTCATTAAGGGTTTAATGGTGCTGTCGGAGGATACATATCCGCGAGCTGGCTGACCAAAACCAGATGTATCCTCCGACTGCACAGCATGATTTTCTTCTTGTTTACGTCTTTTTAGTTTACTTTTTAAGCAGTCGGGTTTTTGATTTTTTTAATTAACTTTTTTTATTTACAACTTTTTTGTTATTTTAATTTTAGAATTAGGTACATATAAACATATATAAGTGTCATATATTTTTGAAATCACCTCTTAAAACCCTTTTATTTTGATACCCCACACGACGGGTTAGGAAGAAAAAAAATCCCCCATAAAATGGCACCCAAAATCCGCCTTTTTTTCTTTTCCAATTTTAATGTAGCCAGCGACACTTGCAGGGTTAAGACGAATCGATTGACGTAAGAATTATCAAAATCGACAACGCGTTTGGTCTCTAGAACGCCACGTAGGAACATACATACATAGACTGATAAACACATTACCCTCCTTCGGCAGTCGGCTAAAAATAGGTACTGCGCAGGGTCTTGCAATCAATTCAGAGACACAAGGATCCGTTGTGAGTATTATAGCTTCTTTCACTTGGTCAGACCTTCGTGAATAGTGTTAGCGACCAGTCTCGTGTGCTCTTTTACCTTCGGTATTGCCAAAAATTATCAGTTTTTCTATCTGCTATCTCACCAACGCATTATGTGGTCGAAATAGGTCAAAATATGCTATAGTCTACCTACAGCTGACAATATAAAACTCCATTCATGCCTTCTACTTTATTTAATTACATACTTACTTAGACTCTTCTTCTGAAATTGTAAGGTGCCTTCCTTACCAGGTCAGTGCGTTTTCGGTTCTGGACTGTCACCGGCTCGTAACTTGCAAGAGTCGTTAGATGCACACAATTCATTTTTTATGTGTTCTGCTGCGCCGGTGGAGGAACTAGAGGAACCTTCCTCTGGGAATAACCTGGTATCGGACAGCCGCGGCGGGTTCATGGACGATTGCTAACGCGTGCCAGTATTCCCGCCATAAGCGGCATAGGAGGAAACCGTGGAGTTTTAGTAGCGTATAGTATGCTTGAATTGCATGAGTATTTATCCAGGTAACAATAAAGGTCTCTCTCTTTCACGAACACTAAGCAACTCAGGGCCCTTTCCTGAATGAGTCGTTTCGGTTCATATTCATTACTGAGCATACACATCTTCAGCCTTATTGCGTAAGTGAGTTCGGCAGAGCAAAGGGAACAACACCATGAAGAGTATGACACATTTCCTTTATATGTTTTCGGTATTGCGTAAATAATTTAGAAAGGGTACGTCCTCCACCCTATGAGTTGAATTCACATCTTTTTTTCCCTTTCGATTGAATTACGCAATACGACAATCGTTATTTTAAAGGTGTCATTACCCGTACCAGTACGTATTCTTTGCCGAATTCACTTACGCAATTAGGCTGCTGTACAGATAACAGCACATACACATAAACGCACCAACCCGGTGAGTAAGGTGCCTTAGATTTTCCTTAAACATTTTTTCGCATAGGTCTACATAAGTATAAAGTAAACGAGCCGACTTGTAGATTTTTTATCAGTCTACTGAGAGCTTCTTGTGCAGTGATACATTATTTTCTTAGTGAGTTATTACAAGTTTGTTATTAGCTTACTTCAAAAAGAGAAGTGTGTTAAATAATGTCATGAACTTGATTTGATTTCATGAATAATTAGCAAGGTATAAAACACGGCAGATTGCTGGGTATTTCAGGAATTATTTAAAAAGATGTCTGCCTCTAAATAGTTATTAAAATTCAAAAGATAACCATTTTTACATTACTTATGATAATAATTGAAAAATTAATCTCAATATCCAGAGCTCAATAATAAATAATTGCAAGCAACGATACATACAAACTTTATAAATAGTGACAATCAAGTGTGGGAAATTATTGTGAAAAACAAATTATCTGGGTAAGTTATTTAGACGATGTGTCTTTGTAACTTTAATGAACATAGACATAAATAAATAATAGTTTAAAAACAATATAAATACGCTTTAATAGAAAACGAAACTAAAACGGAGAAAATAATTTTCAATGAATTTAAATTAGGAAAAATGTGATTAACAAAAAAAAAATATTATAAAAAAGATTTGGATGTTTTTAAGATATTTAAAAATTACTCTACTTTTATTAATATCTGTCAATAAAATATTATAACAATTACCAACCCCAAGCTTTTTACAATAAAATTTTTCTTTTTGTTAATCATTTAAATTTATTGAAAATTATTTTTTACTTTTTAGTTATAATAAAAAAGAATATTTTTTTTTGCATTTTTTTTAATTATTGCATTGTCATCGGTCCTTGATAAGTGTGCAAAGTTTGATATAAATCGGACATTTTGAACGAAATGAAAATCACGTTCAAAGATTCCGTTACATAGATACATACATATCAAGCTAATAAAAACGTGTTAAAAAAGCAAATATAGAGTCGAACTTAAAACTGCCACCTTTTTATAAAGTCGGTTAAATTAAAATAGATAATACGAGTGGCTTTGCAAAGGTACCTAAATCTGGACAGGTAAGTATGTAAGTACCTGCGACGAATCCTTATTTTTGTTAACGGGGGAAACCTTTAAAAGGTGACTGAATTTTTGGGTAAAAGACCAAGGATTGTGGAAATATTGCCTCACTAAAACCAACCCGATGATCACCATCAGCAGTTAGAACCCCCACGAACTCTAAAAATACCACCCAAGAACCCCCTCTGTGCAATGCCTGTTAATGCACATCCCACCAGCCTAATTGCGTAAGTCAGTTCGTCAGGACAAAGGGAATAACACCATGAAAGAATATAACACGTTTTCATTAATTTTTTTCGGTATTGCGTAAATAATTTAGAAAGGGTACGTCCTCCATCCTATTAGTTGAAATCGCATACCCTTTTCATAACCTCCCCTCTCGAGTGTATTTCGCAATACGAAAGCCGGTATTTTAAAGGTGTCGTCACCCTTACCTAGATACTTGTTGAGTTCTTTGCCTAAATTAACTTACACAAATAATCTGCGGGATTATCAGCCTTAACTACAAAATTGTATGGAATGGGTAATTTCTGGAAGTACTGATTCGAATAAAAAAAAAATAAGATTTAAAGAACCCCCGACATAAAACTCTAATAAAAAAATCTTTTTTGCCAAAAATACTACCGGCTTCCAAATAAAAAACTATAAAGTGAATATTAACTTTATTTTTGGAAGTCGGTGTCCATATCGCAAAAAAAATTGGTACCTACGAAAGACGTAGTGCCTTTTAGAAATTTAAAAACCACCGACATAAACCTCTAAAAAGCAAAAAAATAAGCTTCGTACTCGCGTCGGGGAACCACTAAGTAAATAAATAAACTGCTGTAAACTTTCGCGGTTCCCCGACGCGAGTACAAGGCTTATTTTTTGCTTTTTAACCGACTTACCAAAAAGGAGGAGGTTCTACGTTCGACATTATGTTTTTTTTTTTGTGTTTGTTCACGCATATCGCCAACAATTTTGGACCGATTTTGATAATTTTTTTTTTGTTTGAAAAAGTATGTTATGAAATTGAAATTGTTTAATTTGGTGAAGATCTGACGAAGAACTTCGAAGATATACAACAGAACTCTTCAATAAATTACGGCAAATCTCTCGGGATTGCTGCAATCGCAAGTCTGTTTATTGATTATACCATTTCATAACATAACATCACGCCAGTACGCTCTTAAGGGGTGCGCAGATCTCTCACTTCACCGGTTATGTTCAAGTTTCATGACATTTGGGTTATCTATTCTGGCGTTATAGGTACCTTACTAAACAACTTGCCTATTAGGTACAACTAAAAAGTGAAAATAAAAAGCTTTTTTACAAAAAAAATACTACCGACTTCCAAATAAAAAAAAACTACAAAGTGAAAAATGACTTTATTTTTGGAAGTCGGTGTCTTTCGCAGGTACCAAGTGTTTTTTGCGTTATGGGCACCGACTTATAGTGCATATATATATATATATATAGTACGTATACTTACACTCGTATTAGTCATACGAAAAAAACATGTTTTACAAATAATGTACATGAATCGTTAATTATTTTTCAATGCATGTCCTCGAAAAGAGCGTTTTCCAAGCAACCAAACTGCGCGGAAAGTGTCACTTGTTTTCACTAGTGATGTTTACTTTTCTGTTTTTTTTTTTTTAATTTTTAACTCCAACGTCAGCCCGCCGACGCGTTTTTATTATTTGAGGAAAGTTAAAAAAATTAGTTAAGTACAGATTCATATAAATGGTAAAATAAAGCTAATACTTCATTAAACGCGTTTTTAATTACTCTATGTTTAGATATTGATCAATAAATTGATTTTAAATATTCATTAAATATGTTTGGCAGAACGTATATTTTGCTCGTGCCTTTTTGCGTTACGACGTGACAGCTATTTGCACATGCGCAGTAGCCTGAGGAACTATTACTTAATCTGTGGACATGCTGAGCGCGCTTGAATAAGCCCGCCATTTTATAAATTTTTTGCTTGGCTCAGTTTTTTTTTTTTATTTCCTCGCACAATGCATAGTAAAATGTTGTATGATACGCGTACGTAAGATGATTTCCGATTCGTGTCGATTTATCCACTCACTTGCTTCGCTCGCTCGTGAATAAAAATGCCACTCATCGGAAATCACCTACCTTCCGCACTTGTAGCGTAAATAACTATTTTTTCAAACCTTTTTTCCTAGTTACTAAGGAGTATGCTTTAGTAAGTAATCGTTTTACGGCACTAAAGCAGAGTAAGGGCCTTATCTTGCGGGAAGTGGGCTTTCAATACATGCGTGATTTTATGTATTTATCTGTGGAGTTTTACTAGTTACTTTATTTACGACGTATTTACGAGTGGAAAAATCTGTAACACGCACGTAAAGCTGCGGAATATTAAAGTAAACATATGTAATTAGCTGAGGTAGAATATATCCTATAACTATCCTACTTATATTATAAATGCGAAAGTTTTTACGTATGTATTTTTGTGTTTCAATCACGCAAAAATGGCTGAACGGTTTTGGATGAAATATTGCACATCAAAAGTTTAAAATTCGGATACTTAGGGCATTTAGCACAGTAAGGGTAACCCTTGGGATTATAAAACACTTTTGACGCGGGCAAAGCCGCGGGCATAAGCTAGTACTATTTATAAACAAGAAAGTTTGTGATGTGAGCATGGATGGAATTTATTACTCTTTCACGCAAAAACTACTGAACGGATTTTGATGAAATTTTACAGTAAGTAATAGGTATAACCAAATAATACAAACATAAGCTATCTATTTTTCCCCGCGGCTTCGCTCCCGTGGACCACCCCACAGGCCCCGTTTTCGGAATTACAAAATAGCCTATGTCACTCAGGAATAATGTAGCTTTCTATTGGTGAAAGATTTTTTTAAATCGGTCCAGTAGTTTAGTAGGAGAGGAGCTCGTGGCTAAATAATAACAGCCGCACGTCGATATTTAAGGTTAAGCAGCGCTTGACGAGGTTGGTCCGTGGATGGGTGACCATTTCAACATACCGAGTGACATAGGCTATTTTTTAATCCCGAAAACGGGTCCTGTGGGGTGGTCCACGGGAGCAAAACCGCGGGGAACAGCTATTTGTTATAAACTAGATTTCTGCAAAGTTTGAAGCAAATCGATCGCCATAATAGTAAGTTTAATACAAAATTAACCTCCCCCATCTCTCCCCCTTCGTGTTGTATGCAATATACATACACAAACACCCATGGCCGGAACAACTTTCTATAGGCATACAAATATTTGTTACGTGCGGGCATCGAACCCGCGACACGCAGTGCAGCAGTCAATCGCTCAACCACTGCGCCAACCGTGCGCCTAAAGGTTCTATCCACACATATCAGGGCCGTGCCCGGGTCGTGACAGGGCCGGGCCCAATCACTGAAGCTCCGTTGCTGGCCCGAGCACGGCTCGTGCACGGACGTGTGTGAACGAGTTCATATAAAATGTACACCATTTGTTACGTGTACACCATTTCGTATTGCATATTACACTCTGAAACGGAAAGGTTATGCTCCTTTTATTACCAATATTTTCACGTAGAATTGATTGTAAAAGAATGAATGAAAGCGGAAGAATCGAGATAAAACTTTACTATTGGTATTGTGTAATGCAAATGTCATATTTCTTCAACTCCGCAGTATCTCTAATTAGTCTGTGTTCAACTCAAAGGAGGATTTGGAAAGCTAACGGCTAGCTTTCCAAATTAGTTTTGCAATACCGAAAAAGTTGAAAGAAATGATTATGATTCTTTGAAAGAATCGACTTGTTTCCTTTGCAGAATTCACTGACGCAATTAGGCTGCTGTACTTGCCCTTAGCTTCCATAGCACAAAATGGAGTGCTTAAGAAGCCCTTTCAGAATATATAAACCTCATTGCCGTTGGTCACTTGGAAAGTAGGAACATTCGGTCTCATCCTCCATCATCAGTCTATTCGTTGGGTCAAATTGTAATCTAGTCTATTAAAAATATTGCATCTAATGTTAAAGAAACACCTATATTTTTCAGCGGTAACCATGTTGTGGCTCGCGGCACTGTCAGTGGTCGCAGCAGCTGGGTTCTCATATTGGCAGTACTGGAGGTGGACCCACAGGCGGATGCTGGAGCTGGCAGCTAAAGTACCAGGACCTCCTGCGTTGCCTATACTTGGAAATGCGCTGATCTTCATGTTTAATCCTGGAGGTATGATATTTTATGTTTTAAACCTAGATTTTTTATTTTTCTAGATTAATTAATAAAACTCTACATACAGCTAGATAGAACTTATGCGTCAATTTTAAGCATGATTATCATTTACGTACATCACAATATGATTATCTTTCTAGGGTCAAAAAAAGCTCTCTAATACTCGTATAGAGGATTTAATTAAACATTACTGGCAAATTTGGGGTCTACAATAGGCAAAACCGCTGCATTATCCTTCGGGAAATCTGTCTCATTAGTTTAAATGCGACCGCCACGCCGAGTACAGGGTTCGAGGGTAAAACACTGGTAGTCAGCTGAATCCGGTTAGACTGGAAGCCGAACCCAAAAATAATTGGGAAAAAGGCTAGGCAGATGATGATTAGCGGACGCCTCGCAGTTTCCCCGGTTTAGGAGGCCCGCTCTTTTTGCAGGGTTTAAAGTAACCTAACACGAAGGAGATGACAGGAGCTGAAGTGAGCGAGCAAAGCGAGTGAACTCAGCTCAAAAAATATTTCATCATTAGTAAGCTACGTTATTCCTGAGTGACATAGGCTATTTTGTAATCCCGAAAACAGGTCCTGTGGGGTGGTCGACGGGAGCGAAGCCGCGGGGAACAGCTAGTTAATTAATAAAAATATCTAATGCATGACAGCTATTAATAAATCATTTGCATGAAAATACAAAATAAATACGTAAACACAGACAAAACTTCGTGAAGTCGGTTTTACAGCGATTCTTTTTTGTCTCTAAATTTTGTAGTAATACATATTGACTTTTTATGATACTATGTCAATTTTAAATTGAAAATGCTACCAAGTAACTGGCTATATATTTGTGACCTAATAATATTCCGTAAAATGCTGTTTCGGTGTGGTGAAAATATGGCAAATGAAAAAAGTTCAAAAGAGGCTTCGGCCAAAAGCAAAAAGTTATTTTGTAAATCGGCAAAATGTAGTTCGGTAAAAATAATACATATGCCACATGATACTTCGATGATCTGAAAATATTTCACATAATGCATAATATAGTAAAAAGACGTCGGTCAATAGTTTTCGGTAAAATGAAATTCGAACAAAAAAAAAAATCGGAAAAATGATCGGTTCCCACATGCGCGATATCGCTTTCGACGCAATTTAAATTGCGTCGCGCTATCAGAAAAGGGCTTTACACGTTATTGGCAAAATTTGGGTCTACTATATTGGATCAGCCTTACTGTTCGGGATACAAAAGCGCGATAATTATCATACTTCATGAAATAACCCTATGATAATAACTATTAGAAGGAGTTGAACTATCATTATGATTAAAATGTTCCATCATTAAACCATGGTCAGCATCATGATTTATATCATTTCAATGCATAATTACATTGCTTGATTATCTTGTGTTATTACTTGCGTTATACATAATAATATTATTAACTAGACGGATAGACGTCAGCATTGGTAGGTATTTTAATAATACATTATGGATACTTAATCTACCTACAGTTCTTATGGGATCATCAACTTATTAAATAATTATAATGATATAAAAATGCAAGATGAAAGATGTCATTATCGCTATACTCTACTCGTATTAGCTGGAGCAGAAAATAAAAAGTAAACAAAACATAAACAAAAAAACTGGCCAAGTGCGTGTCGGGCCACGCGCAGTAATAGGGTTCCGAAGTTGCATAGTAATGCGGACTAAAAAGAGGGTTTTGTTGTTGTTACATGAACATTAGAACGGTTTCAGCGGCTCACAAAGTCTAAAAACGGGCCCACATAGGATGATGTTTTTTTTTTTTAATTTATATTCTCGCGTTAGATCACTATCTCGCCTGATGGTAAGCGATGATGTGGTCTACGGGGAAGCACGCTTGCCTAGATGTAATCTATTCACTCTTGACTTAAACTAAATAAGGACTAAATGGTAACTGAAGAAGGAGTTATAAAATCCAACTTCGCAACTGAAGTTAGAAAAATATTATCTATTTGAGAACGAACGTGGGTGCGAATTGCGAAAGGAGCCGATACGAGCGCGCGTTAGAGCCACGGGGAATGGTATAGTTCATTCCTGGATCCTTGCGCTCCTTGTTTATTTCTCTTTATTAATTAAAAAAAATCGTATGTATTCACCTCTAATCACCTCTAATATCGCAGATTAGAGGTGAATCCTCAAATCTGCGGTATTTACTATTTAATTCTGGAAAGTTTTACGCTACTCAATTAGTGATGAAGTCGGGTCGAATATTGGCTTTATAGAAGAATATCGACAAAATAAAATAAGTAATTTGCTTGGAAATCGAATCTAATTTGACTTTACTTTTACGTTTTAATTACAAAACGTCGAAAATACTTCTGCCCTAACACAAAATAGACTCCACCGCGCGCATGCGCCGTATGGACTACGGACTGGTACTGCGAACGACTCCGGCCACTCCACTGCGTTATTCGAGCTTAAACATTATTAATTTAGAAATCATTGTTATTAAGGGTGTTATGATTTTATTTTTGTATATTTTTACATGGTTCATAAGCATATATTTACTATCTGTTTTACACAGCTAACAACGTTATTTAAGTAATTTTTCAATGGCATTTGTACAAAAATTTTACTGTGCCAAGTACATTTTATAAGTTGGTCGACTATTACTCGTAAACTTGTAAAGCCTGTTATGATTTAATTTTTGTATATTTTTACATGGTTCATAAGCATATATTTACTATCTGTTTTACACAGCTAACAACGTTATTTAAGAAATTTTTCAATGGCATTTGTACAAAAATTTTACTATGCCAAGTACATTTTATAAGTTGGTCGACTATTACTCGTAAACTTGTAAAGCCATGTAAAAATATACAAAAATTAAATCATAACATGATTTAATTTTTGTATATTTTTACATGGTTCGTAAGCATTATATTTACTCTGTTTTACACAGCTACCAACTTTATTTAAGTAATTTTTCAATGGCATTTGTACAAAATTTTTACTGTTCCAAGTACATTTTATAAGTTGGTTGATTATTACTCGTAAACTTGTAAAGCCTTGTTATCCGTGATAATTTTCCTTTAAATTTCGTTATATTTACTACTGCCGTGAATTTTTTCACATAGCCAAGAGCAACCATTTCGCTGGCATGGGGGGGGGGACACTTGACTCTAACATAAATTTGCAACTTAAAGCTTAATTTTACGCAAACGAATCTCTGAATCGAAAAATGGTTTTAACAAACTCATAATATTTTTGAATAGCCTATCCAACGATACCCCACACCATGGGATAGATGAGAAAAAAAAATACATCCCCACTTTACGTCTATGGGAGGTACCCGAAAAAAAATATTTTTCATGATTTTATGTTACCACTTTTTCGGAATTATTAATATGTATATACATGCCAAATTATAGCTTTCTAGTACTTAGATTCTCTGAGCTAAGCTGCGGACGGACAGACGGACAGAGCGAAACTATAAGGGTTCCTTGTTGACTTCGGAACCCTAAAAAGGTGGGTTGTTCCCAGAGGTCCGCGAGTCTATTGTTCTGGAAAAATTAAAATTCATACTTTACTTCCCAACGGGTCCACGACATTTTTTTTTTTTTTTTATAATCTATAGGCTCGCGTTTGACCACTATCTCGCCTGATGTTAAGCGATGATGCGGTCTACGGTGAAGCACGCTTACCTAGAAGAAACCTATTCACTCTTGACTTAAAGACCCCAAGGTTGTAGCTATCAGGGAACAAAGACATTTTAATATATGAAATATTTTAGTATTTTTTGTTATAGCGGCAACAGAAATACATAATCTGTGAAAATTTCAACTGCCTAGCTATCACGGTTCATGAGATACAGCCTGGTGACAGATATACAGATAGACGGACCGCGGAGTCTTAGTAATAGGGTTCCGTTTTTACACTTTGGGTACGGAACCCTAAAAATGCATTTTCGGCTACCGGTGCCACTATAAGGGACTTTCCGGCAGCCTAATTACATAAGTAATTTAAGGAAAGATGCCTTGCCTTCGTTTTTTCTACAATTGGGTATTGGCAAGTGTGCTTCATCGTCGACCACATCATCGCTTACCATCAGGTGAGATAGTGGTCAAGCGCGAGCCTATAAATAATAAACAAAAACAAAGTGATTTCGGCAGGGCAGTGGGAACAATAAATGAAAGAGTAAGACACATTCCCTTAAAAAAATCGGTATTGCCTAAATAATTTAGTACTGGTACATCCTGGCCTATGAGTTGAATACACATATCCTTACCATGAGCCTTCCCTTTAGAGTTTATTACGCAATACGAAAATCGTTATTCTAAAGATGTCGGTCCTATACCTACGTGTTCTTTGCCGAATTATGCAATATGGAAGTTGACAAATTATCATTATTATCAATAATTATTATATTATTATTAATTATCATTATTTATTATTATTTCGTTTGTTAGATATCGTAAAAATATTGGACACGTTTTTTTTCCACGTAAACAAAAATTGCGACGACACAGTGCGTTGAAATATCGTATCACTTTCATCAGGCGAGATAGTGGTCAAACGCGAGCCTACAAATTATATTTAAAAAAAAAAATACTGACTAAGTGACGTCACAAGCCCCAATTCCTGAACTTTATCTTTGTACATTTTTTTATTTGATTAAGATATAAATACGGGTTCTATATTATTTCATAATCTAACAGACGGACTTAATAGAATTATCATTTTTCTACCCAGGAAACATCCCTATTAGGCTGCGGAAGACGTGATGCAATTTAAATTTCGTAGATACACGATATCGCGCACGTGTTTTGAAAGAAAATTTTCAAATCAGTCTAATTGCGTCCATGAGATCGTACTTGCAATTTCGCTTAGTATAAATCGCTTATCGATGCAATATAAATCAAATCGCGTTGAGCCATCAAGATGGCCGCTCAAACTTCCTTGTATAGCCCTCGCCAAACTTCTTGGCTGCCCTGTAGTTGGTTTACCGGATGCGCGACGCACGAAACGGTGCTGTTTTTGTATGAGATTTACTATTGCGCAGCCATTGTAGCCAACTTCAGGGCGGCCAAGAAGTTTGGCGAGGGCTATATCTATTTCTCATTCTATTCATTCGCACAGGTGTGTCTCTCTCTCTCCATCTATAAACATTAAATATTACTTATAGATTTCCCTGAGTTTCATCATTCAACTAAAAAAAGTCACGTAAATTGCGTAGATTGGCCTTTAACAATGTAGTAATACTCGTATCAGTACATGATACTTATCGCATCAGAAAATCCTTGCCAGTTAATAATTTCAGTAATTAAACCACATACCTACTTACGATTCTTAGCAGTTTTCTTGTAATTTGTTGTTTTGTGTTGCAAGGAGGTTTTTAATGCGTACTTAACCTAAACTGAAGTTATTAAAACGAAAGGAACAGGTCAAGGCAATTGGCTTGTGGAAAAATTGCCAAACTTAAGTGGAAATGCGTAGGTATATTGCTCGCTGGACGGAAGGTCCATGGGACCGAAAAGTTCTGGAATGGCGACCGTTTACTGGAAGACACAGTGTTACCAACACTGCAGCCTCCCTCTAGGCGGGTTCATGACCTGGTTAAGGCTACGGGAATCTGCTGGATGTCTTGAATTTGTATGCTCTTTATATATATATATAACGTTCATTTGACCTAATTTTCATATTTACTGATTTCGTAAGGCAGGCAACCTAACCTCAAAATACTAAAGTTGTTTCTGCATCGTTTCCGGCGCTGCGGGAAGTACAACCCCTTCGCCCTTACGTAACAAAGCTTTGTTACAACGGGCTTTCATTAGAAGTTATGAGTGAATACATGTACGTACATACATCATCATCATCATTTCAGCCGAAAGACGTCCACTGCTGGACATAGACCTCCCCCAAGCGTCGCCACACTAATCGGTCCTGTGCGTTTCGCATACATACATACCTGGCTATAAATGCATCATAAAATTCTTATGGTCATATGGCCATATATATTTATTCAGCTCTGGGGATCTGCCAGTAACTCAAACCTTGAAATCCTACAAAAAATCCAGAATTATCAAATGCACCACATGGCTTACAAGAATACCTAAATATGCCCACCATTAAGGAGGAGGTAAATAAATACGCCACAAAATACAAAGAAAGGCTCCAAAAGCTTACAAACCAACTCGCTAGGGGCGGTTAAAATTAATAATGACATCACAAGGCTGAAACGATGGCAAATATTGCAACTAGGAGGAGGAGGAGGAGGAGAGTAGTTGCTGAAATACTTCCTGAAATACAAAAGAAAAGACAGAAAATTTGATTATGGCTGAATAGCCGATGGTATATATGCAATGTATTGGTATATATTTAAAAAAAACTGGGGTACCGGTTAAAGTTCTTTTGGCTTCGCCGTAGTAGGGTTAATAGCAATGTTGATTGCCAGCAATTTCAAAGCACGATATTACATCATCATCATTGCAGCCAAATTACGTCAACTGCTGGACATACACCTCGTGAGCTCGTGAGCTCGGAGGAGCTCGTGGCAAAATAATAACAGCCACACTGGTCGATCATCAAGGTTAAGCAACGCTTGACGAGGTCGGTCCGTGGATGGGTGACCATTTCAACATACCGAGTTTCCTCCATGCCTCGGAAAGCACATTAAGCTGTTGGTCCCGGCTGTCATTTGAAGATCTTTGACAGTCGTTACGAGTAGTTAGAAGCTTGAGATCTGACACCAGTCTTGCCAAGGGGTACCGTGGTACCCAGTTGCTGGGACTTCTGTTGTGGAGGTCAGATAGGCAGTCGCTCCATGTAAAACACTAGTACTAAGCTAAATCCGGTAGGACTGGAAGCCGACTCCAACATAGTTGGGAAAAAGGGTAGGCAGATTGATTTGCTGGACATACACGTTCCCCAAGTATCGCCACATAGACCGGTCCAGAGCGTCTCGCATCTAGCAGATTCGAGTAATCGTCATCGGTCCTCGTGTAAATAAACCTAGTGGGAGGTTTACGTAAATAAATGAAAATAATGACTTTATTGCATACTAGCAGTGCCCGCGGCTTCGCTCCCATGGACCACTCCAGAGGACCCGTTTTCGGGATTAATAAAAAAACTTTTTTGCAATAAAATACTACCGACTTCCAAACAAAAAACTACAAACTTTTTTATTTATTTGGAAGTCAGTAGTATATTTTTGTAAAAAAGATTTTTATTTTCACTTTTTAGTTGTACCTACATAATAGGCAAGTTGTGTACCTATAACGCCAGAATAGATTACCCGAATATCATGAAACTTTAACATAACCGGTGAAATGAGAGATCAGCGTACCCCATAAGCGTACTGGCGTGATGTTATGTTATGAAATGGTATAAACAATAAACAGACATGCGATTGCAGTAATCCCGAGAGATTTGCCGTTATTTATTGAAGAGTTCTGTTGTATATCTCCGAAGTTCTTCATCAGATCTTCACCAAATTAAAATGGGACCAATTTCGGAACATACTCTTTCAAATAAAAAAATAATTTTCAAAATCCACAATTGACGGAGATATCGGAGAAGATAAAAAAAAAAAAAAAAAAACTTACATAATGTCGAACATAGAACCTCCTACTTTTTGGTAAGTCGTTTAAAAAATAGCCTATGTCACTCAGGAATAATGTAGCTTTCTATTAGTGAAATATTTTTTTAAATCGGTCCAGTAGTTTCAGAGCCTATTCGGTACAAACAAACAAAAAATCTTTCCTCTTTATAATATTGGTATAGATTGAAGGCCAGTATACCTACTTAATTATAATATTGCTGTAACCTCACAACACCATTTAAACCTGTACAATACAGTAAGTGCGAGTCTAACAATTATGCCACACACAATCATGTATCAATCGTGTATGTGTGTGTTGTGTATCATGTGTGTGCATGTGTGTTGTGTGTGTGTTCATGTTCCTCTTTGTCACACGAACATCTTAATTAGTTGTGATTATCTTGTTTATTGTATGTTATGCCATCATCATCCATATTTTACAATAAGCAGTACCTAGATATTTCCATGTTTATAATTTGACTAGTTTTTTGCCGCGAATTTACTCCTATACATATTTCACAAGAAATGTGCGTTTTATCGGGTTGGAAAGCCAATGGCACTAAGCGATAAAGTATAGCTTTCTACCAGCTTTCTTCCTAAACCGATGAGTGCTTCGATAGATTGAATATCTCTTATAAACAAACTTTTAAGGTATAGGCCGCGGGTGTAGGTAGATGGATAGGCTGAGGAAAGTAAGGCAGAATTGCAGCATTATTTAAAATAAAAATAATTACCAAAGCCACGTTAACCCGGCTGCTATATTGGATCTTTGGTCATGTGTCCCGACGAGGCAACGACTCTATTGAGCAGCTTGTGGTTCAAGAAAGAATGGTAGGAACGAGAGCACGCGGCAGGTCACACCTGCGATGGACCGACCAGTGTGCTTATTCCGAGTTTTTTAACGTACTCACTCGTGATAACGTAAGCGATCTTTTATGTCAAAATCTATACATAATAAAAAACATTTTTACAAAATTTACTACCGACTTCCAAACAAAAACATTGACTTCCGAAATTGAAGTTATTTTTCACTTTGTAGTGTTTTTTTTTGGAAGTCGGTTGTAAATTTTGTAAAAATGTTTTTTATTGTTATCCTTTTTTTAATATATAATTTTACTTTTGTTAAAATATAACGTCGTTGCTGCTACTGCTACTGAAAATGCTAGACTTAAATGTGATGAACCATCCAAGTAACACAAAAGTGCTGTATAGTAGCTGAATCACTGTCCACAATAGAATCCTAAGCTGAACAAGCCTTCTGAATAAGAGCATTAAAGGCGCTTTTTCAGCTGATATAACTCTAGTTTGTGCACAAATTAAACAGCTGTTAGCTGAATAACTGTAACTATTTGCATTATATCAGCATTTTTTGAGCATTATTAAAGGTAACAGTCATCCCAAGAGCTGAATTTAGACTGATTATTAGAGTATTTGTTACCTTTTATATAGCACAATGGTCGATTAATAGAGTTATGGTTACCTATTTTTCAGCACAAGGTACACACCAGAATATTTATAATGCTTCTTTGGAATTGAAAATTCACAAGTGGCAAAATTGTGAATAGTTTTCACCCTACTCCTTATTATTTTGATATGTTGTTTCTGTTAAACATTTTGTGGTGAAATAGACAAATATTGTTTTCCGTAACAAAAACTTTGCTTTTTTCTCCTGTGCGTGAAATTCGAAGGGGAAAGAGAGTTTATTGTCAAATAGTATATGAATATAGGTGAAAATTTTCACGCGCTCTCAAAATATCACTGTTTACTTGAAAGTTAGAGTATAAAATAAGTTGATGATATATTATAAAAAATTATAATTTTATTTTGCATTTATAATTTGACAATAAGCTGTTTGCGTATAAAATCATAAGATTTTCTATTGAAATCCAGTTGTTATTTTCGTTATTTAACAAAGAAAAAATGTTAATATTTTATTTTACATAGGTTAGAACCTAAAAAATGGCAGACAAGCAATGTGCACTGTATTAAACACAATTAAGCGGTATGTGCTGTTTAAGTATCCACTATTGGTACATAAATCAGCAACGAACTGATACGAGTAGTTCTTGTGTGACCCATAGTGATCATGTGGGCTGTATAAGTGCTATTATAAGATTGCGTGTAACAAGCTGATTAACACTACTAAAGTTCAACTATGTGCAGCAAGACGCATTATATCATAGTTAATTGAAGTCACAGACTGATTGCATTATAGTAGCTCACATGTTCTTTCTTAAAATGCAAGCGGTCTAAGGGTACACTTGCGGCCTTCAATTCAGAATATTGCTGAGTTAAAGTCCATAAAATGCTTAATTGCAGCTTACAGTACTAATACTGAACTGCATACCTATATTAACGCTTGCAGCATTACAGTGTTGTCTCCGTGACGCATAAAAGCATTATTATACAAACGAAAGCGTAATTTTCAACTATTGCAGTTCGAGTGTACTGTAATAAGTCTTCATAAATGCTAAAGTTACCGATGTTACCCTTTGTGACATCCTATAATGCAGTTTTGTGCTACTTGGGCGCGTTTAACGGCATTATAGGTATATATGTAAAGGACTTATATTTTGACTTAAGGTATGTTATAAAGCCAGAAGCGGCATTTCCAAAACTAAACAAAAATGAATTGCCCGTCATTATTAGACTAAAAAAACTTTTTTACAAAAAATTACTACCGACTTCCAAATAAGAAAACTAGAAAGAGAAAAATAACTTTATTTTTGGAAGTCGGTGTCTTTAATAGGTACCAAATTTTTAAGTTATGGACACCGACTTCCAAAAATAAAGTTATTTTTCACTTTCTAGTTTTCTTATTTGGAAGTCGGTAGTAATTTTTTGTAAAAAAGTTTTTTATTTTTCACTTTTTAGTTGTACCTACCTAATAGGGAAGTAGTTAAGTAAGTACCTATAACAACAGAGTAGATTACCCGAATAACATGAAACTTGAATATAACCGGTGAAATGAGAGATCTGCATACCCCTTTCGAGCGTACTGGCGTGATGTTATGTTATGAAATGGTATGAACAATAAACATACATGCGATTGCAGCAATTCCGAGAGATTTGCCGTTATTTATTGAAGATTTCTGTTGTATATCTCCGAAGTTCTTCATCAGATCTTCACCAAATGAAAATGGGACCAATTTCGGAATATACCCTTTCAAACAAAAAAAGAATTTTCAAAATCGGTCCACAATTGACGGAGATATCGATGAACATACATAAAAAAAAAAAAAATATAAAAAAAAATAAAAATAACATACATAATGTCGAACATAGAACCTCCTCCTTTTTTGGTAAGTCGGTTAAAAAGAGGTTTCTCTTTACCGTCCCCAGGCGGCGCTTATCAAATTTCAATACAAATTGTCGTTTACTTTAACGCTATTGAGCGCGAGTAAAAACTAAGGCCTTAGATGGCTTAGTGCGAGTTTTGTCTCACGCTGAATTGCGTGATACAAAATGTATCACGAGTGAGTACGTTAAAAAACTCTGAATAAGCACACTGATGAAGTCTGCAGAAGGCGGCCCATTGCATGAGTCACACGAGTCACAGCCGAGAGAGAGGGATGGCGTCACATCGTGAGGCGAATCATGTCAGCCCGAACTCTCACTACAATGTGTTGACCACGACCGCTCTGCCAAGAGCGTACCGACGAAGAAGATGAAGAAGAAGGTATAACCAGCTAAACCATTACAATGTAATGTAACGACATTAATCTCATTTGAAGAGCAGTTTATTATTTAAAACTTCTCCAAGTAGAGTATTGATATTCAGTTGAATCGAATAAAAGCGGAACCACACTTATGTGTCGTGGCGTGGCGGGGCGCGGGGGTCCACCGATCAAACGACTCAGTTTCAGCCTACGTCGTAACACAACGAGTTTTGTAGCCAATCAACTGCGTCCGAAGGCGCCACGCCACGCCACGACACGTAAGTGTTTCCGTCTTAACACTGGAAGCCGGTCACACTCAAGGCAGATGATGATTCACGGTTTACAATTAACTATATAGATTTGTACTTGTAAAGTTTCCATATTTAAGTACCTATGATCTCTCAGTGGTGGCCCAGTGGTATCGGCCTCGACTTACAAGTTGTAGGTCGTGGGTTCAAGCCCAGGCAGGCGCTTTACTTTGTGTATAGTTCTCGCCAAACTTTTTGGCCGCCCTGAAGTTGGTTACAATGTCTGCGCAGTAGTAAATCTCGTTCAAAAACAGCACCGTTTCGTGCCTCGCGCATCCGGTAAACCAACTTCAGGGCGGCCAAGAAGTTTGGCGCAGACTATAAATTATTTCATCACCACTGCTCTCAAAACGGTGAAGGAAAACATCGTGAGGAAACCGGCATGTCCTAGAACCAAAAATTCGAAGACATGTGACCTCCACCAACCCGCACTGGGTCCGCGTGGTGGATTACGGCCCATTCCCTCTCACAGGGAGGAGGCCTGTGTCCCAGCAATGGGAACATTAATAGGCTGATGATGTGTGTGTGATCTCATCGGGAAATCCCAAATTAAGTAGGTATAAGTTCCGCGTACGTCTTTTATAAATCCTTGACTATTGAAATGTACATGCAAAGTAATGGGCTGTCAGTGACGCCTATGTTGTAAAACGATCGTATATTATGTTTAAATAACAATAAATATTTATCTACTAGGAACTACAACTGTGTAAATTATCTTCATCATTATTATAATTCAGAGCTTTCTTATGCGAGGGGCAAATGATAGAGGAAAATCGTTTTAACTCGCTTATATATTTAATTATGTGTTCTTGAGAGCAGTGGTGGCCCAGTGGTATAGGCCGCGACTTACAAGTTGTAGGTCGTGGGTTCGAGCCCAGGCAGGCGCTTTACTTTGTGTAAATTATTTCATCACCACTGCTCTCAAAACGGTGAAGGAAAACATCGTGAGGAAACCGGCATGTCCTAGAACCAAAAATTCGAAGGTATGTGACATCCACCAACCCGCACTGGGCCCGCGTGGTGGATTACGGCCCATTCCCTCTCGCAGAGAGGAGGCCTGTGTCCCAGCAGTGGGAACATTAATAGGCTGATGATGTGATGTGATGTGATGTGTTCTTGATGATGGCTTTTACAGAAATGAATAAAAAAACCGAAACTTAAATATCTAGAAATATTGAATTGCGTTCTAATGTGATTAATATTTCAAAACCAATTATCATTAATTTGCTAGCATCATGAAAAGGTAAGAATGTTACCTCGTTACAGTATACAGCAGTCAACTGTTGGCATTAGGGCTCTCCAATCGCACGCCGTTCCGGTTGTCATAAAAAAAAAAATTATTAAGTAAATCAAAACAATCAAAAGCCGGTTATGTTGGTTTAGGCTGCCATAGCGTATTGAAACAAGAGATATTGTTGAACCCTGCTATGGTGTTTATTTAATGACCTCTAGAGTCGAGGAATTTGTGCAGCACTTGACACTTTATCTATTACTAGGGTGGCATTTTTTGTCAAAATGTTGGTTACGCATTTCTCTACTACGGTGTATAATCAAAATAAGTAATAAACTTTATTTCACATCGACCGGGTTAAAACGGTTGACAAATTGTAAAATAAACTATAAAAGCAATAATTCATTCGTCAATAGACTTTATTGTCGATAGCCTACGTGCAAGATCCACTAGATTTGCTGCACAAGCACATCACTAACTCGTCGCAAGCAAGCAGCGGCCGTACTACGCGATGCATCCGCTTAATAAAGTATCGTTTTGTGATTTTTACATTGCTTGTCCAGTGACTCAGCGACAAACTTAGGTAGTGGTTAAGAAGTAATGTATTTAATGCAAAAATAGTACAGTCGCTGTGCTATTTGAAAACAAAAATAACATAGTGGAACCAAGAAATATTTTACGATTTGTTGTTTTTCATGATTTTAAAGACATATATAGTAAAATACTTGTATTTACATATGGTAAGTGATTCCATGATTTACAAAATTTAGTTTTAGGCTTCGGTTTTTACAAGAAACCACTGAACAACACGGCATTCTTATAACTTGTCACGATCACGGTCGAAAGCGCACTAGTTCGCGGAGTCTATGACATGCTCAGTCAGACCACGTCGCGCGGACACCGACACGCCCCCTTGCCACCTCTCCTGTATTTTATTCTATGGTCCTATCACATGTGAGATGAAAGACGCGATGTGGATTTCCGTCTATGTGATTGGTCGATTGTTCACACTTACACTTAGGCTGCTGGTGTAGTCAAAACTTGCAAGGTTATATTCGTAGGATGTGTTCGATTTCACTGAAATTTAGCACACACGTTTGTATCTCGTGTCAATGCATATTTAAATAAAATATAACTTGTTTTTTTACTTACATTATTTCGTAATATCCAGAACCTTGAATTACGTACCTACACATATGAACACAGAAGACAACAAAATTATGTATCTTTTTCTACAATTTCAGAAATGCTGAATAAAATTGATGCGCTGTGCCAGACTTATGGAGATTACTTCAAATTCTGGCTAGGGCCTGATCTCAATATTTGCGTGAAGAATCCCACTGATATTAGGGTAAGATCCTACTTCTTTATGTTATTTTACCTTAGTTCATGAAGTGCGTGAAAGCTGCCGATGTGTGTATTTTCTGAATTAGTGAATAGTTAAGTTGTTTTCCTGCAATAAGTTTCATTTTGCCCAAAATCGCTTCGGAATCTCTTAGTCTTTTCATGAACTTCCATGCGAACATAAGATATTAAAAATATACTTCATAATTGAGTGATGTTGCTTATTCAACTTATCGCGGCAAGCACAGAACAGAAAAAAACGCCTCTGTCTTCTCTGTTCTGTGGCGGCAAGCATAGGATCAAAACACTTGTGTTGTTAGTCGAAAATGTACCTAAATGAATTGTTTTGAGGTTTCCTTGCTGTAAGGCTTATCTTTCAACAGATCATGGGCTGAGAAGTGAAAATTACTAATGAAAATTGTATATGAAGACAGAGTCCTCCAAGCTTCACTGTACTTCCTATATTTAGGCTAAGTCACTGAATCAGGCCAAGAACGTCTAGCCTTGTTTGTGGCTTGGTTGATCGCAGACGGTAGAAGCCGGAATTATTTTATTACGCTATACTGAATTCTTGGGTAATCGTAGCAATATGGTTTCTCTAAGGCCGAATACATTAACATCGATGACTATTTTATATAACCTAGACAAATAAAATTGTAAACCGGTACTATCCTTGTGGGCAAAGGCCAAACCCATTGCTTCTATTCAGCACAATTCTGTAATACTGTATTTTTATTTATTTATTATATACTTTATAGTACATCACAAAAAACATACAGGACAAATGTTCAAATGGGTTATGCGCATTTCGTCCCATTCGCACTTCGTCCCATTCGCACTATGTCCCATTCGCACTTCGTCCCGCGTTCGCAGTAGGTCCCATTCGCGGTTAGTCCCATTCGCAATTGGTCCCATTCGCGGCTGGTCCCAGTCGCAGTTAGTCCTATTCGCAGTTCGTCCCATGCAAGTAGTTTGTAAGGAAAGAGGTAGATTTATGGACCAAACTGGGTTGGATATATAAAAAATCAACAAATATAGCAATGAAACATCAAAATTCGATAAGTTAGCAATGTAATAAGTAAAATAATAAACACACTTCTCAATCGACTAATAACAGTAAGAAGTTATTCAATCAGTGCAATGAGTATGTCATTAGTCACACGTAAAAGTTACGTAGCTAACTATAAAAATATTACTTTCTTCATGAAGTCACCCACAGATAAAGAAACCCGCTGTAGTTTATCTAAGTGTTTATTATATTTCGATCAAAATTGTTATCTACAGCCTTTCTGTTTTTCCTTTTTTCGTTATAAAAGAGGTTTTATTATATAATCTTGTCCCAGCATTTCCCTTCTTGGCTTTTTTTGAACAGAAACAAAAACAAGTTAGGATTTTGAGGTATCCGACTATTCATGCGACGGTGACAACCTTCGAGAGCATTTTTTGTTCTATGTTTCTGACCCGCTCAACTAAGACTGACGGAGATATTGTGGGAGACCATTGTTTTTGGTAATATTAAAAAGTTTCATTTCAGGTGTAACTGATGTTTTATTAAGGATAAGACGCCATGGTTTAGGAATGAAATCAACTGGTATCTGTTAGGAATTAGTTAACGCAACCCATATTATTAGTTTATTTTTAATCTGTTTACTTTATACATTTAGTAACTGGCTGTATCGAGTCTTCTCTCTCTATGGTTGACTAGAAAATTGTGCACTTTATTTGTTTGTTCCTTCCTTGAGATATTTATATAATAATCATCATCATCATCAGCCTATTAATGTACCCACTGCTGGGATACAGGCCTCTTCTCTGTGAGAGGGAATGGGCCGTAATTCACCACGCGGGCCCAGTGCGGGTTGGTGGACGTCACATGTCTTGGATTTTTTGGTTCTAGGACATGCCGGTTTCCTCATGATGTTTTCCTTCACAGGTTTGAGAGCAGTGGTGATGAAATAATTTACACAAAGTAAAGCGCCTGCCTGGGCTCGAACCCCCGACCTACAACTTGTAAGTCGCGGTCGATACCACTGGGCCACCACTGCTCTATATTATAATAAATAAATAATAATATAATAATAATTACGTAGCACAAACTCTGCCTTTAATTTCTTCAGGTAATTGGGCAACATGGAGTTTCCGCAACAAATATGCACCACCGAGCACCAAATTCTTTTGTTCCATAAACATACCTCTTCCCTTAAAAAAACTTACATGGGATGAACTGCTAATGGGGCTAACTGCGAATGGGACCAGCCGCGAATAGGACCAACTGCGAATGGGACTAACCGCGAATGGGACCAAGTGCGAATGGGACCTACTGCGAACGTGGGACAAAGTGCGAATGGGACGAAGTGCGCATAACCCGTTCAAATATACAAGTGTACAATGGGCGGTAATATTTTATTTTTCTTATGGTATGCGTCGTGCCTGGCACAAATAAACCATTTTTCTTTCTTTCATTCATTCTTTCTTTCTTCCTTCCTTTCTTTCTATTTCTAATTCAAATTCTCCATCGAAAATTCGAATTAAGAATTAGCAGTGCTATTCTGTAGAAATCTCACCGTGACGACTTAGGGGAAGTGAGCTCGATGTGGTATGAGCTGTCAATGATGCTACAGATTGCCAAATTAGGGTTTAAATCAGTGACCGAATTTTTTTGTTTTTTTTTTTTACAAATCTAACCAGTCTATTAATTTCTTTATTTCCATATTTCAGACATTACTGACCAGCAACAGAGTGAATCAGAAAGGACCATTGTACGAGATTCTGGTACCATTTATTGGGTACGGTATTCTTGCGGGAGGTAAGTTGTTTTGTACATACTTTCGTTTAATTGTTACTCAGTAACCGTTTTTTGAGCACGGCGGCCAATTTCATCGGAGACTAACCATCGGCGCGGGCGATATTATAGAGCACGAGAGCATTCTATGTTCCCTCAATCTCATAGCCCGACGCGGCCGGAGAGAGATCAGGCAGGACCTACAACTTGCTTTCCGAGGCATCCATAATGTATAGCAGGGGTCATCAATTACTTTCGTTTAAAAAACGGACCAATTTTTTAAATAATACGGCCGTCGCGGTCCGTAAAGCCACCTACCCCACGCCCCTAATCAAGGATACCTGGATATGGATATATTTCTAAGATTTTTTTCAGATATTAATGAACATAATGTATGTAATTAAATTTTGGACATGTTCATCGGTAAGTCTACTTCGATTTTTTTTTTCTACTGTGACGACTGACGATCTTGTGCTCCGCTATCTTCCGTTGTCGAATCGACGGCAGGAAAAACAAAGTTCAGGACAAATTTATTAAATTACGTACTCAAGTAAATTATATTGTACTGTTTACGTAAGGTCCACACAAAAAAGGTTGGTGGTCCGGATCCAGACCACGGTCCGCCAATTGGTGACCCCTGATGTATAGGATTGACAAATACTAGCGAAATGTTACAAGGTCAAAACCTCGTGAAGGAAAAAAAAAGTGATGCTACAGTCCGCCATTTGGTGACACCTGATGTATAGGATTGACAAATACTAGCGAAATGTCACAAGGTCAAAGCCTCGTTTAGGACCTTTGGTCCAAAAAACTGCTTAAAACCAATGCAATTTTAAAATGATAATTTTTTTTGTAAGTCCCAGACGACCAAAGAAAATATGGATGGACTGTGTGAGGAGTGATAAGAAAGAAAAGGGAGTCAGTGATAGCATGACGGGGGACAGGACGGTATGGAAGAAGAATACGTGCAGCGTCGACTCGAAGTAACATCGGACAAGGGCACGCAGATGATAATGTAGTAGGGACCGAGCCGATTACCATCAACTGGGCACAAGTCCAAAGTCAGGGCTGCCGGTAAAAAAAATCTAATGGAAAAACCCGGAAACCTAAAAGCTAACTCTTATAGACGCTATTATATTTATAACACACCGTTAGGCGATTATTACTTAGCGAAATTGCAAATACGTTTACATGGACGCTATGTGATGCAATTCGGCCGATTCGCCTTTGAAATTTACTTAGAAAATATATCCACGATATATATCGCTCTTTAAATGGCATCGCGCCATCTGCAAGGTCTCATACTCATGATCCCTCCTAAGGCAGAAACGGGGAGTGTGCGATGGAATTGCAAGAACGAATGCCACCTAGCCCGTTCCATCATCAGACTACAAGACGTACGGCGATGCCCCATCGGTACATGGTGGACATTCCACTCATACGCACTAAACGTGTTGGAAATATTTTCATTATGCGTACAGCTAAGGAGTGAAATTCTCTGCCGGAGTCTGTGTTTCCCGATAGCTACACCCTCAGGGTCTTTAAGTCAAGAGTGAATAGGTTACTTCTAGGCAAGCGACCACATCATCGCTTACCATCAGGTAAAATAGTGGTCAAGCGCAAGACTATATCTAGAATAAATAAAAAGAAACGGTGGATGGACTAAAATTTCCACTTAATAAATGAAAAGTTTTCAGGTCCAACATGGCGCAACCACAGGAAGATAGCGACTCCTTCGTACAACAAGAAGTCGGTGGAGCACTTCACGCCTATCTTCAACGCGGAGGCTGAGCAATGTGCGAAGGTCCTCAGCCATAAGGACCCGAACATGTCCTTCGATGTCTATAAAGACATTGTGAAGTGTACTACACAGAGTGTGAACCGTAAGTGTTTCCTTCGTGAACAAGCAAAAATCCTACTATTATTATAAATGTATAAGTTTGTATTTTTAAGCTTCAAGCAAAAACGGAACGGAATACGGATTAGGATGAAATTTGCCACATATATAGTTTATAACAATAACCTGGATTACCACATAGGATACTTTTTAGCCAGATAAACTCGGTAAAATGATCCTTTGAGATATTAAAACACTTTTCACGCGTGCGAAGACGCGGGCGGAAGCTAGTATTAGATATTTTCGCTTGTTTTGGATTGTGCTTGTGGATTCTTCGAAATTCATACCCTAAAAAGGGGAAAGAGGGGATGAAAGTTTGTATGGTCATTTTTATTTACTCTAAGACTCGTCTGGGAGCTCAGTTAGATTTGCCACAACTGACCAGGAGTCTAGAATCCCGAAGTAAAAAAAAACCGGGTCTAAAATCATGAGTGGTGACTCTCAAACTACCAGGAGAACAGAAACATAAAAAAGAAGTATATCCGGATATGGAATCATGTGTGGTAAAGACTCTCAAAGTACTAGGAAATCAGAATCATAAAGAAATAGAAAATCATAAAATCTATATTAACCAGAGCGAATCCGGCGCGGGCAGCTAATAACTTATAAAATGTTTTGGTTTCAGAAACGCTCTTGGGTCTTTCTAAAGAAGATTCTCAAAATCTGTACAGAATGGAGGAGATGGTTGCTGGAACACGAGAGTGAGTTCATCTGTATCGTCTTCTTTAACCCTAGAGTAATATCTTTAAGGATCGCATAAAACACATTTTATTTACTGAAGAACTTAAACTATTTACCACGGTTTCGTGTAGCTCTGGCTCACAGGGCACCAGTGGTCTTACCATGACTGGTTAAAACTGGGTCCACTGTGAGGGAGAGACTAAGTAATACAAGACGCCAAATAGCGCTATCCTTTTTTCACTGTGGAATCATGATAGTTTTGACACTTCAGAGAACGGTCCCTGCTATCTCCACTTTATCATCGTCCCAAAGATTGAGTTGTCTACCTCTACTTTTATTTAAACCACCCCTGATTTGCCATTCCGTTATAGCCTTAGACCACTTATTGTTCTTATTGCGAAGCATCTTTCCAGCCCATCTATATTTCATTATTTTTGTGTGGAAGGTAGCATCATTAAGTTTGGTAATCTTCCTCAAATCTCTAACTCTCTTTTTGTTTTTTCTCTTGAAGTTTAAAATGCTACATTTCATGCCTCTCTGATAACAAGTAATTTATCTGTTGTGATACCGTTTATTAAATCATCCGCAGCTTGTACGAACTGATCTTCGCCAAGATGACAAGATGGTGGCTTCAAATCCCCATCATTTACTGGTTGACCGGTAAGAAGAGGCTGCACAATTACTACCTCAAGTTGGTTGATGACTTCACCAGTGACATTGTAAAGAGAAGGAGGAAAGCGTTGGAGATGTCCACCCCTGATGAAGAGTGTATGGGCATCGTGGATAGATTCATACTATCTGAAGAGATGACTGAGAATGAAGTTAAGAATGATACCCTTACTTTGTTTACTACGGTAAGGATTTTCTTAAATTTTTATTTGACTGCTTAGTTGGTCTGGTGGTTGCAAGCGCTATTGCTATGCATGTGGTCCTGTGTTCGATTCCTGGGTTGAGAAAAGTATTTTCCATTGGGAATTTCAAAGTAGCAGACTAGACTCTGGACTTGTGCCCGATTGATATTTTATTTGTTTACCCATTGAGATCTGCTGAATTCAAAGGTATTCACGAACCATAGTTGGAGAATCAAAGTATTTGATGTAGTCTGATGAATTGCCAAAATTTATAAGCAATAGCATATTGCTCACAGAACTGAAGGTGATAGTGCTGAAAGGTTATGGAGTGGCGACTGCGTAGCGAAAGACGCAGGGCTGTAAGGCCTCTTATAAGGTGGACCGTTTATTTGATGAGAGTGCGAGAGTCCGGTGGATGCGATAAACACAGGAGCGGTTGATTTTGTTTCGCTTGAGGGAGGCCTATGTCCTTCTTCAAGCGAAGTATGATGTGTGCAGTAAACGTATTCTAGCTGTAATGATGATGAATAAATAGATCATTATATGTTCCTTTTGGTTTGATAGGTTACTAATCGGTAAGCAAATAATTTATTTCTGACATAGAACTTCTTGTTACTTTTCAGAGTCAAGAAGCGGCAGCTAAGATGGCGTCTGGAGTACTTATGATCCTCGCACATTTGCCAGAATGGCAGGTACGTAAATCTTATTGGAGACAAAGAGCACGGAATCGCGGCCCGCATTGGCTAGAGACGGCATTAGGCAATCATATTCGTAAGCGCGTAATCTGTCCACTACCATTGCTCTTTGGTAGGAGTCAATAAGTATTTAAAAGGCTACGTGTTATTCTAATGTATAAGCTATATTACCGTAAAGCTTTATCAAAATCAGTTCAGTAGTTTTTGTGTAAAAGAGTTACAAACATCCTTCCATTCATCCATCCTCACGAGTTTCGCGTTCTTCTTCGTGTCGCTGGCACTGTAGTTATTTTAATTTTTCCTGCCCAAAGTTTCGCCACATCCATGTTTAGGGGCAGGATACGAGGTCGAGTATACATAGTTTGCGACCGACTCGGGTCTGAGGAGAAGGTTGTCAACAGTACATATTTAGTCTATCGCTCTGCAAATTTTAATAACAAGAAAATTAAACTGTCATGGTCACTAACACTAACATTAACATTAGAAACGGGACATTTATCATGTTTACTGTTTGTTACGAGATGCCGATATATCGGTGCTCCACCCACCCGCAATGACTTTTCAGTATATTCGTGACCATGGTGCTTGCAACAGCACCGAAATATCGGCAACTCTTAACAAACAGTAAACATGGTAAATATCCCGTTTCTAATGTTAATGTTAACAAGAAAATTCACCGTGACTCACCTGTAATTTTACGGTTATGTCGCCAATAAACAATTTGTCATATTGTATCGTTATTCACATTTATAGTAATTACACTAATTGCTTGTCCGATTTGATATTCATTGCGACTTGCGTGATACAGGTCATCCGTGTAATGCGTAATATCAAGCTTGTCGGTAAATCATTACTTTACACCGTAATAAAACTGTTGTATATTCTGCCTGTTAATAATTGTCGGGCAGAATACACAAAGGTTCACATTGCAGAAGAGAAACTAATTAGACTAGACAGCAAGATACTTGTAGATGGTCACGTATCGCCTGTGAAAGGTGAGAAACAATATAAAAACCGAACTCGTCATCGTACAATTTGGTGTTCAGCGTTGAGGGGACTTGGTCAAACCATCGGATTGGTCAAACCATCGGGACCTCTTGGCCTACTGCCACGAACCTTGCTAGTAGTCATCAGCTGCTCGAGGATGTCTATACTTTCGAACAACGTGAAAAAAAGCCCGGATCCTTTGTAGACAGGTGGAGGAGAGTCTGGCTTTGATATTGAGTTCTCATAGGATAAGTACTAAGTAGTTTGTACGGAATGCTTTCCACGGAATTGGAAGCATCTATTGATAACACCACTTCAAGAAAGCGTCAATGTAGAATTTAGCGCCTGCTTGGTTTAGCACTAAATTCTGAGTTGGTTGATTTGGTTGACTTTATCTTAGAATGGTAATGGTTTAGTTACTGGTTTACGACCACTGGTTCAATGATACGCAATAATATGGTTTTATGGTTATATTAAATACTGGTTAAAATAATGGTAAATGGTTAATCTAAGCTAAAGTAACACTAAGATGGTTTGATTGGAGTTACGCGATTGGTATCCGAACACGCACTAACTGACGCTAGTTGCGATACATGCATTTATGGAAATGCACGCAGGCAATAGTGCTGAGCTGTTCGGTTGCAAATATTGTACCGAACATATTCCCGAGCACAAGATGAGATAAGAAGAGGGTAAAGTACTCCTCAAATCATCTTAGTTTTATAATTATACAAGAAATAAACAATAAATGGTAGAAACTAAACAAGAAATGGTAAACAAAAGTAAATTAGGTAATTATAAAATGGTAAACAATTTACTTGTTCTAAAATGGTAAACAAAGGTAAAGTATAAATTATGATTATTCTTAAAAACATGAATTCTTTAAACTAACGAGTCTTCCACTGTAAGCACACGTTCTTTTCGCACTGTAGGCAACGTAGCCCTTTCCTTTTTACCCGCACTACGCATAGCACTGGGCCATCGTCTGGCGAAATATGCACTTAAACCTATATGTTCACTCTCACTTTGCTGACGGTCAGCGGTACTATGCTTTCGCGGTTGCACTTCACTATGCACTCTGGTTGACTCCGACGTGGTCGCCACAGACCGCTGTCTGTGGTGAGGCTGCGCCCGGCTGGCCGTAGACTGCAAGCAGCAACTCGCTCTTTTCCAGATCCAGACTGCTGCCGCGCATAGTACAACTCCCAGCAGTATGTAGACGATAGTGTACTGGTGGATGTCATGAACTGATACGCCATCGACTTCTGCTTTGGTGGTTTTCAGCGTTTTAATCTGTTCTCCAAGAATGGATAGAGATCTATTCAGACTAATGTCCTCTGGTAATGCTGTTTCCGTTGGTATTGTAATGTTCACAATATGGTTTATCTGGTCTAGCTCTGGTACGAGCATATTTGGTGAAAAGTTTAATTGGTTGGATTGCTGTTGTAAAGAATATAGTGCGAAATCTTTGCTTTTAATAAAGCATTTCTGAGTCATGGTAATGACCCCTGCTCGGGTCAGCTGGCGTACGGTAACTTGATCGTCGCATATGATTTTAATCGAATATGTGTCACAACAAAAGTATAAGTATTGTGACGTTGAGTGTAATTCTACCCATCTGTTTTTGCACGCTGTTCTTTCTGTTTTGCACCTTTGGTTTATTGAGCTAGTTTCGCAAAAGTTTTCGTCATTTTCCAAATTTTGGATTGGTTTGAAAAGCTCACATATGAATGATTCTCCGTGGTACAAACATGTGTCAAGTTCATGTATAGTTGGTACGAAATAAGCATCCTTTTTCAGGTTTACTGCGACATATTCCGATATTGGTGTTATGGTAATCATACTGTTATTGGTTTGTTGTGGAACTGGTATTATTCTATATAATTGAAAACTTTCCCTTGCTATGAGCGGGAATGTAATTTCGAAAATAATATACTTTTCGGTGACCCGAGCTTTTGTTCTCAGTAGCTTGTAGATGCGCTGAAGGTCTGTCTCTATGTTTTCTATTGGTAGTGCTAAATCTTGAGGCATTTGCCCATAAATAATTTGCAGCTCTCGTTTGAGCTGCGCTGGTGTTAGAAGGTGGAGACTGATTTGACCATGGTATATTTCCGATATTGTATTTATTAAAGTTTCCTGTATCTGTTTCAAGTTTTGCATCATATTCATGGTAGCTATAGAGACTAATGTGAAGTCCTGTTGTGTATTCATCACATCGATTTCCTGTTGCAGCTTACTGTTAACGTTGTCTAAAGCATTTAAATGTTTATTTATGGTTTTGTGTTGCTTTGCAATTATGTCTTCAGTTCTTTGTAGTACATTGTGCTCTGCTTCGACGATAGATGTCAAGTTTTTCCATAACTGACCTTGGTGTTTTAGATTACGGTGCACAAGTTCAATGTCCTGTCTGTATTTTTCTGCGAAACTTTCGTCTAATACTCCGAACAATGAGTTTGCAATTGAGCCGACAGCGTTGATAAGGCCGCGTCGTGTTCGTAAGCGCTCGCCGTAATGCTGGCTAAGCAACAGCTGGTTGTAGTATTGCAGTTCGTTGTAATCGTGACGTATTTGTAGGAGTATCATATGACAGTGACTTGAGTCCATAATTGGTTCGCATGTTCTATCAAGGTAGCTTGTAAAGTCCTTGATGGCCTTGTCTCCTTGCCAGTATGGAGACATGTCAAAATAAGTGACTAGTTTCCACTTGTCCCGAATTAATTGTACTTTACCCACAGTGTCAAAGTACAACGTTTTGTTGGTATCGAATTGTGTGATATTATATGTAGCTGTGGTTGGTAATATTATACCTAAGAACAGTAAAAGTGATACTGCAATGTTTACTATCTTGGGATAGGTACTGTACGTTCTGGTGTTTGGTTGCGGGCGATTACGTGTTTCCTTTTCGGATCTAGTACTTTGATGTAGTGGTTGTTCTTCTGGTATATTTGGTTCCGTTTGGTTTAAAGGTAGAACTGATAGTTTAACTACAGGGCGCTTCATGTAGCCGTTTTTGGTTTTTAGAGTGACTACTCTGACAAGTTCATCTTTTCCTGGATGGACTTCCATCACACGACCCATTGGCCATTTTCCTGCGGGAATGTTGTCGTCATGTATCGTTACTAAATCACCCACGTTGACATTCTTCTGGTGTTTCGTCCATTTGTTTCTGGTTGATAGTTGAGTCAAGTACTCTGTTTTCCATCTCTTCCATAAATCTTCGAATAGTTTTGACACTAGATGCCACCTGGTTCTGGCGTCGTCTGCTGTGTCAATTATGGTTAAACCTGGTCGTGCTGATAGGAAATGGGCTGGTGTGAGGCAGTTTAGATCCTCCGGGTCTTCCGATAGTGCACAAAGTGGTCGTGAGTTCAGGCAAGCTTCCAGTTTTGATAGCAGTGTGGTGTATTCTTCAAACGTAAGTTTTTGTTGCCCAATCACGCGCTTGAGGTGGTGTTTGAGGCTTCGCACGGCTCTTTCCCAAAGTCCTCCCGCATGAGGCCAAGAAGGTGCGTTGAAATGCCATTCAATTTGTAGCTCTGTTATCTCTCTAAAGAATGAGTCATTGAAAACATTTTGTAGTTGGTCGTATTCTTCTTGCAGCATTCTGTTGGCTCCAACAAAATTGGTTCCATTATCACTGTAGACGTGACGTGGAGCTCCGCGTCGTGCTGCCATTCTGTTTATTGCGGCTAAGAATGCTGAGCTGGTTAAATCTGAGACGAGTTCTAGATGCACAGCCTTCGTCACCATACATACAAAAATCGCTATGTAGCCTTTGTTCGTTTTTATCCCGCGTCCTTTGTTTGCTTTCACTTCCACAAAGCCTGTGTAGTCGACGCCACAGTGATAGAAAGCGCTTTCAGGGTTCACTCTTGATGATGGTAGATCACCCATGAGCTGATATTGTTGGATAGGCTCTTGCTTCTTGCATGTAACGCACTGACGTATGACTTTCTTTGTAGCCGAATATCCGCTGATGATCCAATAATTTTGTCGTATGTTTGACAAAGTGAGGCGCGCTCCACCGTGGTAAGTTAGCTCATGAGCGTATTGTATTATCAGCGTGGTAAGTCGATGGTTGTGTGGTAATATGATTGGGTGTTTCATCTCTGAACTTATTTGTGCGTTTCTTAATCTGCCTCCTACTCGCAGAATGTCATCTTGATCTATGATGGGGTGTAGTGGTAGAAGTTTACTTTTCGAATGCACGTTCCCATTCTTAAGTAAGTGACTGATGTCACTGGAAAACTCCATATGTTGCACACTTTTAACAATCATCAGTTTTGCGCGACGGAGTTCCTGTAATGTGATATAAGGTTGACGGCCTGCCTTGGCAGTAGGTAGGCGTAGTATCCATGCAAAAACACGTACGATTTTTGCGAAGGAATTCAATTTGTTTAATAAATGGTGGATAATGTTTGGTATGGTCATGGTTGTTTTCTGGTATTTTGCCGCAACTACTGCATTAGACCGTTTTATCTCTAAGCTGGTTTCATAGGTGGTTTGAGGTATGTCATGATTTTGGAATGGTTGGATCCATGATGGCCCTTGCCACCACAGATTGTGGTTTTTTAATTGTTTGGTTCTCAACCCACGGCTGGCACAGTCTGCTGGATTTTCAATGGTTTTGACATAACCCCATTTTTCTTTTGGTACTATTTTGGTGATAGCTTTCACACGATTTGAGACGAATGGTTTCCATCTCATTGGATCTCCTTGAATCCATCCCAACACTGCTGTTGAATCACTCCAGCAATATATCTCCTGGTTATAAGACTCCAAGGAAGTCTGTACTTTTTGCATGAGCTGTGATAATAGTTGGGCACCCATTAATTCCAACCTTGGTATTGATATATCTTTACTAACAGGCACTAATCTTGCTTTTGCTGCAACTAGAGTTACCTCGTTAACATTGTTTTGGTTACTGACTTTGCAATATACAACAGCGGCGTACGCCTTGTTTGACGCATCACAGAATCCGTGTAGTTGCAAGCTATGGTTGGTTTTTATTCCTAACCATCGTTTTACTTCTATGGTATTGATTGCTTTTAATTCTTCTCTTAAGTTTAGCCAGTTGATCTTGATATCTTCTGGTAGTGAGTCATCCCAGTTAAGACTTGATGACCAGACGCTCTGGAATAGTATTTTCATGGTGATAGTTAACGGTGTGAGCCAGCCTAATGGGTCGAATATTTTTGATATGTCGGAGAGAAGCGACCTTTTTGTTGGTTTTGGTAATGATAATGGCTCCAATTTCGAGTCAAAGATGAATTTGTCCTGTTGCGGATTCCATCCTAGCCCCAATGTCTTCGTTGAGTCGGACTGTTTAAACTCGTAGATTTGCTGGTTCCACAAATCTTTTTCTAAATCAGCGAGCAATTTTGGTTCATTTGTGGCCCATTTTCGTAAATTAAACCCGCCCTTGCTGAGTAGTTTTATTAGATCGGATTTAAGCTGTTTGGCTTGTTCCATAGTATTTGCTCCGCCACAGTAGTCATCCATATAGAAGCACTCTTCTAATGCTTTTGCTGCCTCGGGGAAATTTTGTTTTTCCTCGGTAGCTAGTTGTTTTAAGCACATCATAGCCAAAAATGGTGCAGGCTTTGTGCCGTAAGTTATGGTTGTAAGTTGGTATGTTTGAATAGGCTGGTATGGTGAGTCTCTCCATAATATCTTCTGATACGACTGATCTTCAGGATGTACCATTATTTGTCGATACATTTTTTCGATATCCGCAGTGTAAACGAACTGATACTGTCTCCATTTTAAGATCAGCTCCTGCAGATCTTGTTGTAGGTTGGGACCTCGGTACATGACGTCATTCAAGCTCTGTCCTGATGATGATCTAGCAGACGCGTTGAACACAACTCGCAATTTTGTAGTGGTTGACTCAGCACGAGTGACGCAGTGGTGTGGTAGGTAGCACTCGGGTTTCGTACTTGTTGCTGACGGCATCATATGGTTTAAGTTATGATACTCATTCATAAACTTTGTGTATTCTGTTTTCAATACTGGATGTTTTTGCAACTTTCTCTCTAAGTTGCGAAATTGTGCTAATGCTAATGGTTTAGTAGACCCTAGCTGATCCCTGGTTTCTGGTTTGAACGGCAGTCGTACTTGGTATCTCCCATTTTCTAGCCTCTCTGTTGTTGACAGGAAATATTGCAGACATTCGTGATCTTCGGTGGACATTTCAGTCTCCTGGTTGATGTCTTCAATTTCCCAAAACCTACGTAAATCGTCCGTCTTGTTAAGAACGACGTTACACCTGTAGCGTGGTGTCATTGTCCCACAAAGCAACCATCCTAATTGCGTTTGTTGGGCTATTGGCTGACCCTCGCTATCGCCCCTCAAAAGGCCACCTAAAGCTATCTTGCAGTATACATCTGCTCCAAGCAGTAGGTCCACTGGTCGGCTGGTATTAAATTCACAACGCTAACGTAACGCAACGTTTTGCTATCACGGTCGGCCTTCCTTAGCGTCCTGTCCTGAGCCGTAGTCAAAGATAAATATAAGTTTATTGAAATATATAGAATATAAAATCATTAGGTTAAACAATAAGTACAATTTTTGCTTAAATCTATGTCAAGTTCACACGAGTTATGTGCCTGAACTAGATAATCCTGTGTTTCAGGCGAAAGATGGAGAACACTTGAGAGTTCAACAGTTTAATTTATATCTTGTTGCCTCCACCCGTACTAATCCCACCTAGCAATTGGCAACTGAATAAAATACGGGTGAGTACTTTCAAAATAAAATTGAATTTTTAAAACTAAACTAGTTCAGCCGGGTTACGGACGTCTGTATTCACTCCTGCGGGGATAGGTACTCCCCTGGAGTTGCGCGAGGCCCGAGATGGAAGCTGGCCGCAGATGATGAGGTACGGTGATCTCTCTCGCAGCGAGGATGACAGGCTCGCTCAGCACACCAGTGGCATAGTGGCAAGTAAAAGTGGCCTCGTAAAATGAAGTCGTAAAAAGATGCCGTAGAAAGTGATGCCGTAGAAATGTTGCCGTAATAATAAATCCTTGTAAAGTGTTGCCGTAGAACCCTAAAGGTCTATCCACACATATCAGGGGCGTGCCCGGGACGTGTCAGGGCCGTGGCCGTGCTAAGACCGTGCATCCCGAGTCCCGTCAGGGACTTTCTGTTCACACACGTCAGGGATGTGACAGGCAGGAACGTGGACAGGCCGCGACAAAGAGTAAAATAATAAAAATTCAATTTGTGCTCCTCGGTCACCATTTTGTTTCCGAATCAGAGTATAGCTTCAGTGTAGTGTAGTGAAATATAAATTACAACACGCAATATACCTAAGTCATGTCTTTGTTTAATACAGAGGAGTTGATTGCGATTGCAATTGCTCTACATGAAGAGGAAATGGAAGAGGTACAAGACAGACAGAAAGTGGTTAATAAACGTGTTTGGGTATCAGAGTTGTGGCAGGACAGAGAGCTACTGGGAGAATTAAACACAATATACAGAAAACTAAAATGCAAATGCTTATCATGATTACTTAAAAATGTCCGAATCATGTTTTCATCTACTGCTACAAAAATTACAAAACGGCTTACAAAAAAAAGACACACATTGGAGAAAAGCAATTACACCACTTGAAAGATTAGTGGTCTGCTTGAGGTAAATAATTTAAAAAAAATACTAGTATTTGATCAACTAACCTTTATTTGAAAATCTATATATATAAAACAAAGTCGTGTTAGTCGGCTGGACCAATTTTTATGATTTTTGTGTTTTTGGTTTTATCTTCGTTTGGAATAGTATAATAATTAATAAAACATCGAAAAAAATTACGATAAAAAAAAACATTTTCTCATACATTTTGCGAACACAGCGCCATCTCTGATACATGATAGAAACAAAGCACTCACAAAAATGAACATGGCGTTGTATGCTGATTCCGGTATTGCCAGTAGATGTGTTATCAATTTATCTGAAATTCATCCTATAATTCTAATATAACACACAAAAAAAATATCGACTATTGGGAACAAAACGAAGAGATAATTATATTTTATTCGTCTTATTAATTTAAAAAAATTTTGGACGTATGTACTGACATCACTTGTCATTCACTTTGTTTCTTAAAAAACTATAGGTACAAGTAAAGAATATTTACGACTTCGACAACGTGCCGGGAAAATATCGGCACACCCGTGCACGTCACGGCGTCGGCCCAGGCACTGAGGCTCCGTCACTAGCCCGTGCACGTCCCGTGCACGGACGTGTGTGAACGAGTTCATATAAAATGTTCCCAACGATATTTTTTTGAGTCCCTGACGGGGCACGGTTCGTCCACGTCCCTGGCACGGCCCTGATATGTGTGGATAGAGCTTTATTCGGGATTTCAACTCACAACTTTATCGGCACTAATTAAATCGTAGAATACTATTAAAACAAAGTAATAACGCTCGTGTCTGCTAGGGCGCTCGACAGGACGCAAAACGATGGGTACGTGCGCTCACACATCAGCCTAGGAGCGACTCGCGGCCGCTTCGCGGGCGACGGAGCGCAATATTTTTTATCATTCCTTCTATGCGAACACTCGCCCCCGCGCCTCAGGTACCCGGCGCTTTCCAAGTCACAGACAAACAAAGAACGTAGCATTAGTTCATTGTAGTAATGTTTCAGTGTTACAATCTTACCAGATATGTAGTGGTCTTTTCATATTCGCTGCAGCTGGGACATTGAGATTTCAGCCAAACCGATACATGAAAACGTAGTCTCTTATTTTATTTTTCGAAAAAGTCCGTGTTGCTGATGGTTCAGCCTGTAGGAGCCTTAAAAATTGAACTTACAAGCCAAAAGAATTCCTTCATTTTCAGGACAAAGTGTACAACGAAATGATGGAAATAGTCGGTGACCATGGTACCGTCAGCAGCGAACAATTGAAGCAGATGCAGTACCTAGACATGGTGTATAAGGAGACACTGCGGTACTTCGCCATCGCTGCGCTGATACAGAGGACGGTGGAAGAGGAGATTACTATCAATGAAGGTATGATAATGAGGTCATTTACGATTCATCTGTAGAAAAACAGAATACCGAAGAAGTCGACATAGCCAAGGAAAGCAATGAGAGGCTCCAGAGTGACACCCTATCAACAAAAGCGTTGCTATAGGAGTTTGAACAAGTAAGTTTATAAAAAGCAAAAACTCCACGACACATTTTTATTTCATGCTACATAATTTATCTATCAGAAGACACGCTTCGATCGACAATCAATTGAACACGTAATTATGACACGATATCTTGTGAAAACACCCCGATTCAACAGTAAAACGCCCACAACTTTTCACTCGATAAAATCACCTTTCAAACAAAAAATCAAAATCAAAATTGGTTCGTCCGTGTACGAGCTATGATACACAAATACACCATGTTAGTTACACACGTCAAACTTATAACACTCCTCTTCTTCTGTCGGGGGTTAAAACGTATAGGATTCTCAAACACTATCAAAATGTCATGAAATCAATCTCTTATATTTTGGCATTTAAAATAGAATCGAATAGAATAAAAAATACTTTTCAAGAGTGTCTGAAGAGCCCCAATGTTCTGGTAATTCAACCATAGAACCGATGGCCAGGAAGACGTGATCTTAAGTGGATGCCGTGAGTCAGCGAAGGTAGGGTTGTAGCCCTCTAACTACGTGAAGCGACGATCCTAATCCCGGTTGCGATATCTAATAATTATAATATAAGATAATTTTTTATTTGCGGTCTGCACACAATTATTAAAAACTGACTTGGCTATGCGAGCTAGGATTAAACTAAGCTAGTTTACCTCTTGGTCTGCAACTGGCTTTATTTGTAGTTGCAAGCTGTAGTGGACGACTGTAGGTTGATAATTATGATAGAAGATGTGATAATGATATGACTAAACATCTTCAGCAAAACCTAAGGGCACTGAATGAAATAATCGACATTGCTGATAGAATAAGCAATCTGAAATTCCAATGGGCTAGCCATATCAGACGCAAAATCGATGACCAGGTAGACGTTTTCTTTAGTGGAGAGGGAGACAGCGATTTGCTGAATCGCTGTCTCTCTCTCCATTTGTGGGTAGGATGACCTCAACTAAGTAGATCGACGATCATTGGTGGTTGGCTGGCCGTAAGTAAATGAGAGTAGCAAAGAATAGAATTAAGTGACTGACGATTTTAGAAGGATATGTCCAGAAATAAAAAGACTGTGTTTGCACCAAGTTTGGCCTACAGTGAGATGCTGTAGGCTGATGAAGGTACTTAAATCCAATCGTCGAATGGTGTATCTTTGAGCAATTTTCATCACTATTTTCTCAATTCCCAGGAAAGATCACACTTCCAGCGGGCACCTCCCTGGTGCTTCCAATCCACCACCTGCATCGAGACCCTCGTTACTGGGAGGACCCTTACAAGGTGATGCCTGAGCGATTCCTGCCAGAGAACGTGAAGAAGCGAGACCCTAACGCTTTTGTACCATTCAGTTTGGGACCTATGGACTGTCTAGGTGAGATTTTTTTTACAAGCTCTTATTTTACTTACCTTGCCAGTTAGTAGCGCGGATCAATCTGGCAAATGAATTTCGAAACAGTTATCTTCAACCGATTGAGCTGAAATTTCGCATACAAGTTTGACTTGGAGGACATTGCACGGTTAGCTAAAAGCTTGTTTTAAAAACTTTATTATTTGAATAATGTATATAGCTTACCTTGTTAGTTAGTAAATTATGTATGGGTCTGACGGTCAGCTAAATCGTACCATAGTCATCGTACAATTTAGCTGAAATGCATAGTTTACACGTTTGGTTTGGATATACGGTTAGTTAGTGATTTCATTCTAAGTCCAATATGACGGGACGGGGAGCAGACCAATATTTTTTTGTATGCACCCCCATGATATGTGTACCAAATAAAAGGGGAATACAAAAAAAACCTTGTTTTGTAAAAGTGTTTTTTAATTACCAGTTTTAAAAAAATCATAAAATCAGGAATTAAAACGATACCAGTTTTACTTATGTTTTACTATATTTTTTGTTTCCAGGTCGAGTGTACGCCACAGCTCTGATCAAGACGATAGTGGTGTGGGTGCTGCGGCACGCACGCTTAGAACCCGCGGGCTCGTTAGACAACATCAGGCTGAACGTCGCCATATCTGTGTCCGCTGCCGACGGGTACAACATTAGAGTGAAACCCAGGAACCCCAAGAATGGAAGAATAAATGGTTTTACTTGAGAATTAATCTGGTTTTATTTCCATAAATCAAATCACGCCTAGTTTCATAATCTTCTTGACCTTGTCCCATGCTACTTGCGATCGCCGGAACACGCATATAGGTATCTTCAATTCCTTCTTGTCAACTGTCACGCGATCACACTCCCTTTCTTTTCCAAATAACTCTTCACACAGTAAATATGTTATGGACCAAGAGATTAATACGGTATATGATAAATATGAAATAATAAATTGACCGGGCCTTCTGAATAATGCCCATCAGTTATTGGGCCGTAATAAAAAGATGTGTCTTTTTTAATTATTTTAATGTTGACATTGATTTTAATATAGAATAGGCAATAACGATTACAATTTAAGCAAAAGTCGACGGAGCCTCGCTGCGTGGGGTTCCTATTTTTGTCTGTAGGGTCTAAAGTAACCTAACATTAAGATTCAGAGGAGCTCGCTCGCTTTACACGCTAACTTCAGATCCCGTCATCTCCTTCGAACCTAACGTATCCGTTTCGGGGTGCCCAAAGCTCCCGAGCTCGCTTCGCTCGCTCTTGGGCTAATTCATGGACCTTAATTATCAAATTGACCAACCATAACGTAGAAATATTCTTAACGACCAGACAATGTGATAAATATAGAAGTTTAAATCCATATTCATTAAATTGCCCGATTTGACTTGACTATATTCATAATGCCCGGGCATTATACATAATGCCCTGATTAATCACTTGGTCTCTCCCTTTCTATACGCGCCTGGTCATTTTTTGAGAGCAAATCATCATTTGTGTGGTTTACGTCTACCATAATTCTTATTATTTATTTATATAGACTTTATTGTACACCAAGATAAAACAATACAAAAAGAAACATTATACATACATACATCTAAATATACAAATAAGAAAACAATACAGTTTAAACAAGGACAGGATCACAGATACAGGTAATGTTCCTTTAAAAGTGTTTTAAAAACAGGCAACGACTCAGCACGTTTTATTGGGTCAGGCAATGCATTCCACAAACGAGCAGCCTGGACAGTAAATGATTTATCCAAAAATGTAGCGGAATGCATAGTCTAGCATTTTAAGTCACAAGTTTTCTGATGACCTAAGAGATTTCGTATGGGAATCGCAGATAAACTGAAAATGATCCTTGAGGTAAAGAAGGGTGGAAGGAGTAAAGAGCACATTGTGCAAAAGAGAAAGAGTATAAGCATTCCAGCGAAGGTGAATAGGCAACAATTCGAGTTTTACACGGAATTTGGAAACATGGTCATAGTTGCGCAAACCAAATATGAACCTTACACAAACATTTTTAAGTCGCTCAAGTTTATTGAGTTGTGCTTGAGTAAGTTCAAGAAGGTTTCATGCATGGCATGAAATGTCCTATAATGTCTCTCTGCTCAATTTGGTGAAAACGGGAGCGTGTTCGCTCCCGGTTTTCACCAATTTGTTCATGTGTGCTGTCCTACTGAAGAACTATAGGCTATGTCACTTCTTAGCCAGGTCTACAAGCTGTTTTCAAGAGTCATCACGCATCATCTCGTGCGCAGGTTTGACGATTTCCAGCCTCCGAAACAAGCCCGATTCCATAAAGGCTATAGCACCGTAAACCACATACATACGCTGCGGCAGGTTATACAGAAGACCGAAGAGTACAACCTGCCTCTCTATTTAGTGTTTGTGGACTACGATAGAGCCTTCGATTCGATCGAGACTTGGGCTGTACTGCAGTCTCTCCAACGGTGCCAAATTGACTACCAGTACATCGAAGTGTTGAAGTGTTTGTACAAAAACGCCGCCATGTCAGGTCGACTTCAGGATCAGACCTCGGAACCCGTCCTTCTGCAGCGAGGAGTCAGATAGGGACACGTCATATCTCCTGTCTTCAAGGTTCTGTACTGGAGAGGGCTAGGCATAAACGTCAATGGGCATACATCGCTCATCTTCGGTTTGCCGACGATGTAGTAGTCATGGCTGAGACCATGGAGGACCTCAGTACAATGCTCAATGACCTCAGTAGAACTTCCGAAAGAGTGGGTCTTAGGATGAACATGGGCAAAACCAAGGTGATTTTGAATGCCCATGCTACATCCACTCCTATCAAGGTCGGAGACTCTACACTCGAAGTGGTGGGCGACTATGTCTACCTGGGACAAATGATCCAGTTGGGTAGGGCCAACTTCGAGAACGAGGTCAACCGTCGAATCCGATTTGGCTGGGCAGCGATCGGGAAGTTGTGCGGTATCTCTTCTAACTTACCACAGGTTCTCAAGACGAAAGCCTATGACCAGTGTGTGTTGCCAGTGATAACATGGCCCTGAGACATGGTCGCTTACAATGGGCCTCATCAGAAAGCTTGCAGTCACCCAAAGGGCAATGGAGAGGGCTATACTCGGCGTTTCCTTGCGTGATCGAATCAGAATTGTTACCAGGGTTACCGACATAGCCCGAAGAATTGCCAAACTTAAGTGGCAGCGGGCAGGATACATTGCTCGCAAAACGGACGGCCGATGGGGCAGAAAGGTTCTGGTGTGGCGACCGCGAACCGGAAGACGTTGCGTTGGAAGGCCTCTCACCAAGTGGACTGATGACCTGGTGAAGGTTGCGGGCCACAAGGGACCAATCAATGTGGCGATGCTTGGGAGCGGCCTATGTGCAGCAGTGAAAGTCTTTCAGCTAATATGATGATGATGACGAAGGTCAAGATAGCATATGGCATCAGCATAATCAAGGATGGGAAGAAGAAGATATTGTGCAAGCGCAATCTTGGTGGCAGTCGGAAGAAAATTACGAAGTCTCCTCAACGTTGCAGCAGATGCAAACAACTTGCGGCTAACTTCCTGCAGTTGGGCAGTCCATGAAAAGTTTTTGTCGATGAATATGAAGCTATTGTGAAGGTAGATTGTTGGCTAAGAAAAATTTGCACTCATAATTTCGGCTCCACTAAAGAAAATTGTAATTAATTTAAAATATACGGATTTCTACTTATCTATGAGTTTTACACGCACTAACGTAGTACACGCGTTGCGTCATACTCGGGGGTACAAGAAGAATGAAAATTGGAGGTTACTACAATAACAGCAGCCAGGCTGGTCTTCCGTGCCAACGAATCAGCTAAATATCGTACCGGAATTCCATCGAGTCAAAATTATCAAGAAGTTAAGTGCCTTCCTTTTTTCCGTTTTACCCACCAAAGAACCTACAACCAAAATCCAAGTTCCATACATATAGTCTAGTCAACAAGTGCTTTTTAGGTCAAAATTCGGAATGGTATGTAGATAGTTTTTGAGAAAATGCTAAGACCAATCGCAAAAATTGTAATAGTTATAAATTGTCACATTATAAGTGACGGTGAGATTATTATGTTCGAAATCCAAGGGGGCTCCTATAAAGCCCACCATACCGCACCTCGAACTTTGCGCGGCGTTGCTCTCAGCTAATTTATGTCAATCAGTTACTGGGTCCTTAAGACTTCAACCTACAAAAATTACGCATTGGTGCGAATCCAATATCGTACTATGCTGGATAAATTATGACCCAAGTAAACTAAAAACTTTTGTGGCGAATAGAATAACTCACGCGACAATTTGATGTGGTGGCAAGGCCGTTTCTTGTACAAGGATGAATCAAAATGGCATAAATTGCATCAAAATGAAGGCATGATTTACTGAAATAAGAAGTCATTATGTTAATTTACCTGAATTTACATTCGATTTCAAGGTATTTTCAAAATTAGCTAAATTACAAAGAACTTTTGCATATATTTTTCGCTTTTTACACAATTTAAAAATATCAAATAGGCTTAATCGATTATCTTGCCCTATAACCGTGCATGAATTAAGTAATTCCTTTATTTTTATTATTCGAAATTCACAGAAACAATCTTTTCCTCTTGAATATAAAAGAAGTCAATAAAAATTATCAAATTCCAAATTATTATGTTTGTCTCCTTTCTTTGAGCCCACAACGAATCTAATAAGAGTTGGGGGGAGACTACATATATTCTAATTATTCATTTCATAAAAAATACTTAATAAGTACTCTTGAATCTTCTCATTATGTAACAAAACTTTAATATGTACACGAACATTTACAAAATTTACATGCTGGTTTACAGCTATTGCTAGCAACGGTCAGGGAATCTGTATGGCCTATAAACGGAAGACGGTTAGCTAGAAGCGTTGTAAGGCAATATGCTTACTTGCGTGCGTGTTCGTGGGCAAAACACGATCAAAAGCGCGATCTCAAAAGTAGTTCACTGGTTCAATGTTAACAATTTACTTCTAAATGAAAAAAAACCAAATGCATTAAGTTTACCCTACCTCACGTTAGGCAGGTGAAAACTGATGTGATGTTAAAGGGCGAAGAATTGAATCCTGAAAATAGCACAGTATTCTTAGGCCTAACTTTGGATGCTAAGCTTCAGTGGGGCCCACATATAGATAAATTGTCAAAGAAGCTAAGCTCCGCAGCATATGCTGTTAGAACGATTCGTAATTTAACTGACATAGAGACAGCCCGTTTAGCATACTTTAGCTATTTTCATAGTGTAATGTCGTATGGTATTCTGTTGTGGGGAAATGCCGCCGACATCCACACTATCTTTGTTTTGCAGAAAAGAGCTGTTCGATCAATTTATAAATTAAGCCCGAGACACTCTCTCAGAGAGAAATTTAAGGAGATTAATGTAATGACTGTGCCTTCTCAGTATATTTATGAAAATCTTTTATATGCCCATAAAAATATAAAATTGTTTAAAAAATACAGTGATATCCATAACATAAATACTAGGAACAAACACAAATTTGTAGTACCTACAACAAGGCTCAAGAAAATAGGTGGCTCGTTTAGATGTCAATGTGTACGCTTTTATAATAAGCTTCCAAGCGACGTACAAGGTCTAAGTGTTAATAAATTCAAATCATTCATTAAACGCAAGTTGTGCCAGAAAGCGTTTTATAACATTAAAGATTACGTTGAGGACAAAAAGGCTTGGGATTGAGCTGCTCCAATTAATTTATTTTTTTTATTTTTTTTATTTTGCACCGTGAATTTAGTTTTTAATTTTTTTAATATTTCTTGCAATGACAAGAATATTTACTTTTTAAAGTATTATATTATTTTATTTTAATTATTGTGAATGTGAAGACTATGTGGATCATTCTTTTTTTAATTTGAATTTATCTTAGTTAGTTTTTAATCATGGTCTGGCAGTTTGAGTATTTATGAGGCCTACCCGAATGTCCTTTCTTTGGTATTGTTCGTCAATTCGTTGAGCTCCTTAAATTCTAAGTTGAGCTGCACGGTTATTGACAAATGCGTACACTGACTGGACAGGTCCACTCAATCTGGCTGGTTCTTTCCTCAAAAGACCATTTCAGACATCAGTCTACATGGTCTTCACATGATCTAACCAAGATTTTGTCTGGACTTTAAAAGAGACTGTGACCTCTGAGTTTGTTTCGGCCTTTCTTCTCAGAGTAGTCAGACAGGAAACGCCGACCTCATCTAGTTTTAAAAAATATGATCGACATGTGAAAGTGTTTGTACAAACCAACTTACAGAAATAAATCATTTAAAAAAACATATCCCCAAAATTGGGCAACTTACCAATAAATCGTGTTTCCGTTGTTTTTCTTTTCAAATCTCATGGAATTGACTGTCGGTCCTTTCTTTATACTAAATCACAAGAGGGGGAAGGGGGGTGCTATATAGTAAAATGCTACTTATGTCTATTTATTTGTTTACGTTTTAAATGCGTTAATTTAGAACCCGTCAGCGACTTAAGTAAAGAAACTTATATTATGACATTTCGTCGCTTTGTTTCCCGCCGTGGTAGACCAGGTTTGCTCTGACAACGGACGAAATTTCGTTGCCGCTGCTAAGGAAATTAGCAATTTTCTAAAATTAAATAACGAATTTCTCTCTAAGATTGCATCAGGGGAAGGAATAAAATTTATACCTGCTTACAGCCCTCATTTCGGTGGAAATTGGGAAGCTGGTATAAATGCTGCTAAATATCATATCAAAAGAGTCATGGGAAATTTCCATCTTTCATTCGAAGAAATAGGTACCTTATTCGCACAAGGAGAGGCAGTTTTAAAGAGTCGCCCCTTGTGTCCAATGTCTTCATCCCCTGACGATTTCCTATCCTTATCCCTTGGCCACTTCCTGATTGGCAGACTACTCAATGCGCTGCCAACTCCTATAATTCAAGACGACTGCAATACAGCCTGTTCGGAACGAAAACTTTTTGTGCCTTTGTTGTTATTTTGTTGCAAAACTTTTTTTTTTTTGTTCCGGGGTGGAAAATCCTCATTTGATGTCCTCCGCCCTGGGGAGGGCGGAGGGGTCTGTCAGACTCGTACTGACTAAAAACCACCCCGGTGTTCCATCTCACACCTACGCTGGGGGTCGCGGGCACAATGATACTTCCGCAACCCCCAGCTAGTGCCGGCCCGCCTCTGCGGGCCACGACCTCGGGTTGGGGGGGGAGTGAGGTGTTGGACTCCCCCCGCGACGTCTAAGAGGGGCACGCGTGGAACACTACGCGCCACCACCTCGGGTCCAGATGTGTGGGGGACAACGGACGTCCCCGAGTCCGTCGCCCCTGGACCCATTTAGGGGGGCTGGAAGAGGGCGTCGTCCGCTCTCCGCCGACGCCCGGCGCGTTTGCTGCGGATCGGGTGAGCGGATAAAATCTCCCTCTGCCTCTCCGCAGCCTCTCAGGCCTCCTTCCAGCCTCGCAGGATTCTGTTTGTTGCAACACTGAGTCAACTCGCTGTCATCGATATTTAACAGTTGTTGGTTGAGTTCAAAGATGACACTAGACTGAAAATTGTGATTTGACTTGGCTGGACCCCGTTCTCGTTTTGATTTTATTATAATTGTTGAATAATCAACCCATCGTTATTGGAAATTACGTTCGACATGCGCGATTGGTATTGTGCTCCGCCCGTGCAGTTGTATTTGTGTATATTTCGCGCGCCGCGAGGTATTTGTGTCGGGAACGTGCCTAGCAGTCTGGCGGGAATACCACCAGAACACGTTTGTTGTCCCTTCCTTTATTATATATATTTTTTCCTATAACCCTCGACCGGACACGGGAACAGGAGACCACTACGAGGACAAGGGTAAGTGCATAGTTGTAAGTAGCTCTTTCCACCTGTCAGACAGGAACCAGTATCTCAAAGAACAGACCCCTAGCTAACGCTGCCGCGTACCGCGGTTTCGCGTGTATATCCTGGTGGGATCCAGGAGTCTCAACATTGCTTATGGGCCCCAGTGTTCGGCTCTTGGCTTTGTGATCCGCAGGCCTGTATTCAACACAGCCCGTCGTAACTAGACAAAGACAAAGACAAAGATATTTTATTTCAACTAGGCCACCAAGCGGCACTTTTGAACGTTACATTAAAATGATTCTACCGTGCATTCGGAAAGTAGCTTGTTATGGAGAAGAATGCTCAAGAAACTCCATACTTACTCTTTAAAAAAAAAAAAGTTTTTTTACAATATTTAGGAACATAGGTACATACATTATTAAATTCATACATGTGAGTACTAGTACTAGTACGCTCGCCTCGAGAAAATACGGCAAGACTTCTGAAGACGCTGGCAAAAGGAATATATCTCCGAACTTCAGCTACACAACAAATGAAAGGTTGATGCTAAGAAGCTAAACATCGGAGACCTTGTCATTTTACAAGAAGACAATACACCGCCACTAAATTGGCACCTCTGACGTGTCACCAGACTTTTCCCTGGACCAGACGGCACATCTCACTCAAGACGCAGATGTCAAAATAACCAAGGGTTGCGTGCATCGATGTCTAGTTCGCCTGTATCCCCTGCTTACGTATGCAGATTTCAAAGTTGAAGATCTACGTCCTTCAATGGGGGAGCTTATGTACGCGCCTGGTCATATTTTGAGAGCAAATCATCATTTGTGTGTTTTGCGTCTACAGCCATTTATTTTTATTTTATATTCACTATTGTGATACATAGGTAGGTAAGGTAGATTGTTGGCTAAGAATAAATTGCACTCATCATTTCGGCTCCGCTAAAGAAAGTTGTAATTAATTCAAAATATACGGATTTCAAGTTATCTATGAGTTTTCTTAAATAAATATCAATCTTATGCGTAAACACTCTTCAATTATCCGATTCTCAATTTTATTTTTTTTCTTTATAGCTCCCTGTTTCTTGAACGAAAATTAAGATGAGAAGTTGTCAAGCGCGCGTAAATTAACGACTGCTGTAATTGCTTGAATAAAGTTATCAATAGCTGTCGATGTAATTTGTGCTCCAGAGTGGGTCAAGTTCACTGCTAGACTAGGCCTCACCAAGATGCAGTCAGAGCATGCAGTCCTCTACTTACTTATTGATATTACTGGCAAGGTCGCAGCCCGATCAGATGGGTTGACCAAATTCACCAGTTAGGTAGTTGGTAGGTTTGTATGTATGGGTCGAATCTTAATTTAAAAAGAGTAATCCCCAATCTTTGTTTGAGCTGAAATTTTGCATGGATATTTGGTTTCAATGTAAATGCATGGTTAGTCAAATGACATCATTCTAAATCCAATATGGCGGGCTCCCACAGATAGCGGCCAATTATATTTATACACCCCACGATAATAATATGGGTATCAAATAAAAGGGTTTGCTGAGAGGAATACGAAAAAGCTTGTTTTTATAAAAATTTTTGAAATACGTGTCTTTTTTTTTATGTCATGCACTATGCTCTCCACGATGCCAAAAACAGACGCAAATGGGAAATTACGACCCTCAGTAATAAGTATTCCTCATAATTGAAGGTTGACGCGAGGAGGAGGAGGTCACAAGAAAATCGGAAATATGATGAATGTAGTCAAACATAAAGTTAGTTTTTGTGACTGGTTTATTAAAAGAAAAATGTATTTTGAGGAAGATTCATTCAATCATACATTTCAATAACCATTTTTTAGGTATTAGCGATGGGTCAGATTTGCTTATTCCCATTGAATCCCATGTTATACAACATGTGTACTTGTCAGAACAAAAGTGATTTACCTCTAGCAAAGAACATAAAAGCTGCTATTGTGACTTAACTATGATAGTTATATTCTCTCGCAGTCTTTTTTTGTAGGTATTATTAAGTACTTTAATCATCTAGTACATATTTTTATGTTTCATCAACAGTTTTCTCAGCGCACGCCAAACAATGAATTTTATGGGCGATATTTTTCAACTCTGGGTTACATTATTGCAATTTTCATAAAAATCTCGTTTTTTTTTTAAATAAATTTTAGCCTATATCACACATGAATAGTGTAGATTTCTACTGGTGAAAAGAATTTTCATATTCAGTTCATTAGATCCAGAAACCTCACAAACTTAACCTTTTTATAATATTATATAGTATATGTATAGTATAGCCACAGATAATATAATACTAACATAGTATAGCTAATCTAATGTTACACAATAACAAATTTTTATAAATAAGAGTGAAAGCTTTAGCAGCTTACATTTTTAAGCTATGTAATTTTTAAAGTTTGTATATCTAAAAATAAACACGGAAACTTATTTAGGTACATTTTAAAATTAACTAAAAAACTTGTTATTGAGTTAAAAAAGCCAAGCGGTAACACTGCGCAGTTCAAAAGCAATTTATTCTGACCACGTCCAAAATGGACCATTACACCAAAATTTCGAAAAACTGAGGTTTTCCTCATGGCGATGGCATTCAAGATTACGCAGAAACTTTGAAAAAAAATACAAATAAACACATTAAAAGGCCTGGTTACCTACTTTACAGCCTATTATTTCGGCATCAGTTAGCTTGTAGAATACTAATATACCTAAGCAATGCAACTAGAATTCCAAAGACCATTCCATTCCCATTTTCCCATTTTCCATTATTTCCCTCTAAATACGTTCCTAAAGAGATACGAGCTTCCGAAAGAGTGGGTCTAAACATGAACATGGAAGTACGAGAGGCATAAAAGATTGACCGGAATGACAGAGGTTAAGCACATAAGGCACCAATATCGTTGGTGGGGATTAGTGTTAAGAAAAAAAAAAAAAAAAAAACATGAACATGGAAAAAACCAAGGTGATGTTGTATGCCCATGTTACAACCACTCCTATGAAGGTCGGAGACTGCAATCGAAGTTGTGGGCGACTATGTCTACCGGGGACAAACGATCCAGTTGGGTAGGGCCAACTTCGAGTAAGAGGTCAACCGTCGAATCCGACTCGGCTCGGCAGCGTTCGGGTATCTTCTCGTCCAAATTACCACATGGCAGTATTAGTGTGGGTTGCCAATGATGACCTATGACCCTGAGACGTGGTGGCTCACAATGGGCCACATCAGAAAGCTTACAGACATCCAAAGGGCAATGGAGAAGGCTATTCTCGGAGTTTTCTTGCGTGATCGAATCAGAAATGTAGAGATCCGCAAGATAACCAGGGTTACCGACATAGCCCGAAGAATTGCCGCTATAACAACAAATACTAAAAACAGAATAAAATATATATTAAGGTGGGACTCCCATACAATAAACGAGATTTTTTGCCGTTTTTTGCGATAATGGTACCTACGAAACCCTTCATGCGCGAGTCCAACTCGCACTTTGCCAGTTTTTCAAATTGTCCTGCTACATGAACTTTATGCCAATTATGATATCTATTTATTACAGGATTGTTAGTTCAGAATAATGTATGCATTGTGTACCTGTTTGATAGGTATAATCTCATGTGGTCTGCAATTAAGATGTAATAAAACGTCCTAGGTATTTTTATTATAATGGTCACTACAAAAGGTTATTAGTTGTTGCAGTACCTACCTATTGCATTTTATATTAATGACTTTTATATTTAACTCAAGCCTTTTTTCCCATGGGGGTAGGCAGAAACTAAACACCACTTGCTACGATCGTTGCTAAGCTTTTTGCTTCATTTACGTTCATACATCTAGTCATACACGCACGCTGGTTATGAGTACTGTACACCTTGCCTTTCTGAAGAACTTGACCAAGAAGACCCGTCTATGATCATCCAGTCAACTAAAAACCCCAACTATATTGGGGTCGGCTTCCAGTCTAACCGGATTCAGCTGAGTACCAGTATTTTACTTGGAGCAACTGCATATCTAACCTCCACAACCCAGTAACTGGGTAACACGGTACCCCTTGGTTAGACTGGTGTCAGATCTCAAGCTTCTGACTACTCGTAACGACTGTCAAAGATCTTCAAATGACAGCCGGGACCAACGGTGTAACGTGCTTTTCGAGGCACGGAGGAAACTCGGTATCTTGAAATGGTCACCCATCCACGGACCGACCTCGTCAAGCGTTGCTTAACCTTGAAGATTGACCCGTGTGGCTGTTATTATTTAGCCACGAGCTCCTCACAATCCAGTCAACTATTCTTAGTATAATTTAGTAGGTAGGTACTGTGAGGACTCCTCACCTATTTAGAGGCAACTTTATTGCCTATTATAAAGCTGGCAACAGATAAATAACTATTTAGTTTTTGAAGGTGATTGAAATCAGAACGCTAGGAAAACAATTGAAAATGTTTTTGTTTAAGTTTTCTTGTCACTTCTTTAAAAGCCGCCTTAGGGCAAGCACGTTGTTGATTCAATACTCGTATAACGTATGAAAGTAATTTCTGCTTATCATTTGAGCTATCCCCTTCACAGTACCTAGATTAAATTTTAGCATAAGTTTATTAAATGTAGGCCAATTTTTTTAATAGTCTGATAAATTTTAACTGAGGAATAAAAATGGCGGTTTGACTGCTTTTTTAGGGTTCTGTACCCAAAGGGTAAAAACGGGACCCTATTACTAAGACTCCGCGATCTGTCTGTCTGTCTGTCTGTCTGTCTGTCTGTCTGTCTGTCTGTCTGTCACCAGGCTGTATCTCAAGAACCGTGTTAGCTAGACAGTTGAAATTTTCACAGGTGAGGTATTTCTATTGCCGCTATAACAACAAATACTAAAAACAGAATAAAATAAATAATTAAGTGGGGCTCCCATCTTATCTTATCTTATGGAGGGGCCGAGAAATAACTCGGACACTTCGACCCATTGGGATCTATTGTGGTCCCCTAGATACCTTACTCCTCCTCAATCTCATTGAAAACCGTTTTCATGAGTTTTACAACGAGACTAGGAGATATGAGCCTGTAATCTTCTGGTTTTGGGTATCCAACCCCTAGGAGACCCATTCGCTTGCCAGCCAGTGCATCGCAAGTGCACAGAAGGTGCTCCATGCGTTCCGTATGTTCCCCACACAACCTGCACACGGGGGTTGTAGTTAAACCCATCTTCATGAGCATGTCGTTGGTTCCAAAGTGCCCAGTGAAGGCCCCATGGATTTGCCCCCTGCTCATATTCCAAATGCATTCCCGGGCTTTGAACGTAGAGCCTAGCAATTTCTTAGAGTGTTGCAGACCGGTATTAGACAGCCAATAAGTTCGTTGTCTGTGATCTGCAAAGTCCCTGAATGCGGCTTTTACGAGACACGTCGAAATGCCTACACATGGTTCTGGACCCACAAAATTATTTGCTGAGCCCTCTCTTGCCAGTTCATCAGCCACTTCGTTACCATGGATTCCTTTATTTTATTTTATTTTATTTTATTTATTAGGTCTACCAACAACTGCTTACACTTATCTACAAACAAAAATAAAACATGCGTACAAACTCTACACAGTGCAACAATTACTTATAGGTAAACACCACATGAACAAAAAAAAAAAGAAATCTTAGTAATTATGTTAGCTGTAAGCTACATATTCCACAAGCAAACTTAGAAATATAACTTTATAATAGTTACATTATGCGAAACACTAAAATCATAATTTCCTCAAAAACATTTACAACAAGTCAGTTAAACAGTTCAGAAATTTTATTTTTTGCTTGTTGAGAGAATCAAAGTGAAAATCAACGATATCACTGCAACTATTCAGAACCCTACAAAACCTAGCACATGGAGAGTTAGATCCCAACACCGTTCTTCTCGTTGGAGGACTAAGCGGAGCAATAGGTTTACGCGGAATCCTCGATGGAGCACGAAAGTTAATGAGTGCGAGCAGCGACGGTGAGTCGATATTACCCTTCAAGATTTTGCTAGCAAACATTGCGTCGTTCAAACATCTTCGTTCTTCCAAGGAGTGCATGTTGAAGAATTTCAATCTCTTTTTGTAAGAACGCACTTTTTTAGTTATTCCCACAGAAAAAGCCAGATGCCAAACGAAGCGTTTTTGAACTCGTTCTAGACGCAAACTATTCGTAGCGTAGTGTGGCCGCCACACCACACTGCAATACTCTAATATGCTACGTACTAAACTCTGATAAAGTAAGATTTTAGTTTTAATTTGACGAAAACCCTTACATTGTCTTATGACAAAACCCATCATCCTAGATGCTTTTTTAGAAATGTGATCCAAGTGTGGTGCAAAGGTTAGCTTTTGATCAAACAGAACTCCAAGGTCACGAATAGCATCCACTTCACTAACTTTGTCCTCATTTATGTAATACACTGTCTTTATTGGATTATGCTTTCTTGTATATTTAACGTGGTAACATTTCTTCGAATTCAAATACATTTCATTATTTTTACACCATTGAATAATACTATTAAGGTCCATCTGTAAGAGTGAGGCATCTTTGTTAGTTTCAACAATTCTAAGAAGCTTTAAGTCGTCGGCATACATAAAAATTTTAGAGTGCCGTAGACAGCTGGGGATATCGTTAATAAAATAGTTGAACAATATTGGACCCAGATGAGAGCCCTGTGGGACTCCAGATGAGATATTATATACGTTAGATTGATAACCATTTACTACAACAAAAAAAGATTTATGCCCAGGGACCCACATCAGTCTTAACCTGTTGTGCTTCCCAAGCCTGTTTAGGGGTTGGATAGCATCCAGAATAAGCCCGGAGTCCACCTTGTAGGATGCCATGGCTTTGATTGCTGCCTGACTGTCACTAAGAATATATATGGATTTACCTCTGGTTCCTCTATCTATATTCTCTTGAGCACAGGTTATTATGGCAAATTTTTCTGCTTGGAATACAGTTGCCATCTTCCCTAAGCTTTTGCTACATTTGTAACCTTTTGCGTATATGCCCGCTCCTGTACCTGATTCCATTTTGGATCCATCAGTGTACCACACCAGACTACCTTGTTCTGGTGGATCGAGTCCCTTCTTCCAGTCCTCTATTGTAGGGATTTGGACCTTAAAAGACCTTTCAAACACAAATGTAGTTTGCATTTTATCGGATAACATGCTTGTTACCCGATCCAGGCCTTCATTTTCGTCGAATTTTGTATGGTTAGTCTTTGGCTTGGAGGCATCCCATAGTCCAGCAACAGCAAGACGATGTAATGCCTTCCTTGCCTCGAATTCAACCATCATATGCAGAGGAGGGATATTGAGGTATCTCTCAATCGCTGCCGTAGGTGTTGTCCTGAAAGCACCCGTGATGCCGAGACACACTGTTCTTTGTAACCTGGTGAGTGGCGCTTTGCACGACGCAAGCTTTGTTCTTGGCCACCATACTATGCTGCCGTATGTGATAATAGGTATTATCATCGTCCGGTACAGCCATCGTATCACTTTGGGCTTTAACCCCCAAGTTTTACCGTAGGTGGAACGACACATGCCGAACACTCGTAAGGCCTTTGTCGTTATATTTTCCACATGAGTTTTCCACCTGAGTTCTTTATCAAGCGTTACACCCAGATATTTAACTTCGGTGGACCAGGGCAGCTTTATTCCATTGAGGGAGAGCTCTCCTAGGTTTCCTAGTTGTCTCTTCCTCGTGAATGGAATAATTACTGCTTTGCTTGGGTTGATAGAGAGGTGATTTTTTGTACACCATGCCTCTGTAATACTCAATGCCTGTTGTAATAATCCAGAGACTTAATTCGGGAATTTACCATTAACCCGTGTGGCTGTTATTATTTAGCCACGAGCTCCTCACAATCCAGTCAACTATTCATAGTTTAATTTAGTAGGTAGGTACTGTGAGGACTCCTCACCTATTTAGAGGCAACCTCATTGCCTATTATAAGGCTAGCAACAGATAAATAACTATTTAATTTTTGAAGGTGATTGAAATCAGAACGCTAGGAAAACAATTGAAAATGTTTTTGTTTAAGTTTGCTTGTCACTTCTTTAAAAGCCGCCTTAGGGCAAGCACGTTGTTGATTCAATACTCGTATAACGTATGAAAGTAATTTCTGCTTATCATTTGAGCTATCCCCTTCACAGTACCTAGATTAAATTTTAGCATAAGTTTATTAAATGTAGGCCAATTTTTTTAATAGTCTGATAAATTTTAACTGAGGAATAAAAATGGCGGTTTGACTGCTTTTTTAGGGTTCCGTACCCAAAGGGTAAAAACGGGACCCTATTAGTAAGACTCCGCGGTCCGTCTGTCTGTCTGTCTGTCACCAGGCTGTATCTCAAGAACCGTGTTAGCTAGACAGTTGAAATTTTCACAGGTGAGGTATTTCTATTGCCGCTATAACAACAAATACTAAAAACAGAATAAAATAAATATTTAAGTGGGGCTCCCATACAACAAACGTGATTTTTTTGCCGTTTTTTACGGTAATGGTACGGAACCCTTCGTGCGCGAGTCCGACTCGCAATTGGCCGGTTTATATAGAAAATATGTCAAACGGCCATTTTTATTCCTATAGAAAAATCGTCCCTAAATAGGTTAAATACTTATTAAAATAAAGAGTTTTGCAAAACTATTTACTTTTTATATTTTAATATTTGCATGCCAACTTATGGCGAAATGCGTCATTATGCTAATAATGTATCAGCTTTTGTACCACATTTAATGCAAATAAATGACTTTGACTTTGAACAACCCTGATGTAATGCCACACTATGATTTTACAACTTAAGGTTAGGTTATTAATAATATCGTCTTTTATGGCCTTTAAATATATCTATATTAATATTGTTTATTGTTATGCTAATTAAGTCAAGTGCTATCGACATGTATGGGATAGTCAAGCGCTATCGACGTGTATGGGATAGTCATGCGCTATCGACATGTATAGGATAGTCAAGCGCTATCGAGATGTATGGGATAGGCAAGCGCTATCGAGATGTATGGGATAGTCAAGCGCTATCGACATGTCATTTTAAGGCATTGCAAAGGCATTTCTACCAGCTCCATCGCTGGTAGAATTTCAGACTTTGGCAGCAGGCTGGCAGGCTTATTACATAAGAATCAGCAATCAGCAAGGATCGCGCTATCAAACGCTTTATGTCATAAAAGTTGTAATTACCTACTACTCGTATATTGTATAATTACGATAACGCTTTTATAGTCCAGGTCGATGTGGGACACATACTCTACAAAATAACAGCTAAACTGATACATAAATTGAAGTACCTGATACCTGTACCAGTACCTGCATCGATTTACTGAACATAACCGTTTGCGGCAAAACCCAAAACGCCAATCTCTAGCACTTATAAAAAAAACTACCAAATACTCTAAAAATCTGTAATGAAGAGCAATTATTTATTTTGAGGCGATGATAGCTCAGTGGTAGTGACGTCGGATACCGAGACGAAGGTCGCGGGTTCGAATCCTACAATGAGCTTGAGCTTTCGGTGAAGGAAAACATCGTGAGGAAACCATAGCACGGTGGTAGGGTACTTTGTAGTACCCGCCTGGCTGGCAACCACCCTCAAGTTGAAAATCTGTCGCCAAGCACCTTCCGGTGTGTTCCGACAGCAGCACTTGAGAGCCAGTTCCCTTCTAGGCTTTGTGTGCTTACCACCATCGGCCACATCATCACTGACCACGGTGAGATTGTGGTCAAACACAGGCCTATATATAGTAAAAAAAAAAAAAAAAAAAAAAAAAATTGCGCGTAAATCGCTTTTTTGCTCTTGCAAGATACGTACTATCCCTGCCAATTATCTTTCCTTTCTTTAGATTTTCACCGGTTAACGACAATAGAAGTAGTGAAGAAGTGTAATGCCTTTAAAAAAAACCTCCATGAATTATTGATAAGCAAATGCTATTACTCTATTATAGAATTTCTAAATGACAAGACACTGAAATAGCCGGTTTATGACAACAAACCAATGGGTGCATATGCATGAATTTATAAACTATTACTCTCAAACAATGAAGTGACACTATTTTATTGTTTTAACTATTTTGTAGCATTACTAATTAATAATTTCACATTGCATACTATTTTGCATACTTATTTATTTTTTATTTGTATTGCATGTTAATTTGATGTTTTGTATTTTTAATAGACTGATGTTATGAATTTTGTATGCCTTAACGGCGGGACATAGCAGATCTACCTGTATCCAACACAACATCTGATGTACCTACCTATGATCCACAATAAATTATTTGAATTTATTTGAATTTGAAGATTATTATTAAATTTAAATTTAAGATTATTAAATTTCACCACTATAAGTTTTAAAGCTGATATGGTCACAATCATTAGAATTAATATTTGTTTCAGGATATTTACCATGTATATTTTGTATTATGTTGAGAGCTCGATATTTCAGCACCGTTACAAGCGCCATGATCACGAGAACTCAGTTCTCGTGATAAAAATATACATGGTAAATATCCCGAAACAAATATTAATTCTAGTCATCACCACTCTTCTCAAAATGATGATTTAAGGTTAGACCGTGTTATTCGATGGGAGGAGAGGAGATTATTCAGGAGCAACCAGCCCGGGGACTAGATTTGTGGCCATTCGATGATAATTTTGGCTTGCTTCTCATGTTATGGGCTTTTAACATAACCGATGAAAATATGACTCAAAAACTAAATATCTCTGCCCACCCTTTTGGCTTATAGAAGCGTGAAGATAACTTTATTTGCATAGTGGAACTATTATACCAGTTCTAAGACAAAGGTATTTAACCCGAGTATGATTTAATTACTTAAATCATAGGTTAGATGCCAACAAAGGAAAACAGAAAACTGTCGACACTTATTGTAGGTAATGTTCCACGGTACAATTGTAGAGGAACCCATAAGTCGTAACTATACACGTAAAGCCGATGTTCCTCCCCGCTACTATTTGCAGATCTTTGTAACACCTATTAAAGATCTCGAAAGACAACAAGTCTTATCGAGGATACCAGCAGCTTTATTTCCCAAATTTATTGGACGCTGTTATTGGTGAAGATTCTCTTTTCGAGAATGTCCAATAATTTTTGACAAAACCGAACAAATTTATTAATATAATCTGTAAGTTAAGCGATCAGGACCTCACAGTGAATGATGGTAATATTTTGTATGATGAATTTTTCTCAGTGGTTCAAAAAGAGTTGAATAACACTTTTAAGAAGAAAACTAAAACTATATGCCCTAAGTTTTTGTTCAGTGACTGGGCGACTACAGGACTTAGGAAAAGTAGGGAAAGACTTTACGAGCTATATGGCCTTAAGCCTTGTATTAACACTGAAACTTTTAATAAGTATGTTGCTACTTACTCAAGAATTTTTAAAAATACGTGCAAGGCAGCTAAGGCCTTGTACATTAGCAATAAGGTTAAATTAGCAGAAAATAAAAAAAGACGGTTTGGAAAATTATAAATAATGAAACGAATAGGAATAAAAGAAATAATACTGATTACACGCTTGGGACCACACACGGACTTATTAGAGATAACAAAAAAGTTGCGCAAGAATTTGTAAATTTCTTTACCAACATCCCAATTAAAACAACTGAAACCTTAAATTCATCGCCCTCGATTGCTTTTGGATTATTAAACGCGAACGTTTCAGCCTGCACGAATGTATTTAACTTTTCACATAAAAATCCCATAACTGTAATAAAAGCTTTTAAGCAAATCAAGATCAAACCGACTGAAGATCTGTGGGGAATGTCCATCAAAGCTTGTACCTCCATTATTCAGACTATAGCGCCATACTTGGCTTTGATTTTCAATTTGTGTGTGGATCAAGGAGTCTTTCCGGATCTAATGAAATATAGTAAAATTATACCACTTTTTAAATCTGGGGACAGTAAAGACACAAATAATTATAGACCAGTATCCGTGTTGCCGGTTTTCAGCAAGGTATTTGAGAAGATAATGCTAAATCAAATGCTCATTCATTTTAATACGAATAACATCTTGCATGATAAACAGTATGGTTTCACCAGAGGACGTTGTACAACTGACGCTGGTGTCACCCTATTGAAACACATCTTTAATGCGTGGGAAGATTCACAGGATGCCATAGGTATCTTCTGCGACCTGTCGAAGGCGTTTGATTGCGTTAATCATGAAATATTACTTCTGAAAGTTGAGCATTACGGGCTAGGTCAATCAGCGTTAAGTTTGGTTAAATCTTATTTGAATGATAGACAGCAATTAGTTCAAATAAACGGTGTGAATTCGTCGGGGTTAAACGTAAAAATGGGGGTACCCCAGGGCTCAATTTTAGGTCCTTTCTTATTTTTAATATACATAAACGATTTACCCCGTTTATTGGAAAACAAACTAAACATGGTGTTATTTGCTGATGACACATCTTTAATTTTTAAAATAAATAGATGTACTTGTCGGGTTGAATAACGCGCTACGGCAGGTTCAGTATTGGTTCACTGCCAATAATTTAGTTTTAAATGGTAAAAAAACCAAGTGCGTAAAATTTTCCTAGCCGAATGTCAAAAGTACTGATTGTGACATTATATTAAACAAGGAGAAGCTAGAATTCGTCGATAAAACGGTTTTCCTGGGGATCACGCTGGACTCAGGGTGCAATGGGGTCCTCATTTGGTATCCCTTGCAGGGCGGCTGAGTTCGGCAGCGTATGCTGTTGCAAAGATTCGTAGGTTAATCGATGTAGATACCGCGAGACTAGTCTATTTTAGTTATTTTCATAGTATAATGTCTTACGGTATCCTACTATGGGGAAGGGCTGCAGACATTGAGTCAATTTTTATTCTGCAAAATCGAGCCATCAGAGCAATATATAATCTTCGCCGGCGCGATTCTCTAAGGGAACTGTTTAAGGACATTAACATCATGACGGTTCCTTGTCAATATATTTATGAAAACATCATGTACGTGAGAAAGAATTTACATCTTTTTAGTAAAAACGGCGACAGACATAATTACGTTACTAGAAATAGGGACCAATTAGTTCAACCAGGTTTCAGACTGGCTAAAGTAGCCTCATCTTTCATGTGGTACTGTACAAAATGTTACAATAAAATTCCTCCCCACATTCTTGTACTGAATGAGACGAAGTTTAAAACCTGTATAAAACGCACACTATGTAGGCTGGCATATTATAAGTTGGGGGATTACATCACTGATAAAAATGCTTGGCTCAATGCTAGTCCTGCTCCACAATCCACATCCACTAGGGCGCAATAACAAGTGATATGCAGAACATTATTGTTTTGAGGTATTGTTGGACCTGCTGAAGACTGTATGAATATATTTGTATTGTATAAACTCAATTTCCTTAGTATTGTATAACTGCACAGCACATGTGTGAGTACTATGTACCCAACTGTAAATCTACCATTTACTGTACCTATGCGGCGTTCGTTGACTTGTGTGTGCCCTGGCCGTCGAGTGTGTCATGCTCTCTCAAATGTCTCCCTGATGGTAGCGCGTGTGTTGGATCATCCGGTTCCCTACATGATGGTTGAGCTGGGTGGTGCCAATTCATGCGTCATGTTCGTGAACGGACGCCGTCAGTTGGGATTGGTCATAACTTGACTGCTTCGGATGTTAATGTTTTTCTAGTATCTATTATATAACTGCATAGTACATGTGTGAGTACTTCTAATGCTTTATGTCTGTAGGTGGTATGGTGGTGTGTAATGCTATTCTGGGTGCATTGTCCTCACATATATGAACTAATAACTATATATGTACCTATGTTCCTAAATATTGTAAAAAACAATAATTTTTTAAAAGAGTAAGTATGGAGTTTCTTGTGCATTCTTCTCCATAACAAGCTACTTTCCGAATGCACGGTAGAATCATTTTTATGTACGTTCAAAAAGGCCGCTTGGTGGCCTAGTTGAAATAAAATATCTTTGTCTTTGTCTTGACACTTTTTCTAGCTAGAGCCGTAGATACGTAGTCTGGAAGTATGGAGGTCAGAGTAAAGGAGAACGTTCTCTCATGGTGCGAAAGGTGAAAAAGTGCCCACCACACATAGGTAGGTACTAAATAATTTTATCGCCAGTACATACTATATCTATGAGGCATAGAAAAAAATGCAATACTTCATGGACGATGTTCTTAACACCCAAAAGAAAAAGAGGGGTGTTGTAAGTCTGATGTGTGTATATGTGTATTTGTAGATTTGTGTATCAGTCTGTAGCTTCATAGCTCCTAAAAGGATGAACTGATTTTTATTTAGGTTATTTTTTGTTTGAAAGGTAGCTTTATCGAGAGTGTTTTTTTTTAATTCTTTTCCCTACGCTAGGCATTTCTCCTGTATCGTGGATGCATTTACAAACATATAAACTAACATACACAACTCGACCGGAACAACTATTTGATCTTAGCTATGTTTGATGAATATCGGTTCAGCCGTTCAAAAGTTATGGGCGTTTTACTGTTTGAATCGGGGTGTTTCCGCAAGATTCGGAGTGTTTCGTGTCATAATTACGTGTTCAATAAAGATTTTCGATCGAAGCGTGTCTTCTATTAGACAAATTTTGTAGGATGAAATAAAATTCGTCGGAGTTTTTTTTTAATTTGTTTTATTACAATAGTGAATTGACCTGCAGCCTTATTGCGTAAGTGGACACGGCAAATCAAAGGGTTTGACCGCTATCAATCGACCAATCACACAGACGGAAATGCACATCGCGTCATTCATCTCGCATGTGATTGGTCGATTTGATAGCGGTCAAACCCTTCGCCTTGCCTAATTCACTTGCGCAATTCGGCTGCTGCTCTTTAATCCCGATATTTAAAGATTTCGATATATAATGAGCCCACTAATGCAACGAACTTATGATGTTGTTGGAACCTAAACGGAAAAAAGCTGAAAAGGTTTTAAACAATTTTTTGGGCAAGTTTTCGGTTTCACACGACTAATGTCTTCGACCTTGTTTTACATTTACTTAAATAATAAAAAATCTTTACATAAATAATGTTAATTTCGACAACATTGCACAACAGAAATCCAAAAAAATATGCGTAAGAATGGCGTACAAACTACTACTTCAACACAATCTCTGTTCATGCCACAATAATTGTGCCTCAAGTCATTACATTATCCTTCTCACGTACTTATGTAGTACATTTTCATTCATACAATTATCTGATCACGTACCCAGGATAGTTACGTCTCTGTTCTGTGAGTGGACCGACGTTCTTTTTTTAAAAGGTAAGTAACATAAAGTATACAGCCTTTAAATATTTAGTAAAAAAAAATATTTTGGAGTTGTGAATTTTTTTTAAATCTTTGGTCATAATTTGCTCGGTAAATATTTTTGGGAAAATACGTTTACATAGAAACTATAATAATTTTGTCACCCTTATTTATAATAATTTCGATGATGTTTAGCAAACCAAGAATTTATTTTCGGAAAATTCGTTTACATAGACAGATAATAATATTGTCACCCTTTTATTTATAAAACTCCCGATGATTTTAAGCAAATCAAAGAAAATTTTAGAATCTTTAATATATATATATAGCTAAACACTGTCGAAATTTTAAAAATCACGCCGTGAATTTTTTAATGTGGTTCATTATTTTCGTGCAACATCTTTTAGTTGCAAAAGTTTTTTTTAGTCTGTGCTCAATGCATGCGCGGGAAATATTTTGGGGAAATTATGGCAAAACCCAAATTGTTCTTTTTAATGGAGTTATAGATGAAGCATGATGATAGAATTACATTGTCAGTTTAAAAAAAAGGTTTCTATGAAATATATCCAAAGAAAATGTAACCAAAATCCTTTTTATCAAAATGAGTTATATATACAATACTTTTTAAGCTGACATGGTCACAATCATTAGAATTAATATTTGTGTGTGTTGTTTGTATTTGTGTTTTGTATTTGTATTTGTATTTTTGTACTTTAGTTCTCGTGATCATGGCGCTTGTAACGGTGCCGAAATATCAAGTTCTCAACGAAATACAAAATATACATTGTAAATATCCCGAAACAAATATTAATTCTAATGAATTAATACTTATTCAAATTACTTATAGGTACTCTATTTCTTTCTTGAGTTTCGTCGTCTGAATAGCCCTGAATATCCCTGGTTACCTATCATAGGTACCTGAAAAGGGTAGGTACCCCTTAAGACGACGACTAACGCCAACGACCTTGAGGGAACAAAACGCGCACCCGTTTCGCCCCCGCGCGACCCAAAATTTAGTAGTTTTTTGTACTTTCCTAATTATTTTACGACTTTAAAAAAAAGCTTCAGATCAAAATGTAGATAATTGAATTGTCTTTGAGATGGTGTCGATTTCATTAAAATACGCCCAGCGGTTTTGGTGCGATAGTCGTGTTTTTGTCCGTTTTAGACATAACTTTACTAATTAATTACACTGTGTTATACGAATAAAACTCAAAATGTGCTTAGATCAAACTATTAAGAAAATGGATTAGACCATTTTCTTAACATATATTTTTTCCAAAAAATTACGACTAGCCGTTTAGACGTGATTCTCATTTTAAACAGCTACTCAAGGGAATCTGCGCCTTTGTAATGCGATTTTGTTTTGAAAGCTGTAAAAATGGGTGAAGCAAAAGTTAGGAATAATTATCCTTTAAATTCATCTTCTTTTTAACCCCCGACGGAAAAAGAGGGGAGTTACAAGTTTGACGTGTGTTGCTGTGTATCTGTGTGTCTGTCTATGGCATCATAGCGCCTTAACGGATGAACCGATTTTGGTTTAATTTTTTTTGTTTAAAATGTTTTTTTTTTTTTTTTTTTTTTTTTTTTTTTTTTTTTTTTTTTTAAAAAAAAACGTTGCCCCACACTAGGAATTTCTTCCTGTATCGTGGGTGCGTTTACAAACATATAAACTCACATACACAAACACCCAGAGCTGCAACAACTATCTGTAGGTCATACAAATATTTGTTCCGTGCGGGAATCGAACCCGCGACACGCAGCACAGCAGTCAATCGCTCAACCACTGCGCCAACCGTGCGCCCAAAAGGTGACTTTGTCGAGTGTTCTTAACTATGTTTGGTGAAAATCGGTTTAGCCGTTCAAAAGTTATGGGCTGTTTTCTGTTTGAAACGGAGTATTTTCGCAAGATATCGTGTCATAATTACGTGTTCGATAGATTGTTGATTGAAGCGTGTCTACTACTAGATATATTATGTAGTTTAAAAAGTATGAAATAAAAAAAAAATGCCGGTGTCTTTGGGCATTTTTTATTTTTACCTGAAAAAAACCGGAAAATATGCCGCGAACTTCTGGACCTCTGCTCGTATCTTTATTATTTTACAATGTTATATTAGCAATAAAAGTTAATGATGGCACATGACGGTATATTCAATGCACAATATAAATTTTATTACTTGACCTATGTTTTAATAGTCAAGTTATAAAGTACTACCTAATTAGCGTTCATGAATATCTTAGAACCTCCACCGAGACACAGATAATATAATACTAGCATACAGATACCTCATCCCATACAAAGAAACCGTGCCAACGTAACTAGCGTTTTTCATCTGTTTAATTAATCTTCTTATTTTTGTAAGTACATTAATCGCGTTCGATCCCGTTTCACGGCAATAGATGGTGTTAGCAGCGACTTGCAAGTAAAAGGGTTTACTAGGTTCGTGAATATTTATTTCTTTAAATACAGTGACGGTTCGTTTTATGGTATTTTTTGCACGTTTTTACAGTTTTTTTGCACCAAAATGTGTTACAATGCAAATTTTAACAATCGAGTGGAATGCCTCAGAAATTAAAAAATGCAACATCTATTGGCATCAATTTTAAATGATCCGTTCAAATAATCTTTGAAATCTGAATTAAAAGCCCAATATGCCATAATTTTGTACTTAGGAGAGTTGATTAAACAAGAACATACAATTTTTATGTTCAATTACAGAAAATGTTAATTTTACTCACTATTCTATTGAATCGTGAGTACATGTCGCGTCATCTAGTGAGATTTATTTGAACCAAATTTTCTTTCTTAGCAATGAGACCCCGTTACCGAGACTAACCTAATGTTATAAAGAGGTAAAAAACTTTTTAACAAAAAAACAAACCGGCTTCCAAAAAAACTCTGCAAAACGAAAAATAAGTTATCTTTTCCGAAGTCGGTGTCTTTGGTACCTATTGTTTTTCATGTTTCGACACCGACTTCGGAAAAGAAAGTTATTTTTCGTTTTGCAGAGTTTTTTTGGAAGTCGGTTTGTTTTTTTGTTAAATTTTTATTTATTTATCTCTTTTTAGTTTTGATAGGTACTTCCAATTGCCATAAAATTCATATATAGCCAAAGTGCATCTCTTGACGATTCCAATAAGCCCATACACGACTAGTATACATTGTTTTATTTCGGAGTACCAGTGCCTACCTGCCGGCTTCATCATCAGATCAGTTCGATGGTACCATTTTCATCAGCACTATGTATTTATAAGAATTAGCTGCATCATAGTCGTTAAACTATTCGAGATATCTTATAACCCATGACATACTTAGCATTAAGGAAATCTATTGACCATCTGTGGTCTTCTTCACCAGTTCCTCTTCACCAAATGTTACTTTCTGAGTGCAGATGATTGCATTGTTGATAAAAATACCAAAATCGCTATATGTATGCCTATAATATTTGAGGAGTTCCCTCCATTTATCCAAGATCCCATCATCAGATCCTGACCTGATGACTATGGGACCAACTGGAAAGTATACCCTTTCAAACAAAAGAAGAATTTACAAAATCGGCCCAGGCGTCTTACAGTAATCGGGGAAAATACATAAAAAAAAAGATTCCGACGAATTGAGAACCTTCTCCATTTTTTGAAGTCGGTTAAAAATGACTTCAAATGCATAACGCCATCTATCGAATATGGAGTACAACCATAGATATGTATTTTATATTTCTATGGTTGTAATATTTTACTTTTTGAACACTTTAAATTGATCTAACTTTTGATAGAATCGGTTAGAATAGGTTCACTGATTGCGATGAAACAAAAACTAAGTAATACTTCAATTTTTATGTATGAAATTGGTTTCGTACATTTTACGTGATGCGTGCACAACTAAACAGACAAACCTAAAAAAGCCAAAAACGCTGGAAATGGGTTCTGTTAGTACAAATTTTAATGTATTGATGATTGATTGATGATTCATAATGATGATTGATTGATGAAGATTTATTTTTTTGATTGGGTTATATACCAGCAAACCTCAATTTCTATGAAACTACTGATAGACAGCTAACACCATCGCTTAGGCTTTTTATCCCCTAATAATGCACAGTTACTCAGGGATAGGCTACGTTAACGAAACCGCAAGAAAATCTGATTAACAATATTTTAACTACATGGACGTTTTTCATGTTAGGATGGACCCATAGATCGGTTCGTGGATGTGTCTTTACGGCGCGGCACCGCCCTTACCGCGTCGTACCGAGGCACGGGTGACGTCATAACGTGCACGGGGTGCCGCGCCGCAACCATCGGTTCAAACGTGTCTAATTTGCGGTTTTGGTCCAGATATGGACAGCGAACGACGTATTAATTAATTTACAAGTCAACGTCGATATTTATTTTGTAGAAAAGAAAAAGAAAGAAAGAAAAATTGTTTATTCTGCACAAACTAAACGCACAATACAAAATAAAGAGTGGCATTCACCAAATTCACCAATTAGCCAAAAGCCTCGTATTTAAAACAAAAAATTATAAAAGTTTGTCAAATTTTGTCTATTGCTTGATGAGAGCAATAAACAGTTATCTGTGGGTGAGAGGCCAAAGATAATTTACTTGCGTAATATGTTTCGACATTACCAAATGAAAACAAACAAACAAAACAATCACAATTAACGAAATGCCGATTACTGAGATGTGCCCGCGGTTTTCTGCCCTACCCTACCTACCCTACCTTACCTTACCTACCCTTCCTTACCTACCCTACCCTACCTACCTACCTACCCTATCCTACTTACCTACCCTACCCTTCCTACATACTTACCCAACCTACCTACCAATTTTTTTATCTTAGATTTTTTTATTGTATGTACCTTCTATGAAGTATTAGAAAACAGTTTAAAATAAAACCGGCCAAGTGCGAGTCGGACTCGCGCTCGAAGGGTTCCGTACCATTATCGCAAAAAACAGCAAAAATATCATGTTTGTTGTATGGGAGCCCCACTTAAATATTTATTTTATTCTGTTTTTAGTATTTGTTATTATAGCGGCAACAAAAATACATCATCTGCGACAATTTCAACTGCCTAGCTATCACGGTTCATGAGATACAGCCTGGTGACAGACAGACAGACGGATCGTAGAGTCTTAGTAATAGGGTCCCGTTTTTACCCTTTGGGTACGGAACCCTAAAAACGTAAAAAAATCGAAATGATCTATCCCTTAAATGTTGGTATTTCATCGTGGTAGAATGTCATTTGTTAAAGCATATTAAAAAAGATAAGAGGGAGAGTAGTTCACTACGAATGCTCAATACCTACTGGCGCAAAGTGCGTAAGTGCGTAAGCGACGGCGCGCCGCAGATATTTTGCACACACACATTGACATTGCGATTTTATAGGGATTCTTGGGCAAAATTGGACCAAGCACAATCGCGGCTGTCACGAGTGCTTAATTTAGATGTACATCTTTGTGCGGGCGTTTTCACATCATTAATAAAGTACTGTTACGAGGTTACATTGGCTGGGTTATCTTTATTAATTGTTACAGACCGAATATACTTTAAATTCATTTTAATCGAATCGATGCTCCCCGGCACGTAAGTTGGCAAGAGTCGTTAGATGCGTAGAAATAGTTTTTTAGGTATCTTTGGTAATGAAGCGGGGCGCGAGAACCATTTAGGACCGTTCCGAGCGCGCGATTTGTTGGTCAGTTGACACAAGTATCGACTGACGTACCGTTCGTTCTATATGGTGGTTGGACAGTCGCGGAACATGCGCGAACTTACACCCACTACGTCAAAACCTTGCCAACTTACGTGCCGGGCACTATATTTATGTTTTTTAATTTATACTACCTAATATAATAGCAACAACCCTAGTGAGTCCGGCAAGTTTAGCTGTAAATTTTCGAGGATGGCGGGATTGGTTCTTCTGTACCTGTCTTCGCTTTTTTGTTTCTTGAGATATGCCGGTTGCCTCATGATAATTTCTTCATAGTTTTGAGAGCAGCAGTACGTACCTACCTACGGCTCAACTATTTTCTTAATGCCCTCGGCAAACTTCGTGCTTCCTTTGTTGTTGTGCTTGGTGCAGAGACAGTCCGGTCTCAATCAGCTTGGAAGTATATAGAGTTGTAATTTATTATGTTACGTACTCTTGTAATTTATTTTAAAAATGGGAGGAAACAGTAACACAAAGTTGAAACATGAAGTTTGCCGAGGGACATAAGAAAATAGTTGTACTTTACTTAAATATAGAATACAAACATCATACACTCCTTGTACCAATGTGACTTTATCAATTTATGAGTAGGTAGTTGAGTACCTAGTTTTTGTGGTTACCTTGGACATCACTGAACTTGATGAAGGAAAATATATAATACTGACTTAGATGATGATAGTTTATGTACCTACTAGCTTCTGGAATTTACATCCGGGATGAAAAGTATCCTATGTTCTGATTCAGGTAGTCTATCCGTGTACACATAGTTTTATCGAAATTCTTGTTTCAGGATGAACTGGCCGCTATATCTAATAGTTGGCGCGTTGGCGGCTTTCTGGCTGCTATGGCGGTACAGGAACAGAAGGATGATCGAAATGGCCAAGAAGCTGCCGGGTCCAAGGTCACTGCCGTTGTTAGGAAATGCCCTGCTGTTCATGGGGCAGCCTGACGGTAGGTAGCATAACTATTTTTATTATTAGTTATTATTAGTATGTTTATGGAAATAAACTGTTTCATCATATTTGCCATTGAATGCTGTAGTCATTCCCATTTCTCAGTAAATCGATCTGGCACGTGAACAAATAATAAAATTGTTCATAAAAAAATGTTTTTATAAAACATTTCTTAATCTTGGATTTATGCGTAAGCTAAGGCAACGCCGTTGAATATAAAAGTAAAAAGAATGAATCAGTGAATGAATCCAAGAAAGTAGATGACATAAAGTAGAAAAAAAATGCGGACAGAGTGACCTCTGTCATACAGTTTTGAAAGTGAAGGAGGCAATTTAAAATTTTCCTCAACAATTTCAACTTAAATCGCATATAATTAAATACTATAAATGCAAAAGTAGTTCTGTCTGTCTGTCTGTTACCTTTTTACGATTAAACCGCTGAACCGATTTTGGACGGAGTTAGCCATTGAGATAATATGTACTACATAATTACCTCAATGGAGTTAGTTTGAGACCCTGCGAAGGACATAGGATTGTTTTTATCCCGGAAACCATCCGTATGGGGGTGGCAAGAGAGGTGGAAATTTGTATGGTGAACCAATAATTTGTCAAGTAAGGCGGCCCACACACCTACAATATTATTGCGTGACATTCAAAATAGGTGCTATGCAGACGAAGTCACGGGCAACATAATATTTAATATTCGTAGTGCTTTGATAAACTCGTATCAATCATTTGAAATGGGGCTGGACAGGACACATGCTTCGATGTAAAATAAATAAATGGAGCAAACAAGTGACCCTATGGTACCCTAGAGATAGAACTAGAAAAAAGGGACGTCCAAAAACAAGATGGGAAGACGACATCCGCATAACTTTGGGGCCTTGTTGGACTAGAGTTGCAGAGGACAGAGCACAATGGAGGGAGTTGGAGGAGGCCTATGCCAACAGGCACGCCGGACTGCGGGACATCCTATAATTAGATACTCATAACACTTCTTATTAACAAACAATGTGCATATGTACCAAAATTTCGGAAATAAACGGCTTTATTTTATTATTAGTGCTTTGATAGATATGATGACGAGTGAACCCCTCAATAATAATGTTAATAAAATACCTAAATATTAACCACATCTCCTTCATGCCAATTCCTGAAATAGTATTTCCTGTCTAGTCTTACGCTGTATTATTTTGATAGATCAGTAGAAAAAGAAGGGATAAACAATAAAATTTGGAATGATTGTAAATATAAATACAACATATTTAATTTACAATTAAATAAAGCATCATCAAATCACAACGAACAAAATTGACAATAATTGTAGTCGCCATGGATACAGTCTTAATCCAAATTTAATCCGACCTTAAACTAGCTAGCACCTTGGTGTAACTTTTAGTCCGAGACTAGTTTCAGATTAGTATAATCCCTCCTTATTCCGTGTTTATTAATACGTACATTTGTTAGTACCAACCTAATGCTTGGAATAAAGTTAATCTTACTTTAGTCCACGTTTATTAATAAGACGGTTAGAGAATTAGCAATTCTGAGAATTAGGCTTTTAGAGAATTGCCCATACAGAGAATTAGGCTTTTAGAGAGTTTGATATTTTGAGAATAACATTGAATACTTATTTGTACATTTTGACATTTCAACCATCACCATCGGTTAGAATGGCAAATTATGAATGCCTAGGTAGTAATGTGTCTAAAATTTTCATCCTTTGCGTGCGGAAACCTAAAAACTCGTAACATTCTCATATGTAAAAAAGTAGAATGCGATAATTATATACGTGATTAGATTGCAATTAAACAGGCTTTGTCGTTGCACATTTTTTCCTTGTCCGTTTGAACCAAGCCGGCAGGTGGCGGACATTACAGCTAGTGATCGACCGAACTTTCGGTTTCGGCTAAAATGCGCCGATGTTTTGACCGAAGTCGAAGATTGTCAAAAGATTGTTGTTCAACGAAAGATTTTTTTTATTTGTTACTCACATAGAAAATATAGATAAATAAAGCAATAACTAGAACTTACAAAAATAAAAAGACCTAGAATACGAAGCCAAAAAAGCTTTTTTACAAAAAAAATCTACCGACTTCCGATTAAAAAAAACTACAAAGTGAAAAATAACTTTATTTTTGGAAGTCGGTGTCTTTTGTAGTTAGGTACCAATTTTTTAGGCATCGTTAAACAAATTATGGCAACCCGAAGTCTCACTGCAACATGATGACCACGACCGCTCTGCCAAGAGTGTACCGACGAAGAAGAAGACCAATTTTTTGCTTTATGGACACCGACTTCCAAAAATAAAGTTATTTTTCACTTTGTAGATTTTTTTATTTTGAAATCGGTAGTATTTTTTTGTAAAAATGCTTTTTATTTTTCACTTTTTAGTTGTACCTACATAATAGGCAAGTTGTTTAGTAAGGTACCTACGCCAGAATAGATTACCCGAATATCATGAAACTTGAACATAACCGGTGAAATGAGAGATCTGCTGATCCCTTAAGAGCGTGATGTTATGTTATGAAATGGTATAAACAATAAACAGACATGCGATTGCAGCAATCCCGAGAGATTTACGGTAATTTATTTAAGAGTTATGTTGTATATCTTCGAAGTTCTTCATCAGATCTTCACCAAACTAAAATGGACCAATTTCAAAACATTTTTTTTCAAACAAAAAAAGAATTTTCAAAATTGGTCCAAAATTGACGGAGATATGCGTGAACATAAACAAATAAAAAAAAACATAATGTTGAACATAGAACCTCCTCCTTTTTGGTAAGTCGGTTAAAAAGGCCTGGACTGCTTATAGGCTGTCTAACAAGCGCCGAAATTGAATTAATTGTTAAGAATGCACCAGATTATGAATGAAGAGGCGTCGCGAAAGTTCAAAATGAAATTAGTCCTCCGATGCGAATACGGGGCTTATTTTTTACTTTTTAGAGGTTTTGCGAGTTTTTTAATTTTTAATTAAAGTAATATTTTTAAAGAAAAACAAACGTCTAGGACGTTTTTTGAAACACATAATCTATAACATTCATATTTCTTTTAATTTTATTCGTATAGCTGAACAATCGGCGTCGGCTTCGACTTCGATCAGAAATCGGCCTTTGGTCGGGCTCTAATTACAGCATCATTATATTTCTACCAGTCTATCATTTGGTTCGACCTGTGCCCCCAGCAGCCACAGTTTTAATTGATCCAGTGTTTAAGTAATTATGATGGCTGGATTGTGTCGTGATTATCAGGCCTGGGTGAGGTTGTAGGGCGCAGAAAATTATATAGATAACTGTTGGATGCAATTATGCTAGTCAACATAAGAATGTGGGCAAGCCTTTATTTGCTTCTGAGAACGATGTTGAAAAGGTAAAATTAACTCGAGTTCTCTCAGATCAGAGGACTAACTAGAAGGAAAGTGAAAGTACGCGACGCAATTTAAATTGCGTTGATAAGCGATATCGCGCACGCATTGTCAACCGACTTAAAAATGAAGGAGGTTCTCAATTTGACTGTATGTTTATTACGCGATTACTCCGCCAATTATAAACCAATTTGAATGATTATTTTTTTATTTGAATGCTGGTGCTTTTCATGTGGTCCCATTAACCTTAATAATGCGTATTTTCAACCGACTTACCTACAAGAAGGAGGGTCTATGTTCGACTCATGTTTTTGTTTTCTTTTTTTTTATGTTCACGCATATCTCCGTCAATTTTAGACCGATTTTGAAAATGTTTAGGTACAACTAAAAAGTGAAAAATAAAAAGCTTTTTTATAAAAAAATACTACCGACTTCCAAATAAAAAAACTACAAAGTGAAAAATAAGTTTATTTTTGGAAGTCGGTGTCCATAACGCAAAAAATTGGTACCTACCAAAGACACCGACTTCCAAAAATAAACTTATTTTTCACTTTGTAGTTTTTTTATTTGGAAGTCGGTAGTATTTTTTTGTTAAAAAAGCTTTTTATCATGGTAATATAAAGTAACAAAGCTGCGGGATATAAGCACGTGATTTTGGATTTTCTCTGCATCTGGAAGGAGAAAGGATTCACTGAAAATTGTTCCATTTGGTTAAAGTGATTATCTTCCTTGTTTTCAGAATTCACAAAAATATTGAAGGAACTGATGATAGAGTATGGAAGTGTTTTCAAATTCTGGCTTGGTCCTGACCTGAACATATTAGTGAGCAATCCTGATGATCTCAAGGTATTCATGTCTCTCGATTTTTTTTATATTTGTCCCTCATTATCTTAAAAAAAAATAGAATAGCTCAACAGTAAATCTTACTTAATTAGAACAGTTTTATTAAATTAGATATCCCCTTTCTCCTGAACCATATTCGATGGTAACCAGACATAGAGGAATGGACTGAGCTTTCCCCATCCAGCGGTACGGTCAGAAAAGTGTGAAAAAGACAAAGAAATCGTGCGGCTGAAAGGAATTCTGATTTGTCCACGTCACAGGAATGTGTCATTGTTCTTCATTATGACCTACGGAATAGACACAGGTGCCAGTATCGTTTTATCTCTTTCTACAGAGCGGTAAATATTGTGTCGGTATTGCTCAGTCCATTCTCCATGTTTATAAAGGTGAATATCTATTGGCCGAAAAATATCTGATTATTTATTATGCTGTTGTTGTATTTTCTAACATAAGCACTATGGACATTTCAGTTACTGCTGTCGAACACGAAGACCAGTGTGAAAGGCCCTCAGTATAAGTACATGGCTGATGTACTTGGAGGAGGAATACTGAGTGGGTCGGGTAAGGACTCCATTCTAGCTTTACATACCTTTGGAATGTATGTAATACACTAGCATAGTTTTAATTTTAATATGAAACGAATTATTTTACTTATGTACTATCGACAACTTTGATTCATGATCTGTCCGCTTAGTATTTTACTGCAGACATTCCAATACAATTGGTCGAATTTTGCTATAACATAACATAACAAACTTGCTATAAAACGACAATTAGTTTACCTATTTCGCTGTCTGATGTTTTACTATCTACATAGTTGACGTCCTAATGTTTGGAAATGTTCTTTCAATTTAAAAATAAGCTTCTTTAACCGAAATACTTCATGTATGTTTTTGTAATAAAATATTGTTCTCTACTTCTTTCTATAAGCAAACAATGCTGGAAGACAGTTAATATCAAATTCAAAACATAATTTCTGCTATAACAAATAATACTTTCTAATTCATTGAATAATCTCCAATGAACACAATACCTAGTCAAAATTGCAAGAAATGTTTAAACTTCAAACGAATTATCGGCTGATTGGGTCATTAATCAAATAACTTGACTGTTTAGGAGTACGGTATAAAATAAATAAATCTTTTTCTCACATACCAATTTATAGTCCTCGCCAAACTTCTTGGCCGCCCTGAAGTTGGTTTACCGCATGCGCGAGGCACGAAACGGTGCTGTTTTTGTATAAGATTTACTACTGCGCAGCCATTGTAGCCAACTTCAGGGTGGCCAAGAAGTTTGGCGAGAACTATACCATCATAAAGTAATTTGTATTTAACCGATTGCAAAATCTGTGTCGTTATAATTTTGTATTAAACCATTTAAAAGAAGTTAAATTCTCCTCTGTCCCTGAAATCTCAAATAAGATAAAGAAATCTCTAAAGAAGATAAATTGCCTACCCAGGACCAACGTGGCGCAAACACAGGAAGATAGCAACTCCTAACTATGGCAAGCGAGCCATAGAGAGCTACGGCGAGATTTTCAACAAAGAGGTAGATATCCTGCTGAAGAGGTTCAGGAGTATGGACGGGAGCCAGTTCGATGTGTACACGCAAGTTGTGCAGACCACCAGCCATGCTGTTTGTCGTGAGTTGTTTTTATATAATATTTAGATCAGGGTTTATCAATACTTCGCCTCTGCCTCCGAAAGAAATCGGACCTACGAATCCGCCTCCGCAAGCGGCCCCACATTGGCCGCTTGTGGAGTCGGCGTTGTATTATAGTTGTACTAAACGCAGGTCCACCACATTAGAGTATTCACTTAGTTCAAACTTTGAGCTAAGTTCAGATACTGAATTAATAACCCGATATTTTTTTTTGCTGGCACCAAGACATCGCCTAGAATGTGATAATGCCAAAACATGTTTTTGTGTCAAGCAATATAGTTTTCTCCTTCATTATCTATTGTCCAATTTTGTTTTTGATTTTTATTAAATTAAACAGTTCTTTGCCTCCGTTTAACCCCGCATCCGTGGAGGTCAAGGTCGGCATCTTCGCCACCGCTAAATGGCCCCTAATATAGAGTTGCCAGATTGGAAGACCAAAATATCTAGGGAATATTTAAAAATGTTGGGATTATGTGTTTATTGTCGGGTGAAATAAATATTATAATAAAATGTAGTAAATTAAGTATATTATCACTTAAGTTTTAGGATACCACATGTATTTGGTACTGTACTTTACTGAATCCACCAATTTAGATCCTTAAGTAGGAATTCGGAAAAGATTTCAAATTCAAACAATTTACTACTACTATAAATTACTAGCTTCTGCCCGCGGCTTCACCCGCTTAAAAGTGTTTTATCACCCCAAGGAAATACAAACTCCTATGTCCTTCCCAGGGTCTTAAACTATCTCCATGTTAAATTTAATCTAAATCGGTTCAGTAGATTCAGAGGTTACCCCCTACAACCTTTACCTCAACTCACAAACTTTACCTCTTTATAATATTAGTACCAGGGCGACCGATCTCTGCTCGGATGAAAATATAGAAAACGACGTTTTCTAAAAATGAAACCTAGCTAGATTGATTTATCATCCCGAAACCCCCTGCATACTAAATTTCATGAAAATCGTTGGAGCCGTTTCTGAGATTCAGGTTATATGTAGTACCTGGGCTACCAAGCTCTGTTCGGGTGAAAATAGAGAAAACAACGTTTTCTAGAAATTAAACCTAGCTAGATCGATTTATTGCCCCCGAAAGGCCCTGCATACTAAATTTCATGAAATAATGTTAGTAATTTTAGCCGGACCTATATACAATGAGAACCTCATCAAGTCTATGTCTATGTTATTAAATATGTTATTGTAAAAGTCCGAACTACTATTTACCTATATTAAAGCTAAGATTTACCAAGCCTTACTGGTAAAAGTAGAACAGTGATGGCCCGATGGTAATAGCCACGTCTTTCAAGTTGTAGGTCGTGGGTTCAAACCCAGGCAAGCGCTTTACTTTGTGTGAATTATTTTATCACCACTGCTCTCGAAACGGTAAAGGAAAACATTGTGAGGAAACCGGCATGTCCTAGAACCAAAAATTCGAAGATATGTCATCCACCAACCCGCACTGGGCCCGCGTGGTGGATTACGGCCCATACTCTCACAGAGAGGAGGCCTGTGTCCCAGCAGTGGAAAAATTAAAAAGCTGATGATGAAAATGACTGACAAACTGATGATGACTGGTAAAAGTCTGAACTGTTTTGTTAAAGTAGGAATTTAAAAAAAAAAACATGAGACGTTGCTCCACACTAGGCACTCTCCTGTATCGTGGGTGCATTTACAAACATATAAACAGCCAGACCCGGAAATACTACTTATCTTAAGCCATACAAATATTTATTTCTTGCGAGAATCGAACTCGCGACACGAATTGCAGCAGCCGATTGCTCAACCGCTGCGCCACCTGAGTCGTTGGCGCTTTGCTTTCTCTCTCTCGTTTTCCCTTAGATAAAGTACCTATAGATTAAGCACTGGCGTGGCCGCACATGAGACAGCAATAGTTAGTTCTGGTGTTACAACAAGAACAAGAACACTACAACCCACCATCGCACTGACACTTATTATCTATAAATAACCCAAATTCCTTGTCTCAATTAACACATAATACCACGAAATCATAGAAAATCAAACAAAACCGAGTTTGTTTGTCAAACCTGCCATTGTATTAGAGTTTGACAAACAACAGAAACCGGCCACGGTGACAAAGACAAAAAATAATCTTTTGTCCTTATTATTTACATGGAGCTGCCAATTAGCCATCTCGCTCTATCAATCAAGGTCATTTTAAGGCTTAATCTATAGGTACTTTATCTAAGCGTTTTCCCCTCAGCCGGGGCGCGAGACCTTAAGAGATACGAAAAAGTTGAACTGGTAAATCTTAGTATTTATTATTATATATTTATAGATCAGGCTTATACAGTAACATAATAATATACATTTCACCGTATTATTACAAATACCGTAAGTTTCTAAAATCTCTAGAGAGATTAACTCACGATAAATTTTGAACAGATATTTTTTTCTAGGCGTCAAAATTCCATAGTTTATATTATCTCCGTGTCATGCCGAGAAATTGTGAACATATTTAAAACTGTTTTTTTTTTCTTTTACAGAAACACTCATGGGATTAACCAAAGACCAGACCTTGGAACTACCATACATTGGACAAGTGATAGATGATAGTCCACTGTAATTATTTTTTACTTCCATAATATTTTTAATTCGGTGAAGGAAAACATGTTGAGGAAACCGGCATGTCCTAGAACTTGAACATCGCAGACCTCTATTTATAAAAATCTCGACACTCTTTGAAGATTGCTTACCAATTTTTATATTCTCTATCGAGATTTGACTAAAGAATCTGCTTATCAGTTGCTAAACTGTTCAGAGATTTTTACAAGCTTTTATTTATCTTAAAAATACATTGAAAGTATTTTTTTTATAACTTACCTTGTTATGCTGACACTATACTTAAGGTACGGTATATTTGGCTAAATATTTGCAAAATTTTGGCAAAGCAAATCGAACCTTACCACTAGCAAACATTTGTACAAATACGCCAAGTATAGTCCCAGAGTTAAAATGCATGGGTCATGAATTTTACAACAGTTATCCGCATTCGTTATCCCCAACCGATTCAGCTGAAATTTTGCATGCATATACTTTTGCTTTAGATTATACTGCATGGTTGCCTTAGTGACATCATTCTAAATCCAATAATATGGCGGACTCCCAAAGATGACGGACAAGTTAGTTTTTGTTCCATGAAATGGGTAATCAATGCTGTGGTTTGCTGAGGAGAATACGGAAAATCTTGTTTTTTTTTTAAGTTTTATTGATACATAATTTTATTCCATTTACAGCATGTACGATATAGTATTCAGAAGAATGACGAAATGGTATCTACAGATAGACCCTATTTTCTGGATGTCAAGCGACAATTTTGCTCTGAAGAACTTCCTGAAGATCATGACAGACTTCAGTGAAGGAATCTTGTTGCACAGGGTTGAAAGGCTCAAGACTCTTGAGGATAGCAAGAGGGATCTGATGAATACGGAAGACGATGCTGGTGTAAACACCCAGCTTAGTGTAATAGATAGGTTTTTACTGTCCCAGGAGTTGAATAAGGAGGAACTTGTGCAGGAAACTTTTACTATATTTACTTCGGTAAGTTTTGAGGGGTTGTACCATCTACCAACCTTCAGGCTTCAAAGCACTACGGAACAGACATGTTGCGAGCTAGTTCGCTCCATTGTAGACCTAATTCTTGATGATACGGTTGGCGTAGTGGTTGAGCGATCGGCTGCTGCGCTGCATATCGTGGGTTCGATTCCCGCACGGAACAAATATATGTATGACCTACAGATAGTTGTGCCGGATCTAGGTGTCTTGTGTATGTGAGCTTAAATGTTTTTAAACGCACCCACGATACAGGAAGAATTTTTCTATTAATATTTTCTAATTATTCTTAGTGTGGGGCAAGGATTTTCATTAAAAAAAGCTTTGCTTACTATCAGATCGAGAGCAAGAACGAGCTCCGCAGGAATAAAAAAAATTAAGTATATTGGAGTCTACAGAGTATAGAGTTAGACATAATGCCTCTCCCAAGTTGAGGAATAGGAGATGAGGATCTCACAACAACTGTCGCGTCTTGTCTATCTCACTGGACCACATAAAAAATATGTGACGTTATCTAGGGGAGATATAATGTATAGCACATCATCACATCATCAGCCTATTAATTGTACCCACTGCTGGGACACAGGCCTGCTGAGAGGGAATGGGCCCTAATCCACCACGCGGGCCTAGTGCGTGTTGGTGGATGTCACATGTCTTCGAATTTTTGATTCTAAGACTTGCCGGTTTCCTCACGATGTTTTGCTTCACCGTTTTGAGAGCAGTGGTGATGAAATAATTTACACAAAGTAAAGCGCCTGCCTGGGTTCGAACCCACGACCCACAACTTGTAAGTCACGGGTACCACTGGGCCACCACCGCTCTTCAATGTATAGCAGTGGGCTTTAAATCAGGTAATCATATACTTGAATTGCGAAAGAAAAACAAGTACCTTTTTGAATGTTTCAGAGTCAAGAAGCGTCTGCAAAGATTACGTCGTACATCTTGCTAATGATGGCTTATCACCCGAAATGTCAGGTAATATTTTTTTAATATGTATAAGCCTAAACCATACTCAATACAAACATTTATACAAGCGGAAGCAACGAATGGCTATAGAGAAGAAGAAGGAAGGGTGAGGTCAAACAAGCAAAATTAAAAAAACCCGACATAATATATGTTTATTTCATACTACATACTTTATCTTAGTAGTAGACACGCTTCGATCGGCAATATATATTGTACACGTAATTATGACACGATATCTTATGGAAACAGCCCGATTCAAACAGTAAAACGCCCATAACTTTTGAACGGCTAAACCGATTATCATCAAACATAGCTAAGAACACTCTCGATAAAGTCACCTTTCAAACGAAGAGAGGTCAAAATCAGTTCATCTGTTTAGGAGCTATGATACCACAGACAGATACACATATTCACAAACACGCAGGTACACACATCAAACTTATAGCTCTCCTCTTTTTCCGTCGGGGTTTAATAAAACAAGCTTACTTTGTACCGACGGTACCGATTGTCAAAATGTTTGGGATTTCCTACGTGACATTTTGTTAGCGCTCGTCAATCCCGTACATAATGAAACCATCAGCTATAATGATTGCAATCATTATAGCTGATGGTTTCACGTAAATGTCCAATTTGTGACTAACAACAACGTAAAATCAATTATCTGTTCGTTGAATTACATTTGAACCTAAAATATGCCACTCCATCTAAAATTACGCTTTAACCAACTAGGAACTGCTTGCTTATAATATATAATATTTTCAGGAGAAACTGTACGCAGAAATCAAGAGCGTCATTGGCAACCAGGACAGAAACGTCACTGATGAGGACTTCAAGAAGATGCCGTACCTAGAGATGGTGTTCAAAGAAGTGCTGCGGCTATTCCCTATTGGGGCTGTGCTGCAGAGGACGATCAATGAAGATATTACTATTAGTAAGTAGTAAGACCGCTTTTAGGACACGTAACATAATCAGCAGTCTAGCGGTTTTATTTTTTGAAAATCTATTATTAGTATTTATTTATTTAGGGGCAATATTAGTTTTCATTTACAATTTTAACAGTATTACAGTCCACTACATTAGCAACGTATAAATAAAACGAAATATTTGGCAATGGGTGCTCCGTTTGCTCCATCACATGCCCTGGCTCATTTGAAGACAAACGACAGATATAATCCCCGGCACGTAAGTTGGCAAGAGTCGTTAGATGCGCAGTAGTAGTTTTTTAGGTATCTTTGGTAGTGAAGCTGGGTGCAGGGGACGTTTAGGACCGTTCCGAGCGCGCGATTGGTTGGCCAGTTGACACAAGGATCGATTGACCAATCGTATCGCGTCCACGTTCCGTTCGCTCTATATGGTGGTTGGTCACTTCGCGGAATATGCGCGAACTTACCCCCACTACGCCAAAAGCTTGCCAACTTGCGTGCCGGGCACAATAATTTCCCCTAAAATTTTCAGGTACTCACACTCTCCCAGCGGGATGTTCCCTAGTGGTTCCTATCTATCATCTCCACCGCGACCCTCGGTTCTGGTCTGATCCAGAAAACTTCGATCCAGAGCGGTTCAACCCCGAGAACGTGAAGAAACGGGATCCCAACTGTTATATACCGTTCAGTTTGGGACCTATGGACTGTTTGGGTAAGTTCCGAAGACATTTCTTAATGTTCATCATCATCACTCAGGTACAGAACGTCCTCTGCTGTTCATAGGCCTTTTATTTTGTTTTCGTGGGCAGACCTTCAAAATGAGCCTAGATTTTTTTTTAGGGAGTACAAGACTTTTTATATTTCTGAAACCACCCCGCTGATCACATAAAGCACATGGAACCCGTGACCTCTTAAAAAAAGACACCGGAACCCCCTCACAGTCATAAGCCTACTTCACATAATATTAACACCGGTCCTGGGCCATATCGTAGCTAGTGGATTGCCGCGATCTTTACCAAATCCGGTGAAGGTCGCGGAAAAAAATCCTTTATATATTTGTCCACTTTGTCGGCCTACCTATGCTATCCGTTCTGCGAGTAATATGTGGCAAACAAGCAAGTGGTACCTACCTATGAGTGACTACCGCCGCTTTTGAACACTGGTGTATTTAGGATATAATAATGTTCTGTGACCGGTACCCATACTCTTCTAATGATGCGCTCACTTTGACATCTAAAATTGGGCAATACTGTAACATTTATATGCAATCTTTGTGTTGCCGTACACTGCTTGGTGTTGCCAAATATATAAATTATTATTATGAAGAAGTCATATCTTTCAACAACTGCGCAGTTGACCTTGTAAGAGCATCTGAATCAAAGCAAAGGAACGCCATTTGCAATACAAATAGGAATGGCGGTGGTGATACTAGCCAGTGGCCATTCCCTCATTAGTTCAGTATAGAACAAGTATAGAACAGTATAGTCCGGTACAGGATAGAAAGTTCGCAACTCTCCATTGTAAAGGGACTATCTTCCGACCAGACGGGTGTTGTGTCTGGTCCGGACAACTGCCCCACAGTTGTTGTAGTTGTGTCCTCTGCTTGCGCGATGCAGATAGTTCGTATGTGCCGTCATAGATGTCTCTGCATACTGTCAGGTCATTAGTTCGTATGTGGTGACATAGATGCCGCTACACATACCTATGGCAGATATAATTCGAAAGCTTGCGACGTAGCTAGAGACCTTCGAGACTAAATGTCCTGAGCCTCTGACATTCTCTTAGCGATAACGATGGTCGATTAGTCTTATCATATTAGAAAAACTTCTTCTACCCATCTTTTAGAACAACTTTCTCCAAGAAGTTCATATTCAATTCTTAAAAAAAAGAATTATTTCCTGTACAAATTTTGATTAGCTGACGACGATTTTGTATGGAAAACCCATAATTTTTTGGGTTTTGCCTATGACTGCCTCGGAGAAAGCTGTTCCTATACACAGGCAGAAGCAGTTTTTAAATATGATCGCGTTTCGACAATCGCTATCTCCGATACAATTCACTTTGTGATGATTTAATATTATTTTCCGTTTTGTTATATTTTCAGGAAGATACTTCGGAACAAAGCTAGTGAAGACAATATGTGTGAGAGTACTAAGAGAATTTGAACTCACTTCGACGGAGACTTACGATGATCTACGAGTGATTATTTCTATTTCTGTCGCATCAATGAACGGCTTTCCTGTCATGTTGAATCCGAGGAAGAAGATTAGCTAGCATAATGGCTAAGGAACTTTCCTGATGGCGCGACGCATTTTAAAGTGCGTTGATAGACGATAATATGACGCACATATCTATTTTCGGATTTAAAGTGCATATTAATCGAATGGGGGATGCCGCGTTTTAATTTGATTTGCCACTAGGGGCGCTGGTGTAGAGTGAGGTATTAAAATGTCAAATATCATAGTTTGTTTGGCTTTTAGCGCAAGTTTATTTATCTTATTTTTTTTAATTATTTTAAATATTATCCAAATATGGTAGATTTTGATAGGTACGAGTTTTACCAACTACTACTTTAATAGAGCCTTATGTTTCAGAAAATGTTTTCGAACTTTTTTTTCTAAAAAAGGTACTGCCCAAAATTACGGCATAATAGCATACTCGATTCTATATTTAATGACACATAAGGCATTAATAGTAGTTTTTGGATTGGTCATAGGGGTTATTAAAACACGAGCGTGGCTTTATCACATGAGCGATGGCGAAGCCGAATGTGATAATAATAACACGCGAGTGTTTTAATACCTAATTATATGCCGTTGTATACACTATTTTATCTTTACTCTTAAATTTGAAATAAAACAAAAGTGGAAACGTATTTATTATATGTGGTATGGCAGGCAATTTAGATTTTCATTGCGTATGACTGCGCAGCGCTTAAACGAAAACAATGACACTACTTTTCTACATTAAGTCAATGAGCCCATAAGCGCCAATAAATTAAAAAGTAAAAGGAAGTTTGCAGAATCATCACAAAATTGATTTGATATGTATGTATGTATCTAAGTATATATTTATTATTCCTTTTATTATATATAAAAAAAAATATATATAAATATATAAAAAAAACATCCTACCATTTAGTTACACCTGCCTTGTTTTATCTCTGCACCACCCTAAGATCGACTGGTAGAGCATTAAGTCCGGCTTTGTACATAAGCATCGAGTTTTAATAAATAAAAATATGCTATAAAAATTAAAAGGTTATTTTAGTATGCAGTTGTTTGAAAATCGAAGGAAAATGTTGCACTGTAATGGTTTTTTTTTAATTTAATCTATTCACGAATATTAAGTTCGTGTTTATACAATATTTTTTTAATTCATATTTGGAACATTACGTTGTGAGTGTAGATAAAAATGATTTTAATTCAAACTTAACTTCCGTGCGCGTTATTACTACGTTTAACAGGATCTTACTCGCCAGTGGCGCCAACTGGTGGGCACAAAAACAGAAGCCCTCATTGAATCGATTTGCGTTATATCGCTTGTCGGTGTGATTTAAATCAAATTGCGTCGAGCCACCAGGAAGTTCTCTTACAATGTACCTGATGTTGTGAAGAGAGTTTATTTTTTAAGGGGTTCTTGTTATAAATAAATATTTTGTTACGGGTTTCAGTTCGTGTCATAATTTTTCTCTGTTCCTTGCTTACTTTTTGAAAGTGGACGAAAAAGGTGTTAGTCAAGATAAGAGTGAATATCGCCCTGCATATGTAAAGATCTGGCCGCGCATCTGGGACTGCGTTCCAATCCGCGGACGGATTTGTGCGGTTTGGACTGCAGATTAAATTGTCGTGCTAATTATTATTAGCAAAATGTGTCCACGGTTTGGAACGTCGGTGAACCTTACATATTTAGGCAAACGATCCGAACCGTGTAGATTGATTTTCAAGAGTTTTGACGGGCTAGAAAACTATACGTTTCGGAGCGAGGGATGGAACGGGCGCGTGCTGTTTTATAAATTACCTGTAATAATAATAATAATTACCCTGCATACTCAATTTCATGAAATTTAGTGTGCAGGTGGTTTCGGGGGCGATAAATCGATCTAGCTAGGTTACATTTTTAGAAAATTCGTCGTTTTCTCTATTTTCAATCGAGCAGAACTCGGTTACCCAGGTACTTATAAATTATACCTAACTAATGGGAACACCCAAATACTCCGAAATATTTTATTCAGAATTTCGATGTTCCGATTTTCAAAAGTCCGAATTTCATAATACCTAAGAATTATAATGTCTATTATTAAAAATCACGAAATTTATTTTACCGAAAGTCATAAATGCGATTTGTTAGTTTTCCGATTTTCATAAGTTCGAAGAATCAAATGCTCGAAGGGTTCTCGGTCCGAAAAACGACATTCCGATTTTCAATACTTCGAATAAACTAAAAGTCAACATGTTGCTACAAAATTTAGTGAGAGAAACGAATTGCTGCATAACCGACTTCACGCAGTCTTGTCTGCCCTACCCTATAGTGTTATTTAAGCCCGCGTAGGCGCGGAGGGGTGGGGCGTTCCGCGAGCTGAGGAACAGGTGGTTTTACAAGGCGTTTTTATTTCGGAGTTGTATTAATTTTTGATGTTTCGAATTATCATTAAGTTGGACCTTTGTTATTCGATCTATTGAAACTCGGTATTTTGAGAATAGGAATTATAAAGATAAGTCGAAGTTGTTATATTCGGAATTTTGAACCATTCGGAATTATAAAATTCGGTATTTTGAAATTCGTATTTATGACTGACGGAATAAAGTTTTTCGTATTTATATAGTGTACCCTTAACTAATACAAAACCAAAATAAAACCGCAAACCACCATCATGAAAGCAATCTATTATACGTTTAGTCGTTCTAATTTCGATCTTATGCTTTTAGCTACACTTACAACATAACGTTTTTGCTCAGTATTGCTCTTGATAGCAATCAAAGCATAGTGAATTTCTGGCAAAGCCTTGTACAAGCATCTGCTTGAGCTCTATCTTATACTTCTATTATGAAACCAGGCACTGTAGGAATTAAAGAATCTTTTATATTGTTTATGTACTCACTACTGGAACTTGAACTTTCTTAGTACTTACTTGTATTATAATTAGATTATTTAACTTCAAAGTATAATATCATCATCATATCAGCCGAAAGACGTCCACTGCTGGACATAGGCCTCCCCCAAGCGTCGCCACATTGACCGGTCCCGTGCGTCTCGCAACCAGCGGATCCCCGCAACCTTCACCAGGTCATCGGTCCACCTAGTGGGAGGCCTTCCAACGCAACGTCTTCCGGTTCGCGGTCGCCACTCCAGAACCTTTCTGCCCCATCGGCCATCCGTTCTGCGAGCAATGTGCCCTGCCCACTGCCACTTGAGTTTGGCAATTCTTCGGGCTATGTCGGTAACCCTGGTTCTCTTGCGGATCTCTACATTTCTGATTCGATCACGCAAGGAAACTCCAAGCATAGCCCTCTCCATTGCCCTTTGAGTGACTGTAAGCTTTCTGATGAGGCCCATTGTAAGCGACCACGTCTCAGAGCCATATGTCATCACTGGCAACACACACTGGTCATAGACTTTCGTCTTGAGACACTGTGGTAAGTTGGACGAGAAGATACCGCGCAACTTCCCGAACGCTGCCCAGCCGAGTCGGATTCGACGGTTGACCTCTTTCTCAATAATATAAAAAAATATAATAAAAAATAAAAAGTATAATATAAAATATATACAAAGTATAATATAAAATATAATAATTATATATCATAAGGTTATTTAACTTTGAAGGCAATTCATTTCATGTTATTTTTTTTTTTTTCTTTTTTTAAAAACTGCCGCGCGTGCGCCCCTTGTAACCACGCGCCCCTAGGCACGTGCCTAGTTTGCCTTAGGGATAATACGCCTCTGATTACCAAGCAACCTGTTCAGAGTTACTTTGATAGGTGCATAACATAACCTATAAATATTTCTTTACCTCTGTACATCCTGGTACAGCACACAGAGGCACATTAAGAGAAAATTTAAATTTATTGAATTATAGGTAACTGTAGTGTATGTAGATATCAATAGATCGCGCTACAAGCCGATAACAGTATTGTAAAGCTTCCTCGTGCGCACACGTCGCTCGGTTATAAATACCGGTCCGAGTGGTGGGGCGATCAGTTACGCTTTTTTTTAGTCGCTCGCCAGCCGTCGCCCCGTGCGGACGTCTCGCTGCTCGTCGCCCCACCGCGCTCCCCTGCGCCCCACTCTCCGTCTCGTCGCGCCCCTCTGCGTGACGTCACTGCGGCCGTCGCGTCTTCGCACGCCGCTCCTAGGTGTCGCTACTAGTAACTTTGGTTACTAGTAGTGGCAGCTATTTTGGCCCTTCCGGGCAAATCCACTTTTGTGGTCCCTGGCGGGAAACCTAGCGGTGTTAACAAGCCAGTGGGGTGTGCCCCAAGCACCCGCCAAGTCCCTTAAGGACACAGCAGTTATTGGAGTCGGGAGCGGGATCAGTTGGCCTTGGTAGATAGCCTAGTCAACCCCCGCTTCGTCCCCCAGCATTCACCTGGCACGGTCGGGTGTGTTTACCCCGACGTGCCAGACTTCTTCGGTACACATTGGTGGGTGGCCCACCTTCGGTGGGTTTACCGGTACCTTAGGGCCCTGTCACCCAATAAGATTGGTGGCAGGTAGACAAGCTTAGGGCTCACCAGATACTCACCTCCCAGTCTAACCCGACTGGGAGGGTAGATTGCACACATCCCCGGGCCCCTCCACCCGGGGAAGATACCCCTCCCGGCTTCACCGGATCTACATTTTCTCAATTATGTCGTTCGCGGCAGTAATTGAACTCCTTCACGAGATTCTCGAGAAGGAGAAACTCACCAAAAAGTACAGCCATGCTGTAAATCAGGCTTTAGCCACTTATGTGCCCGCTTCGGGCCCGACCGGGGCCCCTGGACCTAGCCAGGCACCCGTGCCGAGCGAAGCCCAGGTCTCGCCCAGGTCGCCCTCCCCGGCAGCCAGGCCCACTTCTGGGACTGGTGAGCCATCCCTACCTAAGCCCCCAGCACCGGCCGTCGAGCCTAAAGCTACTGTCCGATCATGGAGAGATCCTCCTTCTCCCATATCCTCTCAAGTCAAAGCTTTTAGAAGCTATAAGGAGCGCATAGCCGCCCTTCATAAATTAAAGCCCAAGTCCAAGTCCAAGAACATCTGGGCGGACGATGATGACTCCCCTATGGAAGAGGGAGCAACCCTCAGCACTGACGAGGAATGGGAAGCTATGGCTGACCAAGCTGACTCAGTTGCTGACGACCCATTAGACCCAAATGTCCCCGATAGGTCAGACGACTACGACACCGTCTCCTCCGACGGTGACTCCGTAGTTTGTTCTGGAGGGAAGAGGAAAAAGAGGAGTAGTCCCCTCAACGCTACCAAGGCCAAAAAGGCGGTAACGAAAACCTCCCCTCAGTCAGTACTGCCACCGGCCTCGCCCGTAAGGCAAATCACCCCCACCCCAGACATTGCTTCTTCTCAGCGGTCTAACCGCAGCCCCAGTCCCATGGTAGTAGTTACCAATAAGAAGCTCCGTCCCCCTCCACCTGTTTATCTTCAGGATAAAGTCAAGTGGAACGATGTTTCGAACGCTTGTGTTGAGCGGAAAATCAACTACACTAAAGCCACTGCATGCCAACAAGGCATCAAAATCCAAGTCCCCACTCCCACTGATTTCCGGAATCTAACCCGGTACCTCAAAGAAAGGAACATCTCGTTCCATACTTACTCCCTCCCAGAGGAAAAGCCCGTCCGAGTAGTTATTAGGAGAATCCCAAAAGAGATCCCTACGGAGGAAATCCGTAAGGACCTTCTAGACCAAAATGTCCCCGTCACTGAAGTCCACGGCTTGCATAAAGCAAGAGGCGGACAACAGTACGATATCGTATTAGTTGTATGTAGCCCTACTGAGGGTTACAACCCGATTTTCAATATAAAGACCGTGTGCTCCCTGTCGGGCATTTCGATCGAGAAACCCTACCGCCCCCATCTTGTAGGACAGTGTCACAACTGTCAACTTTATGGCCATTCTCAGGCCCACTGCTATGCAACACCCAGGTGCCTTAAGTGCATGGGTGATCATGGCACTAAGGACTGTCCCCGTCCCAAAGACCGCTCACAGTGCACGGAGCCTCCCAGCTGCGTGCTCTGTGGCCAAGTCGGGCACCCGGCTAATTACCGGGGTTGCCCAAAAGCCTCCAAACTCGCGCCTAAAATGGCCAAGCGTTACAATGCGCACATAATGCGCATGGCTCCCTCTTCCCAACCACCCCCCCGTCTAGCCCCTCAGAGGACTTCACCATGGGGTAAGCTGAACCACCAAAGTGTAGCTCCTCAGACTTACTCCCAGCCTATCCCAGCGCTGATGGCCCACCCCATAGCAGCTCCAAATCCAGTCCCCGACCCAGTGGCCCCAGCTGCCCCCATGCCCGCACAAAGCCGGAAGGTGGCTTTCACCACCAGCGCCGCCATGTGCCCGTCCCCTGTCGCCCCCTCCGGGCACAAGCCATATTTGAGCGTCGCTGAGAATATTATCAGCGCGTATTCCATATGGATGACCCCTCAGGCCCGTGCTCTGGATGCAGAAATCCGGAATGCAGGCTCTCTCACTCCCGCTTCATGCAGTGCCCTCTTCTCGAGGTACGAGTGCATTACTAGGGAACTTGACAGCCTTGTCTACAAGGACGGTCAATGGGTTCGTAAATAGTACGAACACCTATTCAAACGTAGCATACATACCGATTGGTCCGTCCTCGCCGCCGAGGCCCCGCCGCGAAGTCCCAGTCATTATTTATGTAGCCAGCCCGCGAATAGCTGTGCCATAGTTAATTCTAATTAGTTAATTGGAGTTTCTTGTCCGTTCTTCTCCACGTAGGCTTATTCCGAACGGATGGTAGAATCACTTTATTAAGATCCAGCCTTAGTTGTCCCCCCAGCGACGCCCTGAGCCGAGGTTCGACCCCAACTGGGGTAGCCCTCAGCGTTGTCGCTTAGGTTTAGTAAATTTTTGCCTAGCTGGAGGCTATATAGTTTAGTCTCCGTAGGAAAGCCCGGTTAAGCAGCTAAACAGTCATTTTGACTGAGTTGCGAGACGCCACGTAGAAAAAAAAATAAAAAAAATTAATAAAAAAAAAATAAAAAAAAAAATGGGGCGATCAGTCGTTATCGGACTGTCGGCCTGTGCGGTGGTGCGTTGGCAAGTCAACTATTAATATTGATAAATGTGCATATTTTACAGTAACAAAATGTATTGAATTGACAGCTTTCAAAGGCCATGGCGACGATGCGACACCCATCGTGAAAAAAAGGCAGTTTACAACCTCGTTGCGTGTCGCACCGCTTTAAAAAGGATCAGCAAAGAGAAATAAATAACTAGAACTACGCCTAGCTAAGACGTAAGCTCTAGAAAAATAACATTCTATTAAGGGAAGCGTCACGATAGGAAATAGGGAAAATTGTATTGGAATGCGAAGCGCTATTGAAATGTCACGTAACCAATCCCTTACATTTTTGGTATTTTGACAATCGCCAACGCGTGCAGAATGTAACATAGAGCCTCTAAACATCGCCAGTCACCGCAGCGGCAGCGGTAACGATTGCCGAAATATCCCAAATGGGTGGGATTGACCTGCCCCACCAAAAGTCAAGCGTGGTTTTATGAATGACAAGCTATTTGTTGAAAATCGTTATTGCCGATAAAATGTCACATGTCTTATTTATTTTAGTAAGTCCACAGAGAAAATCCGGTTGCAGATAACGAGCTAAAAAAAACTGTATTTCGGATAAGCAACATCCGTATGGGTTAGTAAACGAGAAAACTTATACCTATGTTAGTACACTTATTACCCTATATTATTTAAAACGAGGTTGTTGTCCCGAATGCATTTCAGAAGAACACCCCCTAATGGTGAGAACACGGCGCGGCGGTGCGCTATTTTGTGTAACGGCCATGACTTACAAGTGGTAGGTCGTGGGCTCAAACCCTGGCAGGCACTTTACTTTGTGTAAATTATTTCATCACCACTGCCTTCAAAACGGTGATGAAAAACATCTTGAGGAAACCGGCATATCCTAGAACCAAAAATTTTAAGACTTTATATGACATCTACCAACCCGCACTGATCCCGCGTCGTGGATTACGGCCCATTCCCTCTCACAGAGACGATTGTTGTGTCCCAGCAGTGGGAACGGTAAAAGACTGATGATGCCCTAGTAACGGAAAGCTAGCAAAACCATTAATTTATCTGTTAGGTTACAGGGACTCCGCGCAAAGTATCATCTTATATATAAAATTCTCGTGTCACAATGTTCGTTCCCGTACTCCTCCGAAACGGCTTGACCGATTCTCATGAAATTTTGTGAGCATATTGAGTAGGTCTGAGAATCGGCTAACATCTATTTTTCATACCCCTAAGTGGGTAGGGTAGGGTAGGGTAGGGTAGGTAGGGTAGGTAGGGTAGGGTAGGTAGGGTAGGGTAGGTAGGGTAGGGTAGGTAGGGTAGGGTAGGGTAGGTAGGGTAGGTAGGGTAGGGTTGTTAGGGTAGGGTAGATGAATGTTTGGTGTTTTTATGGCAAAACAAAGTTTGCCGGATCAGCTAGTATTGCTCTAAAAACTTAAATATTGCATCCTATCACTTTCGTGCATCCTATTACCTTCCTGAAGTAACGTGCCAGATGCGGGGTGAAGAGGACGGGTGCGTTCGCCTTACGTATCGGTGAGTAATTATATCCAAGGAGTCCCCTGTACCTATAAGCTTATAGGGCAAAAACGACCCATAGACAAAGGATGTAAACGTTTACTACGCCATTTTATACAACCGTTATAGACAGCTGCTATAGCTAGTAGCTAATATGATTAGTACAGAATAATACTGCTCTATAAAATAGTTAACTAATGCCTTTATTCATCTGATTTGTGTAATTAAGGTTACAAACGAATCGCTGTAATCGTTTCGTTTTAGCAGTGATGAGCACTCAACTATTAGGCGACCTTATCGTATTGTGGATATTCAGATTGTTGCTATAGTACTTAGTACTTTAGTAGTTACTAAAAGCTCTACAATAGAATGATTTTGTCATGTAGCTTATGTCCTGGTTATTACTATGTAATGTAGCTGTACTTTATTGGTTTAAAGACGACTATCATAGTTTTATTAATAAGCATATGATATAAACACGTTTTTAGAGCAGAAATATTGTCTAATGACTTTTCAGTTCAACTATAAGATACTTTGTTAGAATCATTACAGAGTCAATATTTCTTTAATAATACAAATAATAATAATAATTTATTTATTTCAGACAGCAAAAAGGTCCATACTGACAAAATTAAATAATTAAAGGATGTTAGTGACAATATAAAATCTTATAACCTATTTTAATGCTTACATATTAAGATGTTAGTGACAATTTATCTTATGACTTACGTTAGTACTTATATACTAGGATATTAGTAACAATGTGGCTTATGATCTATGTTAGTACTTATATACTACAACAGACAGAGTTGTTTTGATGAGATGTCCCATTATAGGACTCATCAGGCCTGTCAGCTATCACCCTCAGGAGGCTGTTGCTACTGCCACGCAATCTGGCGAGCAGAGACGCACTATTCTTCCGTACGACAGCCGAGAAGCTGTCGACTCGGGCTTCTGCGAACATCTCTGACGCACTGCAGTACGTGGCAGCCGTATCAGCGCCCTGAAGGCGTTATTATATTGGACGTGCAGCGCATTGACGGCAAGTTTGGTAAGCTGACCCATAGGGCGCTCGAGTACAGAGAAGTGCAGTATGCTTTAAAAAGCGTGTGTTGGACTGCTGTACATCTAGCGAACCTACGGGCCAACATGTTCGCCCGTACCGCATTGGCGGTACGGGCGAACATGTTGGCCCTGCGTTCCCGTTCAACATCACTATCGTCCTTAAGGTCGTCAGCAATGGAATTCCCCAAGTATTTAAACTGATGTACCCGACGAATCGGACCATCGTAAATATTTACTGGAGGCACATTCACTGGACATTTCTTGCCAACAGCCTTAAAGACCATGAGTTCGGACTTCTTCACATTATATAGCTACCCATGGCCAGCAGCCTCACATATTTTGACAAGTTTTCTGAGAGCACAGACCGAGGGAGCCAGCAACACTATATCGTCCGCGTAGCTGATGTTGTTAAAACACAAATATGTCATCTCATATACAAATGTCAGAGTTTAAAATATTCTGTTTTTTACAAATTAATAGTAAAAATAAGTTTTGGATGTTAAAACAAATCGTATGCTTTTCAGGTGTTAACATTATCAAAGAATACATAAAAATGAGTAACATGAGTTAATACAATTTCAAAAGTCTATACTAATATTATAAAGAGGAAAGTTTTTTTTGTTTTTTTTTTGTGTACCGTATAGGCTCCGAAACTACCGACTAATTTAAAAAATTCTTTCACCAAATTAAAGCTACATTATTCCTGAGATAGGCTATTTTCTAACCCCGAAAACGGGTCCTGTGGGGTGGTCCACGGGAGCGAAGCCGCGGGGAACAGCTAGTAATAATATAAAGCTTTAGTTTACCTTTTCGTGAAAGCAATGTTCGGTGCTTTCATTGTTTAAACTACCTTGGTGAATGTAGTAGCTATTTGTACAAAATCCACAGTGCACGAGTCCGCTCGCTCTTGGCTGGTTTATTAAAGTAGTCCTTCCAACCTATCCTTAATTTTTTCATCATCAGAAAGAACTTATCTGACAATCATCTATCGCCTTTTTCTCCCTAGTCTAGTAAGTCGGCTGTATAACAAAGCATATAATAAATAAATAAATAAGGATAACAATTTTTGAATGGTTGATTATTGTTAAAACATAATTATATTTCTCAATTTAAGCTGCTATTGAAGTATTATGATAAGTTATTCATCTGATTTTTGATCACAGCCAGGTGAGATTGTTCTGTGCGACACACGGCATATGCATCGGTCCAGTTCAATGGAGTTGTGTGCAGTTTGTAACATTTGCCTGTATCCTTGTTAAAAGTGTAATCTATAAAAAATAAAATGGCTTGTAAACACCAGTTTAATTCATTCTTATAAAATTATATTCAACGTTATATCGTCATGTTCTCATATTTGAATGAAAAATAATACAAGCCACTATCCTTATTCTAACACTGAATAACGTACGTAAATAATGTACCTAAATAGGACATATTGCAGATAGAGTTCCACTCTAGTGACTGCAGGGTCTTCTTGCAAATGAATGGCACCTCAAGATGGCATGCGCAGTCATACATTACACCATAGTTAAGGCAGCCGCAGTGACTTTTACCCCCACCACTGTCCGGCTGACCTGGATTCCAACTAGTATATAGTTCTGAGACCAACTTACCTGGAAAATTTAATGGATATTTTATATATAAAGTAGCAAACAAGGAATGTTAAGTTCTCATCGAGATGACGTAGTGCCACAAAATAGTTAAACACAAAGTTGGCTCCATACAATGAAACAAAATCACCTATCCGCACGCTCGCCATATGAATACTACTGATATTAATTACCACATTTTTTGTTTTTGAGTTTTTTTTTATTAATACAATTAAAGACTTTTTATCAAAATACTCTGGGCAAGAGAACGTCTCTCTCTAACCAAGGGTAAGAGCTCAGTATGACAAGGTGAACACGCATAACTTCCCCATCCGACCAAGCTTCATTTGCCAAATGATGCAATAATAATTATGTGGCACTGAAGCTATTATACTGTTATGATTAAAAAATATCTTATTTATGAATTGGTTTTATTCCGTTAAGTTTTACCCTCACACATAATTGTATAAGATATTTTTTTTTAGCGGATAATTTCTTCACTTATTTAATTGACATTACAATTTTATTTAACGCAGAGTCAGCTTAACATATGCCCAACTAGGCAGGGCTCCTGTTTCCGTCTTCAGGTTGTTGCTTTAGCAACCGAACATAAAGGGAAGATAGGGAATGCGTTCGTTAGCTCACTTTACTCACTCAGAGAATGACGGGAGCTAGATCCCGTCATTCTCTTTGGACCTTGCCTATCCATATTGAGGTGCCCCAAGTTTCCGAGCTCACTTCAAGTGTTCTTGGACTATAAAATAGTCCATGTTGGATAACTAATATTCAAGAGTTGTTAGAATCGAGTTATCAAGTTTATGGCAAGTTTATGGCAAGCTTTGCAACTGTACTTACTTGTTAGCGACATGTAAAGAGTCTTGTGCGTATTTATGTCAATCAAACAAAATTAAAGCGTGTTAAAAATACAAGAGTTGTATACGTACCGTCAACCGTCTCAAATAGTCCTTGCTTCAATAAGTCCGAACAACCAATATAAATCCATCCCATATTAGGCCTGGTTTTATTCAAAAACGATAGCACGGCGTGGGCCTCATCACTTGTTTCTGGGTAGTATAAACTAGCTCCCTCAAGTGTACATATTCGTTTGGCTGCAGCCCAAGTCCGTATGGTTGGGTGAATTTTATAAAAACCTTCTACTGGTTCTAAATAAGTGTAATCATGTCGGAAAAACTTTTTATCCCTTTGTCCGTCTAAGAGAAAACAAAAACAGTAGCTACATGTTATTATTTTCTATACTGTGATTTTTAATTTCGTGGACTAAACTGACAGCTGCTATTGACCTTATTTTTTTTAAATGTTGCAAGCGCGGAGCATAGTGTTGTAGGTAAGGCTCAATCATAAATGATTCATCGAATCGATGTGACATGACTCCTGAATTTATTTTTACTAATTGGTGTAAATAAATGTTTTATGAATATAAACGTAATTTATTTAAATATAACAGTATTCATACACATAGTACATGAACTTTTATTGTGTTAAATGTGAAATCAACAATAAAATAAATGCAATCGATAAAATTAAGTCTGACATAAATGAGTAGAAACTAAATATTTTTAAACAAATTATTTTTTATGCTTTGAAATAGTTTCATTTTCGATCTACTTCGATTTTCGATTAACTTTCGATCACTCAGGATAGTTAGGATACGACACTATTTTAATGTAACGATAAAGTGACAACCCCCCAAATGTCAGTTTAGTCCACGAAATAAAAAATCACATTATAGACATATTTTTAGAAAAAAATTAAAAAAAATTGTTCCTATTGTTGGCTATCCTTAAAAAATAGATTTCAGTGAAAAACAAAATATGATTTAATCACGATTTATTTATATTATGTCGCAGCAATCTAAAAAAAAATTAAAATTATTATTAATTATTTATTTTGGTTAAATTAGCCAACTAATTGGACGCCTATGCCGTTCATTAAACGCCGGTGTTAGAATCATGAAGGACCTTCATATAAAAGTATCGACATCAACCAGGATAGCAATGACTAGATGGTCGTTGGTTATTTACTCTGGATTAGAGTTCCTGTGTATGTGGTGTGTAAGAGAAGGATTTTATGAAGAAAATCACAGAAAGACAAGACTAGGTATTTATTTCAATTAGGCTTGTCAATTAATTCATATTGAGAAGGCTCAGAGAGCTTACGGTTTGTTCCCACTAGTTCTACTGAACAGTTCTACGGTAGAACTAATGGGAATTTTTTTTCCCACTAGTTCTACGATTTTAGGTATAACAAAATAGTAGAACTATTGGGATTTTTTATTCCCACTTGTTCTACTGAACAGTTCGACGGTAGAAATAGAAAAAAAAATAAAAATCGTAAAATCGTAGAACTAGTGGGAATAAAAATTCCCATTAGTTCTACCGTAGAACTGTTCAGTAGAACTAGTGGGAACAAACGGAGCTTACGACCCTTTCGCTAAACTGACAGTCTTGTACTAATTGTCTCAAAGGACTTATAATACTAAAATTACAATATGAAATCCAGGATACAACACAATGATCATTACAAATTACGTAATATTTTATATGAATACCATCATCGTGGCTGAAATGTAAAATTAGAATTAGTTCCTGTACACACAACAATATTTACTTACGTACGTAGCAAAGAAAACGTTTATATTAAAATTAAAAACAAAAATAAGCTAGAATACTTACGTGCGAGATCCGATAAAAAGTACACTACAAGAAAAACTAGCACAGTTTTGGATAACATTCTTCCAGCTAAATAATAACTATGGACATGCACCTTAACTCTTACAGAAGCACTTCAATATTATGTCGAGAACGGTTACAATGAAATGAAGTTTCGACTCATGTTGTACGTTTTTATCAAAGTTATTATTATTAAACTTACATTTATATCTATAAAATTATAGTATACATAACATTGTCGTATATAGTCCAATAACTTGTTTTGCAAAATGGGAACTCCATTTTTTAAACTTAAAGATAACTAACAGTAGCATTGCGATTTGCGATGCTCTGAATGTTGTTATAACCCTAGACCTTGTACTCTTTTACTCAGATAAAAACATACCTAAATGGATCATCTTAATGATAGTACTGTGACGAATTTGCATTGGCAGCGTTCTCTTTATTAATTGTTGCTGGCTAAATATACTTTAAAGTCGTATTTAAAATGATCTTATTGTCAACAATTGGCAGGGCGCCTGAGAGGCATAGGTGCGTGTTATTTGCCCTTTGTGTGAATGTAAACTTTCTGGTGAGGCCCATTGTGAGCGACCACGTCTCAGAGCCATAAGTCATAACTGGCAACACACACTGGTATTTCGTCTTGAGACACTGTGGTAAGTTGGACGTGAAGATACCGTGCAACTTCCCGAACGCTGCCCAGCCGAGTCGGATTCGACGGTTGAACTCTTTCTCGAAGGTGGTACCCAACTAGATCGTTTGTCCCAGGTAGATATAGTCATCCACAACTGCGAGTACAGCCCAAGTCTCGATCGAATCACGTCATTTCTCCGAAACTGTTCACTGATGAGGATGTCTTCAAGGTTCTGGACTGGAGAGGGCTAGGCATCAACGTCAATGGCGAGTACATCACTCACCTTCGGTTTGCCGACGTTATAGTGGTCATGGCTGAGACCATGGATGACCTCAGTACAATGCTCGATAACCTCAGTAGAGCTTCCGAAAGAATGGGTCTTAAGATGAACATGGGCAAAACCAAGGTCATGATGAATGCCCATGTAACACCCACTCCTATCAAGATCGGAGACTGTTTACTCGAAGTTGTAGATGATTATGTCTACCTGGGACAAACGATCCAGTTGGGTAGATCCAACTTCGAGAAAGAGGTCAACCGTCGAATCCAACTCGGCTGGGCGGCGTTCGGGAAGTTGCGTGGTATCTTCTTGTCTAATTTACCGCAATGTCTCAAGACAAAAGTCTATGACCAGTGTGTGTTGCCAGTGATCACCTATGGGACCGAGACGTGGTCGCTCACAATGGGCCTTATCAGAAAGCTTAAAGTCACCCAAAGGGCAATGGAGAGGGCTATGCTCGGAATTTCCTTGCGTGATCACGTCAGAAATGATGATATCCGCAGGAGAACCAAAGTTACCGACAGCCCAAAGAATTGCCAAACTTAAGTGGCAGTGGGCAGGGCACATTGCTCGCAGAACGGATGGCCGGTGGGGCCGAAAAGTTCTGGAATGGCGACCGTGAACCGGAAGACGATATGTTGGAAGGCCTCCCACTAGGTGGGCCGATGACCTGGTTAAGGTTGCGGGCAGGCGCTGGATGCGAGACGCACGGGATCGGTCAATGTGGCGAAGCCTGGGGGAGGCCTAAGTCCAGCAGTGGACGTCTTTCAGCTGAAATGATGATGATGAGAGTTTGATACATATAAATAGTGTGGCTCATGCCATCAAAGTCAGTCTATTTTTGATCGAGGCGTCATTAATAAGTATTAGGCATGTTTTATTGAGAAGTTACATACCAAATGTTTTCAAGTTTCAGAGTAAAGATGCAACGAGCTATCGAACCTTCTCCGGGGCGGTGCCTGAGGACGCCCAACCATAGAGAAGCGGGTCGTTGTGCAGACTCAAACAGACGAAGCCACAGCCGCACATGTCGCGAAGGCGGAGGCTACCTGTGCGGGAATTTAAGGGATTTGCCGAATGAAAACTTCAGGAATACTCAGTGCAAGAAAAAAATACTATATTAGGTGATGACGACACGGGCTAAGTACAGCAAGTGAAAATATGAACAAAAACTAATACATTTGCGCATTGCAATTAGAGTAATTGCTCATTAAGTGAGCTGCTGCTATGCTGTGATGATCAGGCGCTCCAACATGCCCCCGGGCGTTGAAAGCAACGGTTTCAACCAGATTCCGAAGACACAGGCAATGGGCAGATTCTGTTGAAGGCTCGTCGAACGACGCCAGTGGACGTCTGAATGTCTGCGACACGAGCGATGCCATCCGTTCCTGGGTGAACAGCCACAATTCGTCCAAGTCTCCACTTCAGAGGCGGCAGGCTATCCTCCTTAATCACGACCAAGGAGTTTAGTTTTAGACCATCCTTGCAGGAACGCCATTTGGACCGCACTTGTAATTCTGCAACATACTCCTTACTCCATCTGCTCCAGAAGTGTTGACGGAGTTGTTCAATCCTTTGGAATCGAGACAGATGGTTGGCAGAGTTGTCTTGGTAGTCAGGTTGCGGCAACGAAGTTAAAGGCCGTCCAACAAGAAAGTGTCCTGGCGTAAGCGGTGTATAATCTGCAGGATCTGAAGACATCGGTGTAAGTGGACGAGAGTTCAAGATGGCTTCAATTTTAGTTAGTGCGGTGTAAAGCTCCTCAAAAGTCAAATTACAATTTCCCAACACTCTTTGAAGATGGTATTTTGTTGACTTGACTTGCCTTCCAGAGACCGCCGAAATGCGGGGTATAAGCGGGTATAAAGTGGAACCTTATTCCATCGTTCGCTGCACTTTCACCTAAGGACGAACTAATTAATTTTAAAAATTTTGAAAGGTCGTTGTACGCACCGACAAATGAGGTACCATCCGAAAAAATATCAACGGGTTTACCTCTCCTAGATATAAATCGATACAAAGCTAGTAAGTAACTATGGGGCACGGTTGGCGCAGTGGTTGAGCGGTTGACTGCTGCGCTGCGTGTCGCGGGTTCGATTCCTGCACTTAACAAATATTTGTATGACCTACAAATAGTTGTTCCGGCTCTGGGTGTTTGTGTATGTGAGTTTATATGTTTGTAAACGCACCCACGATACAGGAAGAAATTCCTAGTGTGGGGCAACGTTTTTTAAAAAAAACAAACAAACAAACAAAACTATTGCTAGTTAAATCGCCAACAAGCTCCAAATGGATGGCCTTGGTTGTAAAACAAATAAAAATTGCGATGTACACCTTTACTAGCCTGCATCCACGACCTTGACGACTAACACACATAATAGGGCCGGCATAATCTACGCCCGTGCTCTCAAAGGGATAACCTGGACGAAGGCGTTCTTGTGGTAAGTTACCCATTAACGGGGATACGACCTTACCCTTCATACGATGACACAGAACACACTTATGATAACAGGCCTTCGCCAAGTTGCGACCTCCTATTGCCCAGTAAGATTCCCTAATGGAAGCTAGCAGTAATTGCGGGCCAGCGTGCATCAGCATTCGGTGCTCGAAATAAAATAATAATTTTGTAAACTCATGAGTGGGCTGTAATATAATAGGGTGCTTTTTACTGTAAGCAAAATTAGAATTATCGAGACGTCCTCCTACTCGCATAATATTTTTATCGTCTAAAAAAACATTGAACTTTAGAAGGGACCCTTTAGGTAAGCTCCTTTTATTTAAAAGTAATTCGTACCCGGGAAACGATTGAGATTGACTTTGAATAATGACTACATTTAGTGCATCTTGTAAATCATCGTGTGACAAATAATTAGTCTTTGGATAATGTTTTCTACATGACCTAATAAATCGCAATAGGTAAGCAACCGAACGTATAAGCCGTGAGTAATTAGAAAAACGACCAAAATCAATGAAACCCTCATTTTTGAAATCATTAATAACCAACACTACATTAGGTCGAGTCTCCGGTAACGTCTCCAATCCTGGACACTTAATTTGAGAAGGCCACTCAGATGGGTCTAGTCTTAGAAATTGGGTCCAGACCACCACAGACCTGAACCCTGCAGAACACTGATTTCCACACCACGAGAAATTAGGACTGCTGGGTTTTGATCGCTTGGGACGTGCCGCCACAAACGGCTGAAGTTTGGTAGGCATCATCTGTAATCATCCCAACACGATGGTCGAATCAGTCCAACAACAGACCCGACTGATCTTCACTCGGAGTGAGCTCATCACCTTCTCACAGAGTCGAGAACCAATTACCGCACCACACAACTCCAGTCGCGGGATTGTTGTAGGCTTTATGGGAGCCACTCGACTCTTGGCCATCAATAAACGAACCAAATGCTCACCCTTATCATTAACACTACGAATGTAGGCGCAAGCACCGTATGCGGACTCAAACGCATCTGTGAAAATATGGAGTTCTAGCTCCGTATATGATTTGCAGACTACAATTCGTGGAATACGGAAATGATTTAAAAGAGGCAAAGACTTTATTATAGTATCCCAATGTTCACTAATCCCAATAGGTAATGGTTGATCCCAAGATAATTTGTCTAACCACATCTTCTGTAACAATACCTTCATGGTTATAATAATAGGACCCAACAGACCTAATGGGTCGAAAATTCGCGCAATCATGGATAGCAAATCACGCTTAGTATGGCCAGTCGAGGACTTAGTAAGACTTATGGGAAACCCTAACTTATCATCACTGACATACCATCTGAGACCAAGCAATATGTCAGGCTCATTAGATTCAATGTTCAAGTCCAATGACGCAGGCGAGTTGCCTGACGCAAGAACAGAACCCGACACTAGTCGTGGGTCATTTGACTTCCACTTTCTCAATGGCATACACGCCGACGCAAGCTCCTTAGTAACTTCAGTGCGAATAAATTTAACTTCGTCTATATCATCCGCCCCTGTCAGAAAATCGTCGACGTAGAAGTCGTGTCTGATGATCGCCGAAATTTTAGGGTTTTTACAATTGAGTCCTAGTTGTTTAAGGTATCGTGTTGCAAGGAACGGTGCACTAGCTGTACCGTACGTGACAGTGTTTAATTGATAAACATTACTAGGCTCACAATCATTGGCACGCCAAACAATCTGTTGCAAATACCTATCCGACGGGTGGACGACTATTTGTCTATACATCTTCTCCACATTTGAAACTGAACCGAAGAATTATAGATAATAGATCGTCCTGTACAGTTGGCCCGACCATCTGAAGGTCATTTAAGGACACTCCCGTCGTAGTAGGACAACTTGCGTTAAAAACAACACGAAGTTTGGTCGTGCTACTCGACTCACGTAAAATTCCGTGATGCGGAATAAAATAACCAATACACAAATTGGGGTTATTTATTTTTGTCATATGACCGAGTTCTAACAAAAAGTCACGATACATTCTATTGAAGTCTGGCTTAACCTTTCTTAAAAGAATTGCCTAGAACTAAAGGATCTTTCTTAAGGGGTATACGAACACAAAAACGACCATCTGTCAATAGTGTCGTATTTTTAACGAAATTATCCTCACACAATTTTTCTTCGGGCATGTAAGAATTGGAGGATTTCGCATTCATCTCCTCTAATTGCCAAAATTTTGTCAATTCTGTTCTAAGCGTTTCCCAGTCACTGTCGACATCGGAAATAATTTTAGAAAAATTACAATTTACACTATTCGACAGCAGTGAAATATAATTTTCAGTAATTGGACCGGAAACTATCCATCCTAAACGAATTTCGCATAATACTGGTTTTCCGGTATCTAACATTAGACTTTGTGATCCTAACAACTCCCAAAAAAGGTCAGCACCGATTAATATGTCAATATTAGCGGGCTTATAAAAAGTAGGATCAGCTAAAATAATATTCGACGGTATGTCGAAATCAGAAATTTTTATTTCACGGCACGGTACGTTACTCGTAATATATGGCAGAACAAAACAATTAAGTTCGAACTTAAAACTATCATCCAAAGACGTCATCTTAACACGACATGTTTTGCCTACCTGCGAAGTGAGATTGTTGATGCCAATAATGGATTTGTTTATTTGTCTAGTTGTTAAACTGAGTTGTTTACATAATCTTTCCGTTATGAATGATGAGGTGCTACCGCTATCCAGAACCGCGCGAAAGAGATGCACACAACCATTGTGGTCCCCACAGACTACCAGATACTACGTATGTGGTCCCGCAGTTTGATCAGGGCGGTCGACAATAACACATCTCGCTGCTTATGATCACGGGGAGATGCAATGTTTGTTGACAAAGCTACGTTATTTGTATCAGTGATAGTAGACGGTAAGGAAGATGCAGACAAGTTGTTATTCGAATTATCACAAAGTGTATTTGCAATAGTGCCTTTAGAATCTATGTGAATTAGTGTGTTATGCCTACGTTTGCATAGTTTGCAACCCGGTTTTTGATGTTTGTTAGCATAGTGACCTGAACGAAAACAGTTGAAACAAACTTTATAACTGGGTAGTAATTTTAAACGATCATCATTGCTTATTGCGAGAAACTGTGGACAATTATTTAAAGTGTGATCATTGTTATTACATTTAGGGCACAGTTTAGGAGCTAATTCAGTAGTAGAACTATTAAGGGATTGTGTTGCTACCATAGACTTGACCTTGGGGCTTGTTTTACCTGACGTTTGGCAATGATTACTGTGAACTAGTTCTAAGGTTTCGATTAGGTCGGCTCGATTACGTAGGAACTGCATAAATGCGTCGAACTTACTCGTGCTATCTTTGTCTATCCTACCTTTGTACTCCTCCCACTCACGAAAAGTCCTTTGATCAATCTTGCGAGTAACAATATAAATCAAAAGTGTGTCCCAATGTTTAACAGGCTCCCCTAATGACTCTAATGCTCGCAAATCTTTATTTAGGTTATCGATTAAGCTCTTTATTGCAACAGAAGATACCCTTGAGATAGACTCGACATTAAACAATGCTGATACGTGATTTTGCACCAACAATCTTTTGTTGTCAAATCGATCACATAACAACTTCCATGCCACAAAGTAATTGCTCGAAGAAAACTCAATGGATCTGATTACTACTGCAGCAGTTCCCTTAAGAGATGCTCTCAAGTAATGGAACTTATTGATTTCGTCAATGTCATCGTTGCTATGAATTAGGCTAGTAAAGGTGTCGCGAAATTCTAGCCAATTAGAATATAATCCGCGAAACTTGGGTAACTGAATTGTTGGCAATTTAACTGGCTTGTGCATGCTAGCATGTGTACTTTTACAGCTTTCCATCGATTTACTATCCTTATTAAAATCACTCAGAATATTCTGGGCTCTAGACAAGGATTTATAATAAATAGACTCATATTCAGAACGCTCAGAATATTGTAATTTGAGATCATCTACAATGCATTCCAGGCGTAACTGTACCTCATCATACTGCTCGTACAACGACTCGATCTTGCCCATGCGCAACTGTAATTCGAAAACATCACAATTTGATAACTCTTTGTCCTTGAGTGAGTCCAGAAAGTTGACGAACGCAGTCAAACGACCTTTGAAGCTGCCTCGTTTTTTGATTAAGTCCCTTTCCTCGGACATGCTGGGAGATGAGTGTTGTCAACCTGAAATTGATACAGGAATACAATTATAAAGACGAATAATATGAACTTAATACACTGTATTGTAAAACTGTATTGTACACCTAAGTGCAATAGCAAAACAACATAGACCTAATGATGTAACTACCCAAGTGTATAAATAAACTATACATACAATCCAGATCCAATCTAACTATTTGCAAAACTATGACGCTAACTTAGTTGTAATTAGGCACAACTAAAACACTAATCGTTTTTGAATACATAAAATATTCTAAATAAGTAATATTAACTTTACTATGTTTTAACAATGACTTGCATTAATATCAAGCACTCACAACTTATATGTATTATGTTAAGATACCTGCTAATAATAATAATTAATAACTACTGTTAAGTAGATAGTTATGTGAATTAGTTACAGCTTTATAACTTAAGTTTTAAAGGATTCGATGCTGTCATTTTTGTGGACCGAGTGTTAGGTGATAGAACTAAGTCACTTGCGTGCATGAGGACATGCACTACGTCAGGATGGTCGAGTGTTAGGTTTTTTAAAATACTTATCTATCTTAAAACATTTTAGTCGATTATTTGTACATTTTATTTCTTACACTGGCAACCCTACTTTTAAAATGAACGGGTAGTCTCGGCACGCGATAGCGGGCTCGGTCTCTTTTGGCGGGGGACAGCACCGAATACGGACGGTTGCCTTGTGCTAAAAGAGAATTGACATCTACCCTTCGGGCAATTTATGTAAGTTTATTATGATCTTTTTATTTTTTTTTTAAAACGGTGCCCGACACTAGGAATTTCTTCCTGTATCGTGGGTGCATTTACAAACATATAAACTCACATACAGCTGAAACAACTATCTGTAGGTCATACAAATATTTTTTCCGTGCGGGAATCGAACCCGCGACACGCAGCGCAGCAGTCAATCGCTCAACCACTGCGCCAACCGTGTCATCAAGGATTAGGTCTACAATGGTCTCGAACTAGCTCACAACATGTCTGTTCCGTAGTGCTTTGAAGCCTGACGGTTGGTAGATGGTACAACCCGATAACGTTTTCTTTATTATTAGATAAATAAAACCCAAGTTTTATTTATCTAATAATAAAGAAAACGTTATCACTTACAATAAAACACTGAGGCACACCCCAATGCAGTAAAAATACATACTCATTACCATCTTCTATTTCCTGGATGACCCTTAGCCACGCGTCCAACAATGACAGAGCCAAATCTGATAATGAATCAGTGATATTGATGCGCCAAATCTGATAATTAATTAGTGATGATCGATATTGGTCATCCAGCACAGAGAATCGGGTACAATCATTTAACTAATGTGGAACTCACCATAGATCAGGGCACACAGAGTCGTGAGGATCGAAAGATAGTCATCAGCTAAGCTAGCGGAATCCAAATGATCGAACGATAGCGTCCTGGAAAATTAGAGTTGTGCCGTGTTTCTAGTGATGTGACTATCAAGTTTACTAAGTTACTAATTGTGATTTTTAGTATCACTCGACTATTTCCAGTTGAGAATCTCCACAACGCTACAGTACCATCTGTGAAAATTTCAACTGTCTAGCTACCACGGTTCGTGAGATACAGTCTGGTGACAGACAGACAGACGGACAGACGGACCCCGGAGTCTTAGTAATAGGGTCCCGTTTTTACCCTTTGGGTACGGAACCCAAACTAGATAGCATATGCTGACATATATTTGTTATTCTAAAATAATATAATTATTTATTTATTTATTTAATATTTCATGCACACAAACGTACAGAGGCGGACTTAATGCCTTAGGCCTTTTTTACCAGTCGACCTTAGGGTGATGCAGAGACAAATAGTGGTAGGTGCAATATTGAGAATGAATCACGATAGGTAATATTTATTGAAATACAAAGATATACATACAAACTATAAATACATACACACTATATACACAAAAAAGTAAATAAACTAAATATACGAATATACATAAACAGATAATTGGAGAACATTAACGCTGTGACGATACTACTTTGTATATATATTATTGACTGATGTAGCTAATATTGGGGGATTGGGGTTCCATAAATCCTCCCTGTTGTATGTCTGTCCGTGATCTACCTAAATCATGGATAGACACAAAAGAAAACTTGTTATACATCATTTGACAAAATCTTTTGGAATATAAACAAAGATAACAAAAGAGATGAATTTCTTGTATGGTACTAAACTTCACATTATTAATAACTTTCACAAATTAAAAAACTTAGTCTGCCAACCATTGACATCAGGTGAAATGGTATGTGTGCGACTGCGAGGTGAATGTGCGAGATCCTCCTCGACGAACAAACAATGCGACTGCAGCGCAGACTACGAGTCGACACCAACAGCTACCGACATCATCGGCGAGGAGTACCAAACCAATAAGGTACCCACTACTCAGCGCAGTCGATAAATGGGAGGCAGCAAGAAGTACGACAAGAGGAACTGCCGTTGAAAGTACACCCCGCAGGTAGGATTATATATTTGATTAAATATTGAAAGTTGTTAACAGATGATCCTATCGTATTATGTTATGTTAATGGTTATAAAATACCGATTATTGGGCAAATGGTTTAAAACTCTGAACCCAAATACCCACCATCCCCTCATGGAAAAATGGGATTTGCTATTTCCAAACTTATCGATTTAGGGACATTTGTAAATGTTCTGATCTACATCAACAGTTTATCTAACCAACTTTTTTAACACATAAAAGTACAGGTATTTATCCTAAATTTATAAAACCCTTAATAAGTTCATACCAACTCAAGAATTTATAATGGGTAATATATACTTAGTCTGGTTGGTGCCAAACTAAGTCCAGTCCTAGTGATTAATAATTTATTCAAACCAGTTCTGTCTCATTTGAGACGGTCATACAGTGTTTTTATAATACTTATGTCACTAAATTTATCTCGTCTACTATACGTAGATACTTATGATTGATATAAATTTAGTTCGAAGCAATCTGCCTAGCCTTTTCCCAACTACTCGTGTTGAGTACGGGCCTGCGGATCACAAAGCCAAGAGGCAACACACATGGGCCCTATGATCAATGCTGCGACTCTTGGATCCTACAAGGTCTATACCCGCGAAACCGCAATACGCGGCATCTGTAACTAGGGGTCTGTTTTTTGGGGTACCGATTCCCGTATAGGTGGAAAGTGATACAAGCATGCACAACTTACAACTACAACTCACATTTGTGCCCGTGGCGGTCTCCTGGTCTGGCTCAATCCCGCGTCCGGTCGAGGGTTATAGGGGGAAAACATATATAATAAATTTGAGATAACCGACGTGGTCTGGACTGAGATTCCTGTCAGACAACTATACACGTTCCCAACAAAAATACTTCATTTTCTTCAATTCTTCTTTCATAGTTTAAAAATAAATATTATTTGTACCCAGTTACAGCAAGACTGTAAATTTAATTATTTCTACAGAATATTGATCTTATATAACAATCATTTAAACAATCATTTCTGCTAATGACGCATGTCCTAGAGAGCATAAGTTGACATATAGTTATTATTCTAAAATAATATAATTATTAGCTGATCAAGCTAGGTTTCTCAACTTGCGCGATGCACAGCGCAGTTATCATGCACGAAGTAAATATGTTATTGCGGGTAAACGTAACATCTACCAATCCGCACAGGGCCCGCGTGGTGAATTAAGGCCCATTCCCTCTCTCACAGAGAGCAGGCCTGTGTCCGATGACAATAATGACCCACATACCTACTGGACCGTAAGTGACCGTACACCCGCACATTTGAGGACCTTAATAACATCTGATTCTGTTGTAATCGAGACGTTCTTAACACGTTCTTAACCGCAAGCATTTGGTGAACTTATTTTTTATGTTCCAGAGGAATGGTCCTAAAACCGAAACCTGTGGAACACCACTCGAAATCACTCTCGTTCCAGGTAAGCTCTGTGCAGTCTGCGTTTATTAGTTTCATTTTAGTGATGTTCTCAGTTACATACACTTGAATGTCTCAGGTATATGATTCGATCACTCACATCAAGATAAACCTAAGGTATAGTAGGTCACAGAAGAGCCCAGTAGCTCTACACATTTGAAACGTAGGTTCCTATATTTTATATCAAGGGAAACAAACAAGTAAGAATTGGCTTCTTATGTTTTATTAAAAATCCTTACCACGATAGTCCAAATTGATATATACCTTATAACATCCTTTCCTATCCTATACTATTAAACGAGCAATATTTATAAGTATAAGTATTAATAAGTATATTTGTAATCACGTTCTCGAAAATGGCTGTAACAATTTCGATAAAATCGATCTAAAATCCCCGTCACGAGAAGCTAAAATTTAGTAAACACACATTCGCGTTCAAACACAACACACAGACGCATTCCAGTACTACAAAACATATTTTTTTTTATTATGTGGCGTCTCGCAGGTCAATCTAAGTGATTGACTTCTGCTTTACCCGGCGATCCTGTGAAGACTTAACTATAGCCTCCAGCCAGGAATCCACAAAAAAATTGACGACAGCGCTTTATATTGCTAAAATATTACACGACAAAGTGAAATTGCTCGTTAGTTTCGTATTACGCATAACTATGTTAATTTGAGTTGATTGAATTTGGGATTGTTGATTGCATTTTTGCTACGAAACTTAGCAGAAGTGCTTTATTTAAAAAAATATATAGCTTGTGGTGACAGGGACTTTAGCTAGGTTTCATATCTGGGAAAATTCATATTCTCCGTATTTTCACCCAAGTAGAGCTCGGTCGCCCAGGTATTAATTTGGTCAATACGTACCTATTTGCTATTACAGCTCAGAATGCAAACGTAGAAAGAGTTTTTCTATCATGAGGGGTCATAAATATGAATCTGCACCATAATTAAAACAATTATTCAGAATTAATCATTTTAATCTATATATTGCACTGATAAAATATTTCTTATCCACGGCAAGAACTGCGCTGTGTCAGTGTACACAACATATTCATTGAGATTGCAAGTGGCGTCTCCGTTATCAGCGCGTATAGATACGGAGGCCATGGCCCGTAGTGTCCACCTGCCACCATGTAATAGGAACAGGCCAGCACCAGATGATCCTAAACAAGGACCTTCGCCGTTTCGGTCACCTGTCAAAATAAAATGGTAAAATTATTACTGGGCCGCAGTTTACCATTGAATATAATATATGTAGGGACGACTGTGTAATTGTCAGGAAAAGCCATTATTGCATGGGTTCTTTCGGGCTAGATGTTAAACAAACCAACTTCTTTGCTTGTATGTAGGCTCACAATGTAACTAATCACGTTATGTATTGGCGAATAACTTAAACGACATTCCACTATTACACGTAGTTTTATCTACACGAACAATCGGTAACTCTCACTGTTGACTGTATTCTCTTTAGGTTTTTATCACGAATTCACAACTCAATCCAACCCTCCATATTCTCCCTCGATTCCTTCTGTCCTTTTTTCCGTTCGCGCCAAAAACTAGCGTAAAGTGTTAACGTCAAGTTGACATCTGTCAAAGTCATTTGAAACCATAGCGCTCTTCAGAACGATATCTTAGAAATGCCGACACGGCCTCCTGACATTTTGCGAGGCCGCGAGCATTTAACAATCCTTATAATGGTTCGTCAAATCTCACACACCAAAGAATGTAACATTCCATTTGGATCCGCTCGTCCATTCCTGACATGCATACTCTGCGATATTATACGGTGAAGACCAGGCGCACAAGATCCTTTAGATGCACCAACAACTCATCATATCATGTGTGGAACGGGCGCACAAGGCCCTTTTCAATCAACCAACGACTCATCATACCACGCAAAGTATACCGGGCGCACTGGGCCCTTTCGACCAACCAACTATTCACAGCGTGGCATGGACCGGGCGTGCTAGGCCTCTTCGACCATCCACCTGCGCAACGCGTGGCGTGGACCGGGCGTACTGGGCCCCTTCGACCACCCACCTACTCACAGCGCGGCATGGACCGGGCGTACTGGGCCCCTTCGACCATCCACCTGGACAACGCGTGGCGTGGACCGGGCGTGCTAGGCCCCTTCGACCACCCACCTACTCACAGCGCGGCATGGACCGGGCGTACTGGGCCCCTTCGACCATCCACCTGGACAGCGCGTGGCGTGGACCGGGCGTGCTAGGCCCCTTCGACCACCCACCTACACAGCGTGGCATGGACCGGGCGTACTGGGCCCCTTCGACCATCCAGCTGGACAAAGCGTGGCGTGGACCGGGCGTGCTGGGCCCCTTCGACCACCCACCTACACAGCGTGGCATGGACCGGGCGTACTGGGCCCCTTCGACCATCCAGCTGGACAAAGCGTGGCGTGGACCGGGCGTGCTGGGCCCCTTCGACCACCCACCTACTAACAGCGTGGCATGGACCGGGCGTGCTGGGCCCCTTCGACCATCCACCTGTAAAACGCGTGGCGTGGACCGGGCGTGCTGGGCCCCTTCGACCACCCACCAACCTACCTAACGAACCTGGCTCGCAACAAACGTCAGGTCGGTCTCGAAGCACCAAGGGTGCCATACCTTCCAGATGCTTAACACATCATACTATGTCACATACTCCAAACAACAGGTCACCAAAGCACCGGAGGCACCAGGCTCCCACCTTCCATCAGACATCAAATCAACAGGTATTATGGGTGCGTTCACAAACACTCCAAACTCACAAACAGTCAGATCCAGAACAACCACCTGCAGGCCACGCAAACATCTACTCCACATGAGAATGGAACCCGCAACATACAGAGCAGCATCCAGTAGCCCAGCCACTGCACCATCACAACGGTAGTAAAAATTAATGAACGGCATAACCCCATGAAGACACACTACCAATATGAAGAAATTACAAGATTTCTGTGATAAGTACTGTCACTAAAGCACTAACCACTATATTATGACATATTCGAATATCTTTACATAGAGACAATTTTATAACACAAAATAACATGTCTGCACTCACCAATCGATGTCTGCAAGCAAAGGTGTATAGCGCACCCTTAACTCACCAACCAAGTTCAAGCTTCAAGCAATAGGATACCACTACATGTTGTCCAGAGATTCAACCCTAGACCCCAAGTAATAATTGTGGACAAGGCAGTCAAACAATTAGGTAACAATCACACACAGCAAATAAAAAAATCAATCATCACATAAATTGTAAAATGAATACACCGTCAATGAGTAACAGCAAAGATTATCATACTATGTTTCTAAGGCACAAAAGTTAGACTTTTGTGAAAACCATAATAATCTACAATTTGAAACAACCTTGAATCTGTAATGTGCAATCAATTGCTTTTTCTTTATCTCCACTTATTTTCTTTTAACAGACAAAAACATTGTATATTGTAGTGTACAAGAAGTTCAACGGCTTTACAATGTAATTTTTGTTTAACCAACTGCAGTGGAACCACAAAAGGGTGGTAAAGTTTCTTTTTCCATGAACATCAAATAAAAATAAAGTGACCTTACCAGCTACTGTAGATACTTTCTGTAACCAGATGTTTGTTAAATCTGAACTTTCTCATGCGCAGCAGATTCTTCAATTACCATTACCTTTAACACAACATACTACCAGGCAGGTAGCGTTAAGAATCCCATCACTGAGGTAGTTTTCAAACTTGTTAACCATGTTTCCAAAATAGTCATGATTCTCTCCGGGCCATGATTTGCAAAATCAAGTCTTGATTTTAGTTCCTGGTTTTTCTACCAATTAATTGGAATCTTTCCAGTATTCTTTCAATTAAACTGAACAGCTGAGCTCAAAAGCCTGAAGGATTAATTTAAAACAAACCATTTTCAGGCACTTTTGAACTAAACTAACATTTACCGGTCTTAGTGCAAATGATAATTATGTGACTTTAGTTATCTTCATTAGTTTAAACTAGTTACTATTATTGTAAACTCTCCAAATTTAATTGAGCAAGAAGTAGACCTTTCAGTAAGCTTTCAAACCATCATGATCAAACTTTATGGTTGAGGAATGTTTTTCAGTCACTCCTTGTGCTGCAAATAAGATTATGTTCTGACCGAATACCCCTCACACAAGTCTTCATGTATTTGAAGTTTCCCGCTAGGTACCAACTTTCTTTCAGTAGGTAATTTCACTGATCACAAGTTGTTCGATTGTTATTTCACTAGTCTCCTAAATATCAAGCCCTTATATCCCACGATCTGATGTAGGGACGACTGTGTAATTGTCAGGAAAAGCCATTATTGCATGGGTTCTTTCGGGCTAGATGTTAAACAAACCAACTTCTTTGCTTGTATGTAGGCTCACAATGTAACTAATCACGTTATGTATTGGCGAATAACTTAAACGACATTCCACTATTACACGTAGTTTTATCTACACGAACAATCGGTAACTCTCACTGTTGACTGTATTCTCTTTAGGTTTTTATCACGAATTCACAACTCAATCCAACCCTCCATATTCTCCCTCGATTCCTTCTGTCCTTTTTTCCGTTCGCGCCAAAAACTAGCGTAAAGTGTTAACGTCAAGTTGACATCTGTCAAAGTCATTTGAAACCATAGCGCTCTTCAGAACGATATCTTAGAAATGCCGACATATATATTATATTGATATGTAACGCGTAGTTAGCGCCTTAAAATAATATGCCGTAAGTTGCGTTATGCAAACTCGCCAGCTTGATTTTAAATGCCATCAGATTTTTTTTATTTATTATTTACAGGATTTCACCCAATGCGATACATGTGCTTATCCTAAGTTATCAAGTCACACTGCTTAGAGACTTTTGTCTTGAGTCACTGATGGTCACTGTAGTAAGTTGGACGAGAAGTCACCACGCAACTTGCCGAACGCTGCCCAGCCGACTCGGATTCTACGGTTGACCTCTTTCTCGAAGTTGGCCTTATCCAACTAGATTGTTTATCGCAGGTAGACATAGTCATCCACAATTTGAAGTCAAGACCTCCGACCTTTATAGGAGTGGGTGCAACATGGGCATTTAACATCACCTTGATTATATACATGTTCATCTTAAGACCCACTCTTTCGGAAGCTCTACTGAGGTCATCGAGCATTGTACTGAGGTCCTCCATGGTCTCAGCCATGACAACTATATAGTCGGCAAACCGAAGGTGATGTACTCGCCATTGATGTTGATGCCTAGCCGTCTCCAGTGCAGAATATAAAGTTGCAACCCGGGAACAGTTTCGGAGATAAGACGTCTCCATGGCTCTCACTTCGCTGCAGAAAGACACGTTCCAAGGTCTGATCCTGAAGTCGAACTGACATGGTGGCGTTTTTGTACAACACTTCGATGTACCAGTAGTTGATTTGGCAGTATCTCGAGTGAGACGGAATCAAACAGCTTCTAAAGGGCCTTAATTATTGGTTTTCCACCCGCTTTCAAGAGTTCGGCCGTAATTCTTCTCCTTCATGAGCGTGAGAGTAGAATCAGAGATGATTTTGTTTCTATCTGTACGGTGGGTCTTGAAAAACTTATACCCGACCGAATGGATAGCTTCCACGAACCCATCGCTATATTCGTCCACGGAGCTGCATAGGCACTCGAAACGATTCTGGAGTTCGAACTGAAAGCTCTCAAGGTTTTGGATCCAGATCTGTGCTGGATGGAGCGTAGACTTCATCAGTCGAGGCCTTTTAAGCTTGATATTAATGTTCAATGTGCCTCTTACCATGCAGTGATCGCTCCCGGTTTTCACCGAATTGATCACAGAGACATCATTGAACATTTGCTTCTTGGTTAACATGATGAAGTCGATCTCATTTTTGTTGCACCATCAGGGCTCTGCCAGGTCCACTTTCTGTGCTCACGCTTTCTGAAGAAGGAGTTCATCATATAGATGTCCTCGTTCTCCATAAAACTGGCCAATAAGTGACCCCGGTGGTTTCGACGTCCAACTCCAAATAGCCCCACTTGCAGCTCAACCTCGTCTCATTTGCCCAGTTTCGCGTTGAAGTCCCCCATGACAACGATTAAGTGAGTTTTGAAACCATGTATGGTTCTAGAGATATCGTCAAACATGGTCTCTATCTCGTCGTCTGGGTGTGCCGAGGTCGGAAAGTAGACCTGTATGACCTTCAGCCAATATCTTGAGGATATTCTGAGCATAAGGTACGCCGCTCTGGTGGGACACACTCTCGATCTTCACCACGTTGTTCACAAGAGACTTGTAGACGGTAAACCCATCAACCCAAAAATGGAGAACGTTACCGGATTTGAGGATTATCGAGTCCTCCTTCTCTGTTCGGACTTCAGATAATCCTATAATACTCCATCGTAACCTGCTCAATTTTTCCTCGAGTTCGGCAATCTTCTCGCCGGTCCGGAGTGTTCGCGAGTTGTATGTTGCCAGACAGTCGTCGGTTTTTATTAGCCGGTAGCCAAGTCCACTTCGGGGAATCTTCAAGACCGCCAATTATACACTTGTTTTTATGATTGTTTGTCCTGTATATATATTTTTAACCGACTTCGAAAAAAGAAGGAGGTTCTCAATTCGTCGGAATCTTTTCTTTTTTTTATGTATGATCCCCGATTATTCAAAGACGCCTGGACCGATTTGGAAAATTCCTCTTTTGTTTGAAAGGGTATACGGGGATATTCATAGGTGGTCCCATATTCATCAGGTCGGGATCTGATGATGGGATCTTGGAGAAATCGAGGGAACTCCTCAAATATTATAGGCATATATATAGCGAACAATGCAATCATTTGCCCTCAGAAAGTATAATTTTGTGAAGTGGAACTGATGAAGAAGATCACAGATGGCCTGAACTTCTTAATGCTAAGTATGTCACGGGTATAAGATATCTCGAATAGTTAAACAACTGTGATGAAGCAAATACTTATAAATAAATGGTACTGATGAAAATGGTACCATCGAACTGATCTGATGATGAAGCCGGAAGGTAGGCACTGGAACTCCGACACAATGTATCCTAGTCGTGTTTGGGCTTATTGGAATTGTCATGAGATGTATTTTGGCTATATATGATTATCATGTTAATTGGAGGTACCCACCAAAACTAAAAAGAGAAAAATAAAAAACTTTTCAACAAAAAATCAAACCGCCTTCCAAAACAAAATACTACATAGCAAAAAATTACTTTCTTTTCCGAAGTCGGTGTCGAAAAACGGAAAACAATGGATACAAAAGACACCGACTTCGGAATAGAAAGTTATTTTTTGCTTTGTAGTATTTTGTTTTGGAAGTCGGTTTGTTGTGGTGTTCAATAAATAATATAATAAGAAATAAATCTTCGCGACCTTTGCCATGCCATCGCCTCGACAGTTACCGTAGTCTAGGGTGCTACTGGGCACTCGGGGCCGTTTTTTTTGTGCTTTTAATTTTGGTTTTGGGGGTTTGCCGTAATCGCCACGCTTGGCAGGCGGGTTGGCGATCGCATTTTGTTGTTAAAGTGCACAGAAAACGCTGCTGCCCATTCTCTGGTGTATCCTTTAGTCGCCTCTTACGATACCCTTGGGATGATAGGGGATGGTGAGATTCTTTACGTCCGACACCATACGGTACTACACCAATATATGGACAATATTTCAAAATACTGACCAACACACGCACGGCGCACGGTTGGCGCAGTGGTTGAGCGATTGACTGCTGCGCTGCGTGTCGCGGGTTCGATTCTCGCACGGAAAAATTATTTGTATGACCTGCAGATAGTTGTTCCGGCTCTGGGTGTTTGTGTATGAGAGTTTATATGTTTGTAAACGCACCCACGATACAGGAAGAAATTCCTAGTGTAGGGCAACGTTTTAAAAAAAAAATGTAAATGTAACATATGGATCAATTAGTTCGACCAGGTTTCAGACTAAATAAAGCAGCCTCATCTCCCATGGGTACTGTCTGAAATGCTACAATAAAATATCTCTCCACTTTCTAGAAGGAGATGGAGGGCTAGATGGTGCCGAGCACTTGGGCCCTCAAGAACAGGTGATCCTCGGACCCTAACCAGCAAACCTCGAATATAACTAACGAAAAATTCGACCTACCTTCGGCATCTAAATAATGGTTGCAACTTGACTAATTATGGCTAATAGTTTGAAATAATACAGAGAAATTCCCAACAAGTTTCGAACTTCTATTTGAAACATGTGATAGATGATGCCATCAGCACTTATGTGACATTATAGTTTTTTTTTTGCAACATTGCAAGATTTGTATATTTTTTCGGCATTAGCATCAAACGTTAGGATCTGCTGTCAAAATTCACAGGCAAACCGGAAAGCACGTAAAAATATCTAAATCTGACTAGATGGTCCAGTATAAAAGAAAGCCGTTAGAGTTTTAGCGAGACCAACGAACTACAATTGCTTTTAAGATAGATTTGGATATCCAATACAATATATCTATCTTAAAAGCAATTGTAGTTCGTTGGTCTCGCTAAAACTCTAAATCGAATTCGAATTGGATATACAATATATCTATCTTAAAAGCAATTGTAGTTCGTTGGTCTCGCTAAAACTCTAACGGATTTCTTTTCTTTGCTAGTATGGGCCAACCTCGACACGGGCATTAATCGCTAATAGCAATTAAAAACAAAGCTGTACCAAGCATAGGCGGATCCAGGGCACCCAATCATCTAAAATAAAATTGGAGTTGAGACGCTGAGAGACCTACTACCCTACTACTACTCTTTGATAAAATTATTTTCTTTTTCCGTGAACTTTGTTACAGGTATTTTTATACTGCTGCGGCTGGATTAACCACGTAGCAAGTGTTGCCATAAAGTACGCAAGCAGTGGCGCGCCGCAGACAGAGATTCCACTACGAACAAAGTGCCATTTTGCAAGCACACATTGACATTACGATTTTACAGGGATGCTCAGCTAATATCGGACAGAGCTCAGTCGCGATCGACGAAAATATTTTTCAGTTATTTTAATTTGACAAACGTGTGCCATATTTTTAAATATTAATATTCTCATCTACAACTCTTTTATTTAAAAAAATACAACATAGGTTAATTTTTTTAACCAAAATAGTTAAATAAACTCTCTTGTTTAAAAAATATATAGTAACGATTATTTTAATTAATTAATATTTTAAGCTTTAAAGGGCCTCACTAAAAATTTACAGGGTAATCTGTATGAAGAGCCTAAGTCGGCACGCGGCGCAGCAGCCTAATTGTGTAAGTGAATTCGACAAGGCAAAGGGTTTTGACTCCATCAATCGACCAATTACATGCGAAATGACAGACGCGATGTGGATTTCCGTCTACGAAACGTCGTCGTCGATGGCGATTTACGTATAGCTCAGATGAGCTATACGTAAGCCACGTTAATAATAAAGTTAAAAATAAGAAAAAGCATATAGGTAATAAAATTAAGATCCAGCTGTCACGACGTGGGCAGCTAACCAGGAAGGTCCAACTTCGCAAGACGTGGGCAGTAAAAATAAATAAACTATCAATATTGTAATTATTAACAAGAAATATACAATATATATAAATAAATGGCAAGTAAAATATTAAATTTTAAAATCTTTTACATGCCATTTTCCTCTCGAACCATTAGGATCCTCCAGAATAAAATCAAGAGGTGAAAGCTTCTCAATTACAGTGCTAATGGATAATGGTCCCCAATTTCAATCAAATGAGTTTCAAAATTTTCTGAACAAATATAAAGTTCCTTTTATCTTTTATTCCCGAGATATTGCCCTCAAGTCAATCCTACAGAACGATATAATAGAACAATTATCACTGCTTTAGCACAGTTAGTTGGTGATGACCATCGGTCATGGGATAAATATTTACAAAAAATCCAATTCGGCCTAAATAGCACGGTAAACTCTTCAACAAGATTCTATCCATCTTTTCTTGTATTTGGTCGTGAAATTATACCGTGTGGTTTAGTATACACCAATTGCACTAACCTTGACAACGTATTTTTCTTCCTCGTGATATCTATGTCACTAATTTAGGATTATTATCTGCTATCTTCGATAAAGTACAGATTGCATTACACACTGCTCAAGTTAAGAACGCTGTTCATTATAATGATAAACACAGCTTTAAAGAATTTAATGTTGGTGATACAGTCTGGCGTAAAAATTACGTTCAGAGTAATGCTGGCGCATATTTCAGTGCAAAATTAGCTCCAAGATAATATGTTAAATGCACTGTAATTGAGAAGCTTTATAGAAGCATTATAATTTTCATAATAAGGGCAGCGGCAGACTGCCCCTCTGTAAACCGTTTTATTTCGTTCATGATTCTCTCAAAAACTGTGAATTTTATAGCTTGTTTAAGTGATATTACTTTCTGAAGTGCTCCAATAAAATATATTATGTGTGGTTCCCTAAAAAGAGCATTATTTCCTGGACCTTACCCTCAACGGTTATCTCTTGGCATCAAAGGCCTAGCTGATCGGCGTAAGAAGCCACAGCCCGGCCTCCACACTCCTTGCTGCCTGTGCCTCACATATTCTACTGCCTACCTGCCCGATTGCCTACCTTGACCATCGACCCTTGCTGCCTGCTCATCTGCCTACCTCGGGCATTCCACGTCTTCCTGCCCGTCCAGCTGCCCACGTCGTGCGAAGCCGGACCTTAATTTTGTTATCTATATCCTTTCTCTTAGTTTTAATTTATAATTTCTTTACTTTTATAAACGTGGCTTACGTATAGCTCATCTGAACTATACGTAACGCTACAATGTCACTTACCTAACCATGCATTGACAAAGCTTAATCGGTTGGGGGTAACATTTTTTTAAAATTCAATTGCTCAATAAAAGGTTGTAAAAAATGTCGGCAGCCGAAGCGGTGATCATCCAGGGTTTCATAATCTATTGTAATATGAATACATACCTGCACACAAGGTGTTTTCCGTGGTAAGATGTTCAAAAAGCTCTCGGCTGGCCCTGCAGTCTTCAGTGCTAACTATTGTTGCGTGCACTAGATGGGGTTCGTCACGTCGGCCTGTGTCCTCCTCACTGAGTACACCCCAGCCGGCTACCTGAGCATAATAAACACTGTAAAGAGGAGGTGTTATATTGTTTATTACATTTCAACCGAGATGCCAGCTTTGGCTTTTTACATTGATTAAATGGCCAACTTTGGCGTTCTTATTCAGCTGATGAATTAAAATCACGGAATTATTAGATTATTATAAAATTAATAATTAATTATTTAAATTAATTACAGGCATTTCTGCTGTTTTACGAGTTTGACGCGGAAAAAGTTGTGGGCAAAAGCTAGTAACAGATAAACTGCAAGACTCCGATAAATTTGACTTAACGGAATGATAATTATAAGTGTAGTAAACAGGATTAGTTTCCAAAGTTGTGGATGTCCAAATCAGGAACTATTAGGAAAAACACTTAAAATAGCCATGGGGCCGTTTTATTTATTATTTAATGTGTGTGTGATCTTTGGAGAATATTCTAAACAAAATCAATAATATTGTTAAGTATGTTTTTTGGAGTACCTATAGTCCAATAAAAAGTCGAATCAGGTATGACGTATTGACAACAATGGCCATAATATTGAACAATTATTCAGCAGGTAACAGGAAAATAATATATTTCATTATATTTCCATTATACATCGTATATCGTATTATGTTTTTCTGCCCTTTGCCATGGAATATGTTAATGAGGGGGAGAAGGAGCGAGTGATTCTTTCTCTGAAAAATTTCTCAACAATCGGGTGGGATAACGTTTCCAACAAGTTATAATAAAATCTATCTGTTTCCACCTTCAACATAATTATATTTTTAATGAGTCCTTGGAAAACGGTGTTTTCCGGAATGATTTGAAAAGATCTGATTTTCGTCCCATACATAAGAGTGGAGATAGAGACCGTATCAATATAACTACAGCCCTATTTCCATCCTGAATGCATAATAAAAAGAAAATGGAGGCAATAATAACTCCAAAGCTCGTCAATTACCTTGTGTCTAAGTCATTGGTCTCAGATAATCAGTACGGTTTTTGCAGAGCCAGAAGTACAGATGGTGCTGTGCACAAGCTAAAAAATTGCCTGGCTACTAACATTGATAACCGAAAAAATATCTTTCCATTTTCCTTGATCTAGGCAAGGCATTTGATACGATCTCTGTTCCCATCATTCTGCAGAATCTAGAGAGATTAGGATTCCGAGGAATCCAAATCAGACTTTTTGAAAGCTATATCTTGGAGCGGTTCCAGTGCGTGAGGGTTGGTGAAAGTATTAGTTCCTACCTTCCTACATCCTACGCTGTTTCTCAGGGCAGCATTTTAGGAATTGCCCTATTACTTGTGTATATAAACGATCTAACAGACCTACAGTTACCCAGAGGAGAAATTATATCGTATGCAGATGACACTGCCCTCCTCTTCTTTTCTATACCTGGGATGAGGTCTTTCATGTTGCCCAAAACGGTTTAAAATACCTTCATTTCGGATTGCACTACGCACATCAACACGATACTTCTCCCTATTGCACTTTCCATACAAGTTTCCAACCAACTTATTGTCATTCCCGAAAGGTCAACAATACTTTACAGCTTCATTTAGGTACCTACAATTCCTGAAGCACCCACAACACGTGACAGCTCTGTGTCACCGCTCCACAGACAAGCTGGACGGATGTAATCATTGAACTGGACGCTTTGGCTCAGTGTGAGTATCAGGATGTCATCTGAAACAAGCAAATTACCAAGAAATAATATTTTTTTGTGATGTTAGTTGGGCTTGGGGTGCCAGTCATTTATAGCCTAAGATCCGACAGCAGAAATCTGCTGGTAAATGGGTGTTTGATTAAAGTTAATTTTCATCAATGATACCGTCTTTATAGTAACTAGAATAGATAGCTGCAGGGTTGCCTGGAAATCTAGCCGCAATTACTTTAACCAAATCAAATTGAAGTTGAAACAAAAGTTGAAGTTTTTCAAGTGAATCCAACGTTATTTGTAAGAACTTGATGTAGGCAATAGGAAAAAATAAGGTTGCCAGTGTATGAATATATATGAATGAGGCTAACTGAGAGGTAAATGATGTTTTATATGCACCCACGGTACAGGAGAAATTACTAGAAAAGGAAAATGTTAAAAAAAGAATTGAAATATAATATAAAAACTGTTTGCGACCAGATGCGGCCAGGCAACCCTGCTGTAATCTATATTTACTATCAATTATAAAAATATAGTTTTATCAAAACAATATACATTATTATAATATATATATATAATGTAAACAATATATTACTTACGTGCAGATTTTTGCAGTGGGATCTCATGCTATTATTACAAAAGTCACACCCTATCGGAAGGTACTAAATGTTTTGCAAATGGTGGAAAATATCAATTCTACGTCTTAGACATTGGTGAAGTAAATAGATACAAAATATAGCTGCGCTTGGAGGTCAACTTCCAAGTGCGTGTAACTACGCTCAAGCCATCTTAAAAGGAGGGTTGAAGCGCACTACCGACAAAAACATCGGCTCTGTATTAGATGTTGTTATTAAATATTTTATTCGTGTTTACTGTGCTGAAAACTAACGTAATAGAATAAGTGTTTACCAATAACGCTGTGAAAGTGTCTAAAACTTTTTAAACTTCGTTTGCGTAGTTTAGTTATTCTAAGGCGCGCCAGTCCAGGACGTCACGGCCCAAGGTGATGCAGTCCAGGATGCCACAGCCCAAGGTGACGCAGTCCAGGACGTTACAGCACAAGGTGACGCAGTCCAGGACGTCACAGTGCAAGGTGACTCAGTCCAGGACGTCATAGCCCAAGGCATATCACGCAGCCTAAGGTGCAGCAGTCAAGGACATCAAAACAAGAAGCTACTACAGCAGCAGCTTGGATGTTTATAGCTAAGTGATCGTTAATATTTTACCGACTATACTACTCTAATTTTCTATAGACTTGTTCCATATTTCTGAGTGAGATCTGTTTGCCTAGAGGTATACTCGTACTTCTCTACAAACTTGAGAGGTATGTCATTTACCTAGTGGGTGACATGTGGTGATTATTTAGTCGTAACTTCATTTTTGCTGAGATTTTGCTAATTTGGGTTCTTTATTGATGACTAGCTGATCCCCGCGGCTTTGCTCCCGTGGGCCACCCCACAGGACCCGTTTTCGGGATTAAAAATAGCCAATGTCACTCAGGAATAATGTAGCTTTCTATTGGTGAAAGCATTTTTATATCGGTCCAGTAGTTTCGGAGCCTATTCGGTACAAAAATCAACAAAAAATCTTTCCTCTTTATAATATTAGTATAGATTAGTATAGATAGATTATTTAGCTGTGTGTTGTTGATTTTGCTGATGGCTTCTTTATTGATAATGCCCAATATCCACTGGATTACCTTTTGTACAAAAGGATGATTACTGATTTCGGCACAACTTTTTCTTCTAATAGTTTGCTCCATAGAAGCATGATAGGTCTTAATAGTATAGTCCTTGCAAAGGGCAATAGGCAATTTTTTTGCATCCCAGTATTGATATGATATGTGTCGTTAGATGCATCTCTTCAGGGCGAATACTTCTTGGATTATGGGTACTTGAGGAGCTAGAGAGCATTAAATGTGAGTCATTTGAATTCTGGTATTTTGTCAACTAATTAATTTCATTAGTACCTACTGTGCATTACAATCATTGTTTTATAAATCTATAAGCGTTCACTTTAAAATATTGGCTTCTTACATGCTGATTTAGGAACAATGTTTTAAAAGTCTGCTCGATTAGACCAAACATTAAGCCTGTCTTTCGCCCCAATAGCGCTGGGATATGTGTCGGATGAATCTTTTCAGTGTGAATATTTCTTATTACAACGACTTCTCTGGATAGTTAGAAATTAATAAAGCTGTAGAAAAACTTCAACAAGAATTAAGCCAGAAAACCGAATAAATTTCTTTGGAACAAACTAAGGTAAATACGAGCATTAGTCACATAAACAAGAAAATACAAAAATTTGACACTGAAACCGCATAACTTAAAGCAGACATAGCCGAGCTACAAAACAAAAATATGAATATGAACGATAATAATACGACATTTCCAAAATAATTGTTATCCAAGGTCATAATGAAGAAACAGAAAAAGACTTAGAAAATAGGGTAATATTTGCGTTCCAAGACGCTTTAAATGTCGATCTCACTAGCTGCATTGAATAACTTAATCGTATAAAACGCGGGCTATTTGAAAAGTATAGGGTTATGTGTATCTGGATTTCTTAGCAAAGAAGCATTACAGAAAAGGAAAAAACAAAGAGAAGAAATAAAAAAAAATTACTACACGAAAATTCAAAAGCTTAAAATACAGTTAACTATAACGCAAGAAGATCACTATCACAGAAATATGACGACATAAACATAAAAAAACCTTCCAAAAATTACCTGACTCAACACAACATAAATCACATTAGTGACGATCGTACTTTTCGAAACTCCAGTCCAACAATTTAAAATTATATTCAAAAACATTCAAAGCATATTAAACAAACAACATCTTCTGGAGGCTTTCATCAATGATAAACCCATTTACAAAGCAATATGTATGTTCGAGATATGGCTAACACAAGACAAATTAGAAGCTCTGCAATTTACTGGATAAAAAGGTTATGTTAGAAGATCATTTAGAGTGTATAGAATGTCATGATATTAAAAAAAATACTATGGAATGTTGTACAGAAGTGCATGTAAGCTACCAAAAAATGCTATAAAGTTTAAAAAACATAACTTCAACATTGAATGAATTGCATATTCTCACCGAAGATAGATAATAGCGCCATCTATGGTAGCAAGAGCAAACTACTGTCGCAACATTGAACCAGTAAGCACTGATCGTTAATCACTGTCCAACGTCAATTAACTGTCAACAAGATACAAGAGAGAACGTCACAGTTATCAAAACATTAAATTAATTCTCATTTATATTTGAATATTTTCAATTAAAATATTAAAGAATGGAGGACTTAATGAGCGTTCTTCAAAAAATACAAAAAGAATTAGTCGAACAAAAAAGTAAAATTATAAAAAATTGCGAAAAAGTAACTGAACAACAAAAAGCCCCGATGGTGCAACTAAAAACGAGATCGACTTCATCATGTCAACCAAGAAGCAAGTGTTCAATGATGTCTCTGTGATCAATTCGGTGAAAACCGGGAGCGATCACCGCATGGTAAGAGGCACATTGAACATTAATGTTAATCTTGAAAGGTCTCGACTGGTGAAGTCCACGCTCCGTCCAGCACAGATCCAGGTCCAAAACCCCGAGAACTTTCAGCTCGAACTCCAGAATCGTTTCGAGTGCCTAGGAAGCTCCGTGGACGATTACAGCGATGGGTTCGTGGAAGCTGTCCATACGGTCGGGTCTAAGTTTTTCAAGACCCGCCGTACAGATAGGAACAAAAAACTCTCTGATCCTACTCTCAAGCTAATGAAGGAGAGGCGTGAGATGATCCTGCAGTCTTCAGACGATGCGGTGAAATACCGGCAGCTAAATAGGCGGATCTCAAAGTCCTTGAAAAGCGACCTCCGCCACTTTAATACTGAGCGTATAAAAGACGCGATTGAGCGGAATAAGGGCTCCAAGGTCTTTGCAAGAGATCTGTCTATAGGGCAGAGCCAGCTCACGAAACTGAAGACCGATGATGGCAGGATCGTTTCCGCCAAACCAGAGCTTCTGAGGGAGATCGAGAGATTCCATGGGCAGCTGTACACGTCAACCAGTAAACCCGTCGCGAATCTAGCGAATGACCCTAGAGCTAGATTGACCCGACACTATACCGAAGACATTCCGGACGTCAGCCTGTATGAGATTAGGATGGCTCTGAAACAGCTTAAGAACAACAAGGCACCGGGTGACGACGGAATTACGGCCGAACTCCTGAAGGCGGGTGGAAAACCAATCCTTAAGGCCCTTCAGAAGCTGTTTGATTCCGTCATACTCGAAGGGAAAACGCCACAGGCATGGTGCAGGGGTGTGGTGGTACTCTTCTTCAAGAAGGGTGACAATGCCTTACTGAAGAACTATAGGCCCATCACACTTCTTAGCCATGTCTACAAGCTGTTTTCAAGAGTCATCACGAATCGTCTCGCGCGCAGGTTTGACGATTTCCAGCCTCCCGAACAAGCCGGATTCCGTAAAGGCTTCAGCACCGTAGACCACATACATACGCTGCGGTAGGTAGTACAGAAGACCGAAGAGTACAACCTGCCTCTCTGTTTAGCGTTTGTGGACTACGAGAAAGCCTTCGATTCGATCGAGACTTGGGCTGTACTGCAGTCTCTCCAACGGTGCCAAATTGACTACCGGTACATCGAAGTGTTGAAGTGTTTATACAAAAACGCCACCATGTCAGTTCGACTTCAGGATCAGACCTCGGAACCAGTCCTTTTGCAGCGAGGTGTGAGACAGGGAGACGTCATATCTCCGAAGCTGTTTACCGCTGCACTGGAGGATGTCTTCAAGGTTCTGGACTGGAGAGGGCTAGGCATCAACGTCAATGGCGAGTACATCACTCACCTTCGGTTTGCTGACGATATAGTGGTTATGGCTGAGACCATGGAGGACCTCAGTACAATGCTCGATGACCTCAGTAGAGCTTCCGGAAGAGTGGGTCTTAGAATGAACATGGACAAAACCAAGGTAATGTTGAATGCCCATGTTACACCCACTCCTATCAAGGTAGGAGACTCTACACTCGAAGTTGTGGGCGACTATGTCTACCTGGGACAAACGATCCAGTTGGGTAGGGCCAACTTCGAGAAAGAGGTCAACCGTCGAATCCGACTCGGCTGGGCAGCGTTCGGGAAGTTGCGCGGTATCTTCTCGTCCAACTTACCACAGTGTCTCAAGACGAAAGTCTATGACCAGTGTGTGTTGCCAGTGATGACATATGGCTCTGAGACGTGGTCGCTTACAATGGGCCTCATCAGAAAACTTACAGTCACTCAAAGGGCAATGGAGAGGGCTATGCTCGGAATTTCCTTGCGTGATCGAATCAGAAATGTAGAGATCCGCAAGAGAACCAAGGTTACCGACATAGCCCGAAGAATTGCCAAACTTAAGTGGCAGTGGGCAGGGCACATTGCTCGCAGAACGGATGGCCGATGGGGCAGAAAGGTTCTGGAGTGGCGACCGCGAACCGGAAGACGTTGCGTTGGAAGGCCTCCTACCAGGTGGACCGATGACCTGGTGAAGGTTGCGGGAATCCGCTGGTTGCGAGATGCACGGGACCGGTCAATGTGGCGACGCTTGGGGGAGGCCTATGTCCAGCAGTGGACGTCTTTCGGCTGATATGATGATGATGATGAACTGAACAATTAACACTAAATGTAAATAAGATGTTAGAAGATAAATTTTCTATTTGGGAACAGAAATATGAAAATCTGAAAGAAAAAGTAGAAAATCAAGAGAAAAGGCTTTATTTCTTAGAGAAGCTAGCAAGACACATAGTGTTTTTTGGCATAGAGGAAAAGGAGATATCATACGAAAACCTGAAAAACTACATAATAGACTACAAAGATATCAAAGAAGTAAAGAGAATAGGAAAGAAAGGAGATAGACCACGACCGGTATTGGTAAGCTTCTCAACACTGGGCCTTTAGATAAAAATTTATAAACAAAAAAATGCACTTAAGGACTAGGCATACTACATGAAGGAAGACTATCCAAAATATGTACTACAAAAGAGGAAGAAATTACAGGAACAAGTAAAAATAGAGAACGAGAGAGGAAACACAGCTATAATAAAATATGACAAACTTATTATACTAAAAAACAAAACAGAACCTACAAACAAAAACAAAAGGACACTTACCGTCTCACCGGAATATAACGACCAGTACCAAAAGGACAAAAACTTACAGGTAAAAAAGAAAAACAAAACACTACACTCAGCTGTTCGCAGGTCTTCTAGCTTATCAGAAAGAATCTTAACACCAGGCATGCAAAGATTTTTAGTCACCAAAATATCAAAAACAACAAACAAGCAGAACAACAACGACACCACCATATAGCAACCAATGGCACCCTCCTCCCACACATATTCCATAAAAAACTATACGCAAGCAAACAACAACAAGAATCATCTTCCAACCCGGCTGGTCACCATGGAAGATTACGAACTCCACCCTCCAGGGCACAGAAACTGCAACCACCAAACAAGAGACATAGCAAGAAAGAAAAACAAAAAAAAACAAAATAATAAACAAGAAAAACAGCAAAAATAAAGGAATATATACTCAGAAGACAAAAATTATAACTAAAGAAATTAAAATTAAAAACTCCAGATAAAAAATAACTACTTAAAGAAGAAAAAACTTGAGAGGTGTCAAGGGACACCCGGATGGAACGAAGTTTCCTATCGTAATATATTTAATTTTTTTGTTTAACAGTTTTAGGTATTTTTTACTTTCTTGTTTCTTTAATTTCTGCGCTTCATAATGTTTTTTTTCTTCTTTCTGCATTAGTTTTAGGTTTTTTAGCTTGTAATTGATCAGTCTCACTACATTCATCTGATCTCTCTGCAGTTATGTTTTGTACCATTGTATTTTGTAATTTCTTTCTCTCACTATATTCTCTACATCTTTGTGCATTTGTCTTTTTCCTTGATGTTATAGTTTGTACCTCAGTAGTCGATGCTTTATTTGATTCGCTATTGAAATAAAAAAAGCAAAAAGATTGTACATATACATACACACACACACATATATATATATATCACCAACGGCACCATTAACTAATCCATCACTTACATCGATGTTTGTTGTGGTAAGGTAATACTTTCCTTTTACAAAAGTTATTTGGTAAGGTAATCCACCAGTATCGATGACAGATTTTTTGTGTAGTTGTAATCCAATAGAAGCTTCTTGTTCTTGATTTTTAGATCCAGTTATTATATCCTTTACTATTGAGATGACTTGCAAAGTTGTTGTTGTTTGTTTTTGTTGTTGTTGAGTTGTTGTAGTTCTTGTTGTTGTTGAAAATAACGAAACGAAAATAACTGGCTTGCTTTCTATGAGAGAGAGAGACTGACAGAGAAACAGCCGCACGCCGCACGTCTTACAACTATAGCAAAAAGTGTCGTTACAACTTTTGGTCTAAATTTTTTTCGTCTAGCCCCTTTTTGTTGTTGTTGTTGTTGAGTTGTTGTTGGTTGTTGTTGTTGAGTTGTTGTTGTTGAGTTGTTGTTTTTGTTGTAATTGATGAGCTTTTGTAGTTGTTGTAGTTGTTGTTGTTGAAAATAACGAAACGTAAATAACTGGCTTGCTTTCTATGAGAGAGGGAGAGAGAGAGAGACAGTCAGAGAAACAGGCGCACGCCGCACGGCTTACAACTAAAGCAAAAACTGTTGTTACAACTTTTGGTCTTAATTTTTTCCGTCTAGCCTCCTTTAGCAACGCACGATAAGGAACTTTTGTTGTTGTTGTTGTTGGTTGTTGTTGAGTTTTTGTTGTTGTTGGTTGTTGTTGTTGAGTTGTTGTTGTAGTTGTTGTTGTTGATGAGTTGTTGAAAATAACGAAACGAAAATAACTGGCTTGCTTTCTATAAGAGAGAGAGAGAGAGACAGACAGAGAAACACGCGCACGCCGCACGGCTTACAACTATACAACTATAGCAAAAAGTATCGTTCCAACTTTTGGTCTTAATTTTTTCCGTCTAGCCCCCTTTCGGAACGCGCGATAAGGAACTTCGTTCCAAAAAAACAATAAAAGAAAAATAAAATAATGTCTCTGCTCCGGTAATTGAGTGGTTGAAATCCTATCTTCGGGGTCGCTCGCAGTCTGTTCGATCCGATGAGGATGCCTCTGAATGGTGTGACTTGGCTGCAGGTGTTCCTCAAGGTGGTGTGCTCTCTCCTCATCTCTTCTCAATTTTTATAAATGCTATAAGGTAAATAGACGTACGTGTAACGTTGCCGACGTAAATAATGCCTTGCGGCAAGTTCAAAATTGGTTCAATGCTAATAATTTAGTTTTAAATGCAAAAAAAAACTAAGTGTGTAAAATTTGCCATGCCAAATGTCAAAAGTTATGATTGTGACATTATATTAAACAATGAGAAGCTAGAATTCGTAGATAAAGCGGTTTTCCTGGGGATCACGCTAGACCCGAGGTTGCAATGGGGTACTCATTTGATATCCCTTGCGGGGCGGCTAAGTTCGGCAGCTTATGCTGTTAGAAAGATGCGTCAGTTTACTGATGTGGATACCGCAAGGCTTTTCTATTTTAGTTACTTTCATAGTATCATGTCTTACGGTATCTTACTATGGGAAAGGGCTGCAGACATTGAGTCAATTTTCATTCTGCAAAAACGAGCCATCAGAGCGATATACAATCTTCGCCGGCGAGATTCTCTAAGGGAACTGTTTAAAGACATTAATATCATGACGGTAGCTTGTCAATATATTTACGAAAACATCATGTACGTTAGAAAGAACATACATATTTTTAGTAAAAACAGCGATAGACATAATTATGTTACTAGAAATAGGGACCAATTAATTCAGCCAGGTTTCAGGCTGACTAAAGTAGCGTCATCTTTTATGGGGTACTGTATAAAATGTTACAATAAAATACCTCCCCACATTCTAGAACTGAATGAGTCGAAATTCATAAATTGTATAAAACGCACACTATGCAGACAGGCATATTCTAGGTTGGGGGATTACATCGCTGATAAAAATGCTTGGCTCAACGCTAGTCCTGCTCCACAGCCACTAGGGCACAAAAACAAGTGATAAGCAGAAAAGTTCTGAAGTATTGTTGGACCTACTGAAGACTGTATGAATATATTTGTGTTGTATAAACTCAATTTATTTTAATATTAGATAACTGCACCGCACATATGTGAGTACTATGTACCAACTGTAAATCTACTATTTACTGAACCTATATGTCGTTTGTTGACTAGTGTGCCCTGGCAGTTAATAGTGTGTCATGCTCTCTCTAATGTCTCTCTGATGGTGGCACATGTGTTGGATCATTCGGTTCCCTTCATGATGGTTGATCTGAGTGGTGCCGATCTATGTGTCATGTTCGTGAACGGGCGCCGTCAGTTGGGATTGGTGATAACTTGGCTGCCTCGGCCTCTTTTTAATTACCTATGTATTGTTTTTTTTTTTTATTGTTTGTATTACTCTAGACGCTTTTACGTGCACGTCTTTTTACATCGTTCTCACATATATGTATTTTATTCCAACAAGAAATGATGTAACCAAATACTTGTAAAACACTTTTTATTTTAAAAGAGTAAGTGTGGAGTTTCTTGCCCATTCTTCTCCATAACAAGCTACATTTCCGAATGGACGGTAGAATCAATTATTGTTACTTTTTTTTTTTTTTGACTTTCAAAAGTGCCGCTTAATGGCTTAATTGAATAAAGAAATTTTGATTTTGATTGATTTTGATTTTGCTATCACTAAGGTCCTAACTTCTAAATTTCATCTCTATGCAGACGACTTACAGTTGTAACGCCATTTTAAAGTGAATGAACTCGCTGGGGCTGTGGCTGCCATCAATGATGACCTTGAAAATATCAACAAGTGGACTAAATCCTTTGGACTCCTCCTGAATCCAACTAAATCTCAAGCGCTCATCATTGGTGGCAAATACATGCTTAATATGTTGGATACCCAGTCTCTCCCGCCAGTATTGTATAATTCAGTGCCCATATATTATTCTAAAAGTGCGAAAAACTTGGGCGTCCATATAGATAGTTCAACCAGGTTTCAGACTGGCTAAAGTAGCCTCATCTTTCATGGGGTACTGTACAAAATGTTACTATAAAATTCCTCCCCACATTCTTGAACTGAATGAGACGAAGTTTAAAACCTGTATAAAACGCACACTATGTAGGCTGGCATATTATAAGTTGGGGGATTACATCACTGATAAAAATGCTTGGCTCAATGCTAGTCCTGCTCCACAATCCACAACCACTAGGGCGCAATAACAAGTGATATGCAGAACATTATTGTTTTGAGGTATTGTTGGACCTGCTGAAGACTGAATGAATTATTAATATTTGCATTGTATAAACTCAATTTCCTTAGTATTGTATAACTGCACAGCACGTGTGCGAGTACTATGTACCCAACTGTAAATCTACCATTTACTGTACCTATGCGTCGTTCGTTGTCTTGTGTGTGCCCTGGCCGTTGAGTGTGTCATGCTCTCTCAAATGTCTCTCTGATGGTGGCGCGTGTGTTGGATCATCCGGTTCCCTTCATGATGGTTGAGCTGGGTGGTGCCAATTCATGCGTCATGTTCGTGAACGGACGCCGTCAGTTGGGATTGGTCATAACTTGACTGCTTCGGATGTTAATGTTTTTCTAGTATCTATTATATAACTGCGCAGTACATGTGTGAGTACTTCTAATACTTTATGTCTGTAGGTGGTATAGTGGGTAGTGCTATTCTGGGTGCATTGTCCTCACATGTATGAATTTAATAATGTATGTACCTATGTTCCTAAATATTGTAAAAACTTTTTTTTTTTTTAAAAGAGTTTGTATGGAGTTTCTTGTGCATTCTTCTCCATAACAAGCTACTTTCCGAATGCATGGTAGAATCATTTTAATGTAACGTTCAAAAGTGCCGCTTGGTGGCCTAGTTGAAATAAAATATCTTTGTCTTTGTCTTTGTCTTTAGACACTAATCTCTCTTGGGAGGTTCATATCGCTGATGTGAGTAGGAGGGTCTACTACCCTTTTCAGTCTCTTAAACGTCTCAAAAAATTCTTGTCGTATCACACTAAGGTCACTCTTGCTCAATCTCTTCTTCTACCGCTCATAGACTATGCGGATATCTGTTTTCTAGATGCAACAGAGGTACTCCTAAACAAACTCGAACGACTGCAGAACTTGTGCATTCGCTTTATTTTTGGCCTCCGAAAGTACGACCATGTGTCGGAGTTTCGGACCAGATTGAAGTGGCTGCCAATTCGGCGTCGGCGAGATACCCATATCCTATCCCTTCTCTATACTATCCTGCACAATCCTACTTCCCCTCAATACCTTCGTGAACGGTTTGAGTACCTCATCCCGAGGGGTAAACCTTGTCGCACGGCCACTTCGCTTCTCCTTCGTACTCCGCGTCACACTTCTAGCCGCTACGATGGCTCCTTCTCTGTTACTGCAGTGCATCTCTGGAACTCTCTTCCACGCTCCATACGCGATAACCCTTCTCTCGATGTCTTCAAGAGGAAAATTAAAGAGCATTTCCTTTCAACGCAATGAATTATAGATATTATATATGTCGGGTTTAGTCAATAGTACGGACGTCAAAACAAATCGCAAGCACGCCATCTGGCGGCAAAGCAAGAACAACTACGCATTGGCATGCTTTTTATAAGCGGTTGCGTGGTGGGGAAGAAGGCAGTTGAGTACTGACAGCCGTAGAGCTAACACGTCGTAGAATCAGTGTCGATCCATAATATTAGTAAGCAAGAGTGTAACTTGTGTCTATTTGAATATACTCAGTGTATCGAATAATTTTTGTGATTTCATTTTCACGATTGTACCCACCGACCTGCCCACACACGATGTCTTAACCTAAAGGAATACATCCTGACTTCCCGATGGTTTACATCTATCGGCCAGCCTTGATGCGACATATATGTATTTGTCTTTATAAACGCACTCATTTTCATTCATTCAAACTATTCGTCTTTTATGTATTATTATTTATTTATTTATTATTATTGCTATTTATTATGTACTAGTTTCATCTTACTATATAAGTTTATATATTGTACAACTGGTTTGCTGGAAGAAAATTCCATTTGGAGTTAAGCTCGCCTTTGTAGATGAATTTTGTTATCAACTTGTTTAAATGTAATATCTTGTTGTACAATAAAGAATAAAGATAAAAAATAAATATTAATAAATTTAAACTTATTTTTAAAATAAATTAAAACTTAAGAAAAATAATAAAGAAAAAAAAAACAACCCAAGAAAAAACAACTGAAGAAAAAAAAAACAACTCAAGAAAAAACAACTAAAGAAAAAAACAATTCAAGAAAAAACAACTAAAGAAACAAAAAAAATACAACTCAAGAAAAAATGCACTGGAGAAGGCATATAGGAGTATCCAAGAAAATGAAAATTGTAAAAGTGATAATTTTGCTTATTCACATACTCGTATTCACAGAGCTTGCTCAAGATTATTTTCGATGAAAAGTTGTCTTCCTCGTAGTCACGATTTATAATGGCTTGACGTTAGTAACATGCTCTTGGAGGTTACCTGCTATATTTTGTATCTGATTAGCAGAATTGATATTTGCAGCCAAAAAAAAGCTAAAATAATAGCATCTTACGATATGATGAAATTGACATATCGCATGTGGTTGGTCGATTTGTTAAACTCTTTGCCCTTTGCCTTGCCGATTTTTTTATGCAATGAATGAATGATGTATTAAATTTCTGCGCTCTCAAACTACGTAAGAAGTATGTCTTTAATACCAACGACACTTTTGTTTTTCAGAGTCAGTATTGCACGTCCGCACAGCCAATCCATAGACTTCGTTTGTAGATATCATCATCATCATCATCATATCAGCCGAAAGACGTCCACTGCTGGACATAGGCCTCCCCCAAGCGTCGCCACATTGACCGGTCCCGTGCGTCTCGCAACCAGCGGATCCCCGCAACCTTCACCAGGTCATCGGTCCACCTAGTGGGAGGCCTTCCAACGCAACGTCTTCCGGTTCGCGGTCGCCACTCCAGAACCTTTCTGCCCCATCGGCCATCCGTTCTGCGAGCAATGTGCCCTGCCCACTGCCACTTGAGTTTGGCAATTCTTCGGGCTATGTCGGTAACCCTGGTTCTCTTGCGGATCTCTACATTTCTGATTCGATCACGCAAGGAAACTCCGAGCATAGCCCTCTCCATTGCCCTTTGAGTGACTGTAAGCTTTCTGATGAGGCCCATTGTAAGCGACCACGTCTCAGAGCCATATGTCATCACTGGCAACACACACTGGTCATAGACTTTCGTCTTGAGACACTGTGGTAAGTTGGACGAGAAGACACCGCGCAACTTCCCGAACGCTGCCCAGCCGAGTCGGATTCGACGGTTGACCTCTTTCTCGAAGTTGGCCCTACCCAATTGGATCGTTTGTCCAAGGTAGACATAGTCGCCCACAACTTCGAGTGTAGAGTCTCCGACCTTGATAGGAGTGGGTGTAACATGGGCATTCAACATCACCTTGGTTTTGTCCATGTTCATCCTAAGACCCACTCTTTCGGAAGCTCTACTGAGATCATCGAGCATTGTACTGAGGTCCTCCATGGTCTCAGCCATAACCACTATATCGTCGGCAAACCGAAGGTGAGTGATGTACTCGCCATTGACGTTGATGCCTAGCCCTCTCCAGTCCAGAACCTTGAAGACATCCTCCAGTGCAGCAGTAAACAGTTTCGGAGATATGACGTCTCCTTGTCTCACACCTCGCTGCAGAAGGACTGGTTCCGAAGTCTGATCCTGAAGTCGAACTGACATAGTGGCGTTTTTGTATAAACACTTCAACACTTCGATGTACCGGTAGTCAATTTGGCACCGTTGGAGAGACTGCAATACAGCCCAAGTCTCGATCGAATCGAAGGCTTTCTCGTAGTCCACAAACGCTAAACAGAGAGGCAGGTTGTACTCTTCGGTCTTCTGTATAACCTGGCGCAGCGTATGTATGTGGTCTACGGTGCTGAAGCCCTTACGGAATCCGGCTTGTTCGGGAGGCTGGAAATCGTCAAACCTGCGCGCGAGACGATTCGTGATGACTCTTGAAAACAGCTTGTAGACATGGCTAAGAAGTGTGATGGGCCTATAGTTCTTCAGCCGGGCATTGTCGCCCTTCTTGAAGAAGAGTACCACCACACCCCTGCACCATGCCTGTGGCGTTTTGCCCTCGAATATGACGGAATCAAACAGCTTCTGAAGGGTCTTAAGAACCGGTTTTCCACCCGCCTTCAGGAGTTCAGCCGTGATTCCGTCGTCACCCGGTGCCTTGTTGTTCTTAAGCTGTTTCAGAGCCATCCTAATCTCATACAGGCTGACGTCCGGAATGTCTTCGGTATAGTGTCGGGTCAATCTAGCTCTAGGGTCATTCGCTAGATTCGCGACGGGTTTACTGGTTGACGTGTACAGCTGCCCATAGAATCTCTCGATCTCCCTCAGAAGCTCTGGTTTGGCGGAAACGATCCTGCCATCATCGGTCTTCAGTTTCGTGAGCTGGCTCTGCCCAATAGACAGATCTCTTGCAAAGACCTTGGAGCCTTTATTCCGCTCAATCGCGTCTTTAATACGCTCAGTATTAAAGCGGCGGAGGTCGCTTTTCAAGGATTTTGAGATCCGTCTATTTAGCTGCCGGTATTTCAACGCATCGTCTGAAGACTGCAGGATCATCTCACGCCTCTCCTTCATTAGCTTGAGAGTAGGATCAGAGAGCTTTTTGTTCCTATTTGTACGGCGGGTCTTGAAAAACTTAGACCCGACCGTATGGACAGCTTCCACGAACCCGTCATTGTATTCGTCCACTGAGCTCCCTAGGCACTCGAAACGATTCTGGAGTTCGAGCTGAAAGCTCTCGGGGTTTTGGATCTGGATCTGTGCTGGACGGAGCGTGGACTTCATCAGTCGAGACCTTTCAAGCTTGACATGAATGTCCAATGTGCCTCTTACCATGCGGTGATCGCTCCCGGTTTTCACCGAATTGATCACAGAGACATCATTGAACATTTGCTTCTTGGTTGACATGATGAAGTCGATCTCGTTTTTAGTTGCACCATCGGGGCTTTGCCAGGTCCACTTCCTGTGCTCACGCTTTTTGAAGAAGGAGTTCATCATGTAGAGGCCCTCCTTCTCCATAAAACTGGCCAGTAGGTGACCCCGGTGGTTCCGACGTCCAACTCCAAATTGCCCCACTTGCAGCTCATCCTCGTCTCGTTTGCCCAGTTTCGCGTTGAAGTCCCCCATGACAACGGTGAAGTGAGTTTTGAAACCATGCATGGCTGTAGAGATATCCTCATACATGGCCTCTACCTCGTCGTCGGAGTGTGCCGAGGTTGGGGCGTAGACCTGTATGACCTTCAGCGAATATCTTGCGGATATTCTGAGTATAAGGTACGCCACCCTGGTCGACACACTCTCGATCTTCACCACGTTGTTCACAAGGGACTTGTGGACGATAAACCCGACACCACCTTGGGACTGCCGGTCACCCTCTCGGAAATAGAGCAGGTTACCGGATTTGAGGATTATCGAGTCCTCTCCCTCTCTTCGGACTTCAGATAACCCTATAATACTCCATCGTAACCTGCTCAATTCCGCCTCGAGTTCGGTTATCTTCTCGTCGGTCCGGAGTGTTCGCGTGTTATAAGTTGCCAGGTCCAGTCGTCGGTGTTTATTGGGGTAGCCGGGTCCACTCCGGGGATTCTTCGCACCCCTTGCCACGCCATCGCCTCGACCGCTACCGTAGCCGAGGGTAGACGGGCTGCCGGGCACTCGGGGCCGTTTCTTATGTGTGCTATTCATTTGGTTTGGGGGGGTTTGCCATAATCGCCACGCTTGGCAGGCGGGTTGGCGATCGCAGTTAGTTGTTAAAGTGCTCAGAGAACGCTGCTGCCCATTCTCTGGTGTGTCCCTTAGTCGCCTCTTACGACACCCACGGGAAGATATGGGATGGTGAAATTCTTTACGTCCGTCACCACACGGCACTTGTAGATATGTCTATATTATAAACATAACGATGCACTCTAATTATTATATTTGTTATTTTATAGTTGTAACGACTGTAGCCAGCAGAGAAGCTATAAATATTTCTCTTTCGGATTCAGGAGGACTACACTTTCTATTTTAAGTAATAGCTCTGAAAGCTTTCCAGCAGACGTATAAAGACGTATTTCCTTTCTGCTCTTAAATGGACTCGCATATATATTTTTTTTCTAAGGATTTTTATTTTGATACAAACTTTAACACCCCTCTTTACGCTTTAAGGGATGAAATTCAAAAAATCCTTAAATATATGTTTCTTTAATTGTATTGATGAGTCTGTATACTAAATTTCAAATAATTTTGCCTTTAAACTATTTATTTTTCATATAAATTTTAACATCGCTTTTTATCCCTTTAAGGGATGAAATTCAAAAATAGACTAAAGACGTATTTTATAATTATAGACTAAATACCACATTTAATTCATTCCAAATATAAATTTAAAAAACATTTAAAATGACAGAGTTTCATACAAACTTTCATCCCCTATAAGCCCATACCACTTTAGGGGATGAATTTTCAAAAATCCTTTCTTAAATGACGCCCACAGTATAAAATCAACATCTTCTTAAAATTTCAAACTTCTATCATTAGTGGTTTAGGCTGGTCGTTGATATGTCAGTCGTTACATTGCCTTTTATATATATAGAATATAGAAAATATAATATAATTTTCAAAAATAGCGGTCCCCTAAAAATTAGGGGGTGATACAATTATTTTTTTCGTTAAAAACAAATTATAGAAAATCCGACCAAAACTTCGTTTGTCACCGAAGCCAATGGATTGTGTTGCGCAAATGGTAAAGTGAAATTGATACCATTGGATCCACCACCAGAACCATTGTACTCATTGGTTTCAGGAATAGGAACAGATTCTATACACTTTTTGACACATATCCAACAATATAACAATTGCTTTCAAATGACTTCATTTGGGGCAACAAATGTAGTTCGGGAAAATTTTATGCCAACTTTCAAGGTATGTATTATAGCAGTTACTCATAATTATTTTAACGAACAAAATTTTCTGTCACCAAAGTTAAGATGTGTCACTAATCTTCAATTTCTTAATCATTACGAAATATATCACTTAGTACTTGTTTTTTTCTTTTCAGTTTATTATTTTTTAGCAGTCGGGTTTATTGTTTTTATAATAATTAGTTTTTGGTGTTGTACAACTTCTATTCAATCTTCCCATTCAATCAATCGTTTAGTCGTGTGATTTTTGATGATTTTCAACAATAATCACATGACAAAATGATTCATCGAACACAAATCGACGACGGTCATGAATACCCACTTTTAAGACTGGAAGAATCATAGTCCTCGTGTATAGATACAGACACAAGCTTCCTGGTGACGGTGATATCTTCTGTCCAGTCATTCACGTTGTGTGCTCCAACTTTTACCACAAAGTCTTTGATGGCGGTCTGTATCCGGTGACGCTGCATGCAGTGGCCAGCTGGAAATGAAACACAAAATATAATAACTTATGTATCTTTTCAAATTGATTTTGGTTTTTCTTTTTCCATGATGAATAATAGTAACCATAGGAAGAAATGAAAATGTAGAAAGTAGTGCTCGACGCTGGTGACCTAACACATCTTTCTCGTAATGATAGGTATATATAACGTCGGTAAAAGTTAACGTCTTGAACTATAAGGGAAATAACTTTATTGGATCACTGTTTTACTAAGATACACGAAATATTAAATTATGGTAAACTATGTAACTAAATTATTGGTAAAATGTGTGGTAAAAATGGTTATAGTAACGGCATTGAGTAAGTAGTGTCTCTGACGAGATTTAATCGCGAACTGGATCACTTTTTGGTAAACGAGCGAATGTGCATATATGGGTTCGATGCAATTATGCATTTTCGCTGGGATATTTAAAGACAAAGTCCTTTTAATTGTGACGTGCCGCTCAAAAACTCTAGGATTTGTGTTTTTACCAAATCAGGTAAATAAAGTGATATTTCAGGTCGTCGCTCCACCTAGGAATAAAGAGTCATTTCTTCACTTCTCCTGGTCAAGGCTGCGGGAATAAGGTGGATGCGAAACGCACAGGAAAGATCAGTGTGGTGACGCAACGAGGAGGCCTGCAAAAATCTGCAGGTACTTTGTTTATGATAAAACTTGATTTTTATGAATGATTCTTGATCGTACAATAGATAACTGCAGGGTTGCCTGGCCGCATCTTGACACAACTCGTTTTAATTTTTTTTTTTTTACTCTCCCCTACAATAGGAACTTCTCCTGTGTCGTGGATACGTGTACCACATAACTAGCTCTCAGTTAGCCGCCCTTTATGAGTTTCCAGATTTTGCAGATAAACTGGCTACCCACAGCTTTCAGCAAACTGAGAGCTGGCAACGTTATTTTTTTCTATTTTCTACACCAGTTTCTTTCAAATTACGATGGATTCACTTGAAGAACTTAAAACTAATTTCCTTAAAAAAAAAATAAGGCAAATTAAGTTGAAACAAAACCCTGTTTCCTGCAGATTTCTACGGTTGGATCTTAGGCTACTGCCTAGCCTTTCCCCAACTATATTGGGGTCGGTTTCCAGTCTTACCGGATCAGATCTTATCTTTCTCAGTCTTGGATCTTAGACTACTATAAACTTAAAAAGGTGGTCACGGCGTACAGTGTGTTCTGGTGCGCCGGTGATGGGGGGTACTCCCCAGAGAAGGGTCCGGTGATGGACAGCCGCGGCGGGTTCGCGGTGAATGCTAACGCGTACCCGTGTTCCCGCCATAAGCGGTACAGGAGGACACCGTGGAGTTTACTATAAACTTACCGGTAAGAACATGACGATTCGACACAAGCGTACCTCCGCAGACATATCTAAGAGAGAATGTGTTCTCTTGTCTCTGATAGATGGCCACAAGCCAGGGTAGATCTCCCCTCCTGTAACTGGAAAGTGTAATCCTGTTGCCACCGGAGACAACGCCACACTCAATAGATTCGGAAGTTGCTGAAGTATTTGAGTAACTGTTTTCTTGTCTAGAAAGAGCAAAAAAGATTAGGTTTTTTGATATTTATTTTCCAACAAAGCATACACCGAAAAATACATGTTAAAGTACTCATATTTTTACATTTTATAGTGTAGCCTTAATAAAAGGCTGCCACGGCATGCATTAAACAAAGGGGTAGGAAATGTAGAATAGTTATAAAACAGAATTTACTTTTTTAGATTGATAGTTACATAAATACAGTATTTTGTAACATATACAAATGAAAACCCTCATATAATCCAATCAATTTTGTTCAACCTTGTGGCAACCAGCATAAAAACCATGTTTATATAAGTACTAGCTGACCCGGCAAACTTTGTTTTGCCATTAAAACACCCTACCTACCCTACCTACCCTACCTACCCTACCTACCCTACCTACCCTACCTACCCTACCTACCCTACCTACCCTACCTACCCTACCTACCCTACCTACCCTACCTACCCTACCTACCCTACCTACCCTACCTACCCTACCTACCCTACCTACCCTACCTACCCTACCTACCCTACCTACCCTACCTACCCTACCTACCCTACCTACCCTACCTACCCTACCTACCCTACCTACCCTACCTACCCTACCTACCCTACCTACCCTACCTACCCTACCTACCCTACCTACCCTACCTACCCTACCTACCCTACCTACCCTACCTACCCTACCTACCCTACCTACCCTACCTACCCTACCTACCCTACCTACCCTACCTACCCTACCTACCCTACCTACCCTACCTACCCTACCTACCCTACCTACCCTACCTACCCTACCTACCCTACCTACCCTACCTACCCTACCTACCCTACCTACCCTACCTACCCTACCTACCCTACCTACCCTACCTACCCCACCTACCCTACCTACCCCACCTACCCTACCTACCCCACCTACCCCACCTACCCTACCTACCCCACCTACCCTACCTACCCCACCTACCCTACCTACCCTACCTACCCTACCTACCCTACCTACCCTACCTACCCTACCTACCCTACCTACCCTACCTACCCTACCTACCCTACCTACCCTACCTACCCTACCTACCCTACCTACCCTACCTACCCTACCTACCCTACCTACCCTACCTACCCTACCTACCCTACCTACCCTACCTACCCTACCTACCCTACCTACCCTACCTACCCTACCTACCCTACCTACCCTACCTACCCTACCTACCCTACCTACCCTACCTACCCTACCTACCCTACCTACCCTACCTACCCTACCTACCCTACCTACCCTACCTACCCTACCTACCCTACCTACCCTACCTACCCTACCTACCCTACCTACCCTACCTACCCTACCTACCCTACCTACCCTACCTACCCTACCTACCCTACCTACCCCACCTACCCCACCTACCCTACCTACCCTACCTACCCTACCTACCCTACCTACCCTACCTACCCCACCTACCCCACCTACCCTACCTACCCTACCTACCCTACCTACCCTACCTACCCTACCTACCCTACCTACCCTACCTACCCTACCTACCCTACCTACCCAGGAGGAGAAAAAATGCCAATGTAAATGTGAGGAGAGTTTTGGACAGCTACCTCGATAACCGAAAGGTCAGGGTCAGGTATGCAGGTGAAGAGGTCGTAAGGGCGACGTCAAAGGGCTGTGTACAAGGTTCCATTGGAGGACCGATCCTCTGGAACACCCTACTGGACCCCCTCTTAAAGGGGCTGGCAGAACGGGGACACTACTGCCAAGCCTTTGCTGACGACGTGGTGCTTATATTTGATGGCGACTCAGCGATCGAGATCGAGCGGAAGGCGAATGACGCCCTCGCCCATGTTTATCAGTGGGGTGTTAGTAACAAGTTGAAATTCGCACCGCATAAAACCAATGCGATGGTAATAACGCGGAAACTGAAATACGACACCCCACGCCTGAGCATGGGCGGGGTCGCCATCGGCATGACGCAAGAGATCAAAATCCTGGGACTAACTATCGACAACAAGCTAACATTCAACAAGCACGTAGCGAATGTGTGCAAAAAGGCGATTGGATTTTACCATCAGTTGTCGAGGGCTGCGAAGGTCAGCTGGGGCCTCCACCCCGACGTCATCCGCACCATGTACACGGCAGTAGTCGAACCAATCATACTATACGCGGCAAGTGCGTGGGCATCTGCAGCTACCAAGATGTGTGTAAAAAAGAGGTTAAATGTGGTCCAAAGAGGATTTGCACAGAAAGTGTGCAAATCCTATCGCACCGTATCCCTGAACTCGGCGCTGGTGCTGGCTGGGATACTACCCCTCGATCTCCGAATACGAGAGGCAGCTGCCCTGTATGAGGCGAGGAGGGGGGTACCCCAGTCAGTGTTAGGCGACAGGGACGTCGAGCAACACACCGCATTTGCTTCAACACCCCACCCGGCGGAGCATATGAGTTTGCAGTTCATATGCCTGGCAGACCAAGAACAACTCAGCAACCACTGCAATCAAGCAGTGCAGATCTTCACGGACGGCAGCAAAATTGATGAAAAGGTGGGTGCGGCATTGTCTCTTTGGAGCAATGGCGCTGAAACCAAATTCCAAAAATTTAAACTGTCGTCCTACTGTACGGTCTACCAGGCCGAACTGCTAGCCATATGCAAAGCAACGTGGGAGATACAAAAGAGCACACACGAGTCCTTCGGCATCTATAGTGACTCAAGATCCTCACTCGAAACGGTCGCAAACCACCGCTCTTCTCACCCCCTTGCAGTCGAAATCAGACAAAACCTGCGACAATGTAAATCCCAGGGCAAAAATATATCCTTGTACTGGATTAAGGCTCACGCGGGACTGGAGGGGAATGAGAGAGCCGACCAGTTAGCTAAAGATGCGGCGCTTAAGCTAAAAAAGAGGCCGGACTACGACCAGTGTCCGGTTTCATTCGTCAAGCGGCAAATCCGAAAGGATTCGCTTGCCGAGTGGAACCGGAGGTACAGGATGGGGGACACAGCCTCAACAACAAAACTCTTCTTCCCGGACGCTGTTGAAGCATATAAAATAGTTAGAAAATTAAGACCTACAGGGGTAATTACCCAGGTAATGACCGGACATGGTGGGTTTTCAGAATACCTGAACAGGTTCAGGTGTAAGGAAAGCCCATCATGTGTGTGTGACTCTGACCAAGACGAAACAGCGACCCACCTACTGACGGACTGCCCGGCCTATGGACTTGAGAGGTATGAGCTCGAGCAAAAGTTAGAAATTGATATAAGAGCTGAAAATTTCAATAGACTTATCTCTGATAAAAAGCACAGCACTAAATTTGTTGAATATTGTGTAAACATTGCACAAAAAACAATAAACAATAATAAATAACATCAATGCTCAAAGTTGTATATAATTATATACAGTCGGCAGCAAACAGAATAATACAAACTATAGATAAAATAGAAGTAAGGTATTATTAGTAACATGCTGTATAATAAGTTAGAATAAGATTATAGAAAATACTCGTGTAGAAAATTAAGATACTCGTCATGTGATAGACTAAGATTGTATTAGAAAAATAAGAACTATGTAAAGATTGAACTTTGATTAAAGACAAGTCCCAAAGGTCTCGGACTATGTCCGTGGAACCCACTTAGCTCGCAGACTCCGCCTTGCGCGGAGAGGTAGGCGCCAAAAAAAAAAAAAAAAAAAAAAAAAAAAAAAAAAAAAAAAAAAAAAAAAAAAAACCCTACCTACCCTACCTACCCTACCTACCCTACCTACCCTACCTACCCTACCTACCCTACCTACCCTACCTACCCTACCTACCCTACCTACCCTACCTACCCTACCTACCCTACCTACCCTACCTACCCTACCTACCCTACCTACCCTACCTACCCTACCTACCCTACCTACCCTACCTACCCTACCTACCCTACCTACCCTACCTACCCTACCTACCCTACCTACCCTACCTACCCTACCTACCCTACCTACCCTACCTACCCTACCTACCCTACCTACCCTACCTACCCTACCTACCCTACCTACCCTACCTACCCTACCTACCCTACCTACCCTACCTACCCTACCTACCCTACCTACCCTACCTACCCTACCTACCCTACCTACCCTACCTACCCTACCTACCCTACCTACCCTACCTACCCTACCTACCCTACCTACCCTACCTACCCTACCTACCCTACCTACCCTACCTACCCTACCTACCCTACCTACCCTACCTACCCTACCCTACAGACGGGCTTGCGACTGCGAGACCTACAGAACATAATTATGATAAAAAAAAGTAGGAGTCGAGGTTCGCACTCAGGAATTCACCCTCAGACTCCGCGTGGAACCACGAACTTCTTTATTTTTTCTCCTCCTTTGTTTAGTTTACTTACTTGAAAGAAGCACTATTAGACCTAGTAAACGTGTTGACTGGTCTCTGGTAAACTGGATTTTTATCGCTTTGTGTTGATTTCAATGGCCTAGGACCTGATAAACTTGAGGAAGGCTGCCTCATATTGCTTAATACTGGTCTGTCGACAGTGGCTCTGTCATACGTGTCAGCACTGCAGATGATCTTTCCATTTAATCTCATCGCCCACAGTCTCGGGGTTGTGTTTAGAGGATTGTATTGGACATAGAAACGTACTACCAGCGGGTCACCAGGGTGAATTTGTAAATCCTCGTTATAAATTCTGAAGTCTACATTATCGTGCGTTGTTGTATTCCCTACCCGGTGCTGAAAAGGAAACAATGTCAATTCAACTAATTGCAAATCACTGTTCACTACAGGGTTAGTATTTTGTATTTATTTATTTATTACAAATTATTTTTACATTGTGTTGAAAAATCATAATTGGCAACAGGCACCAATACACGATACAAACTACCTTTGAAAGAATTACAAGACAATGAGCCAACATTTTACATTAAACAACAAAACACTTCTATTTCAACCTTCAATTAGTCAGAGAATTATTAAATGATGTCAAATCGATTTTCAAATATAAAGTTATTATGTCAAATAAAAATGTCAAACGCAAATATAAAACCAATAAATTCAGATTCCATTAGAAATGTCATTCGTATAATATAATGTCGGAATAAGGACTGAGAAAAAATAATTTAAATGAAAGCTTTACGGACAATCAGCAAGAATTATCCATTAAACAATACTGCTAATTCACTGTTTAACAATTTGAAAAAAGTATGTAAATATGTCAAATAAATTTTTATATAGTATCCAGATATTATGTCAAACAAAAATACAACAATTAAATAATCAAATTCCATTATAAAGCAAAAGTAAATTTTTTTTTTTATAAAATGTCAATAATATAGAATTGGTAACAATGTAGTTGTAAATGCCCTATTACACCTTTATACACCCCAATTCCTGGATGAATCTTGATAACTTTCAACATAAAAATATCACATTAAAGATTGGCAATTTTTAGCTTTTCAGACGTTGAAAAGGTGGGGGATGCACCATTTTCATATACCTTTCTTAAAAAAAAATATAATTATCTTTGAGATGGGTTCCCTCTATCTGGCAGAATCTTGATACTCCGAAATTTATTAGACATAATTAACACACTTGGCATAATCTTCTTTAAAAGAATATTGTTAAGGCATATTTTTTTTTTAATATACAATGGCTTACTTTTAAGATGGCAGAATTTTATTTGGCATAATTACACTTGGCATATTATGAAGATGGCAGAAATTCATTTGGAATAATTTTATTAGGCATTTCTATAAAATAGCATTTTTAACCTTAAATTAAAATTGAAATATTGTCTTAAAAAGTCAATATGTTGTGTTACAAAAGTTCGTGACAGAAACGAATCGCTGCAAAACCGACTCCACGTAGTCTTGTCTGCCCTACCCCTAGAGTGTAATTTAAGCCTGCGAAGGCGCGTAGGGGCGAGGCGGCCTGCGAGCTGAGGAGCAGGTGGTGAGCGTTAAAACCATCTGCGACGATAAGCTCGCGTGGGACCGCCGGAGCCCCACAGCGCTGGAGCCGTGACAGAAACCATGCCTGTTGCATGCTGCATGTTCAATTACATTCTTGGTTGCCTGTTGCATGCTTGCTGCATGCTCACTTGCATGCTAGCTTGCATGTTTGCTGCATGCTCACTTGCATGCTTGCTTGGATGTTGCATGCTTGCTGTATGCATGGTGTATGCTTGTTTGAATGATGCATGCTTGCTGCATGCATGGTGTATGCTTGTTTGAATGCTGCATGCTTGCTGCATGCATGGCGTATGCTTGTTTGAATGCTGCATGCTTGCTGCATGCATGGTGTATGCTTGTTTGCATGCTGCATACTTGCTGCATGCATGGTGTATGCTTGTTTGAATGCTGCATGCTTGCTGCATGCATGGTGTATGCTTGTTTGCATGCTGCATACTTGCTGCATGCATGGTGTATGCTTGTTTGAATGCTGCATGCTTGCTGCATGCATGGTGTATGCTTGTTTGAATGCTTCTGCATGCATGGTGTATGCTTGTTTGCATGCTGCATACTTGCTGCATGCATGGTGTATGCTTGTTTGAATGCTGCATGCTTGCTGTATGCATGGTGTATGCTTGTTTGAATGATGCATGCTTGCTGCATGCATGGTGTATGCTTGTTTGAATGCTGCATGCATGGTGTATGCTTGTTTGAATGCTGCATGCTTGCTGCATGCATGGTGTATGCTTGTTTGAATGCTGTATGCATGGTGTATGCTTGTTTGCATGCTGCATACTTTCTGCATGCATGGTGTATGCTTGTTTGAATGCTTGCTGCATGCATGGTGTATGCTTGTTTGCATGCTGCATACTTGCTGCATGCATGGTGTATGCTTGTTTGAATGCTGCATGCTTGCTGTATGCATGGTGTATGCTTGTTTGAATGATGCATGCTTGCTGCATGCATAGTGTATGCTTGTTTGAATGCTGCATGCTTGCTGTATGCATGGTGTATGCTTGTTTGCATGCTGCATACTTGCTGCATGCATGGTGTATTCTTGTTTGAATGATGCATGCATGGTGTATGCTTGTTTGCATGCTGCATGCTTCATACAGCGAATTACAACAAATAAAAAATTGTGTTCAATCAATCTTTTATTATGGTAAAAAATACAAAATTACTCTATCTATCTGTAATGTGATAGTTAAGTATTTCAATTAATATGGATATGAAATGTATGCCAAAAGACGATTCTGACTGTGAACTTTCTGCGATATGATGGTTCTGCCTTTTAATGAATATCGATATGAAATTTATGCCTAAAGATGATTCTGACTTACAAAATTATGAATTTTAATGTATGATAAATGAGTGTATGCCAAACGATTTTCTGCGAAATGATGTTTATGCTATCTGTTGTTATGCATAATAATATTATGACATAAAAAGTTCTGCTATAAAAGGTAGACGCCTTTGAGATTGTTCGATTTAAAGTTATGCCTTAGCGACAAATGTGGTTATATTTTAGTTAAGTGACATGTTTCATACTTACTGAAAGATATTTAGAAATAAATGCACCAAGTGAATCAACTTAATACGCCGATTTGTAAGAGTTGTGTGCCACCAATGGGAACATTATATACTGATAAGTGTATTCACCAAATGGCTGATAAAAAGTTAAGTAAATAATTTAGACTAGATAAAAATAAACTATATTCTCACCCATAGTTGTCCAAAGCCGAGAGCCGGTCTATCCAGCACAATGTTGAGCCACATCGAGTACAGATGAATATCTGTAGACAAGGTTGCAACTCCAGCCCACAAGCCGGGATCTATCCCGGACGGCGCGTACCTGAACACACGGGGGCATGGTGATGTGAGCGTGGAGCCCCCGGAGTCCTGCGCGAGCGAAGGTGCTGCTAGCAACGCCATGACCGTGCACAGAACTACGATCTGTTGAGACATAGCTATGTTAAGAAGCAATTCACAGGTACCATTCTTGCTGCGGGTAATATGCTGTTTTTATTCTAGTAGTGGTTATCTTACGAAGGAGTAATAGTTTTCATTGTGTGCGTCTGATGCACAAAGGTTCACATCGTGTATTGACTGTATTGTGTTGTGCTTAGCGACACCCCGTATCGAGCGATCCACCTTTTTGCAAATAAAACCATGTAAAATTATGAATTTTCTATGCAACACAAGGCAAGACCAACCAATAAAACATCTATACCTAATCAGCAAATAAAAATCTTTCTCGTCCACGTTTTAATAACGTACACACACTAACATCACGATCAATTCACAACACAACATTTATTTCACAATTCTTACCATTGATGTTTTTAGTTAATGTCTTTAAAACAACTTCTTCTAAAGATTTTCACACAAATATTTATGATTTTTATCGATTGGCGACGAGTGCCATTCACGGCGTATTTCATTAGAATGTTAAAGACGATATCTGTTTGATTTGAATATGAGAGGTCAAGCTACAAGAACGGAAACGATGATTTAAATTAACTTTACGTTAGTCTACGCGGGCAACCTGTTTGTTTTTTTTAAGTTCGATGACGGCATAAGATTATGTATACCGCGAGTTAGGAGGTATAAACACAAAGTTGGCCAATTTCAATTAAAAATAAAATATTTTTATTTTAAATAGGGCTACATGGGCACTTATATTTAAAACGTCGACAAAAGGTGCACGGTTCGGTTTGATCGTTTCCTATGGTGAAGTACCGGTACGAAACTCCGCGGTTACTCTTTTAAAAATTGGTTTTGTTTAACAATATTTCTATGTTGCAGCATTAGTACTTAGATATGGGGGACAACGTAGGCCCGACAATAAGCCGTAAGATAAAAAAAAAATTGTATTAAATAAACAAAAGAAAAAAATTAAGAAAGTAAAACGAGATAAAAAGTTAACAAATGTTAACAAACATCTAGAATCTAGAAGGCCTGGCAATGGCTCAAATGTTCTATAATAAGCTTTTATTATTGATGACAATTTATTACCAACTGTGGTATACACTTAAAATATACGTAGCAGAGCACTTGAATGATTATGTCTATTAATTATGATCGCACCAGCAGTGCTCAGACGTGCCATTCAGTGTTGTCTACTTACTGATAAATCTGGTTGTTTTATTATAAATCCCAAACCCTAACTAGTGTTACTAGTGAACATCACATTGGCGACGAGTGTAAGCGCAGTAAGTAAAGTGATTAAATCAAATAGTGCCCAACTTACAAAAAATTGGTCAGTAACAAAATATTATTTTATTGAAAGAGCTTTCAAAAAAAAAAGAAGTAAAATGAGTAAGGGTGATTCATAGTGATGGTAAATATATGTGAAGTTTAGTAGAATGTTTATTTTTATAATTATCTGCCTATCTATGAGCGATCTGCGTCAGCGATAAGCTGAGGGATGTGCTACTTAGATCGATGAAATCATTACTTCACTCATTTAAATAAACAAAACCGTGTTCCGAAATGTGGTTATGAAATTCAAATAAATTCTACATTTCGTCAGCAATGAAAACTCAAATCCGGTTCAATCCGGTTGACCAAATCCGTTTGCAAATATAGCGATGGAGCATAGCCAACGTATATAGGTAATTATAATACGATCCATCGCACTCAACAACAATCGCCAATAAACAAAGCAAAACTATCTATTTTCAAAACTGTTTATTTTTCAGAACGATATATTTCTCAAAAATCATTTGTTACTTACGAAACGAAACCAAAGCTGTTGTCACAACGCTATAAATCCCCGCAAACTATAGCATACTTGAAGTTGTCAACGTAGTTAGTTGAAGTGAATAAGCCAGATAAAGCGTTTTGACGCGTGCGAGTACTCTTTGGGCTGGATGATTAGTTGAATTTGACAATGCGAAAATATATCTTATTCGTATGTAACTCAGGACGATATTATTATTAAATAAAATTTCGTTTTGAACTTTGACTTTGTCGTATACTTTGCGAGTGTATCCTCCGACACATTTTTTCGATTTACATTTATTCGACAATTCGAATTTCGATTTACTATCTCGATTTGTACTAGCAATCACAGAAATGCAATATTAATAGCTTGACGTGGAATCCAGCCAGCCTTAAGCCTGGTAAAGTATGAAAGGAAGTTTGTCGTATACTAGTACGAAGGGAAGTTCATCGTATACTTTAATTATCGTCTGGTAAACGTGTTTAAGTTAATCCGTAGGGTATCACATTAAAATTTTAGAAATAGATAGTTGCCAAAATAGATAGTTTTGTCAAAGGTTAACAGACATTATTGGACCTAAAACAATCTAAAATAAAAGTTCCAATAGTTTAATCATGGTCGTTTTTCGACCTTGTGACCAATGATGTCAATTCTGTCGAAAGACATTATTAAATCTAAAATGAAAGTTTCAATGATTTAACTGTGGTCGAAATAAATGATGTAAATCATATCAAAAGTTTCAATGGTTTAATCATGGTCGAAAAGAAATGATGTCAATTCTGTCGAAATACATTATTGGATCTAAAACGAAAGTTCCAATGGTTTAACAGTGGTCAAAATAAATGATATCAATCATATCAAAAGATACTCGTATTATTAGATCTAAAATAAATTGTTCCAACGATGAATCGTTAATTGATGCCAATTTATCGAAACAAATTATTATTGGGTCAAAACAAAATGTCACTTCGATAACTTCGAAGCTATGTGATGCCTAACTAGGTATTAATCCTTGTTGTGAAAACTAAATAGGTATCATGTAATTGATGCCAATTTATCGAAACAAATTATTATTGGGCCAAAACAAAATGTCACTTCGATAACTTCGAAGCTATGTGATGCCTTACTAGGTATTACCTTGTTGTTAAAACTACTTAGATATCATGAAATTTGTAAAGGTTAAATAATAATCAAATCAAATGCATTTTTCACTGACTAGTCTATTAAAGAAAAAAAAAATATATTCCATCAACAAAAAATTAACCGTTTCCTGAGGTGACAGACTGGGGCTCGAGTGAGGCAGTTTGGCACTTAACAGGTACTTGAGGGACTTTTTGTGCGGCTTACTAGCTAGTTTGTTTATTTAAACATTCCTACGTAAACAAAGCCGCACTGAGCTCTTGCTATGAGTAGAGAACAATCAGTTCAAAGTAAAATTAACTCGATTGTTAATTTTATAATTTAGCATTTTGATTATATAAAAATGAAATCAATAATGCAAGAAATTTATTCGAATGGAGCTTATGCGACATGCACTAGAACATTAAGTTTTGTCAATCTCAATGTAAGTAGAAAATAACATTAAATATCAGTGAGTGTCAACCTGAATCCAAATAAAAATGCAAGTTGTCCTACTCAATACACGTCTAATTGAACAATGAGTTGTTATTATGTACAAAACGCTACATTTAAGCTATGTGATTGACATATCCTCTAATGTAGGTCGCGCTCAAAGTACAAATATGCGAGCCTACTTATAATTTGATTACATCACAGCAAAAGCAAATACTAGAGTTACCAAAATGTAGTCAGAGTCAAAATACGACAAGTACCTACTTGCCTTAATAAAATTGATACATGAACTAGAGGTATAAAGCCTCTCTTGTCAATGTGGCAATAAAATCACAAACGTGATACCTAACGGTTTCTGCCGTACAATGTAGAGATACTTTGGCAATTAAAACTTAGTGCAGTAAACTACGCCTGAGTGGACGCAAAGATTATGCTGAGTTACCTATGCCGAGTACAATGAATGCGAACGGAATAAAAGGTGTTTTCTAATATTATTATAAGAAACACTACAAAACAAGGGCCATTAAAAAAAAAAGGCCCAACGTCTTGTCAAATGACAAGATAATGAAAGCTTAAATAAGAATCTAATAAGGTCCACTTTTCTAGAATATATTTTCCAAGTCAATGACTATGCAATTGATTATAAACTTGCATGTGCAAGGCTTATTGGCTGCACAAAAAAGACAATAAAACTGGCTCTAAATGATTAGTGGCAAAAAATAATATTTTGAGTAAAAGCTGCCATTTCCCTTAATGTACTAGAAAAGGTTTTGGTCTGAATTTCACTGAAAATAAATAAATTTCCAAAGTCATAAAGGATTATCTAGAGATTTCTATTTTCAAAACAGTTCCATCAATTTGGTTCAAGGAATAAAGCTGCCATTTCCGTCAATGTACTAAAACAAGATTTTGGCCTGAATTCCATAGAAAATAAACAAATTTCCAATTAAACAAATTTCAATCTAGAGGTCTCTATTTTCAAAACAATTTTTCAGCCTCATAGTTGAGTCCCAATTCCTGGAATCAAAGGTAAAAACAAAAGACGAGCTACAGACATTCATCATGGAACCTGTAAATAAAACCATAAGATTGGGTTTCTTCAAAGATGCTTGTCTTAAAGACTGATGATGATATTTTTATAATTTGGACAAGCACATAGCCTTAGATAAATTATAATACTAAGGTAGTGTTGCTAAGAAAACCATCATATGACCATCACTCCTAAATTTGGTAAAGCATTATGTTTTTATAAAGTAAATAACAAAAAAGCTTTTCATCACGTTTTACTCAAAAATAGTTAAGAAGTCAATTGGCACTCTGTGTTTTACCGACACAAAAAAAACATTATTGCTTGGCGAAGGAGTTGTAAAACTTTATAAAAAACATATTTATCTTTAAAATATGTAATAAATATGATGAAAAAATAATAATTTGGAATTGTCAAACGCGCTCGTCAGCTACTGCGATTGATCGAATCCAAGTTTTGCATCGCTTGACTGGCGTTTAATTGTGATGCGTTGATAATGATTAAACCAGTTGGCGAAATCGACGGTTAAACTAATGCTTAAGTAATTGTAAACTATTAAAGTAATCTAGTTTTCTGGATCAATTTTGTTTGAAAGTGGATCCTTAAGGTGAACGCGCACTTAGCCGCACCGCAAGAGCCGCACGCGCCGCAGTCATCGCATTTTATAAATCTTTATATGAAATCGTATGCAGCCTCGCGCACCTATCCGCGCCGCACGAGCCGCATTTCAGCAAAATGCTGTAGGTATACGGATTCCACCAGCGCGTGCTGATGACGTCATCAGATTCGGCGCGTTCGATGCTTGCGGCGAGTGCGGTGCGGGCGGCGCGGAGACATCATGCGTACAGTGATGCCAACTTAGCTACTTTCTAGCTAAATCAAGCAAATTTGGCTACTATTTAATAATACTGGTAGCAAAATTTTTAGCTATAATTTCTAACATCTGTGATTGGAAGTTCAGAGTTAAAGTTATCAGTAGACCATTGCATTGTGAATTAATTTGGTGAAGTGTATAATTGCTGCAGAAATCGTAAATAACATTTGCATTAAATTACAATCTACCGGCGATAACAATAAGTGAGAAGTGATCCAACGTAACGCGTAAGCGACGAGCTACGCACGGCGCTTACAACCTTTTTCTCGCGACCGAGTACGTACACAAAGCATTGGAGCGCCGCACAAGCTAAGTCATCAAGAAGAACACCTACGTTATATTTCCTTATTCGTTTGTTGACGTTGCCACATAAGGTCACACTATAATGTCAGATCATTCTGTCATATTGCCGAGTCCTGGAATGTTATGGGGATGTTGTGACCAATCGGCTGACAACGGAAAATATGTTAAATGCGTAAAATGTTTCAGGGCGTATCATTATGCATGTCTTGCCTTAGCTGATGACCACAATGTACCTGCTAAGTGGCATTGTACCGAATGCCTAAACTCGGTCTCGAAACTGAGTAAATCTGATAATGCGCCGCTGCTTAATATTACTACTACCAGAGGCAACAAGATGCAAGCTATTGGATCTCCGCCTCAGGCGCCTGCTGAAATAGTGTTAGCACCCGACGCAATTCGTCAACTTATTCAGGAAGCAGTTAAGAAGGAACAGGCGGAGATGCTAACTAAGTTCATCGAAAATATGAAATTTACCTTAAATCAAGAATTGCAATCAATATCAAATGGAGAATATGGAAAAATCTATGGCATTTATGAACCTTCAGTATGAAGAACTTTTAAAGGAGTACACAGCGTCCAAGAAAAGTGTGAATGTTCTGCAAAGGGAAAATTCAGAGATGAGGATGTGTATTAACGATTTGTCTTCACGCATGAATCAACTGGAACAGCAATCCCGTGCAAATAATGTGGAAATTCAGTGCCTGCCGGAAAAGAAGCAGGCGAATCTTATAGAGATTGTGTCACGTCTATCTAAAGTAGTGGGCAGCGGTATTCAAGACCACGATATTAAACATTGCACAAGAGTTGCAAAACAAAATGCCAGCAATTCCCGCCCGCGCCCTGTGGTAGTACAACTTGTTTCCCCCCGTACTCGTGATCAATTTCTTGCAGCTACCATAAAGTTTAATAAATTGAATCCAGACAACAAACTGAATTCAACACACTTGGGATGCTCGGGACCTAAATCCCCGATCTATATTACAGAGCATTTGTCCACCACCAACAAGGCACTCCATGCTGCCGCTAGAATCAAAGCCAAGGAGATCGGTTATCAGTTTGTCTGGGTACGTGGTGGCCGGATATTCATGCGGAAGGCACAGGAACACATTCTGGTTAGGAATAGGGATACTTTGAATAAGCTGGTTTAATTTCTTTTTTTTTATTTCTCTTCTTTCATTCTTTTTTTGGCAATGTAACAGTCAGTAAAATTCATTATCATTCTCGGATTTAAGGATATATTATCAGAACACTAGAGGCTTACGCACTAAATGTCATAATTTTTATCGTCAAGTATCGTGCGAAAACTACGATGTAATAATATTAACCGAAACATGGTTAAATGATTCTGTAATGAGCTCAGAGCTGTTTGATAACAGATATGTAATCTATAGGCGAGATAGGGATAACAGGAAAAAAGATGGTGGGGGTGTTCTGATTGCCGTACTAAAGGGAATAAATTCAAAACGCATGACGCAATGGGAAAGCAATTGTGAGGATCTGTGGGTTATCATAGACATCTCGATTACAAAGTCTGTCGGTCAACTAGCTCTGTGCGCAGTCTATTTGCCTCCGCCTGTACTTCGTTCGACCCTGGAACACTTCTTGGACTCTTGTAATACCATATTTGAACAGTCGGGTTTGAAGTCGTGTATAGTTGGTAACTTTAACTTGAGTTGTATTGATTGGAGCTTGGCAAGTGAGTTGGATAGTGGTTATGTGGCTCCAGGTATTGGTCACTTATTCGTCGTTTTTATTTAAAATTTTGAGATGTAAAATTGACTGCCCCCAATTGTTGAGCAGGATCAAAATCCGTGTACCCACAAAAAGCCCACGAACTCCTATAACCCACTTATGCCCTCCTTTTCGCAGAACTGTCCTTGGTGCTAATTCTCCAATCCCCCGCCTTTGTAAGTTATTAAATAGCTGCAGTGATCTTGTTGATGTGCACTCCGACTCACTTGGTAGGTTCCGAAACATAATGTTCAAAAATTGGTTATTTTAATGTAGAATAGAATATAATTTTGTTATAAGTATCATTTAAATATAATTAATTAATTTTTATATCATTCAATTTTATTATGATTTTTAATTTTGATTTAATTGTTATTTTAATTTTGATTTTTATGGTATATTGATTTTATTTGTGATTTTAATTTATGTTTTGATTGTATTTTAATTTGGTTTTAATTGTGCTTTTATTGTAATTTTGATTTTTGTTTTAACCTTGATTTTAATCTGATAAAATGTGATAGTGATTACAATTTTAATCTGGAGTTAGGTCGATAGCAGAATCATGTATGCCTGATTGTAATTAGATGAGTATCAGAACTCATCTAATTGTAAGTAGGCGCCTTATGTCAGTCGCCCAGTGTCAATCGGAAAATAAGTAATGCATGATGTGCTTACCTGTAAGAAATTGGTACACTAGTCTATATGGATATATTTTTATTCATAGTTTCAAATTTTAAATATTTTTAATATGTACAACTGACTATTCCTAATCTTATGACTAATAACAAAACAAACTTACATACAAAAGGGAGAGGGAAAAGGACTCATAGCGCATCAAAAAATTCTTCCACATCGATGTCAATGGGAAACGTGCCCAGAACGCTGGCAGCATTGCCATTGAATGGCAATGCTGATTCTCTGGCTGAAGAAAAGGCCAGCCCTCTGGTCACGCGAACAGTCGACTAACCGTTTACTTATGTCTCGAAAAACTCGATGAGCACTCGGACCCCATGGACCTAATGTCTCAACCCCAAACGGCTCAAACATATAACTGCCAATAAGGTTGTTATATTTGCGCCGTTTGAGGTTTTCTGCACCAGCAGCAGCTGCCCCAGCACAGCCCGCCGTGCTAAGAAGATGGGATGGCGCAAGGGTATCGACGCATGTTGCATCCCACACCAAAGGCCTACCCAACTTCCAAGGCATTATGGTCATCCCATCCGGTCTCTTCCCATCGTCGCGTGCCAAGCCATTGGGTTCTAAAACAGCTGGCACCCCGGCGGTGACAAGAGCTCGACGTATGATGTCATTAATGCTGGCGTGCCGTGCTATCCGACCAGCGCTCCTACTGCAGGATAGGCCATGGTGTCCGAGGCGGTCGACTGCTTCACCACATTGACAGCGATGTGGAGCTCCGCTGGGAGTACCTAGTCGCAGACATGTAGCGATCCGGAAGGTAGTGTCACTCAACATTGTGCCTATGTTGGGTGACGGTAAAGCCTGTAGCCAGAGGCCCGACTCCCACTCACCCACAGCCAGTAGGCGAGCACGCTCAGCAGTATTGGTGGACGTATTTATGAGTTTATTCCGTACCAATCTGCAGAGCGGCTCATCCCACTGTCTTTGGGAAGATGGGTTTTCGGGCAACGCCGTATTCGGGCAAGCCACTTTCCAGGCGCACACTGCGTCGGTCGAGCACGGCACTTCACAGTTAACCAGCGACAGGGATAAAATTTTAGTGGTTAACGTTTCAGTGCTGTGGACCGAAGACAGGAACGCCGGTAGGCTTATACTAGAAATTTTGCGGATGCCGAGCCCGCCAAAGCGAATGAGTAGCGTGGCTTGCGTCCAGGCTCGGTCATCCAAGGCCACATTTAAGATAGATGTCAGAGTGCGTTGAATAATTTCGTCAATTTTTTCCAGGAGAAGTGGCTGCTTCCATAAAGGGGAAGAGCGGAGAAAATACATAAAATTTGGTCCAAAACAGCAATACCTAATGAGAGTAAAAGCCGAATGAAGGTTAATTTGGGAGAGTCTATCCGAAATATCATTAAAATGGTTAATTTTGCCATCGATGAATGAAGAAAAACTGTCTTCCAAAATTGGGGAACCTAGGAGGTGCAGTAAACTTTTATCTAAAATTTTGATCTCTGGGGCTATTGCATAAAATTTCTGTAGGGTCGGTTGTCTGTCGGTACTGTCACAAAGAAAAATTTCACATTTGGAGTGGTTAAGTTCTAGGCCGATGGATTGGAACTGCTCTTTCAGGAATTGAAAATCTGCTAAAACGGTGTCTACGTCACCTCCTAGTGTTCCATCATCCAAATACCATACGTTAAATTTCGAATTTAGTTTTTGAATGATCGGATGAGTCTATATGTATATTGGATGTATCTCATATCTTTGTATCAGTGTATTCAATTGTTGGTGAGCCAAATAAATAAATAAAAAATAAACATTTTTTTTATATGACATGAATGCTTTTGAGAGTCTGTAGTGAGGCACCGGAACTTAATTTAAATTATCTCAAGTCAGGAAATAATGTGCGATACTCTCCAAACTGTTCTCTTTTTAAGTTAATGTCTCGAACTCATTTTTAGGGTTCCGTACCCAAAGGGTAAAAACGGGACCCTATTACTGAGACTTCGCTGTCCGTCTGTCTGTCTGTCTGTCTGTCTGTCTGTCTGTCACCAGGCTGTATCTCATGAACCGTGATAGTTAGACAGTTGAAATTTTCACAGATGATGTATTCCTGTTGCCGCTATAACAACAAATACTAAAAACAGTATAAAATTAATATTTAAGGGGGGCTCCCATACAACAAACGTGATATTTTTGCCGTTTTTTGCTCGATATTAATAACGGCAACAGTTAGACGCTTGAAATATTCACAGAATATTTAGTTTTATATTCTCTTCAAAAAATAATAATAATTAAATTAAAATAAAATAAATTAAGGGGGGCTCCCATACAAATAACGTGATTTTGTTGCAGTGTTTTGCGATAATGGTACGGAACCCTTCGTGTGCGAGTCCGACTCGCACTTGGCCGGTTTTTTTTTTCGTTCATTATCTTCTTCTAACAATAAGCAACCGACAATAACAGGATCAAGTACCGTAGTACACTACGTACGTTCGTTCTATACAGAAAATATTCATCTAATAAGATGTAGAAGTGAATATGATTCTGACAACACTGTGCGTGCGGCGCTTTCGGCCATTCGGCGCGTTGGGCGCGTACGGCGCGTTCGGCGCGTTCGGCGTGGTTAGCGCGGGGCCTTGAGAAAATACGATGACTGCGGCGCGTGCGGCTCCTGCGGCGCGGATAGGTGCGCGTTCACCTTTAATGTCACAACTATAAAATCAATCTATAGTAGTTTCAAACTAAAATATTGTGTCTTTATAATGACAAGACTCAAAAGTTGTATTGTACCCAGGTAGTTACTGACACCAATTCTGTTACTTTAGTGACTGTACTAATTCAGTTCGACAAACCGAAACAGTTAATTTCATTCCTTTGGAAATAGTTTGACAGTGTACTGTCATGCAGATTAAAAACGAGACGTAATACTTGAAAAAAAAAGAATTCTGAAACTGATTACTTAGGCCATATGAACAAAGACCTAGTTTAATAAGGAGTCCAGATTGTTTAAATATGAAATATGTTTTATAGTCATAAGAACTACAAATGTAAAATCTAAATATTTGGCACAAGATTGAAATAGTGAAATTTCTAGACAAAATACAATAATCATCATCATCATCATCATCATATCAGCCGAAAGACGTCCACTGCTGGACATAGGCCTCCCCCAAGCGTCGCCACATTGACCGGTCCCGTGCGTCTCGCAACCAGCGGATCCCCGCAACCTTCACCAGGTCATCGGTCCACCTAGTGGGAGGCCTTCCAACGCAACGTCTTCCGGTTCGCGGAAATACAATAATAGTGTAATTAAATACATTTCAAAAGATGTAAATCGTAAAAGTATAACATCTAAAAACGGCAGATAATTCTGTTATTAGTTATTAAAATAACATCTAATAACGGCTGATATATCTGTTATTAGTTATATAATACATGCTGTATCAAACGCGGCATAGTTTTTTTCAATAATGGCTTCAGTAAAAAGGAAAAAACAGGTATTTTTAAACCAGTCAGTCATCAGTCAATACGAAAAGCAGACTGGAATGATAATATAGAATGAAGAACATCTCAGATATTAACGAGTTAAACATACAAAACATTGAGGAGAGTTCCTCCACCGAGCAGGAGAGCACATACCGTGGCTATTAGGTCGCACTGTACGCACTTGTCTGTAGTCGTACCTGCAATTCACTTGTGAATTGTTCAGGAGTCGATGGGCAGCTGGTGGTGTAGCCGGGACACGGGTCTCAAAGGGACTATCGTTGTATTGGTTTTGTAATATCCTAGAAGTCGTAGAGTCTATGTGAAGTGATGTGTGATGGTCGATCACTTGAGGTAATGACGATATGGGTGGCATGAGTGTCACTAGCTGATGCGGCAGTCGTGCCATGATTTTTGTATATGATCTAAGCTGATACGAGTTCTGATCAATTACTACTAAGGATTAGAGGAACCTTTCGCTATCGGTGATCGTTATACACTGAAAGCTTTAAATAGGTACGCTTAGAACTTATAAGTATACATACGATAGGTTTAGGATTAAATTGACAGGCAGTAGAATATACCTACTGGTCAATAAATTGACAAGCAATAGAACATACCTACTGGTCATTAAATTGACAGTAATCAGAGAATTAATTTATGTATTCTTTATTGTACACCAGAAAATACAGTAACAAAAGAAACTTAAAACTAAAAATATACAACGGGTGGCCTTATCGCATTCCGCGATCTCTTCCAGGCAACCTGGAATGGAAAGTGATAGCCTGGACATGACATGGGGTTGTCAGGGGTGTAACAATACTAACAATGAATATAATGATACAATAATACTTAATAAAAACACTTATAGATATATATATATGCCATATAATAGATACATAAATACATACATATTTATTATACAAGACGTGCAAATAAAAGACGTATGACAATCATAGACAAAGTCTGTTTAAATACTAAGAGTACGATTACAGCGACAAGTAATGGTCCTTGATGAGTCTTTTAAACACAGGCAACGACTGAGCACGTTTAATTGGGTCAAGTAATGCATTCCACAGACGAGCAGCCTGGACTGTAAAAGCCTTATTCATGAAAGTTGTGGAATGCATTGGCATTTTAAGTCGCAATTTATCTGATGACCTCAGGGATTTCGTGTGGGAATCGCAGATAAACTGAAAACGATCCTTGAGATAAAGAGGGGTGGAAGGAGTAAAGAGTACATTAAACAAAAGAGAAAGAACTTCACTTGAGCTTTACACGGAATTCGGAAACATGGTCATATTTGCGTAAACCAAATATGAAACTTATATAAAAATTTCGAAGCCGCTCAAGTTTATCGAGTTGTTCTTGAGTAAGGTCAAGATAGCTGGCATCAGCATAATCAAGGATGGGAAGAAGAAGAGATTGTGCAAGCGCAATCTTGGTGGCAGTCGGAAGAAAATTACGTAGTCTCCTCAAAGTTGCAGCAGATGCAAACAACTCGCGGCTAACTTCTTGCAGTTGGTCAGTCCAAGAGAAGTTCCTGTCGATGAATATCCCCAAGTTTTTAACTTTCTCACTGAAGGGAATTACTGCATTGTCAAAAATAACTTGGGGCAGAGTCGTCCAGTCGATCCTAGAAACCATTCTAGGACCGTCCACTACTATTACTTGCGTCTTTATAGCGATTACCTTAAGCCCATACCTCTTGCTCCAATCGCAAATGCGAGCCAGATCAAAATTGATGGTTGCTATAGCCTCAGACAGCTTTCCAAGAGGAGCTAGCGAGTATAATTGCAGATCATCTGCATAAAGATGGTAGGAAGAAATTAGTTCATTGGAGATTGAGTTTATAAAAACTGCGAAAAGTAAAGGAGATAAAACGCCACCCTGTAGTACCCCGGCAGAAGTACTGCACCAGGAAGACAAAGCACGAGCTACCTTCGCGCAGCTGAGACCTGTTTGGCAATCGCGGAATTTGACCCGAAGGATTACACTCAAAATCTTCTCAACTCAAATCCGTGCCGAATGAGATTCGACGGTTGACCTCTTTCTCGAGGTTGGACCTGCCTAGCTGGACTATTCTTCCCAGGCAGGCATGGTCATCCACGTCTGCGGGTGTGGAGTCTCCGATCTTGACGGGAGTGGGTGTGACATGGGCCTTTAACATCACTTTGATTTTATCCATATTAATTTTTGGAACCACTCTTTTGGAAGCTCTACTGAGGTCATCGAGTGTTGTACCTGGTTTTGGAGGTGGCGTCTCCCTGTCCCAATCCTCGCTGCGCAGGGTTGGGACGGGGTTCCGGAGCCAGGTTGCAAGGTCGGACTAGCCTGGTGGCGTTTTTGTGCAGGCGCTTCGGCACCTCGATGTACCGGTGGTCGATTTGGCGCCGTTGGAGTGACTGCAGTGCAGCCCAAGTCTCGATCAAGTCGAGGACTTTCACGTGGTCCACAGACGCTGAGCGGAAAGGCAGGTTGTACTCTTCGGGCCTCAGTATAGCCTGCCGCAGCGTACGTGTGTGGGCTACGGTGCTGGAGCCTGTTCGGAGGCCGCCCGGCTGGCTTGTTTGGGAGGCTTGAAGCCGTTGGGCCTGCGCGCGTTACGATTCGTGTATTAATTTATTAGTTCCAGGTAACTAATTCATAAAATTAGTTCTCAACTATCGTTAGAGAAATTTGATGGAGAGGGGGAACCTTCATCAGTAGGTCCGAGATGGGAATCAGAAAATGGAATAGAAGAAGAAGAGGAAGGGTAAAAGGAAACACTAAATTAAACAAGTAAATGATTTTTAAACATTATTGTGCTGTCATTTTGTTATGCCAGAGATGCCAATTCATCTATACAAATAAATAAAATTGAGGTGTCTGTATGTAATATCAAAATAACAACGTTTTATTGAATGCACATGAAAGTATATACGGTACTAACAACAAATAAGCATTTTTTTAAGATTTTTGTCTGTCTGTCTATCTGTCTGTTTGTTCCGGGTAATCTCCGAAACGGCAGGACCAATTTTGATGGAACTTTCACTGGTAGATAGCTAATGTAATAATGAGTAACATAGGCTACGTTTGATCACGAGTAAATTCATAGTTCCGGCGGGAAATTAAAAAAATAAAATTATATTTTTTACGAGTTTGACGCGGACGAAGTCGCGGGCAACAGCTAGTTAACACAACACATACAACTGGTTAAAACAAGGAAAGGAATGTAGTGTATGTTGATATAAATAGATCGCGCTAAAAGCCGATAACAGTATTGTTACGTTACCTCGTGCGCATACGCCGCTCGGTTATTATTACCGGTTCGAGTGGTGGGGCGATCAGTCCTCCGCGCGCAGCAGCATCTCACACTGCACAGCGTTGTAAACGCTCCTCGCTGTATGAGGAATGACGTCATACAGCGCGACACCGGGATTGAGAGCCTGGACGAGTTTGTGAGGCGCATAGCGAAAGCGCGGGCCGACGCTTCTGCCTGGCCCCATGTGAAACACCTGGCGCCATGGCATGCGCGTCCGCCCGACCGAAAGCGCCTCCCCAGAGACCTGCTGCCTGACACTGCGGCCCCATCCACATCGAGCGAGTTCCTACCTCGCACGCTATTGGTTCATGAGCGGTGTAACTCAATACATTGACGCTCCCACATACATCTACGGCGCTAGTAGTCTAGTCGCTTACATTACTAAACTGTAGGTTCACCAAAGTCGGCACGCCTGCCACTGGTTACCTTCGCTGGGCTGCCCAGGGTACGCTCTGGGTTTTAACTGGTGGAGGTGGACCGCCAGGGTGCCGTGAAGAAGTGGTACAGCTTTCTTAAATCTAGCCAAACGATTACGGTGGATGTCTATTGACAGCAACTGCAAACCATGATGGAAAAGCTAGCTGCTAAACAGGCTGGTCAATCGCTCTAGGCCACTGCTGCTTCAGGACAACGCTAGACCACACACTGTATAACAGACGGCTACCAAATTAGAGGAGCTTCAATTGGAATATCTAAGACATCCACGGTACTCCCCGGACCTTGCTCCAACAGATTACCATTTTATTCGAAATTTGGATAACTCCTTGCAAGGGAAAAAATTCAACTCCGATGGGGCAGTCCAAAGCGCCTTCAAAGGTTTTATTGATTCCCGTACGAATGGTTTTTTTAGTAAAGGGATCTATGAACTACCTATGAGATGGCAAAAGTGCATAGACAGAAATGGTATGGTACATACTTTGATTAAATATATATATTATTATATTAAAAAATAACGACTTGATGTTCCCCCCTTACAAAAGGCCAATTTCATATGTAATGACCTTATATTTAAGTCGATGTCAAATATTAATGAATATAAAGACTTTATAATTTTATTAGTAGAATGTTTGAATTAGTGTGCTCGAGTTGCCAGACATCGTATAAGTAGTAGGTATATAGCAGCAGGTGACGCTGCCGATCCGGAATGCTAGCGCCAGTTTCTATAAAAACCTTGTTGATAATGAACCTGTCATCAACAATAAAAGCTTACTAAAGAACATATTGAAATCGGCCCCATTTGGGGTCTATACCTATTCTGCTGCTAAAGTGTCACTATCTGAGAAATCATATATTGAATTATAGACGAAAAAAAACGCCACGAATAAATTAAATTATTGCTGTTTATCAACTATAAATCATATGCGAGTTTCCGGTATCAAAAACCGGCCAAGTGTGGGTCAGACTCGCACACTGAAGTTTCCGTACAAACAGCTACTCTGCCAAAATAATTGGGTATCATTACTGAAATTCATAAACAATTAAAGCACTGCGCTAAGGAAAAGATTAACTGGATTGGGGGAGAAAATTAACTTGCAATGTATCAAACATTATAGATATATATAGATACCGGGACAGGTGATATTAAATAAAAGCTTGTAAAATGCTGCCTAGACAGATTGATAGAGATTTTTTTGCTGATTAGGGACGGAGGTTTTAAAACTCAAAATCGACCAAATGTCATATAGTGACACTTTAGCTATAGGATATGATTATTACGTGTTAAACACGATATCATGCCGTCATCAGAGTGTATATAAAAAACAGGTTGCCCGCGAACACACTAACGTAAGGATAGTTTTAATCAACGTTTTCCTTTCCGTAGCTTTAAGTTTGACCTCTCATATTCAAATCAAATAGACATGTTATTCTTTGTCATTCCAACAAAGTACGGCGCAGATGGCTCCCGTAGCCAATTGAAAAATATAATTTTAATATATTTGTTTGTTGTGTGAAAATCGCTACAAGTAGTCGTATTGAAGACATAAACTAAAATAAACCTCAATGGTAAGAATTGTGAAACAAAGTTGTTATTGTGTTGTAAAGTTCTTAAAACGTGGAGGAAAAAAATTTTAATTTGCTACGTAGGTATAGAGATGTTTTATCTAACAAATGGTGATTGGTTGGTTTTAAATTATCTTTTTTTTATTTATGTGCAAAATGGTGGATCGCTCGGTACGGTGTGCTCCAAAGCTTGCGCACAACGACACGATACACGATGTGTAACTTAATTTTTTGGTGTACAATAAAGTATATTCTATTCTATTCTAACCAGGGTACCAGCAGGAAGAATTCATAGACGGTACCTGGGAATTGCTTCATAAAATAGCTATGTCTCAACAGATCGTAGTTCTGTGCTCTGTCGTGGCGTCGCTAACAGCACCCTCGCTCGCGCAGGCCTCCGGTGGCTCCATGCTCACATCGCCATGCCCCCGTGTGTTCAAGTACGCGCCGCTCGGGATAGAGCCCGGCTTGTGGGCTGGAGTTGCTACCTTGTCTACAGACATACTTCTGAACGCGACGTGGCTCAATATTGTGCTGGATAGACCGGCTTTGGGCTTTGGACAGCTTTGGGTAAGAATATTTTTATTTTTATCAAGTCTATATTATTTTAAAATTAGAAACGGGATATTTACCATGTTTACTGTTTGTTGCGAGTTTTCGATATTTCGGTGCTGTTGCAAGCACCATGATCACGGATAAACATGGTAAATATCCCGTTTCTAATTTTAATGTTAGTGTTAGTGACCATGACAGTTTAAAAACTTATATCTATATTATTTACCTAACTTTTTATCAGTAACTTAGTTAACACATTATCAGTAATATTCCACTTGATGAGACTCTTGGAAATCGGTGTATTTAGTTTATTCACCTGGTACATTATTTTTACAAATTTCTTCATTTACTTTTAACCGACCAATCTCAAATATATTAATTTACTTTTTTCAAGAAAGGAGTTTATTGTAAGGATGCATGACTGCCTTGTTGCCTTGTATATCTTTGATAATATGATATTTTCATGTTGAAAGTTAGGCGTTTCAAGATTCTTCCTTTAGTGAACTGCAATTTGTTAAATTATCATTGTTTCCTTTTCAGCACTTGGTAGGGGACACAACCACACAGGATAATGTAGACTTCATAATTTATAACTTTGATTTACAAATTCACCCTAATCACCCCTTAGTAGTGCGCTTCTATGTCCAATACGATCCTCTAAACACAACCCCGAAATTGCGGGAGATGAGATTAAATGGGAGGGTCATCTGCGATGCTAACACGAATTGGAGAGCCACCGTCGATAGACCAGTTGTAAGCAATGTGAGACAGCCATCTTCAACTTCCTCGGATCCAAAAATTATAACCGACCTAAATATGAAGCCATTAAAATCAACACAAAGCAAAGACGATCCAGTTTACCGGAGAACTGAGAACACATTTTCTATAGCTGTTATCAAGTAAGTATTGTTAGTAAGTAAGTATTTGCAACCCGAAAGATTACTAATTAAAAAAAAAACCGCCCAAGTGCGAGACGGACTCGCACACTAAGGGTTCCGTACTATTATCGCAAAAAACAGCACAAAAATTACGTTTGTTGTATGGGAGCCCCACTTCAATATTTGTTTGTAGTATTTGTTGTTATAGCGGCAACAAATATACATGATCACAGACAGACAGATCACAGACAGACAGACAGACAGACAGACAAACAGGCAGACAGGCAGTTTTCTTGTCCGTTGTTGGGTTCTCGATGCGGGAACTTGGCTTCCATGTTTTACTGTTTTGATACAGCATCCTGAAAAGATAGGGACTCAGTGAAAGCGTGACGTTTGACAGGACGGAACAGAAGAAGAAAACGTGTTGCGCCGAACTGATCCAAGTAATATGGGACAAGAGCCGGCAGATGTTGATCCTAAAAAAAAGAAGAGAACCCCTCTGACTCAAGCTTATTTCTTGGTTAAAACCTAAAGTCACGCCTGTATTTCTAAAAGGGTAGAACAGGTGCATTAATACTTACTTACACATAGCACTTGCTTCGTAAAAGTTACATAAAATAAAGAAGGTTGTAAGTATCCGTTTATAATAATTTAACATCCTTTCCTTTTTCCAGTCCGGATAAAAGTTATTCAAATACATCAGAATCGTCTGAAACGGTTGAGTGCGGCGTAGTCTCTGGGGACAACGAAGGGATCACCCTGTTTTACAGGGGCTTGAATTACACTAGAGGAGACATACCCTGGCTAGTAGCTATCCACACGAAAAAAAAGAATGCCCTTAGATTTATCTGCGGAGGCACGCTCGTGTCGGATCGACATGTTGTGACCGGTTAGTATCTACCTGCTCTTATCAACATACTCCTGGCTACTTATATATCTCACCATCATCTTACTTTTAATGGTTCCATTGCTGGGACACAGACCTCCTCTCTATGAGAGGGGTAGGGCCGTAATCCACTACTGATCAAACAATTTTTATTTCGTTTTATTTAGCACACCAACAGTACAATTACATCCAAAAAATAAGAATACATTATCAGAGATTTTCTATAGCTCATTTAGCCTTTGTAGCTAGCTATATTATCATCTTATACACAGGTTCGTTCAACAACTGATGCTATAGTCTCCCATCCGCGATGTTAATAATATCATCTGCCCATCTTACCGCTGGACGACCGATACCTCTTCTTCCAGACCTTGGTCCAATCCTCGGATCTTCTTACTTCGTCACTATTGACAATATAGGTGCTGATTTAGACGTCTTGTTAAGTAGCATTGTCATTTGCAGCTGCCAGCTGTATGTTGCGTCGTGCCGCACAGACTGCCATCAAAGACATTGTGGTAAAAGTTGGAGCTTATAACCTAATTGACTGGAGTGACGACTTTGCTTTCTTCAGGGGGCTGTTGGCTATATCAATACACGAAGACTATAATCCTTCCACATTAGAAAGTGAGTCATGACAATGTTTTTGGTCTGCATGTCGGTTACCCATTTTTTTAAATTAACAGTTAAGCTCGCGTTTGACCTCTCACCGTATGATAATCTATGATGTGGACGACGGTGCAGCACGCTTGCCTAAAAGTTATCTATTCACACTTGACTTGAAGACCCCTAGGTTCTAGCTATCAGGAGATACAAACTCCGGCAGTGAATACCACTCCTTAGCTGTACGCACAAAGAAAGTACTCTCAAAACATTTAGTGCGTATGGGCACGGTTAAGGGTGGGATGTCCACCATGTACTGATAGTACATCACCGTACGTCTTCTAACCCGACGATGGAAAGGGCAACGCGAAATTAAATTATGCAATTCCAAAGTAATTATTGGCTTAGTATCGTGTTGGTTACACTTGGCTATTAATATTTCTAAAAGATTTCGTAAGCAATGATCAAGCTAACGTACGACACACTCAAATGCTATTTCTTATTTTGATGCAGATAACATCCTGATACTCACACTGGAAAAACGCGTACAGTTCAACAATTACATCCGTCCAGCTTGTCTGTGGAGCGGTGACATTGAGCTCTCACGCGTGGTCGGGGCTACTGGCGTTGTAAGTACCTAATGAAAGATCAAATTCCAGTCGATGTTACGATAATATCAAAGACCAAAACGGTTTGGTCCTCAGAAAGGAAAGTCCTATAGTGCAGTTGGGGGAATTATGAAATTTCCCTGGATGGTAATATCAGAAATGAACGTATTTAATATTTTATAAAAAAACAGGATTATGATTTAAAAAATAAACTGAAGTTATCCGAAGGGATAGTAGTCCCAGGATAGCAAGTATCCTATGTGATCACTATCCAAAGTTTAATGAACCTGTATACAAAATTAATTAAAATTGGTTCGGCGTTTTGGGCTTGAAAATAGATAGACAGACAGAGCATTGCATTTATAGTATTCTTCTTCTTAGCGTGTCGATGGCAAATATAAAAAGTTAAATATTGTGTTTGGCCCAGAATTCAGCCACAGCAACACCATTCGGTGTAATTCTTTTATAGTATTAGTAAGTACGGTTTTTAAACCATGACAACCGGCACCCTTAAAACTACCTTAAATAATATCTAAAAGTGAGTGGGGCGCTTTCCTCGCAGAATATATAACATATCTTACATACCTATGTATTAACATATTTTTACACATTTATTTATTTATTTAATACTTTATGCACATAAACGTACAGAGGCGGACTTCATGCCTTAGGCAATTTTCACATGTATTATATAGCTATTTGTTCACTGTTTTGACAAATTGTGTAACAACATATATTTACAACTTGTAGGTGTAAGCGGTAAACGAAAATAATGGATACAACATATTTTGTGACCTTTATTCAAAACCATCTCAGAAACGTTGTATTGAATACAGAGAGCTTTTGGATGTCTCTCGTCATTCCATACCCAATGTTATGGAATGTTGCGGTATAGAACTTACGAACCAAAATGTAATTATTGTTTGCATTTATAGACCACCAAAGTTAAATAACTTGAATGTTTTTTATGAAAAGTAAGAGATTATTTTGAAGAAGCTATGTACCAAAGCTGATAAGAAAATAGTCATGTGTGGGGACTTCAATAAAGATACGCTTAAAAGAAAGAACTTGACACTGGACTTTGAATACTTTCTTTTGGGCTACAATCTTAAATTAGAACTACGACAGCCCACCAGGCTGTCTAGTTATACTAGATAATTTTGCATGCAACTCTAAATTAAAATGTAAAACCGAAGTATTGGACTTCGCATTGTCTGATCACACTGCTCAACTATTGGAAGTTAAGGTTATTAAATCATATAAAATAAATTCATGGCGCATTAAAAAACGCGATCTATCTGGTAAAATATGTCTAGTTTCAAAAATTATCTAAAATGTCTTTCTTTCTCTGAAATCTACCAAACCGAAAATGCTAATGAAGCATACGATTATTTTCTAGAGGATTTTCGGATGCTGTACGATCTTCGCTTTCTTTATAAATTAATAACAGTTAAGTCTAATAAGAATATTAAATGGGTTTCAAATGGTATCCGAGTGTGTAGTAGGAAAAAAAGACAATTACTATGGAAATACAGACGAGAACCATCAAATTGTAATAAAAATATCTTTAGAAATTACTCGCGCAGGTTTCGAAAGGTTATTAAATTAACGCAAAGAGCACAAAATAATTATTTCATCAATACTTCAAGCAATAAATCGAAAGCGTCATGACAGGTTAAAGATAACAAAACCCGAATCACTGAGCCTATTTCCCAAATAAAAGTTCAAAATACTACCATTACTAATTCGACAGACATTGCAAACGCCTTTAACAACTATTTCATTGACCAGTCACAAGATAACATGACGAAACCACCGGACACTACGAATTTGACAGTAACCCCAACTCACTTTTTATGCATCCAGTAGTACCGCAAGATATTATGAGAGCGATACAATCATTAAAAAATAAAAGCATCACTGCATATGATGGCATATCAACAAATGTTATAAAATTCGTATCAGGCGACATCGCCTTGCATTTGTGTCATATACTTAACTTATGTATCAGTACTGGAGTATTCCCGGATGGTTTAAAAACAGTTATAGTGAAGCCACTTAAAAAAAAAACAATAAAGAAGACCTAGCAAATTATAGACCGATTGCTTTAATACCCATTTTTTCCAAGGTTATAGAAAAATAATTTATGACTCGGTTAATAATTTCTTATCCAAATATAATATTTTAAGTGCGGAACAAAAGGGTTTCAGGAAAAATAAAGGAATAAATACGGCCGTTTACGATTTAATGAATGTCATATTGCAGAATGTAGATAAAAAAGTACCAGTTTGCGCAATTTTTACGGATATGACGAGGGCATTTGACTGTGTTGATCTCGAAATTCTTATAAAAAAGCTAGACATCATAGGCATCAGAGGAAATGTACTTAATCTCTTAAAGTCATACCTTAGCAATCGTAAGCAACACACTGAAATATCTAGAATATGTCTAAAAACTAAGCGCGAAGAAAAATATTTATCTGAGGCTAGAATTATTAGGTATGGCGTACCACAGGGTAGTGTGCTGGGCCCTTTATTATTTTTGTTATATGTAAATGATTTACCTCGCCACATTGAATATCCTATGGTCTTAGTCGCTGACGATAGTACTGCCTTGATTAAATGTATTGACAAAAAAACATATGAACATGACATAAATGACACTTTAATAAATATTATAAGCTGGCTTGACCAAAATAATTTAATGATTAATATACCAAAGACAAACGTAATGCATTTTTATCAACGAATTCCACCAGAAGTCTTACATTAACATTATAATGGACAAAAAGTTGACCAAATACTAGTTGCTAAATTCCTTGGCATTTTGATAAATAGCCAATTAACTTGGAAGCCACAAGCAAAAGAAGTATGCAAAAAACTTAGTGCAGCTGCATATGTGTTCTTTAACTTGTCTAAGAAAGTAAACATGGCCACAAGGTTAATTGCATACCACAGGTTAGTCGCATCGATTTTGAGATACGGTATAATATTTTGGGGAAATTGTAGTCTGAGAAAACAGGTGTTTAAGGGCTATGTGCAATTTAATAGTAACAGATAGCTGCGTACCTGTATTTAAGTCCCTAAAATTACTAACATGTCCATCCCTTTATATTTTCGAGGTGGCTGTTTTTGTTAAATCAAATATGCATCTATTTAATAAAGTGTCCGAAAATAGAAACCGGCCAATCAGGAGACAGTATAAAAACTTGCTAATTGTTAGTGGTTCCGATACCGCCCTATTAAAGAAAAGTATTATATGTATGGGTCCGATAATTTTTAATAAAATACCCGATGTAATAAATAATGAGACATTTCTACTTTTCAAAACGAAATTTACTGATCTATTTATTAATAAATGTTATTACTCAATTAGCGAATTTCTGACCGATAAGAATTTAAATTGATAGCATGACATTTCTGTTTTCCTGACTTGTACTTAAAATTTCTTTATTTTATTTTATTTTTTATTTGATGAATTCATTGGAACTTGACGAATTTATAATCCCATTTTATTATAATTGACATTGTGTATTGTATTGCCTATTTCAAATTATTTACTGAATTTGATCTTGACTTGGTAAATTTGTATTGATTTAATTGAATGTTTTAATAATTTATATTAAATGGGTCTTTATTATTATAGTTAAAACTGTTTGCATGCCTTAGTTAAGGTAGTTAGTATAAGGATCATTACATTAAAACTCAACATCTGTAACTTGTACCTACTTTCTGTGCAATTAAAGAACTATTCTATTCTATTCTTGGTGTAAATGCATATGGTAACAGTGTATTCTTTACTCAGGTAGCTGGCTGGGGTGTAAAAAGCGAGGAGGGCACAGGCCAGCATACTGATCCCCATAAGGTGCTCGTCCCTATCGTCAGCACCAGTCACTGCAGGGCCAGCAAACCTGCCTTCTACAATCTCACCTCTGATAAAACCTTTTGTGCAGGTATGCTTGAGATTCGAAAAAAAAAGCCAATGCAATTTACGTCTTCCTTAAAGTAGCATGTTATTTATAACCAGTGACCAAAAAAATATTTTTCTATTGTTTGTATTGTTGTATATTGTTTTCGATAAAAAGCGGAAACTTTTCAAAACCGCGGTGAACATGAAATTATTTGTGGCAATTATGTGTATTGAAAAAAGAAAATAGATTCTAGGTATAATTATTATACTTTCGCTTTGGTTATAGATTCACGGGCTCGGGCCAGAACAGAAATAAATTTTTAACCAATTTCGAAAAGATTCTATGTTCGTCAATTTACAATTTGTTTTGACGTTTTACTTCAACAGGTGCACGAAATGGCGTGAGCCCATGCGTGGGGGACTCTGGTGCCGGCCTATATCTTCAAGAAAACGGCAGATGGAGACTCCGGGGCGTCGTCTCTTTGTATCTCCGATCAGACGATGAAAGCAGCGAATGCAATCTCAACGAATACGTCGTATACACCGATACAGCACAGTACTTGACGTGGATAAGGAATGTTTTATCTGTGCAATATATTCATTAATTTTGTAAGACTGTTTTTTGATGAGAATGACCCAAATGTCCTAGAACCAAAAATTCGAAGATATGTGACATCCACCAATCCATACTGGGCCCGCGTGGTAGATTAAGGCCCATTCCCTCTCTCACAGAGAGCAGGCCGGTGTCCCAGCAGAGGGAACATTAAAAGCGCTGATGAAGATGATGACTTACATACCTATTTGAATGCTCTAAGTGACCGATTACCCGCACTTTTGAGGACCTCAATAATATCTGATCCTATTGTAATCGAGGCAACATATTGCGCCCAAATAGAAGTGTATCAACGGCAAAAGGACGAAGAGTTTATATTTTGAGCACAGAACATTAGATAAAAGTTTCTAGTTATGGATAAGACTTAAACTAGGAAAATGTGGTCTTATGTATTTATTTCGAATTTTTACTCATGCTCGATCGCGTTAAAGTAAACCTCTTATGTCAATTTTTATAAAAAAAAAGTTAATAAAAAAAATCAAAAATCCCGACTGCTTAAAAAGCAAACTAAAAAGACGTAAACAAGAAGAAATTCATGCTGTGCAGTCGGAGGATACATATTCGCGAACTGGCGGACCAAAACCAGAAGTATCCTCCGACTGCACAGCATGATTTTCTTCTTGTTTACGTCTTTTTAGTTTGATTTTTAAGCAGTCGGGTTTTTTGATTTTTTTAATTAACTTTTTTTATTTACAACTTTTTAGTTATTATTTTTTGAATAAGGTACATTTAAACATATAAGTGTTTTATATTTTTGAAATTGCCTCTTTAAATCCTTTATTTTGATACCCCACACGATGGGTTTGGAAGAAAAAAAAAATTTATTCTCCACAAAATGGCGCCCAAAATCCGCCATTTTTGTATTTTCCAATTTTAATGTGTAAAGCCAGTGACACTCGCATGATTAAGACGAATCGATTGACGTAAGAATCATCAAAATCGGCCAACGCGTTTGGTCTTTAGAACGCCACATAGGAACAAACATACATACATACATATATATATACATACATACATACATACATAGACTGATAAACACATTACCCTCCTTCGGCAGTCGGGTAAAAAAGAGGTTCAATACAAATTGAAGCCCTACCTACCTACCTACCTACCTTACCTACCTCGTAGACTCGTTAGAACATAACGTAAGGACAGACTCGTTAGAACTTTCAAGTACAATTATTTCCCATTAAGAATGATAAATCAAATGTAAAATGTTTTGGAATGTCACGTAACGTCTCGACGTCACTCCTGATGCACTTTATCAATTTTTATTAATACGTGTCAAAAATACGTGTCGTATACTTTTTGATAATCTAACTGACGGATTATCTCTATTCAACATTAGTTAGTGATCTCAATAACGCTGTACTGACTGCATCATTTCACTAAAACAATGGCACGCGATCCAGCGTGAGTTTTGTCTCACGCTAGATCGCGTTAACGTAAACTTCAATTTGTATTGAACCTCTTTTTTTAATAAAAAAATTACATAAGAGATCGTTTACTTTAACGCGATCGAGCATGAGTAAAAATTCGGAATAAGCCCACATTTTACTCGGATTCAGCCGGATCTATGCAGCAGAGTCATTAAAAATTGGACCTCTCGGATTCGTGCCACCATACGAAGCCGCGGCGGACATTTGAACGATGTCATATTCCATCCATAATGGCATAAATGGGCCTTTTCAATAAAAAATAAATTTCTTTAATATCTCACACACATCTTGTTTTATTCAATTTTAACATCGACCCGTCCTTGTTGGAAGACCCTTTAGCTTAAATTTAAAGATCGTAAGGATATTGTGAGCCTATCTGTTCTGCGGACAGTTGAAATAGCTTGTATAGAATTGGAGCAGTTTATTGTATTAAGTGTATACAGACCCCCTTCAGGATTGTATGACTGCTTTGAAAAGGTAATGGATGAAGTGTTACACAAGATTTGTAACTCGAATAAATCCATTATCACTTGTGGTGATTTTAATGTTAATTTATTAGAATATCAGGTTCTTGTAGTAAAATAATAAGGGGTGCTAATTAAACAGGCTTCTTTTTAATATCATTATTCGCCCCCAAAAATGTATGTTGCCTTCTAAATTACTAAGTCAGCCACAATTAACGAGCATCTAAATAATACTATGTTAGCCACTAGTTATCTTCTATGTAAACCACTCTAAATATAACTCAGCATGATGGTTATTTTTTAGCATCTAAATTTTTAACATGCATTCTAACAGTAAATTTCTAAAATACTATTAAATGACATCAAAAAATATATTTATTTAGCTTCTAATTTTTTAACTCAGTACGTTTAAAATGTAACTCATCCCATCTAAATTTTTAACATGCATTCTAACAGTAAATTTCTAAAATACTATTAAATGACATCAAAAAATATATTTATTTAGCTTCTAATTTTTTAACTCAGTACGTTTAAAATGTAACTCATCCCATTTATTAATTGATCGTAAAAAATTTGCTAAAAATTTCATCAAATAGTATATTGGCCACTAATATTACCAGAAGCTATTGAGGAGAGACAAAATAAAAGACTTTATTTTTGAAAAATCAATTTGTTTATTGAATCACCATCATTTTACTTATAGTAAATAATAGAAACATAAAAAAATGTAGGTATAATGTAGGTAAATGTTATTTTAATAATTAAATTTAATAAATATACACAAATATTTTTTTTTATTTATTGGTTTTAATATAGAATAGGTGCAAGTTGGATTAATGTGTGCGACAGAGTCGACAGAGCCCCGCTGCGCGGGGCTCCTATTTCTGTATGCAGGGTTTAAAGTAACCTAACACGAAGGAGATGACGGGAGCTGAGTTCGCTCGCTTTGCTCGCTCACTTCAGCTCCCGTCATCTCCTTCGAACCTAACCTGTCCGTGTCGGGGTGCCCTAAGCTCCCGAGCTCGCTACGCTCGCTCTTGGACTTACTTGATCAACTCAACTCATCGTCACATGAATCGAATGGCGCTCTCTGATTGGTGCAAATGGCCGGTCGCTGTCGTCTCGCGTACTCGCGCCAAATTATGCAGTGGCTATTTTCACGATAAAAGAATATGATGTATTGTTTTACATGCTAAGTTATAATAAATGATGCTTTCTGTAGAAGCTTGAATTATATTTTTTTGAGGATATTGCGTTGAAGCTGTAAAACGTAAAATGGTGACAAGATGTAAAATCCGTGGCCAAGTTAGTAAATTACGTGGCAATGTATAAATAAGAAGGACAAGTCACAATAATTGATGATCTTTACTTGACGCTTTCTGTAGAATATTTAGTTGGCGTTGCAAAAAAGACGAATAAGTTTATTAGAGGCTATGTCATTTTCCCGTTGCTTAGTTATAAAATTAGAAGTTTAATCACGTGTCCAATAAATAATTTTGTGGCTAGACTTATAATTTCCCAATAATAAGTCTGTTTCAGTCCTACAATCTTGTAAACCTATTTTTGGAGCCCACAAGAATAACCCCTACTAGTGCCACATGCTTAGATAATATTTATACTAATGTTATACTTTCACTATAATTTTTATTCTTCTCCTTTCCCTGTTATATATTTGATATGTATTAGTATATTATGTAATATTGTATGTATGTATTGTATGTTATTAAGTCTAATTAATATTATTTTTATATTTTGTACACTGACAGCCCTAAATTCTTCTCCTATCTTTCAGTCCATCCAAAGGTTGTCTGTAAGAGATTGCCTAGTGCGATAAGACCGCCCATTGTACACTTGTATATTTGAACATATGTCCTGTATATTTTTTGTGGTGTACAATAAAGTATATAATAATAATAATAATATACTAGTCCACAAAGAAATTATAAATTTACTAGATTCTGATCATTGCGGGCAAAGGATTACTATACCAAACCAAAACAAAAAAGTGGCTAAAAAGGATATCACTGTTAACCCCAAAACTGCAAGTCTCTTGGCAGCTTTTAAAGTTAAACTTATTAATAAATTACCAAATTTTTCAATTCATGATAATCCTAATCATCTGTATGATGATTTTTTAAATATATACTGTAAACAATTTAATTCCACTTTTATTCCCAAGACTATCTCGGTTAATAGTAATGCCTCATTCAGTGGTTGGGCTTCCATTGTTATTCATAAAAGTAGGACACGGCTTTATGAGCTGTACAGTGAAAGGACTTATGTAAATACTGCTGAATTTAATTTATATGTTAGAAATTATTCAAAATTATTTTAAAAAGTTTATTGTTTGGCCAAGTCGCGTTATTTGAGTTCGAAGATTAAAAGCAGTAGTAATGTTATTAAAACGACTTGGAATATTATTAATATTAAAACGGGAAGATCTGGTAACCGAAATATTGACTACAGCCTGTCTATTAATGACAACATCATAAAATCACACTCACAAGTCGCAGTGGCCCTTGATAATTTATATTCAGATATTCCCATTTCAACTACTAACTCCCTAAACTTATCACCTTCTGTTGCTGAGTCTATACTAAAAGAAAATGTTAATGTTTGCGATTCAGAATTTCTTTTTGAACATATTACTTATAGAGACATAATTAGAACCTTTCACACTTCAAATGTTAAAAAGACTGCAGATCTGTGGGGACATTCTGTAGAAGTTGCTAAGTCTATTATTGATATTGTCGCACCTAGTTTAGCTATTATCTTTAATAATTGTATCGACAGTGGGGAATTTCCTGACATAATCAAAAATGGTAAAATAATACCTTTGTTTAAATCAGGTATCAGTACTTTAGATCCTACATATTACATACCTATTTCAATATTTTAATTAATTTTAGAGCAATTGCAAAGATTTTTTTAATAAACATAAATTATTACATAGCAAACAGTTCGGTTTTACAAGGAGTCGTTCAACTACTGGGCTGAGCTATCCGATCAATTAATAAATTAAATCTCGGGTTTAATTCGGGTCACTCTCTCAGAGAGAAATTTAAGGCGATTTATGTAATGACTAGCAAGACAAAGTCTAAAAGATCTGATATACTATCAATCGCTACAAAATTCTATGAAAACCTTTATTCCAGTAAGAACCAAATAGTCAGTACTGACATAAATAACAGCGATGTTGTGCCACCTATATTAGTAGAAGAAATAGAAAAGGCAATCAAAACGCAGAAGAAAGATAAAGCTCCCGGCCCCGACGAGATCACCAACGAATTGCTTTTAGACTGCAAAAACGACATTGCATCATTATTACAATACATTTTCAACGACATATTACACACAAACAAAGCTGTATAATACCTGCATACTTCCAGTCCTAACATATGGCTGCCAAACTTGGGCACTCACCAAAGCACAAAATAAGAAACTATACACCTGTCAGACAGCAATGGAAAGAAGCATGCTGAATATAAGGAAGATAGAATAAATAATAAAACCATCAGAAAACGCACAAAAATTGAAGATGTAATAATGAGAATTAGAAAACTGAAGTGGAAATGGACTAGCCATATAATAAGGGGCATCGAAAAGTGGAACAAGAAAATTGTGTTTTGGTACCCAAGAAGTAGAAAAAGAAAAAGAGGTAGACAGTTTCAAAGGTGGGAAGATGAAATTAACACCATAGCAGGAAAAACATGGACTAGGAAAGCGCTAAGCAGACCTGAGTGGCAAGAAATGGAGGAGGCCTTTGCCAAAGTTAGGCAAACAGACCGTGTTGTCGGTGTCACCGACTCGCCACAGGCGTTAGGTTAAGCACAGTATAATTATGTAAAAATTCTGTGTCCGAATAAAGGCTCAGTATATTTATGAAAATCTTTTATATACCCATGAAAATATAAAGTTATTTAACAAATACGGTGATATCCATGACATATATCAGTCAGTCGTTGACCTCGGTTACATACGGCTGTGTTTGGTTTAAATTACTGTCGATTTTAAAAGGAATTCCACTGTTTCTCGAAGTTTCGTGGTACTCTCTGTTTGTTATTTGGAAAAAATCATACTGTCTACTATGGATTCGAAAAAGTGCGGTGTCTGCAGCGACACGTTGACCGATGGTGCACACTGCAAATCATGTAACCTCATGATGCACTTCCAGTGTGGGGGCGTCACTGAAACCGGCTACCGTAAGCTAGGGGATCGTAAGCTAATGTGGCGTTGCAGTAAATGCAGAATGGCAGGCAATACCCTGCAACCTGCCCTGCCAGTATCACCCACTCCCGTGCTGGAACCTGAGTCGGTTGTCCTGCAGGAAATTCGAGCGTTGTCCTTGAAATTTGCCGCACTTGAGAATATGAAAGAAGAAATCGTCGCATTGAGGAATGAATTTGCTGAGTTCAAAACAACCTTGTCCAACCAGTACAGCGAGGTTATGAAGGAAGTCTCAGGAAAACTAAACGATATGGAGCTACGTATTGTGAAGGTTGAGAAAGTCCAAAACCAAGTCGAACAACTGCAAGCCCGTTTGGATAAATTAGAAGAAGACAATAATAATAAAGATCAATGGTCACGAATGAATAATATTGAAGTTAAGCGTGTGCCCCAGACGGGTAAGGAGAACTTATTTGAAATAATAGCCAAAATCAGCGCTAAAGTCCATTACCCTGTCACTAAAAATCAAATAAACTTCATCACACGAGTACCCACTAGCGAGAAAGACCGTATCAAACCCATCATAGTCTGTTTCTGCCAACGATACGTAAAGGAGGATTTCATAGCAGCTGCTAGGCATGAATTAAAGACCTTATCCCTGACGCCAGAAAAAATTGGACTGAGTGGCAACCATAAAATCTTCATAAATGATCACCTCACAGTGAAAAACAAAATGCTGTTGTCTAAAACTAAGAAAACCTCTGCTGAAATGGATTTCCAATACGTTTGGATCAAACATGCGAAGATACACCTAAGAAAAAACGATACGTTGCCAACGCTGGTTATCAAATCGGAGAGAGATCTGCAGAAAATTATTTAAATAACTCACGATTAATACATATAACAATCGCTATTAGAATACTCTGTTTGTATAAGTCTGTGTTTTTAGGTGCAAAACAATATTGTTTGAGGTTCTTAGTCTTATGTGTGCTAGTTGCGTTTTCCCATTAGTTTTGTGTCGTTGCACGGTGTGCCCATGTAAGTTTATAAGTTTATTCAATATTATTTTTGCAATGTCACTTTTTGTTGTGCTAATTTAAACCATCTTTTCCATGCAATAGGGTACATTTTCCTTTATGGATCGTCCCCAGTTATGACAATTTACTCCGGGATGCTCTTATCTCTCTACTGGTCAGTGCTTTTTGTTTCCTTTTATAATAACTGTTTTTATAATGTTATTAATTCTAGTGCTCACTGTGTATTGCTGTGTCTATTACTTTATTTGACCGCCACCCGCAATAAGTATTATAAAAGTTCTGACAATGACCGGCAATTTATTCCATCAGTATTATGTAATTTATTTCTGACCATTTTCTATATATTCTTAAGTTATTTGATTGTAGTTATATGTAATTATGGCTACGCTTAAAATATACTACCAGAACGTGCGTGGTCTACGTACGAAAACGAATACTATGTTTCGCGGCGTATGTCTCAATTCCTACGATATCATTATATTTACGGAGACGTGGTTAGATGATAGTTTTAACAACAGTGAATTATTTGATGGACGTTACCTCGTTTGGAGACGCGATCGTGACTACTCACGAACCGGTCAGTTGCGGGGTGGTGGTGTATTGATAGCGGTGAAACATGATCTTACAATGGTTGAGAGGTTGGATTGGTGTAGTTCTGCGGAGGATATTTGGCTATCTTTAATCCTTAAAAGGTCAAAACCGCAGGTTAGTTACAATTTGCATATATGTGCACTTTACCTGTGTAAGGAGAATCTAGGTAATTCTCATAGTATTCAGTTGCGTAATTTCACAGATAATCTCAACAACTTAATTGTGACTCATCCACTTGATAAGTTTTTGCTGGTGGGTGATTTTAATTTCGGTAACGACGTTGAGTGGTGTAATGGTGACATAGTTGCCAATGGTGAATTAATCCCGCAAAATATTTTCTCTCAGCATGTGATTCATTTCATCGATGCAATACAAACGTTCAACATGTCTCAGTATAATGGTGAGCGGAACATTAACTGTAGATTACTTGATCTTGTATTCTGTAACGACACTGTGACTGTCTCGGGATGTACGGACCCACTCGCTCTGCCTATTGATGTTCATCACAAGCCTTTAATTATTCAGACTAAATTTATTGAAATTCAAAAACTTGTCGACAAACTTAAGCAACGTTATATCTTCGCGAAGGGCAATTATGATGCTAAAAATCTGAACTTGATCTTATTAACTGGCCTCAGTTGTTACAGTCAACGAGCTTGGAAGATGCTGTCACAAATTTTTATAGTAAATTATATGAGCTCAAGGTTAATCACATACCCTTAAAATCGGTAAAACAGTCCTCTTATCCTCCTTGGTATACTTCAGCACTAATTAAAATTATTAAAGAAAGACATTAGTTTCACATTAAATATAAACGATACAGTAACTTGTCTGATTATCACTCGTTTTCATTACTGCGTACCAGAGTTTTTGAACTGGAAAAAGCTTGTTATGCCAATTATATGGCAAATATTGAGGCTTCTATTGTAAAAAATCCTAAGTCTTTCTGGACGTTCGTTAAAAGTAAGCAGAGGGTTGGCTCGTTTCCTAATGAGATGTTCTACCGTGAAACCTCTGTGAATACAGGCCAGGATATTAGCAACCTCTTTGCTACATATTTCCAGTCCACCTTTTCAGAAACTGAATCATCGGCTGATGATGAGCGTTCTTCTAATGAGCAATGTAGTAATACTGAATTGTCTGTCAGCACAGTTGACATAAACCGCTCACGTATACTGACGCTGCTGAAATCTTTAGACCTCAGTAAATCAGGTGGACCTGACCTTATACCCCCTGTGTTCATAGTTGCTTGTGCTGATAGCCTTGTTGAACCCATTTATATCCTATTCAAGCGTTCTCTTTCCGAGGGTAAAGTTCCGAAGATTTGGAAGTCTGCTTTCGTCACTCCCGTCTTTAAAAAGGGCAATAAGGCTAATATTGAAAACTATCGGCCCATATCAAAAATTTGCCTTTTTTCTAAAATTTTTGAACGCATTGTTTATACCGATGTCTACGCGGCCTTCAAGTCAATTCTTGGTGAGGAACAGCATGGTTTTGTTAGGAACCGCTCGACCACGTCTAACTTACTTCTGTCACAAGAGTTCATTACGGGCGGCATGGCACAGCGACAGGTTGACGTGATTTATACCGATTATAGTAAGTGTTTCGACCGTATTGATCATTGTATGCTGCTAAAAAAGCTGTTTCTCGCCGGAATACACGGTGACTTGTACCGGTGGTTCTCCTCCTATATAGAGAACAGAACACAGGCTGTTGTGCTTCAAGGCTACACCTCTGGTTGGAGTTCTGGCCCTTCAGGCGTACCTCAAGGGTCCATTTTGGGTCCTCTGTTGTTTATATTGTTAATTGCAGATATCAAACAATGCTTTCGTCATTCGTATATTTTACTTTATGCTGATGACATGAAGATTCATAAAGTTGTGCGAGACATGTCTGATTCCAGTCAATTGCAAGATGACCTTCATAGGTTTGAAACATGTTGTACCCGTAACAAACTCCAATTAAATGTCTCTAAATGCTTCCGCCTAACATTCTCACGTTGTACTTCTTTGATAAACTATAATTACACGCTGAACGGTCAGCTCATTGGCAGGTTAAATAGCATAAGAGATTTGGGGGTAATTATAGACAGCAAGCTTCTGTTTGATCAACATGTAAATAGCATAGTTGCAAAGGCTTCCAAAGCTCTGGGATTTATACTACGCACCACGGCCTGTTTCAGATCTCTCAAACCGGTTAAGATCTTGTATTGTTATTTCGTGCGCAGCCATTTAGAATACGCGTCTCAGGTTTGGAACCCGCAGTATGAGACTTATAAGTCCCGTATTGAAGGCGTCCAAAGAAAATTCCTACGTTATCTGGATTATAGGGCTCAGCAATACTCAGTTAACTATGAGCACCGCTGCAAATGGTACCACTTCCTTCCTCTGGAGATGAGACGTTATGTTGGGGACATGAGTCTACTTTTGGGTATAGCAAATGGTCACATTGACTGTCCTGCACTCGTTGCTAATCTGTCATTACGCAGAAACCTGATGGGATTACGACAGCGGCCAATATTAAGTGTACCTATCGCAATGACTAATTATAGGTGGAATCTTTTTTCAATAAGAAGTGCACTTAGTTTCAATAAGCTTCCTGGGGACCTTAATGTCAACTTATTTTGTACCAGTGTGGCGACCTTGCGACGGCTATTGGCACAGTCTTTTTTCAAGGATAGTTAAATTATCAACTACTCTAATTATATTAACTTGTATGTACTTTCTTTTTATCGACTTTTTTTTTTCATTACTATATGTGGAGGCTTGTTATTAGCAATTTTGTTTTATATTACATTCCTTATGTCAATTGGTTTGTTAGTCTGTAAGCCGTCTTTAAAATAAAATAAATAAATATATACTAGGAACAAACACACATTTGTAGTACCTACAACAAGGCTCCAGAAAATAGGTGGCTCGTTTAGATTTCAATGTGTACGCTTTTATAATAAGCTTCCAAGCCACGTACTAGATCTAAGTGTTAATAAATTCAAATCATTCATTAAACGTAAGTTGTGCCAGAAAACGTTTTATACCATTAAAGATTACGTTGAGGACAAAAAGACTTGAGTTGCTCCAATTAATTTTGTTTTTTTTTTTATATTTTGCACCGTGAATTTAGTTTTTTTATTATTTTTTTTAGTTTTCTTGCAATGACAAGAATATTTACTTTTTAAAGTATTATATTATTTTATTTTAATTATTGTGAAAGTGAAGACTATGTGGATCATTCTTTGTTTTTAATTTTTATTTGAATTTTTCTTAGTTAGTTTTTAATCATGATCTGGCAGTTTGAGTAGTTTATGCGGCCTACCCGAATGTCCTTTCTTTGGTATTGTTCGTCAATTCATAGAGCTCCTTAAATGTTGAGTTGAGCTGCACGGTTATTGACAAATGCGTGTACTGACTGGACAGGTCCACTCAGGTGGCTGGTTCTTTCTTCAATAGACCTTTTTCTGATATCAGTCTACATGGTCTTCACATGATCTAACCAAGATTTTGTCAGGACTTGTGGTGTTTCATCACCGTTACTTTTGAAATTGTATCATCTCATGTTTTCCATTTTTATGTATTATTTACATTGGTATAAACCTGAAAATCATAAGATTTGTTTTAACATCCAAAACTATTATATTATTTGTAACTCTTGACATTTTTATTTGACGTGACATCTGTCTATTTTATTTTCTTAAACCATAGACATAAGATACCATACTCTATAGCTTTTGTTAAGCTCGTTGTACATTATAATTTTCATTATAAGGGCAGCGGCAGACTGCCCCTCTGTAAACCGTTTTTATTCGTTCATGATTTTTTAATTGATATTCGAATTTAAAATTTAGAAGACATATCAGAACGAAGAAAAACGGGTGTCACTTTTTTAGTTTGGAAGCTGGACTGAACTCTGAAAGTCGTTTTACCACTTAATACTACGTGGTGTAATTTTGAATATGAAAATCTCTTTAAAACTATTATATATAATGCCTGTGAATCTACCAATTCAGTGAAATGCAATAAATATAAATATATTGAGTGTGGAACCTAAATTTCATTGACCTTGTCGGACACCGCTTCATGTTTAAAGGGCTCTTTTGACCGGCGTACGACGCCACAGCCCGGCCACCGCAATCCTTTGTGCTTGTTCTTGCACCTGTGCTACTCTCTGTTAGCCTGACAATTGGTTCAAGCCTTGACCATATAACTGTGTGCCAGCCCATTCGTCCTGCTGGCTATCTTACTGCCTATCTATGAGTAAGCGATTCATCTGCGAGCTCATCTGCCTACCTCGGGCATTCCACTCCTTCCTGCCCGTCAAGCTGCCTAGCTGTGAGATAACTACCCATGACGTGAGAAGCCGGACTACCCACGACGTGAGAACCCGGACTACCCATGACGTGAGAAGCCGAACTACCCACGACGTGAGAAGTCGGACCTTCCTAGTTGCCCACGTCGTGCGAAGCCGGACCTTAATTTGTTATTTATATCCTTTTCTTAGTTTTAATTTATAGTTACCTTTAATTTTATTAACGTGGCTTACGTATAATTCAACTGAGCTATACGTAACGCTACAGACTTTAATCTTTAAAAGAGACTGTGACCTCTGAGTTTGTTTCGGACTTTCTTGTCAGAGTAGTCAGACAGGAAACGCCGACCTCTTCTAGTTTTAATAAATATGTTCGACATGTAACAGTGTTTGTACAAACCAACTTACAGAAATAAAATCATTTATCATTAATGTTACATTCTTTATCAAATAACACGCACCTACGCACCTCACGCGCCCTGCCAATTGTTGACAATCAGATTATTTTCAATACGTATTCCACTTTATAATATTTAGCCAACAACACAGAGAACTCAGCTAATGCAAACTCGTCACATTACTATCATCAAGATGATCCATTTTGGTATGTTTTTACCCAACTGCCGAAGGAGGGTAATGTGTTTATTATCTGAGTAAAAGGTCTAACGTTATAACAACATTCAGACCATCGCAAATCGCAATGCTAGTGTTTATTATCTTTTAGTTTAAAAAAATGGAGTTCACACAAACATGAGTCGAAACTTCATTTCATTGTAAGCGTTCTCGACATAATATTGAAGTGTTTCTGCAAGGATTAAGGTGCATGTCCATAATTTTCATTTAGCTGGAAGAATGTTATCCAAAACTGTGCTAGTCTTTCTTGTAGTGTACTTAATATCCGATCTCGCACGTAAGTATTCTAGCTTATTTTTGTTTTTAATTTTAATATAAACGTTTTTTTTGCTACGTACGTAAGTAAATATTGTTTTGTGATGATATTCCTATAAAATATTACGTAATTTGTAATGATTATTGTGATGTATCCTGGATCAATATTGCTATTTTAGTATTATAAGTCCTTTTAGACAATTAGTACAAGACTGTCAGTTTAGCGAAAGGGTGGTGAGCTCTCTGAGCCTTCTCAATATGAATGAATTGACAAGTCTTGTCTTTCTGTGAATTTTTTCATAAAACCCTTCCCTTACACACCACATACATAGGAACTCTGATCCACAGTAAATAACCAACGACCATCTTAACATTCCAAGCTATCCTGGTTGATGTCGATACTTTTATATGGAGGTCCTTCATGATTCCTACACCGGCGCTTAATGAACGGCCTAGGCGTCCAATTTGTTGGCTAACCAGAAAGCTGCGACATAATATATATAATTCGTGATTAAAATCACATTTTGTCTTTCACTGAAATCTATTTTTTAAGGATAGCCAACAATAGGAACAATTATTTTTTTATAATTGTCTAAAAATATGTCTTGGAAATAATAACATGTAGCTACTGTTTTTGTTTTCTCTTAGACGGACAAAGGGATAAAAAGTTTTTCCGATATGATTACACTTATTTAGAACCAGTAGAAGGTTTTTATAAAATTCACCCAACCTTACGGACTTGGGCTGCAGCCAAACGAATATGTACACTTGAGGGAGCTAGTTTATTCTACCCAGAAACAAGTGATGAGGCCCACGCTGTGTTATCGTTTTGGAATAAGACCAGTCCTAATATGCCATGGATATATATAGGGTGTTCGGACTTATTGTATCAAGGACTATTTGAGACGGTTGACGGTACGTATAAAACTCTTGTATTTTTAACACGCTTTTATTTTGTTTGATTGACATAAATACGTACACGGCACTTGACATAATTATCGTTGGCAAGTACAATTGCAAAGCTTGCCGTAAACTTGTCAACGACCATAATTGTTGAACGATGTTTTGGTATCTCGAGTCTTTATAACTCGATTCTAACAACTCTTGAATATTAGTTATCCAACAATTTATAGTCCAAGAGCACTCAAAGTGAGCTCGGATACTTGTGACACCTCAAAATGGATAGGCAAGGTCCAAAGGAAATGACGGGAGCTAGAGTGAGTGAGTAAAGTGAGCTAACGAACGAATGCCCTATCTTCCTAAGGGGAAGTTAGGTTGCTTTAAACCCTGCATACAGAAACAGTTACAGCTGTAACAGTGCAGTTTAAGCTGACTCTGCGTTAAATAAAATTTTAATGTTTGTTAAGAAAGTGTTAAACTTAACAGAATAAAACCAATGCATACATTAGATAATTTTTAAAACAGTATAATAGCTTCCGTGCCACATAATTATTATTGCATCATTAAGCAAATGAAGCCGGGTCGTATGGGGAAGTTTATGCGTGTTCACCTTGGCATACTGAACTCTTACCCTTGGTTAGAGAGAGATGTTCCCGTTCTTGGCCAGAGTATTTTGATAAAAGGTCTTTAACTAAAGGCATTTGGTGCAGGACGATTCAGTCATCTCTTCCACGGATGCTTTGGTTCAGCGAGGGAGGGATGACAAGACAGAAATTCTGACGGCTTTGAGAATCCGTTCTGGGTACATACTGCATGCATACAATAGTTTCGGAAACATCACATCTTGTTGGAGTGTGTTCGTGTTGGGGTCCAAAGACGTCAAGCTTTTGGCGTTAGTTTTTAAGTAGGTTTTTATAATAGCTTTCTGGCCTAACCACTTAACTATTTTTTTTATTGTTGTATATAGGCTCGCGTTTTACCATTATCTCACCTGTTGGTAAGTAACGATGTGATCGACGGTGTAACAGGCTTGCCTAGAAGTAACCAATTCACTCTTGGCTTAAAATTCCCGCGGTTGTAGCTAACGGGAAATACAGACTCCGGTAGGTAACTCCAATCAATAATAAAAGTATTCCCAAAAAGTTAGGTGCGTATGGATGGTATGTCCACCACGTACCCGAATCTCATCAATCCAGGGCATTGATGAGATTTGGGCGCACGGTTGGAGCAGTGGTTGAGCGATTGACTGCTGCGCTGCGTGTCGCGGGTTGGATTCCTGCACGAACAAATATTTGTATGACCTTCAGATAGTTGTTCCGGCTCTGGGTGTTTGGTGTATGTGAGTTTATATGTTTGTAAACGCACCCACGATACAGGTGAAATTCCTAGTGTGGGGCAACGTTTTATTAAAAACAAAACAAAAACTCAAAAATCAAATTCTGGGAATTAATATATTCATATGGCGAGCGTGCGGATGGGTGATTTTTAACCGACTACCAAAAAAGGAGGAGGTTCTATGTTCGACATTATGTATGTTTTTTTTTTTTTTTTTTTTTTTTTTTTTTTTTTATGTATGTTCACCGATATCTTCGTCAATTGTGGACCGATTTTGAAAATTCTTTTTTTGTTTGAAAGATTATATTTCGAAATTGGTCCCATTTTAATTTAGTGAAGATCTGATAAAGAACTTCGGAGATATACAACAGAACTCTTCAATAAATAACGGCAAATCTCTCGGGATTGCTGCAAACGCATGTCTGTTTATTGTTTATACTATTTCATAACATAACATCACGCCAGTATGCTCGAAAGGGGTATGCAGATCTCTCATTTCACCGGTATTATTCATTTTTCATGTTATTCGGGTAATCTATTCTGTCGGTATAGGTACTTACTTAACTACTTCCCTATTAGGTAGGTACAACTAAAAAGTGAAAAATAAAAAGCTTTTTCACAAAAAAATACTACCGACTTCCAAATAAGAAAACTAGAAAGTGAAAAATAACTTTATTTTTGGAAGTCGGTGTCCATAACTTAAAAATTTGGTACCTACCAAAGACAACGACTTCCAAAAATAAAGTTATTTTTCACTTTCTAGTTTTCTTATTTGGAAGTCGGTAGTATTTTTTTGTGAAAAAGCTTTTTATGTTTCATTGTATAGAGCCAACTTTGAGTTTAACTATTTTGTGGCACTACGTCATCTCGATGAGAACTTAACATTCCTTGTAAACTTTATATATAAAATATCCATTAAATTTTCCAGGTAAGTTGGTCTCAGAACTATATACTAGTTGGAAACCAGGTCAGCCGAACAATGGTGGGGGTATAGAACACTGCGGCTGCCTTAACTATGGTGAAATGCATGACTGCGCGTGCCATCTTGAGGTGCCATTCATTTGCAAGAAGACCCTGCAGTCACTAGAGTGGAACTCTCTCTGCAATATGTCCTTTTTAGGTACATTATTTACGTACGTTATTAAGTGTTAGAGTAAAAATAGTGGCTAGTATTATTTTTCATTCAAATATTTTATGAGAACATGACGATATAACTTTGAATATAATTTTATGAGAATGAATTATACTGGTATCTATAAGCCATTTTCATTTTTTAGATTACACTTTTAACAAGGATACAGGCAAATGTTACAAACTGCACACAACTCCATTGAACTGGTGTTCAATGTTAACCTTTGAACATCGAATCAGCACTTGGCCCGGCGACGACTACACGAGCGGCCTAGTTAAAATAATGACTGAGTTGCATCTTACACGCATGAAACACATACAACTTTGTATAATAGTGTGTATTAAGTTAAATTAGTATATAAGCTGTACATCTTGTAAAATAAAGCAGATTTGAATTTTATATTCTTGTCTCATTACCCCTCACTGTGGCCAAGACACCTTTAGCCATCTCTGATCAGTCCCGTGAGTCTGCGGGCTGGCAGTGAGTTTATCCTTCCCGAACCTGGACATCCTGTCTATTATCCGTCTGTAACCTTAGGTCGCATGGTGCAGACATCCTGAACTTATTTATATATTTATATATCACTACTAGGTATATGGTAGGTTAGGGCTGTAGGGCTTATAGGGATTATAGTCGTAGGGACTGTTAGGCTTATAGGTTCAGTAGGCGCGTGACGTATCATATCCCTACATGTACTAACGCACCCTCAACAGTATTGCGACTTCACGTGACATCTGTTTGGAGTGGTTAGACATTTTGGTCCTTCGAGCATTTGAAATTTCTTTCAATCACGCGGTCCCCTTATTACTGTAGGAATTGACTCTAACAGACTTGACTATTGAGTTAGGTAAATAGGGCCGTTAGAGAAGTGGGAAAGAAGAGCACTATGGAGATATAGGAAGTTAACGAACTAATCAGGAGCCAGGAAGCGGAATACAGTGAGATCAAAAGGATAGTCTCAAACCTGAAAAAGGACTCGCCCACAAGGAAAACGGAAAAATACCTCAACGAACGGGAGAAAATATTAGACCAGGTTTTCCAGCGAGTTCAAGAAAACCACTTGAAACTACAAGATCAAGAGATCTTGTCAACTCATAAGTACATTACTACAAACTACTTTGGTAACATTAAGAAATGTTACGACGAAGGAATCAACTACCTCAGAAAATGTGAGGAAAGACTACAACACGTACAAAGTATTTATGAACCACGACTTCTAGACGAAGATGAAGACAAGGGGGTTGTCAGTAGCCCAAAACTGTTTATACAACTGTTCCGAATGTCACAGATATCCAAGAAAATATCTCAGGCTAAGGAATCCATTACTCAGGATAAGCCAATATGGCATTTACAGACACTATTACAAACCTTACAAAAACAATGGCTAGAAATTGAAGAGACGCACATCGAATTACTGATGGCTGAAAGCACACTGGACAATAGCTATTTCAAGGATAATTGTTTCGAGAATACACAGACAGATTATGACATTATCATAAATTTGTTAGAAGCAAGAATAATCCAAAACTCGGGTGAAAAAACTATGTCGACAAAATCGTCAGTAAAACTTCCACGAATAAATATTCCCATATTTGCGGGGAACTATGACTCTTGGTACACATTCCAAGATTTATTTAGAAAAATAATTCACGAAGATAACTCAATTTCTTCTACAGAGAAAATGCAGTATCTTAAAACACACGTAAAAGGCGACGCAGCAAGATTAATACGTCACTTAACAATTAGCGAAATAAATTACGAAACAGCTTGGAAATTGCTTACGCAGAGATATGAAGACGAGCGCATGATTGCTACTAAGTTTATTGACAAATTATTAGATTTACCTAAAATGCAACGAGCAAACGCGGTACAATTACGAGACATGCACGACACTATAAATGAATGTCTTGAGGCACTGAAAAATCAAGGTATAAATACACCATCTTGGGGCCCTCTATTGATAAGAATAGTCAGTAGAAAATGGGACGAGGAAACAAATACCAAGTATGAAGACCAATTACAAAACAGGAATAAATTACAATCCTTCGACGAGATGATGAAATTCATGGAAAACCGTTTCAGTTGTCTTAAATCATTTGACGGGTCGTTATCACATACTAATGGTCAACAATCACGTAATAGACAAACATCGGAAAAATATAAACGCTGTTGGCATTGTCAAAGTATGGATCATAGTATTCATTCGTGCCCTAGTTTCAAAGAGTTATGCGTCAGCGACCGAGACAAAGCCGTCACGGAAAAAAGAATGTGCAAGCTTTGCTTAAATCACGATGATCGGAAACAGTGTGTGAGTGCAGTTTACAAACAATGCGATATTTGTCAACATAAGGGGCACAACACATTATTACACCAATCTAAACCGTTTCAGAATAGTAATAACGCCAAAAAATACACAACAAAAAATGTAGGAATGGAGAAGCCTCAAAATATAACAACGTCGAATTTATCGCAACAAATACCAACACTAAAAATACAACTTTACTCGCTACCGCTATAGTAAAAACTACCTCTTATGACGGGATGCCGCAGTTGTTGAGAGTGTTATGTGATCAAGGATCAGAAGCTTCATTTTGCACTGAAGAAGTAGCACAACTGCTGGCTTACCCACGTCAAAAAATCCTAGCCGAAATAAAAGGAATCGGAGACGAAAAACCAAAAACATCAAACCATACAATCAACATTACTTTACAACCAAGGTACTCTAGCGATTATAAACTGCCAGTAACGCTAATAATACTACCAAAACTAACAAGTTCATTACCAAGGCATGACTTAAAACAATTACAAGAAAAAATCTTGGATAATGCGCTGATAGCTGACCCAACTTATTATAAAAAGGGACCAATTGATATAATATTAGGTGCCCAAGACCATAGCAAAATACTACTACAGGGTTTCGAAAGACTACGGGACGGAATTATCGCTCAAAACACACAGTTAGGGTGGATTTTATCCGGATTTTATCCCGATGACACGAATAGTGGAGCCAAAATACTGAGTATGGTGGCTTGCACTGAAGAGGTACGACAACTTACGAAATTTTGGGAATTAGAAGAAATTCCACAAAACTACAAACTAACACAGGACGACCAGGCCTGTGAAACCTACTATAAAGAAACAACGATAAGAAACCTAGATGGAACATACACGGTACGACTTCCGTTTAAGGATACAAACTTAAACTTAAACATAAACGGCGAATCGCGCAAAAAGGCCGCTGCTCGCCTCTTACAACTAGAACGACAGTTCGCAAAAAATGAAAATTTACGACACCAATACATTGAATTTATGAACGAATATTTACGTATGGGTCATATGAGAAAAGTAGATACAAAAAACTACAACTTAGGAAAATACTACATACCACATCAGGCAGTAATTAAGGAAGACTCACTTACTACAAAGTTACGCGTGGTTTTTGATGCAAGCAGCAAAAGCAGCACAAAAATAAGCCTTAACGACAATATGTATAAAGGTCCACGACTACAACAAGATTTATCCACTATACTGCTACGATGGCGAAAACATAAGTTTGCCTTCATGGCGGATATTATGAAAATGTACAGGTTCATAAAAATTAATGATTTAGACTTCGCACATCAAAGAATATTATGGAGACTTTCTCCCAAACAAGCAATTAGTGAATATGAACTTACAACAGTTACATACGGTACAACTAGCGCACCTTATCTTGCGGTACGAACACTACAACAACTTGCCATAGACGAAAAAGATAATTACCCAATGGCGAGTCAAGCTACATTACAAGATTTCTACGTGGATGATATTTTGTCTGGAGATTCCCAGGAAAGCACAGCTAAAGAACTTCAAAGTCAGCTAATATCCATGTTAAACAAGGGTGGCTTTAAACTTAGAAAATGGTCGTCAAACAGTTCAGAGCTCCTCGAAAATATACCTGCGGAAGACAAAGACGATCAACTACTCAAGCTACCATTAGACGAGTCCAGGAAGTCATTAGGCATTTCATGGTCACCACGGGAAGACAGTTTTTATTTTCAAATAACTATAATGGAAAAAGAAAAACCAACAAAAAGATGGATTATGTCAGAAGTAGCGAAAATATTCGATCCCCTGGGTTGGTTAGCACCAATTATAATTAAATTGAAGCTGCTTATACAAGAATTGTGGACTAACGAGATAGGATGGGATCAACCGGTTGATAACATACTCCAGAAAAAATGGATTGAAGTACAAAAACACCTTAAAAGTATAGAAAAAATAAAAATTCCGCGGTGGTGTCACATAACTGATAGCACAGAGAATGAACTATATGGTTTCAGCGACGCGTCCGAGAAAGCTTACGGAGCGGTCGTATATAGCCGTGTAAAAATCAATAACAACTACTACATTACATTATTACAAGCAAAATCAAAAGTGGCACCGAAGAAACAAAAGACTACTCTACCTCGTCTCGAGTTATGTGCAGCACTTCTACTAGCCAGTTTGATCGAAAAAGTTAAAGAAGCGCTCAATTGTAAGAATATCACGATATCTTGTTGGACGGATTCCATGATCACCTTAGGCTGGATAAGAGGAGAGCCTGGACGCTGGCAAACTTTCGTAGCTAATCGGGTATCACAAATTAGACAACTTGTACCGAACGCAGAGTGGAACCATGTAATATCTGCTGATAACCCAGCTGATATCATTTCAAGAGGCCTTGAGCCGGAAAAACTTGTTAATTATTCCTTATGGTGGAATGGTCCACTATGGTTAAAAACCGATCAGATACCCACCACGAGACGTATGCCACAGCCGACTGAGGAAATCAAAAAGTGTCACACAGTTACAAGTGTTACAACTGAGATAGAAAAGAACGATCTCTGGAATAGATTTTCCAGTTTAAATAAAATGTTAAGGGTGTTATCTTACTGCTATAGATTTGCAAACAAGCAAACAATAAATAAACCAATTTCTTGCGTTGAATTAAAAAAGGTAACAAAACGAATAATTCTGAAAATACAACAACAGGAATTCGAAGAAGAATTGAAAACTATACAAAGAGGACAGCCTATGAAGAAAAATAAAAAGCTATCCACTTTAGATCCATTTATAGACGAGGATGGATTACTAAGAGTTGGAGGCAGGTTACAAAACTCTGGATTGCCTTACAACCAGAAACATCCAATACTGTTACCATACAACCATCATGTAACGTCACTAATTATACAAGACGCACATTTAAAAACGTTGCATGGAGGCAACAAATTAACATTAGCATATTTACGACAAACATACTGGATCATTAATGGAAAAAGAAAAGTGAAGAGCGTTATTAACAAATGTGTGAAGTGCATACGATACAAAGCAGACACAAACTCGCAAAAAATGGGAATTCTACCAAAAGTACGAGTGACGGAATCATATCCATTCAGTCATACTGGAGTGGATTATGCAGGTCCAATACAAACCAGAACTATGAAAGGAAGAGGTCACAAGTCTTACAAGTCATACATTGCTGTCTTTGTATGCCTAGCAACAAAAGCAATACACCTAGAATTGGTGGGAGATTTGACAACAGAAACATTTATCGCTGCACTACGCAGATTCATGGCACGTAGAGGTCATGTGTCACACATGTATAGTGACAATGCAACAAATTTCGTAGGTGCAGCCAACTTCTTACATCAAGAAATATTACAAATCACGCAATCGCCGCAATTCCAAAGCGCAATAACAAACATAGGAACTGAGTGGCATTTTATTCCTCCGTCATCTCCACATTTCGGTGGCATTTGGGAAGCTGGCGTAAAGTCAGTGAAACATCATTTACGACGAGTAATCGGAGATACGACTCTAACATACGAGGAAATGACCACCTTACTACACCAAATTGAAGCGTGTTTGAATTCAAGACCATTGTGTGCGCAAACCGAAGATGTTAATGACAACACTATACTAACTCCAAGTCATTTTCTTATTGGCCGAGAAGCAGTAGGAACACCAGATCCGATGGAAAACATTAATACTGACTTAATGAATAGATGGAAACAGATACAAAAGATGAAAAAAGATTTTTGGAACAGTTGGACAAAAGACTATCTACATCAACTTCAGCAAAGATACAAGTGGAAACAAGCACATGAAAATGCTAAAATTGGAACTGTAATACTAGTAAAAGATGACAATGTAAAACCAAGTAAATGGCCGTTGGCAAAAATCACAGAAGTCCACCCGGGAAATGATGGGGTAGTTAGAGTGGTAACAATAAGGTGGTGGTGGTTATTTAAGTGGTGTACAATAAAGTATATAATAAATAATAATAAATAAATAAATAAAAAAATCAACAGGAGCTGAACAGAAGAGATCAATTCATACATTGATCCCGCTCCCTGTAAACGAAAACAAAGAAATTGGTACAACGAGTAAAGACATACAAACGGCTACACAATGTAACATATCAACAGCTACCACAAACAGAAGAGGTATACGATCACCGAAAAATTGGATAAAGGATTTACTATTACAAACAATACTTGTTTTATTAATTGGCACCATATCAAGTACGCCTACATACACATTAAAAAATATAGATCCAGGATTGTATGTGGAAAAAATAGGAACTGCAACTATCAATCGAGGAATGTTTCGAATTGAAACAGACTACGAGAGAGAAAGTTTAGAACTAGACCAAGGAAAGATTGAAAAAATAACGTCACAATTCCAACAATTTTGCATAAATACGCAAAAAATCATGTACGAAACGCATTGCAACGAATTTTATCACCATTTAAACGAAGAAAAAACAAAGTTTAAGACAACAAAAGGATACCTAACAGAAATAAGAAATAATAGGAAGAAAAGAGGTGTATTAGGTCAACTCTTAACATCGGTGTTTGGAGTTAATGACGAAGTATACAGAGACATAGATACATTAAATAACAACCAGCAGAAACTTATTGATGCTGCCAACCATCAAACAAAAATAATGATATCTACAATCACAACTGTAAACCAAACTGAAGAGCAAATCAAAAAAAAGCTAGATAAATTCCAAGCAAAACTAAATGAAGCAATATCATTTATGAATCAGAACAATGTTTGGTATAAAAAGATTGACAACAACCACGTTAAAATACAAGTAATGCAAGCCTATGAGTTAGCAAACAATTTCATCAATGAAATAATGGATTACTATACAGGTTTACTTGAAATTTATTTACAACAAGCAAATGTATATAGCATATTAACACCAACACATGTCAGCAACATAATAAAAACGGCTAATCAAAAGTTACCATCAAACTTAAAAATCATTCAGGATCAAATAATACAGACTGAGATGAATGTAAATACTACTCACATAAGAGTATATGCTCACTTTCCAATACACGACGTAACAAAGTATACACTCATACATGTCACGCCTATTCCAGAGAGGAAAACTGATGGATCGTTCGAGTGCTTCTCTATTCAGCAGACTTTCATGGGGTTCGACTACAACAACGAGCGTTACTTTGAACTGAGTCAAGAAGAATTTAAAGATTGTCTTCATAGCAATACAGAATTTGTCTGCTATCCTGTAGTTGTCAAGAACATGCAATTAAATAAAAATTGCATAGTTGATCAACTCTTTAGAACTGAGAACTACACACAAACTCAATGCACGTCAGAAATCTACAAAATGTCGACAGATATTGTATGGAAGCAATTATTCATGCAAAACACTTGGCTCTTCGTAACGACAAAACCAGTAGCCATATCGATTGTGTGTGACGGACAAAGACAAGAAATAACGATTCACGATGTTGGAGTTCTACATATCGCCGAGAATTGCGTTATTAAAACACTTAAAAACATACTTGCTGCAAAAAGAACAACGACTGTGACAGTGCTAGCTTCTTATTCTAAAACAACGAATTTCTCCATTAATACGCAGATTTCACAAACAAACATTAAAGATATATCGAAAGAAGAAGTAGTGTTAGACAGGACAAAAGGAATTTTTGACCATTTAGTCACATCTGAAACTAGCTTACAGACTCAACTAGATAACACAATTTGGAAACAGTTACAGTCTCATACATACATAGCTAGCATCAGTACTTCACTCATAATCATAACTTTAGCATTTGTTTTAATTTATTTTGGTCCACAGGTGTTGAATCGACTTAGAGCCGTCATTACTGCGAGAAGAAACACTGCGCCACCTACTCAATTGCCCTCGATCGTCAGCAACATACCACACACGCAACTAACAGAGCAGCCGTACGGCATACCACGCAGGGTGCCCACTCGAGCACAGCAAACTGGAGAAGGCCAGGCCAGACCATACGAAACCATTGAGCTGTACCAACTACGGTCCTGTCCCTGAGGAGTCGCCAGAATGTTCAATGTTAACCTTTGAACATCGAATCAGCACTTGGCCCGGCGACGACTACACGAGCGGCCTAGTTAAAATAATGACTGAGTTGCATCTTACACGCATGAAACACATACAACTTTGTATAATAGTGTGTATTAAGTTAACCACTCTGCTCGACAAGATTTTGACACATGACACACCAGCTGAGTCGACAGGTTGTTGCAAATTACGTCATGAAATTCAGGAATTTACTTGAACTTTCAACATTCGAATTTATTCAGAAAAATAAGTTTACGCAGCTATCTTACACAGTAAATTTGAAAAAAATATCTTTATTTACATGTTGTGCTCGGTTAAACCGCGTCAGTCTACTGCAAAATGTGTACAAAATACGAATTACTACACCTTTCCAAATGGTAGACAATTTAGATTTGCTCAAAATATGTACATAAACAACCTTTTCCCTTGCTGAAAAGATGCAAAAGGACAACACAAAGATATACTTATTTTATTTGCGTCCTTATGTTCCTAATTTGTCATACAAAAATTCATAAAAAAACAAGCCAAAATCTGGAAAAAAATTGCTTAAAATTTTGATGCAACCTTGCAACATGACATTTCTTTGGTGTTGTTTTTTTTTTTGCTGTCCATTCACGCGTCTCATAATCGATTAAAACTGCATTCAGCCTAATCGATTAAGTGTATTTCGATTATTTAAAATTATTCATTTAAATAAAATAGTGATTTTCAAAAATGTATTGTTTTAAAATTAAAATTAGTTTATAGGCACAAAATAAAATAACAACTTATAGTAATAATATATAGTAATAACTATACATAAATGCTTTCATAATGTTATCAGAAGAGTAAATTGAAAAAAAATAGGATTCGTGGCTAAATTCGCGCCGAATTCGCCGAACGTAAAAGAATTCAAAATTCAAATTTGGAATGCAGTCGGTGTTCAAAATATTTTATCGGGCACATTTTAATATAAAAGAGAGTATTACATTGATCATTTCAGACGGTTTTATACAGAATGACCAGTATAAATATGAGTATGTTTATGTATGACTAGCACTCCGCCCGCGACTATGTTCGCGTGATTTCGTTTATCCTATAAATGATTTTCTTATATGCAGTTAGTAAAGGCAACCAAAAATAAGATATTATTAAAACTATTAAAAACTGGGTATCGTGGATTTGGGTTTGGGGTTGGTGGGTTTATTGGATTGGGACGATTCGTTATTTGACTTAAACAATAATACATTTTAGGTTATCGCCACAAAGTAAAATCCTCCCCTAAAAACTTATCAACCCTTTTTGCGCCGTTGAGGGTCTAGTTTTGAACAACCTAAATATGCTATTCACTCCTTTCTTCTCTTTTTACTCGACTGCCGAAGGAGGGTAATGTGTTTATCAGTCTATGTATGTATGTATGTATGTATGTATGTATGTATGTATGTAAGTATGTATGTATGTATGTATGTTTGTTCCTATGTGGCGTTCTAGAGACCAAACGTGTTGGCCGATTTTGATGATTCATACGTCAATCGATTTGTCTTAACCCCGCGAGTGTCACTGGCTACATTAAAATTGGAAAACAGAAAAATGCCAGATTTTGGGCGCCATATTGCGGAGGATAATTTTTTTTTCTTCCAAACCCATCGTGTGGGGTATCAAAATAAAGGGCTTTAAGAGGTGATTTCGAAAATATAAAACATATATGTTTAAATGTACCTAAATCTTAAAAACAGATAACTAAAAAGTTATAAATAAAAAAAAGTTAATTCAAAAAATCTAAAAACCCGACTGCTTTAAAAGCGAAATAAAAAGACTTAAACAAGGAGAAAATCTTGCTGTGCAGTCGGAGGATACATATTCGCGGGCTAGCTGACGAAAACCAGATGTATGCTCCGACTGCAAAGCAGTCGGGTTTTTAGATTTCTTGAATTAAATTTTTTTATTTATCATTTTATGTTAGTCAGATTGCGCAGTGAGTTGCCTCAAAAAAAACTTTAACACCCCTAAACCCAATCTGGGAGGGAGTTTTCAAAATGTTTTATGTAAATTTTGATCATCAACTTTTTCCCGAAAGAATTTGATTTTAAAAAAATTAAAAAAATTAAATTGTCATTTATTTCAGGAAGTTTTTCCCATATAAAACACTACAAAATTACATTGAATATACATAAGAATTCATATACATTAATTAACACATTAATAACATTGCATGCAAAAATTTAAAATTGATTGAAAATTACAATATTAACGTACATACAAACAAACATACAAACTAATAGATAGAAATAGATTATATAATTATAATTGGATATAGATATAGATTTTACATACAAACTAATTTTTACCCTTTTCACTTCCTTAAAGGTTGAATTGCCGCAAAATCGTGCCTTAGTGCTTCCCTAGAAAACCACGTCAAAAACGAAACCCTGTCCAGTAAGATTCTTAGCTTGAGTTAGTTTCGAAAAATATATAATGACCACCTTTATTGTTTCCTTAGGTTGGTATTTGTGCCAAATTTCAAATTTATTAACCCGGGAAATAAAATTCTTCAAAGCACTTTAACTTCCCAAAAATCGTATTTTGGGACTAGATAAGTAAAACTAATAATGAAAACCTTTATGGTTCACTTAGGATGGGTATTTATGTAAATTTTCAAATTTATTAACCAAAGAAATATTTAATATGTGATTTATGGGGTGTTAAATTATTTTTTAAATATACGATATTTCAAAAAATAATTTAACACCCCCTAAATCATCTTTTCGGGGTAGTTTCGAAAAACTAATAATGAAATCCTTTATTGTTTATTTAGGTTGGTATTTGTGCCAAGTTTCATGTTGATTGACCCAAGAAATCAGATTCTTCCATACAAACTTCAACATCCCCTAAATCGTCATTTGGGAGTTTCGAAAAACTAATAATGGCAACCTATATTGTTTACTTAGAATAAGAATAATATCGGCCATAATTCTTGAAACTTAGCAAAAGCTAAGTTTCAAGAATTATGGCCGAAGGAATTAGATTTTTCATACAAACTTTCAAACCCCTTTTTACCCCCTTAGGGATGCAATTTCCAAAAATCCTTTCTTACTGCACAATTACGTCACTTGAGGAACCTTTCTGCCAAATTTCATGCTTCTAGATGATTTTCAGCTTAGTTGGTTGACAACCATGCCATAACTCGCTTGGAAAGGAACCGCGCAAGAAGATACGCACAAGGTTATTGATATTAATAGTTTTCGGGGAATGCAGATGTAAATACAAACCAAACTTATGTTCTTAAAATGAATAAAAATAAAATTTTAAAAGTATGTATAGAATAACCAATTTTCATAACATTACAACAAACTCGACCGAATTCAAAACCTAACCATACCATACTCTCAACTCATTATTCAATATATAATTATAATAATAATACCAGCCTATAATTGTCCCACTGCAAGGCAAAGGCCTCTTCTCATACAGAGAAGGCACGAACATTCATAACTACGCTTGCTCAATGCGGGTTGGCGATTTGAGACTATAAGACCAGGTTTCTTCATGATGTTTTCATTCACCGTTGTCAACGATTTCTAAAATATACTTAGAAAGTACATTAATGAATTTGAAAATGGAAATCATTGGTATTTGTCCAGATTTGAACCCATGACCTCAGGCAAGGCGAGGCCTTTAGCCACTGGGCCAGTACGACACTCATTGCAATATAACGAATAATCACAAAATCGTTGGTTCCCCGAAACTAAATTTATCTACACTTGCGTTACAAACTTACATAAAAATATACTAGGCACTCTGTATACTTCTGAGACTATCAAACATAAAGACTCAATCATTATTATTTTTATACAAAATAGTTTTGAATAGCGAACGCATTCCGAATTTGAATTTTGAATCGGATAGATAATTCGGCGCGAAATTATCCACGGTTCGATGAAATTGTTTAGTTGGTTGTAGTCAAATAATGTCCAAAAATCTATTAAGATTACTTTAAGAAATAATTAATAGTAATAATTTAAGTACTAATTGTATTTTATGCCTAAAACAGGATTTTTCTATTTTTAAGAATCGATTTGGGATAATCGCTCATTAATCGAGTGGATAGCATAAATAAAATCGATTGCTAAAATCGTTTTGCCACACAACTATTACATTAAAAAAAAAACAATCTACTTGACGAATTGGAAATTTAACAAAAATAATGTAGTGGTAATGAATTTTACGTATTATTGGACTGGTGTTTGTTAATTACGTTAAAATCAGGGCTTCTTCTTGTTGTTTATTATATTTAGAGACATAATTGTCATATTTGTAATCAATTTTACATGTGGAAGGGTGACATTTGTGTAAAATAAAAATGTAAACAAACACGATTGGCGCCTAACTTCGACTTTGAATAACAAATAACTTCATTACCACTAATTATTTATTTTGAAATATGGATGAATTCGACCAATAATTAAACAATTAGCAAACCTTTACCCCTGTCGTGGAGTTAGGGTGTCCAAAATCTGCATTTTTATGTTTTTTAGCTTCGACCACCACTGTCATCAAAATGGCGATTATCGTATTATTACACTTGTTTTTAACAAATGTAAATTAATAAACTTGCGCACTTAATCTAAAAAAAATATTTGCGCTAACATGTAAGCTTTTTATCCAACTATTTTAATTAAAGCCCCCACATAAGATTCGTTAGGTATCTTAATCAATAATTAAGTTATTAATTAGGATGTCGTATGACGTAAATCTGGGGTCCAAAATGAACCGCGGCTGAGCCAGCGGAGGTATGCTTGTCAAGCCCCAAAATGTACCCCGTCCGAACTATACGGTTAAATTAGTATATAAGCTGTACATCTTGTAAAATAAAGCAGATTTGAATTTTATATTCTTGTCTCATTACCCCTCACTGTGGCCAAGACACCTTTAGCCATCTCTGATCAGTCCCGTGAGTCTGCGGGCTGGCAGTGAGTTTATCCTTCCCGAACCTGGACATCCTGTCTACTATCCGTCTGTAACCTTAGGTCGCATGGTGCAGACATCCTGAACTTATTTATATATTTATATATCACTACTAGGTATATGGTAGGTTAGGGCTGTAGGGCTTATAGGGATTATAGTCGTAGGGACTGTTAGGCTTATAGGTTCAGTAGGCGCGTGACGTATCATATCCCTACATGTACTAACGCACCCTCAACAGTATTGCGACTTCACGTGACATCTGTTTGGAGTGGTTAGACAACTGGACCGATGCATATGCCGTGTGTCGCACAGAACAATCTCACCTGGCTGTAATAAAAAATCAGATGGAAGTGGAGTATCTTGCAAACTTAACGGAGTCTTCATGGGATACCAGACTCGCAGAGAACTACTTTAGAGGAATATATCATTTGGGTTTCCATACCAGATTACAAACAGGTTGGCAGACAGTTAGAGGTATGTTAGTGTTTGTACCGAGTTCCAAAGTTTACAAAAAATGTAACTAATAGCAGCATGACGATGAGACACAACTTACGCTGATTCTCCATTAAACTGAAAGTCAAAAAGGATGTACAGACACGTTGTTTATAATGATAACTCATTTTACGATGTGGTTTTATTTGGTTTTCCAGGAACACCGATGAATGTAGATGCCGACGCCTGGTGGGACAACCACCAGCCAATTATAGATGAGAATTTGCAGTGTGGCTCAATGTTCTTCAACGGACGTCTAAACAGCATTAACTGTGCAACGAAGAGCTTCTTCATTTGTGAACATAAAGTAGACAGCTCAACCTTGGATCAAGAAGAGACATATTATTAATGTATTATTTGAATAACTTATCATAATACTTCAATTGCAGCTTAAATTGTGAAATATATGTTTTAACAATAAACATCCATTTAAAAATTGTTATCATTATTTATTTATTTATTATATGCTTTGTTATACAGCCGACTTGCTAGACTAGGGAGAAAAAGGCGAGAGATGATTGTCAGATAAGTTCTTTCTGATGATGAAAATATCGTCACCTTAGTGGTGAAGAAAGCTAAGCCACACTTTTGGCCGAATTGAGTTATGTAAACTACCATACTCAGCGTTAAACGGCACCTTTCGCTATCGGTGATCGTTATACACTGAAAGTTTTAAATAGGTACGCTTAGAACTTAGAAGTATACATACGATAGGTTTAGGATTAAATTGACAGGCAGTAGAATATACCTACTGGTCATTAAATTGACAATCAATAGAATATACCTACTGGTCATTAAATTGGCAGTCATCAGAGAATGACAGTGATAGCAGTAGATTATACCTACTGGTAATTAAATAGTCAGTCATCAGAAAATGACAGTAATAGCAGTAGATTATACCTACTGGTCATTAAATTGACAGTCATCAGAGAATGATAGTAATGGCAGTATATAATGCCTACTGTAATTAAATTGACAGTTATCAAAGAAAAAAAAAGAAGTTAGCAGTAGTGGTACTTTTATGTACATACTGGTCATATCCGGAAGACCCTAGAGATGAGATCTGGTGTGAAGAATACTTCACCGTTGCTGATTGGCACAGAGGCAGTGAAACGCGTCCACAAGTTCACTTACCTCGGGAGCGTCGTGTCAGAAACAGGAGGTAGTGCCGAGGAGATCGCATCAAGGAATGCTAAAGCACGAGTTACCATTGCGCAGCTGAGACCTGTTTGGCAATCGCGGAAACTGACCCGAAGGATTACACTCAAAATCTTTTCAACTCAAATCCGTGCTGCTTTACGGGTGCGAAATGTGGAAGGTCACAAAATAAATCTCACGCCAGAATCCAAGTCGTCGTTAACCACGTCTTCGTCGCATACTCGGAATTTACTGGCCCGAGACCATCACCAACGTAGAGCTGTTGGAGCAATGCCACGAGAGCCTGATCGACCGCCAGATCAACATCACTTTGGTTTTATCCATATTAATTTTTGGACCCACTCTTTCGGAAGCTCTACTGAGGTCATCGAGTGTTGTACCTGGTTTCGGAGGTGGCGTCTCCCTGTCCCAATCCTCGCTGCGCAGGGTTGGGACGGGGTTCCGGAGCCAGGTCGCAAGGTCGGACTAGCGTGGTGGCGTTTTTGTGCAGGCGCTTCGGCACCTCGATGTACCGGTGGTCGATTTGGCGCCGTTGGAGGGACTGCAGTGCAGCCCAAGTCTCGATCAAGTCGAAGACTTTAACGTGGTTCACAGACGCTGAGCGGAAAGGCAGGTTGTACTCTTCGGTCCTCTGTATAGCCTGCCGCAGCGTACGTGTGTGGTCTCCGAACTGGCTGCCAGTTCGGCCGGCTGGCTTGTTTGGGAGGCTTGAAGCCGTTGGGCCTGCGCGCGTTACGATTCGTGTATTAATTTATTAGTTCCAGGTAACTAATTTATAACATGAGTTCTCAACTGACGTTAGAGAAATTTGATGGAGGAGAGGATGGAATAGAAGAAGAAGAGGAAGGGTAAAAGGAAACACTAAATGAAACCAGTAAATGATTTTTAAACATTATTATGCTGTCATTGTGTTATGCCAGAGATGCCAATTCATCTATACAAATAAATAAAATTGAGGTGTCTGTATGTAATATCAAAAATAACAATGTTTTATTGAATGCACGTGAAAGTATATACGGTACTAACAACAAATAAGCAATTTTTAAGATTTTTGTCTGTCTGTTTGTTCCGGGTAATCTCCGAAACGGCTGGACCGATTTTGACGGGACTTTCACTGGTAGATAGCTGATGTAATAATGAGTAACATAGGCTACGTTTGATCACGAGAAAATTCATAGTTCCGGCGGGTAACTAAAAAAATAAAAATATATTTTTTACGAGTTTGACGCGGACGAAGTCGCGGGCAACAGCTAGTTATTAATAAAAATAAGAATATACTAAATGTCTTTATAATAATTCTGGTTTCATACAACTGGTTAAAACAAGGAAGGGAATGTAGTGTATGTAGATATAAATAGATCGCGCTATAAGCCGATAACAGTATTGTTACGTTGCCTCGTGCGCATACGCCGCTCGGTTATAATTACCAGTTTGAGTGGTGGGGCGATCAGTCCTCCGCGCGCAGCAGCATCTCACACTGTGCAGCGTTGTAAACGCTCCTCGCTGTGTGAGGAATGACGTCATACAGCGCGACACCGGGATTGAGAGCCTGGACGAGTTTGTGAGGCGCATAGCGAAAGCTATGTTCGCGCGGGCCAACGCTTCTGCCTGGCCCCATGTGACGCCAATAGCGTCGCGAGTACCTCGCACGCTATTGGTTCAAGAGCGGTGTAACTCAATACATCGCCGCTCCCATATACATCTACGGCGGCGGCGCTAGTAGTCTAGTCGCTTACATTACCAAACTGTAGGTTCACCAAAGTCGGCACGCCTGCCGCTGGTTACCTTCACTGGGCTTCCCAGGGTACGCCCTGGATCTCAACTGGTGGAGGTGGACCGCCAGGGTGCCGTGAAGAAGCGGCGTACCGTTCAATAACGGGCGCCGCGGCGCGCCTACTGTCACATACAACAAGTCAAATATAGCGAGCGTGGATTTTTAAAAAATCGCGCTCGCACGTTTCTGGGTCCTGTGTACCACCCAGCGACGGGTTCATTGTTACGAGCCCTGGTGTTGCACCCGCGGGCTAGGAACCATGTTCCGGCACTGCTCGCGACTTCCACTGAGATGGGCGATCAGTCGTTATAGATCTAACTACCAGAAGCACTTTAGTGATTTGTTTTTTTGTAACTTTCGTGACCAAAAGCACTTGAGTAGATATTAGCTTCATCAGCCAACAATTATATTATTTTAGAATAACAACTATATGTCAGCATATGCTATCTAGGATATGTGTTATTAGCAGAGATGATTGGTTAGCAATAAGATTAGTATAAATGATTAATATTCTGCAGAATTAAATTAAATTACTGTTTTGCTGTAACTGGGTACAAATAAAGTTTATTTTTAAACTTTTCCGTTGTCGCTTACTTAATTCGCGCGACTTGTGCAAAGTTGGTTAAACGTCCAAAAAAAATTACTGTCAATGAATGGTCATCAAAAACTCGTGCACAGAGTAATTAAATTTGTTTTATGTGAGTGATGTTATTGTTGGTGAGATTACGATTAAGGATACCCATATCTTAAAATCTAACTTACTAGCATTCATATCACTAATTATTAAATCACTAATTAGATAATTGAGTATGAAAAATAACTTTAATTCTTGTCAGACTTAGAATATTTGTCATGCACAAAACTTCATAATTTGTAATTATAATTATTTAAAAAAAAAACTAAGTCAATAAATATTGTTGATTTATTTTTCAAAATTGTTTAATTTTACTTCAATTCATTTGTTCTCTCACTCGACTCCGGTAGCGGCCTCTACCTGCTACGCTGCCTCTAAGGCGGCAACTGGAGACTCCGGGGCGTCGTCTCCATATCCCTTTAGAACGAAACCCTCACCTGTGATCTCAGCGAATATGTTGTGTTCACTGATACAGCGCAGTTCTTGCTGTGGATAAGAAATATTTTATTTAAGAATAATTTTGATGAAAATTATAGTTGTTTTGGACAGACTGATGTTTTAGTATTTCCCTTATTTGCATGTAAAGAATATTGCTAATCAGTGCTATGCAAAAACGGGCATTACCTACTGCTAGACTTTTATAGGTCCTTACCTATGAAATTGGCGTTTTGTCGTACTGGCCACTTTGATATCAAATATCTCCTCTTTGGTTTGGAATTCCAATTTTAAATTTATACAGCTATTTACTCATGCTTTTGTGTTTGGAAAACCGTAATTCATTTGTTTTTTCCACTTTTGTTGAAAAAAAAAACACTGTTTTAATCCTTGAAGCAAATTGGGAAGGTGAAAAAGCTTGAAAGGTGCCACATGAATTGAGTGCAGCAAACCGACAAACGCGCGTCGACTGCTGCGTTACATTACTCAAACGGCACAATAATGAAGGGATTTTAAATCGAATCATTACCTGTGATAAAAAGTGGATCCTGTACAATAATCGGAAACGCTCATCGCAATGGCTGAACCCTGGCAAACCAGCCGATTCCTGCCTCAAGCGAAAATTTACTCAAAAATAATTACTTGTGAGCGTTTGGACTAGTGCCGGTGTCGTTCACTACAGCTTTCTTAAATCTGGCCAAACGATTACGGCGGATGTCTATTGTCAGCAACTGCAAAACATGATGGAAAAGCTAGCTGCTAAACAGCCGAGGCTGGTCAATCGCTCTAGGCCACTGCTGCTTTAGGACAACGCTAGACCACACACTGCACAACAGACGGCTACCAAATTAGAGGAGCTCCAATTGGAATATCTAAGACATCCACCGTATTTCCCGGACCTTGCTCCATCAGATTACTATTTTTTTTGTTTTTATTCCTATTTTTTTTTTACCGAATCTCTTCAAAGTTAGAGTGAACAGGCTTCTTCTGGGTAAACTCACTCCATCGTCGACTCTGTCTCTGTCACCTCTGACCTAGACTAGAGTCAAGAGCAAATCCATAACAAATAAAAAATAATAAAAAAATTGATAACTTCTTGCAAGGGAAAAATTTAACTCCGATGGTCCAAAGCGCCTTCAAAGATTTCATTGATTCCCGTACGAATGGTTTTTTTTGTAAAGTGATCTATGAACTACCTATGAGATAGCGAAAGTGCATAGATAGCAATGGTACATACTTTGATTAAATAAATATATTATATTTAAAAAAAAAACGACTTTATGTTGCTCCCTTACAAAACTCCAATTTCATATGTAATGACCTAATATTTAAAGCGATGTGATTAACGAATATACAGACTTTATAATTTTATTAGTAGAATGTTTGAATTAGTGATCTCGAGTTGCCAGACATCGTATAAGTAGTAGGTATATAGCAACAGGTGACGCTGCCGATCCGGAATGTGCTAGCGCGTAGCGCCAGTTTCTATAAAAACCTTGTTGATAATGAACCTGTCATCAACAAAAAAGCTTACTAAAGAACATATTGAAATCGGCCCCATTTGGGGTCTATACCTATTCTGTTGCTAAAGTGTCACTATCTGAGAAATCATATATTAAATTAAAGACGAAAAAAAACGCCACGAATAAATTAAATTATTGCTGTTTATCAACTATAAATCATATGCGAGTTTCCGGTATCAAAAACCGGCCAAGTGTGGGTCAGACTCGCACACTGAAGTTTCCGTACAAACAGCTACTCTGCCAAAATAATTGGGTATCATTACTGAAATTCATAAACAATTAAAGCACTGCGCTAAGGAAAAGATTAACTGGATTGGGGGAGAAAATTAACTTGCAATGTATCAAACATTATAGATATATATAGATACCGGGACAGGTGATATTAAATAAAAGCTTGTAAAATGCTGCCTAGACAGATTGATAGAGATTTTTTTGCTGATTAGGGACGGAGGTATTTAAAACTCAAAATCGACCAAATGTCATATAGTGACACTTTAGCTATAGGACATGATTATTACGTGATAAACACGATATCATGCCGTCATCAAAGTGTATATAAAAAACAGGTTGCCCGCGAACACACTAACATAAGGATAGTTTTAATCAACGTTTTCCTTTCCGTAGCTTTAAGTTTGACCTTTCATATTCAAATCAAATAGACATATTATTATTCTTTGTCATTCCAACAAAGTACGGCGCAGATGGCTCTCGTAGCCAATTGAAAATATAATTTTATTATATTTGTTTGTTGTGTGAAAATCGCTACAAGTAGTCGTATTGAAGACATCAACTAAAAACCTCAATGGTAAGAATTGTGAAACAAAGTTGTTATTGTGTTGTAAAGTTGTTAAAACGTGGAGGAGAAAGATTATAATTTGCTACGTAGGTATAGAGATGTTTTATCTAACAAATGGAGATTGGTTGGTTTCAAATTATCTTTTTTTTATTTATGTGCAAAACGGTGAATCGCTCGGTACGGTGTGCTCCAAAGCTTGCGCACAACGATACGATACACGATGTGGACCTTGTGTTATTGTAAAAGAGATGTGTAACTTAATTTTTTGGTGTACAATAAAGTATATTATATTCTATTCTAACCAGGGTACCAGCAGGAAGAATTCATAGACGGTACCTGGGAATTGCTTCATAAAATAGCTATGTCTCAACAGTTCTTAGTTCTGTGCTCTGTCGTGGCGTCGCTAGCAGCACCCTCGCTCGCGCAGGGCTCCGGTGGCTCCATGCTCACATCGCCATGCCCCCGTGTGTTCAGGTACGCGCCGCTCGGAATAGAGCCCGGCTTGTGGGCTGGAGTTGCTACCTTGTCTACAGACATACTTCTGAACGGGACTTCGCTCAATATTGTGCTGGATAGACCGGCTTTGGGCTTTGGACAGCTTTGGGTAAGAATATTTATATTTTATCAAGTCTATATTATTTACCTAAATTTTTATCAGCAATTTAGTTAACACATTATCAGTCTAATTCCATTCGATGAGACTCTTAGAAATCGGTGTATTTAGTTTATTCACCTGGTACATTATTGTTACAAATTTCTTCATTTACTTTTAACCGACCAGTCTCAAATATATTAATTTACTTTTTTGAAGAAAGGAGTTTATTGTAAGGATGCATGACTGCCTTGTTAAATTGTGGAAATGTATCTTTGATAATATGATATTTTCATGTTGATAGTTAGGCGTTTCAAGATTCTTCCTTTACTGAACTGCAATTTGTTAAATTATCATTATTTCCTTTTCAGCACTTGGTAGGGGACACAACCACACAGGATAATATAGACTTCGTAATTTATAACTTTGATTTACAAATTCACCCTAATCACCCCTTAGTAGTGCGCTTCTATGTCCAATACGATCCTCTAAACACAACCCCGAGATTGCGGGAGATGAAATTAAATGGGAAGGTCATCTGCGATGCTGACACGAATTGGAGAGCCACCGTCGATAGACCAGTCTTAAGCAATGTGAGACAGCCATCTTCAAGTTCCTCGGATCCAAAAATTAGAACCGACCTAAATATGAAGCCATTAAAATCAACACAAAGCGAAGACGATCCAGTTTACCGGAGAAATGAGAACACATTTTCTATAGCTGTTATCAAGTAAGTATTGTTAGTGAGTAAGTATTTGCAACCCGAAAGATTACTAATTAAAAAAAAACCGCCCAAGTGCGAGTCGGACTCGCGCACTAAGGGTTCCCTACAATTATCGCAAAAAACGGCACAAAAATCACGTTTGTTGTATGGGTGCCCCACTTCAATATTTGTTTTTAGTATTTGTTGTTATAGCGGCAACAGATATACATGATCAGATGATGACAGACAGACAGACAGACAGACAGGCAGACAGGCAGGCAGACAGGCAGGCAGGCAGTTTTCTTGTCTGTTGTTGGGTCCTCGATGCGGGAACTTGGCTTCCATGTTTTACTGTTTTGATACAGCATCCTGAAAAGATAGGGACTCAGTGAAAGCGTGACGTTTGACAGGACGGAACAGAAGAAGAAAACGTGTTGCGCCGGACTGATCCAAGTAATATGGGACAAGGGCCGGCAGATGTTGATCCTAAAAAAAAGAAGAGAACCCCTCTGACTCAAGCTTATTTCTTGGTTAAAACCTAAAGTCACGCCTGTATTTCTAAAAGGGTAGAACAGGTGCATTAATACTTACTTACACATAGCACTTGCTTTGTAAAAGTTACATAAAATAAAGAAGGTTGTAAGTATCCGTTTATAATAATTTAACATCCTTTCCTTTTTCCAGTCCAAATAAAAGTTATTTAAATACATCAGAATCGTCTGAAACGGTTGAGTGCGGCGTAGTCTCTGGGGACAACGAAGGGATTACCCTGTTTTACAGGGGCTTGAATTACACTAGAGGAGACATACCCTGGCTAGTAGCTATCCATACGAAAAAAAAGAATGCCCTTACATTTATCTGCGGAGGCACGCTCGTGTCGGATCGACATGTTGTGACCGGTTAGTATCTACCTGCTCTTATACCTCCTCCTCCCTACCCTCCCCCCCCTCCTGGCTACTTATCTCATCATCATCATACTTTTAATGTTCCCATTGCTGGGACACAGACCTCCTCTCTATGAGAGGGATAGGGCCGTAATCCACCACCTACTGATCAAACAATTTTGATTTCGTTTTATCTAGCACACCAACAGTACAATTACATCCAAAAAAGAAGGATACATTATCAGAGGTTTTCTATAGCTCATTTAGACTTTGTAGCTAGACATATTATCATCTTATACACAGGGTTGTTCAACAACTGATGCTATAGTCTCCTATCCGCGATGATAATAATATCATCTGCCATCTTACCGCTGGACGACCGATACCTCTTCTTCCAGACCTTGGTCCAATCCTCGGATCTTCTTACTTCGTCACTATTGACAATATAGGTGCTGATTTAGACGTCTTGTTAAGTAGCATTGTCATTTGCAGCTGCCAGCTGTATGTTGCGTCGTGCCGCACAGACTGCCATCAAAGACATTGTGGTAAAAGTTGGAGCTTATAACCTAATTGACTGGAGTGACGACTTTGCTTTCTTCAGGGGGCTGTTGGCTATATCAATACACGAAGACTATAATCCTTCCACATTAGAAAGTGAGTCATGACAATGTTTTTGGTCTGCATGTCGGTTACCCATTTTTTTTAATTAACAGTTAAGCTCGCGTTTGACCTCTCACCGTATGATAATCTATGATGTGGACGACGGTGCAGCACGCTTGCCTAAAAGTTATCTATTCACACTTGACTTGAAGACCCCTAGGTTCTAGCTATCAGGAGATACAAACTCCGGCAGGGAATACCACTCCTTAGCTGTACGCACAAAGAAAGTACTCTCAAAACATTTAGTGCGTATGGGCACGGTTAAGGGTAGGATGTCCACCATGTACTGATAGTACATCACCGTACGTCTTCTAACCCGACGATGGAAAGGGCAACGCGAAATTAAATTATGCAATTCCAAAGTAATTATTGGCTTGGTATCGTGTTGGTTACACTTGGCTATTAATATTTCTTAAAGATTTCGTAAGCAATGATCAAGCTAACGTACGTCACACTCAAATGCTATTTCTTATTTTGATGCAGATAACATCCTGATACTCACACTGGACAAACGCGTCAAGTTCAACAATTACATCCGTCCAGCTTGTCTGTGGAGCGGTGACATTAAGCTCTCACGCGTGGTCGGGGCTACTGGCGTTGTAAGTACCTAATGAAAGATCGAATTCCAGTCGATGTTACGATAATATCAAAGGCCAAAATGGTTTGGTCCTCAGAAAGGAAAGTCCTTTAGTGTAGTTGGGGGAATTATGAACTTTCCCTGGATGATTGAGTTTAAAAAAACTGAAGCTATCCGAAGGGATCGTAGCATAGATATAATAAACAAGGAGATATGCCCGGTAGACGAAAATATATCGGAAACCTGTGTCTCCAGTTTGCCCCTACCACACGGCAACTACTACACATGCAGTTCAGTAAAGGCAATAGATACGCAGTCGCGCACACACCCGCATTTCTTAAATCAGAACGTACTACACTATCAATTATAAACCTTGTCTCATCAAACACAGCGTGTATTTACCATGCGCCGTACAACAACACTTACCTACACAAAAACATCGGTCGATGTCGTTGTGCTGTGCAAAAGCAATTTATTTTACATTTACGCTAGTGATTGACTAAATTGTAAAGTTATCGATTCTCCCATTTATTATAGATTTTTTTTTTTGAGTCCTGTATATAAAATACATAAAAAACAGCATGTCCAGAAAATATTAAAGTAAAAATAAACATATATACGTACCTAAAAATATATATTATTAAGTAAATGAAAACATTCAAAGAATTAAAAATCCGATTTTGTTGGTTTAGGCTGCCATAGCGTATTGAAACAGGAGATATTGTTGAACCCTGTTATGGTGTTTACTCTAAGACCTGTAGAGTAGAGGAATTTGTGCAGCACTTGACACTTTATCTATTACTAGGGTAGCATTTTTTGTCAAAATGTTGGTTACGCATTTCTCTACTACGCTGTATAATAAAAATAAGTAATAAACTTTATTTCACATCGACCTTCCAACCGGGTTAAAACGGTTGACAAATTGTAAAATAAACTATAAAAGCAATATTTCATTCGTCAATCGACTTTATTGTCGATAGCCTACGTTAGTGGATCTGCACATCACTAACTAGTCGCAAGGAGCAGCGGCCGTACTACGCGATGCATCCGCTTAATAAAGTAACGTTTTGTGATTTATACATTGCTTGTCAAGTCCCTCAGCGACAAACTTAGGTAGTGGTTAAGAAGCAATGTATTTAATGCAAAAATAGTACAGTTAGTGCTATTTGAAAACAAAAATAACATAGTAGAACCAAGAAATATTTTACGATTTGTTGTTTTTCATGATTTTAAAGACTTATATAGTAAAATACTTGTATTTACATATGGTAAGTGATTCCATGATTTACAAAATTTTGTTTTAGGTTTCGGTTTTTACAAGAAACCACTGAACAACACGGCATTCTTATAACTTGTCACGATCATGGTCGAAAGCGCACTAGTTCGCGGAGACGGCCATTTGTCTATGACATGCTCAGTCAGTCCATGTCGCGCGGACACGGACACGCCCCCTTGCCACTTCTCCTGTATTTTATGTTTCTATGGATCGTAGTCTCAGGATAGAAAGTATCCTATGTGATCCTTCTCCAAGGTTTAATTAATTTGTATATAAAATTCATTAAAATTGGTTCGGCGTTTTAGGCTTGAAAATAGATAGACAGACAGAGTTACTTTCGCATTTATAATATTAGTAAGTACGGTTTTTAAACCATGATAACCGAACTACCTTAAATTATATCTAAAAGTGAGTGGGGCGCTTTCCTCGCAGAATAAATAACAGATGTGACCGAAAAGGAGTAGTGATTGCATATCTTACATACCTATGTATTAACGTATTTTTACACATTTATTTATTTATTTAATACTTTTTTTTTTTTTTTTTTTAATTTATTTCAACAAAAGTTACATACGTGTATTATACAAATCTTCTGCCAAACTGCAGGACAGTTTGTCGGCAGTGTTCTCGTGAATACAGCTCTTAGTTAAAACAAAATTATTATATCATAAACTTAAGGGAACACACAGTTTTATTATGATAATGGTATATCTAACGGTCAGTACATCGCCTTGTATTTTTAGCGCGCCGTATACTCACACAGACGGACGTATGCCAAGCCAAAAATGCACACATACTCGAGCTGCCCAGTTTGTATTTAAAAAGAGACCTATACATCATTATACCGATCTACAGCTCGAGCATCCGTACATGTACACTGGCGTCTATAGATCGTCTCATATCGACTTGCCCGACCGACAGCAACACGTCGCGCGCGCATGCTAACATGGCCGACCCATTCATACGTTAGGTACATCAAAACATCATTATGTACACTTCACCCGGCGCACCCGCACTATCACTCGCCCAAACCAACCGCAAAAAAAAAGTAACTTTATTCCAATAACACTAAGATACATACTTTACATGAAACATGTAAATAAATAAACACGCGAATCTCCGGACCAGTACGCCAAGCGAAGCAACACCATAACAATTTAGGTTCCAACGCTAGGGACACAAACCCAAATAGTGCTTGCGCAGAATAGTTTTTAAGGCATTTTTAGACATTGTTTCGGTAGACATTTCCTTAGGTAATTCATTTAACAATGTCGGAACTAGCCATTGCCGCGTCCTTTGACCGAAATAATTCCTCACCTTAGGCACCGAATATTTGTTTTTCTGTGTCACTTTACGGGTTGGTCGGTTATACACTTCCTTCACCTTGAGTTCATTTTTGTTGTGTTGTTCTAAAATTATAGTTGATTTTACTTTTTTCTTTATGGGTAATATTCTACAAATTTTAAATAATTTTTCGTACTCCTTATTAATGCTATCTTTAGTTGCCTTGTTTACTAGTAATTTTAAAAATCGAATTTGCAATTGTTTAATTTTATTTAAATGTACCGGAAATGTCAGTCCATAACCAACCAAACCGTAGTTTATTGTTGCCTCCGCAAGTGCATGATAAAGTATATACAGAACTCGCCTACTAACTATATATTTTAAATTATTAAGTTTCCCCAGTACGGAGCGTAGTCGATTACATACTGTGTCTACGTGTGCGTCCCAAGTAAATCGTTCGTCAATTAATAATCCTAGGTATTTGTAATGCGTTACACGTTCAATACACTCACATTGGCAGTTTGCATTGCTGTTGTGAAGACATTCGTACGAGTGGCCTTTTATTGAGATACTGGCACTTTTAGCAATGTGATTATACGGAGACGATATCAACATACACTTGGTTTTATTTATATTTATTAGGATACCATTATCGTGCGCCCATTTGATCACATTATCTAGGTCTTCTTGCATTGCCGACCGGATCAGTTCACAGTCTCGACCGCTGTATGTCAAGCACGTATCGTCTGCATACATGTATGCTTTACAATTTTTCACAACATTAACCATACTGTTGACGTGCATGATATACCCAATCGGTCCAGAAACCGACCCGGTCGGCACACCGTAATCGACTCTACCGAGGTCACTGTCCATTCCTTTAACCCTAACTTTTAGATGCCTATTATCTAGATACTGCCTGAACCACCCTTTTACAGGCCCCCGTATTCCACACTCGTCCATGGCCTGCAGCAAGCCCTCATGCTCCAGAGTATCGAAAGCTTTTTTAAAATCAATAAAGATTAATAAAACCACCTCTTTTGAATTTAATGAGATGTTTATGTCATCTGTAAACTTACTTAATGCCGTTGCTGTGCTTCTATTTGGCCTAAATCCGTGCTGAATATCTGTTAATATGTTATTATTTTCTAAAAACTTTGTGATTTGGCCTATGATTACTTTCTCAAAATTTTTATTAATTACACTCAATATCGCAATGGGCCTATAATTTGTGTACTCTTTATGTTTCCCCCCCTTGAAAATTGGTCTAATAATTGAGGTCTTTAGGTCATTAGGGTATACCTGTCGATCTATACACTTATTAATGAAGTGTGCAAGAACTTGGCTGATAGGATACTTAATAGTTTTTAAATCCTGTACTCGAATGCCATCAGAGCCTGGGGACTTGCTGCAGCTTAGCTTATCTATTATCAAACATATATCTCTAGGGCTGGCCTTTTTAAATCTAAAACTTACATCACTTTCTTTTACATATTCATATCTTTCATAAAACAAACTGTTACACAAATGCTTCTGTTTTAGTAAACCAATTTCATTAGTAAAAGTATAACAGAAATTATTACATACGCTTTCCAGGTTCTCGTTACTGTTTATAAAATACTTTTGGATCACGTCATCAATATTTAACTTACTCCTACCAAGCCACTTGTTCGCACACGCCCATACTTTTCTCATATCTCCGTTACAGTTTTTCAACTCTTGGCGCCTGTGCGCATTTTTAGCAAAATTTACAGCTTTATTAGCTTTATTTCGATATCTTGTGTACTCTAATCGTAGTGTCATATTTTTAGGATTTTCTTTCCATTTTCGGAACAATGCGTCTTTAGTTTCTAATAATTTTTGCAAATTTTTATCAACCCAGATGTTAGATTCCCTCTTTTTAACTAGTTTCTTTGTTTCCGACGTGCTGTAAATGTTGCCAAAAATATCACACATTTGCTTATACAGCTCTAAAGGGTCTTCAATACACATGAGATTTGTCCATTCTACCTCACATAACTTAGTTTTAACCATTTCATTATTAAGTGTCGTGCGATAACAAGGCGGCATCAGCTGTTTGTTTACTTCGAGCGAGAGTCCCGTTAAGTAGTGATCGGATACCGTAGTCGTTAGTACGTAGGCGTGAAGCTCGCCGACCGGCCGCGCACTTCGCACAAAAATATGATCGATGCATGATGCCACTCGTCGCTCTGACAGGACTACCTCCCGCGTGACGTCCTGAATGCAGCATTCCATGCCTAAATCACTCAAGGTGTTTAGGTATTCGTTAGCGCGTGAGTCGGTTTCGCCTCGCAATATGTTAATGTTGCAGTCTCCCAATAACACTAAATCATTTCCAATAGGTATGTCTTGTATTAATTTCTTGAGTTCCTTTATAAAGTGTGATTTATTCATTTGTGTAGGCCTGTAAGTAACTATTATGTCGATTTTTTTGTGTACCGTGAGAATTTGACCATGTATTAGTTCACAGAATATGTTATATTTCTTTATAATTTCAAACGCCATACTTTCATGTACATAGATAATTATACCACCTCCCCTTTTTTCCGATCTAGTTAAGTAATACGAACAGAAACCATTTATTTCATAGTTATATACTTCCTCCTCTTTTACATTTATTTCTGTTAGACATATTAGTTCCAATTTAGGTATACAGTCTTTTATTAATACTATAAATTCATTAAAATGCTTCCTCAACGAACAAATATTCATGTGTATGATATTTAATTTATTTTCAGTATTTGTTATATAATTTTTCCAAAGTTTTGCAGATTCATATTTTGAATATATAATATCCTGTAGGTCTTCAGAGTTCATATTTGTATTTAGAACCTTCAAATCAAGAAATTTTATATTACAGTAGGTTTTGTTTACTCTCCGATCTCGCTATTTATAGATATGTATTTATTTATGTCGCTGTCACAGCAGATATTATATACTTTCTTCTCGACCTCACTTTTTTTAATTAAAATTTTTCCGTCTTGTATCCAAATAAACTTGAACTCATCCTTTAGTTTTTGTTTCGTTGTCCACAGTAATTGGCGCATTTGGCGTGTAAGATTTTCATTAATATAGATGCGGGTATCATCGTTGTTGTTGTAGATGGAGTGGTTCGTAAGCTGTTGTTTCTTGCTTTTTAGCCATTGATTGCGCGTTGCCGCGTTGCACATTTTTACAATAACTGGCATTCCACTTCCCTCGCCTCTGACTCTCCATACCTTTTCTATGCCGTCTACCCTCAATTTCAATTCTTTCGCAATCTTTTCTACTACCTCTTTGATGTTTTCTCCCTCTTGTTTACGTACATTAATTAACTCAACATTTAATTTCAATTCCTTTTGCTCCAACCATCCTATACGATCCTCAAGTGACTTGTTATACTTTTCTAGAAACATACTCCGTTGTATTAAGTCCTTCATCCTATTTTCATTTTTGTGGTTTGATTCATTTAATTTTATTTGCGCCTGATCTAATTCCCTGTGTTTACCCTCCAAGTTCTTGATAACGTTATCGGTGTCACAGTTCTTAGTTTTTATTTCCATTACATCCTTTTTCATCTCCGTAATGTCAGACTGAATAGCAGCGTATTTCTCATCCTGTTGCTGCTTCATGGTGGTCAACAAGGTATGCATGAGCTTCATTTCTTCGCGGAATGCATTAAGTGTTTCATTCAGTGCACCCGTTGAACAGCAAGGCTTGAATCTCCTACTATCCTGCGACACTAGTGTGGAGTCGATATCCGGTTCATATTCCCTTTTTTTATTGCCGTGTCTCGCGGTAACCCATTCCTTATCTTTTGTTGACACTAAGTTAGGATCCGATCCATATTTGGTTGGTGTTTTCTGCATATTTAAAATCGCGACGGCGTATAACAAACGATGGCAATAATTAAGTACAGCGTCTCGCTCACACGTCCACTCACGAGCGCGATCCACGAGAAACTGCACAACTTTATGCACATAAACGCAGAGAGGCAGACTTCATGCCTTAGGCATTTTTCACATTTATTATATAGCTATTTGTTCACTGTTTTGACAAATTGTGTAACAACATATATTTACAACTAGTATGTGTAAGCGGTAAACGAAACTAGTGGATACAACATATTTTGTGACCGTGGTGTAAATGCATATGGTAACAGTGTATTCTTTCCTCAGGTAGCTGGCTGGGGTGTAAAAAGCGAGGAGGGCACAGGCGAGCACAATGAACCCCATAAGGTGCTCGTCCCTATCGTCAGCACCAGTCACTGCAGGGCCAGCAAACCTGCCTTCTACAATCTCACCTCTGATAAAACCTTTTGTGCAGGTATGCTTGAGATTCGAAAAAAAAAGCCAATGCAATTTACGTCTTCCTTAAAGTAGCATGTTATTTATAACCAGTGACCAAAAAAATATTTTTCTATTGTTTGTATTGTTGTATATTGTTTTCGATAAAAAGCGGAAACTTTTCAAAACCGCGGTGAACATGAAATTATTTGTGGCAATACGTATTGAAAAAAGAAAATAGATTCTAGGTATAATTATTATACTTTCGCTTTGGTTATAGATTCACGGGCTCGGGCCAGAACAGAAATAAATTTTTAACCAATTTCGAAAAGATTCTATGTTCGTCAATTTACAATTTGTTTTGACGTTTTACTTCAACAGGTGCACGAAATGGCGTGAGCCCATGCGTGGGGGACTCTGGTGCCGGCCTATATCTTCAAGAAAACGGCAGATGGAGACTCCGGGGCGTCGTCTCTTTGTATCTACGTTCAGACGATGAAAGCAGTGAATGCAATCTCAACGAATACGTCGTATACACAGATACAGCACAGTACTTGACGTGGATAAGGAATGTTTTATCTGTGCAATATATTAATTAATTTTGTAATTCTGTTTTTTTATGAGAATGACCCAAATGTCCTAGAATCAAAAATTCGAAGATATGTGACATCCACCAATCCACACTGGGCCCGCGTGGTGGATTAAGGCCCATTCCCTCTCTCACAGAGAGCAGGCCGGTGTCCCAGCAGAGGGAACATTAAAAGCGCTGATGAAGATGATGACTTACATACCTATTTGAATGCTCTAAGTGACCGAATACCCGCACTTTTGAGGACCTCAATAATATCTGATCCTATTGTAATCGAGGCAACATATTGCGCCCAAATAGAAGTTTACCAACGGCAAAAGGAAGAAGAGTTTATATTTTGAGCACAGAACATTAGATAAAAGTTTCTAGTTATGGATTAGACTTAAACTAGGAAAATGTGGTCTTATTTATTTATTCCGAATTTTTACTCATGCTCAATCGCGTTAAAGTAAACCTCTTATGTCAATTATTATTAAAAAAAGAGGTTGAATACAAATTGAAGCCCTACTTACCTACCTACCCTACCTAGCTACCCTACCTACCTACCTTACCTACCTACCCTACATACCTACCAGGGTAGGTAGGTAGGTAGACTCGTTAGAACATAACGTAACGACAGACTCGTTAGAACTTGCAAGTACAATTATTTCCCATTAAGAATGATAAATCAAATGTAAAATGTTTTGGAATGTCACCTAACGTCTCGACGTCACCCCTGATGCACTTTATCATTGTCAATTTTTATTAATACGTGTCAAAAAATACGTGTCGTATACTTTTTGATAATCTAACTGACGGATTAAATAGAACTATTATTTTTTTACCCAGGGATCATCTTTATTCAACATTAGTTAACGATCTCAATAACGCTGTACTGACTGCATCATTGCACTAAAACAATGGCACGCGATACAGCGTGAGTTTTGTCTCACGCTAGATCGCGTTAACTTAAACTTCAATTTGTATTGAACCTCTTTTTTTTATAAAAAATTGCATAAGAGATCGTTTACTTTAACGCGATCGAGCATGAGTAAAAATTCGGAATAAGCCCACATTTTACTAGTTTCAGTCTGATCCATAACTAGAAACTTGTATCTAATGTTATGTGCTGAAACTATAAACTCTTCGTTCTTTCTCATGGTGGTTCATTGATTTTAGTAAGTTACCAGCTTAAATTTAAAGACCGTAAGGGTATTGTGAGTCTATCTGTTGAGCGGACAGTTGAAATAGCTTGTATAGAATTGGAGCAGCTTATTGTATTAAGTGTATACAGACCCCCTTCAGGATTGTATGACTGCTTTGAAAAGGTAATGGATGAAGTGTTACACAAGATTTGTAACTCGAATAAATCCATTATCACTTGTGGTGATTTTAATGTTAACTTATTAGAATATCAGGTTCTTGTAGTAAAATAATAAGTCTGTTTCAGTCCTACAATCTTGTAAACCTATTTTTGGAGCCCACAAGAACACCCCTACTAGTGCCGTATGCTTAGATAATATTTATACTAATGTTATATTAGTCCACAAAGAAATTATAAATTTATTAGATTCTGATCATTGCGGGCAGAGGATTACTATACCAAACCAAAACAAAAAAGTGGCTAAAAAGGATATCACTGTTAACCCCAAAACTGCAAGTCGCTTGGCAGCTTTTAAAGTTAAACTTATTAATAAATTACCAATTTTTTCAATTCATGATAATCCTAATCATCTGTATGATGATTTTTTAAATATATACTGCAAACAATTGAATTCCACTTTTATTCCCAAGATTATCTCGGTTAATAGTAATGCATCATTCAGTGGTTGGGCTTCCATTGGTATTCATAAAAGTAGGACACGGCTTTATGAGCTTTACAGTGAAAGGACTTATGTAAACACTGCTGAATTTAATTTATATGTAAGAAATTATTCAAAATTATTTTTAAAAGTTTGTTGTTTGGCCAAGTCGCGTTATTTGAGTTCAAAGATTAAAAGCAGTAGTAATGTTATTAAAACGACTTGGAATATTATTAATATTGAAACGGGAAGATCTGGTAACCGAAATATTGACTACAGCCTGTATATTAATGACAACATCATAAAATCACACTCACAAGTCGCAGTGGCCCTTGATAATTTATATTCAGATATTCCCATTTCAACTTCTAACTCCCTAAACTTATCACCTTCTGTTGCTGAGTCTATACTAAAAGAAAATGTTAATGTTTGCGATTCAGAATTTATTTTTGAACATATTACTTGTGGAGACATAATTAAAACCTTTCACACTTCAAACGTTAAAAAGACTGCAGATCTGTGGGGACATTCTGTAGAAGTTGCTAAGTCTATTATTAATATTGTCGCACCTAGTTTAGCTATTATCTTTAATAATTGTATCGATAGTGGGGAGTTTCCTGACCTAATCAAAAATGGTAAAATAATACCTTTGTTTAAATCAGGTATCAGTACTTCAGATCCTACAAATTATATACCTATTTCAGTACTAACTACGTTTAGTAAAATATTTGAGAAATTAATTTTAGAGCAATTGCAAAGATTTTTTTAATAAACATAAATTATTACATAGCAAACAATTCGGTTTTACAAGGAGTCGTTCAACTACTGGGCTGAGCTATCCGATCAATTAATAAATTAAACCCGAGCCACTCTCTCAGAGAGAAATTTAAGGAGATTTATGTAATGACTAGCAAAACAAAGTCTAAAAGATCTGATATACTATCAATTGCTACAAAATTCTATGAAAACCTTTATTCCAGTAAGAACCAAATAGTCAGTACTGACATAAATAACAGCGATGTTGTGCCACCTATATTAGTAGAAGAAATAGAAAAGGCAATCGAAACGCTGAAGAAAGATAAAGCGCCCGGCCCCGACGAGATCACCAACGAATTGCTTTTAGACTGCAAAAACGACATTGCATCATTATTACAATAAATTTTCAACGACATATTACACACAAACAAAGCTGTACAATACCTGCATACTTCCAGTCCTTACATATGGCTGCCAAACTTGGGCACTCACCAAAGCACAAAATAAGAAACTATACACCTGTCAGACAGCAATGGAAAGAAGCATGCTGAATATAAGGAAGTCCGATAGAATAAATAATAAAACCATCAGAAAACGCACAAAAATTGAAGATGTAGTAATGAGAATTAGAAAACTGAAGTGGAAATGGACTAGCCATATAATAAGGGGCATCGAAAAGTGGAACAAGAAAATTGTGTTTTGGTACCCAAGAAGTAGAAAAAGAAAAAGAGGTAGACAGTTTCGAAGGTGGGAAGACGAAATTAAAACCATAGCAGGAAAAACATGGACTAGGAAAGCGCTAAGCAGACCTGAGTGAAAAGAAATGGAGGAGGCCTTTGCCAAAGTTGGGCATACAGACCGGGTTGTCGGTGTCACCGACTCGCCACAGGCGTTAGGTTAAGTTCAGTATAATTATGTAAAAATTCCGTGTCCGAATAAAGGCTTATATTATTATTATTATGTAATGCCTATGCCTTCTCAGTATATTTATGAAAATCTTTTATATGTCCATGAAAATATAAAGTTATTTAACAAATACGGTGATATCCATGACATATATACTAGGAACAAACACAAATTTGTAGTACCTACAACAAGGCTCCAGAAAATAGGTGGCTCGTTTAGATTTCAATGTGTACGCTTTTATAATAAGCTTCCATGCCACGTACAAGATCTAAGTGTAAATAAATTCAAATCATTCATTAAACGTAAGTTGTGCCAGAAAACGTTTTATACCATTAAAGATTACGTTGAGGACAAAAAGGCTTAGGATTGAGCTGCTCCAATTAATTTTGAATTTTTTATATTTTGCACCGTGAATTTAGTTTTTTTATTATTTTTTTTAGTTTTCTTGCATTGACAAGAATATTTACTTTTTAAAGTATTATATTATTTTATTTTAATTATTGTGAAAGTGAAGACTATGTGGATCATTCTTTGTTTTTAATTTTAATTTGAATTTTTCTTAGTTAGTTTTTAATCATGATCTGGCAGTTTGAGTAGTTTATGCGGCCTACCCGAATGTCCTTTCTTTGGTATTGTTCGTCAATTCATAGAGCTCCTTAAATTCTGAGTTGAGCTGCACGGTTATTGACAAATGCGTGTACTGACTGGACAGGTCCACTCAGGTGGCTGGTTCTTTCTTCAATAGACCTTTTTCTGATATCAGTCTACATGGTCTTCACATGATCTAACCAAGATTTTGTCAGGACTTTAATCTTTAAAAGAGACTGTGACCTCTAAGTTTGTTTCGGACTTTCTTGTCAGAGTAGTCAGACAGGAAACGCCGACCTCTTCTAGTTTTAAAAAATATGTTCGACATGTAACAGTGTTTGTACAAACCAACTTACAGAAATAAAATCATTTATCAACCGAAATTACAGAAATAAAATTTTATGGAGTTTCTTGTGCATTCTTCTCCATATCAACCTACATTTCCGAATGCACGGTAGAATCAATTTTTTTATAACATGTAATTTTTTTTTAACGTTCAAAAGTGCCGCATAATGGCCTAGTTGAAATAAATACATTTGATTTTGATTTTGATTTTATCATTATTTTAATGTTATATTCTTTATCAAATAACACGCACCTACGCACCTCACGCGCCCTGCCAATTGTTGATAATCAGATTATTTTCAATACGTATTCCACTTTATAATATTTAACCAACAACACAGAGAACTCAGCTAATGCAAACTCGTCACATTACTATCATCAAGATGATCCATTTTGGTATGTTTTACCCGATTGCCGAAGGAGGGTAATGTGTTTATTATCTGAGTAAAAGGTCTAAGGTTAAAACAACATTCAGACCATCGCAAATCGCAATGCTAGTGTTTATTATCTTTTAGTTTAAAAATAAAATTTAATTGTAAGCGTTCTCGACATAATATTGAAGTGCTTCTGCAGGGGTTAAGGCGCATGACCATAATTTTCATTTAGCTGGAAGAATGTTATCCAAAACTGTGCTAGTCTTTCTTGTAGTGTACTTAATAACCGATCTCGCACGTAAGTATTCTAGCTTATTTTTGTTTTTAATTTTAATACAAACGTTTTCTTTGCTACGTACGTAAGTAAATATTGTTTTGTGATGATATTCCTATAAAATATTACGTAATTTGTAATGATCATTGTGATGTATCCTGGATCAATATTGCTATTTTAGTATTATAAGTCCTTTTAGACAATTAGTACAAGACTGTCAGTTTAGCGAAAGGGTGGTGAGCTCTCTGAGCCTTCTCAATATGAATTAATTGACACGTCTTGTCTTTCTGAGATTTTTTTCATAAAACCCTTCTCTTACACACCACATACATAGGAACTCTGATCCACAGTAAATAACCAACGACCATCTTGACATTCCAAGCTATCCTGGTGGATGTCGATACTTTTATATGGAGGCCCTTCATGATTCCTACACCGGCGCTTAATGAACGGCCTAGGCGTCCAATTTGTTGGCTAACCAGAAAGCTGCGACATAATATATATAATTAGTGATTAAAATCACATTTTGTCTTTCACTGAAATCTATTTTTTAAGGATAGCCAACAATAGGAACATTTTTTTTTTATTGTCTAAAAATATGTCTTGGAAATAATAACATGTAGCTACTGTTTTTGTTTTCTCTTAGACGGACAAAGGGATAAAAAGTTTTTCCGATATGATTACACTTATTTAGAACCAGTAGAAGGTTTTTATAAAATTCACCCAACCTTACGGACTTGGGCTGCAGCCAAACGAATATGTACACTTGAGGGAGCTAGTTTATTCTACCCAGAAACAAGTGATGAGGCCCACGCTGTGTTATCGTTTTGGAATAAGACCAGTCCTAATATGCCATGGATATATATAGGGTGTTCGGACTTATTGTATCAAGGACTATTTGAGACGGTTGACGGTACGTATAAAACTCTTGTATTTTTAACACGCTTTTATTTTGTTTGATTGACATAAATACGCACACGGCACTTGACATAATTATCGTTGGCAAGTACAATTGCAAAGCTTGCCGTAAACTTGTCAACGACCATAATTGTTGAACGATGTTTTGGTATCTCGAGTCTTTATAACTCGATTCTAACAACTCTTGAATATTAGTTATCCAACAATTTATAGTCCAAGAGCACTCAAAGTGAGCTCGGATACTTGGGACACCTCAAAATGGATAGGCAAGGTGCAAAGGAAATGACGGGAGCTAGAGTGAGTGAGTAAAGTGAGCTAACGAACGAATTCCCTATCTTCCTAAGGGGAAGTTAGGTTGCTTTAAACCCTGCATACAGAAACAGGAGCCCCGCGCAGTTGGGCAGTTTATTAAGCTGACTCTGCGTTAAATAAAATTTTAATGTTTGTTAAGAAAGTGTTAAACTTAACAGAATAAAACCAATGCATACATTAGATAATTTTTAAAACAGTATAATAGCTTCCGTGCCACATAATTATTATTGCATCATTAAGCAAATGAAGCCGGGTCGGATGGGGAAGTTTATGCGTGTTCATCTTGGCATACTGAGCTCTTACCCTTGGTTAGAGAGAGAGATGTTCCCGTTCTTGGCCAGAGTATTTTGATAAAAGGTCTTTAACTAAAGGCATTTGGTGCAGGACGATTCAGTCATCTCTTCCACGGATGCTTTGGTTCAGCGAGGGAGGGATGACAAGACAGAAATTCTGACGGCTTTGAGAATCCGTTCTGGGTACATACTGCATGCATACAATAGTTTTGGAAACATCACATCTTGTTGGAGTGTGTTCGTGTTGGGGTCTTAAGAGGTCAAGCTTTTGGCGTTAGTTTTTAAGTAGGTTTTTATAATAGCTTTCTGGCCTAACCACTTAACTATTTTTTTATTGTTGTATATAGGCTCGCGTTTTACCACTATCTCACCTGTTGGTAAGTAACGATGTGATCGACGGTGTAACACGCTTGCCTAGAAGTAACCAATTCACTCTTGGCTTAAAGATCCCGAGGTTGTAGCTATCGGGAAATACAGACTCTGGTAGGTAACTCCAATCAATAATAAAAGTATTCCCAAAAAGTTAGGTGCGTATGGATGGTATTTCCACCACGTACCCGAATCTCATCAATCCAGGGCATTGATGAGATTCGGGCGCAGGGTTGGAGCAGTGGTTGAGCGATTGACTGCTGCGCTGCGTGTCGCGGGTTGGATTCCTGCATGGAACAAACATAGTATGACCTTCAAATACTTGTTCCGGCTCTGGGTGTTTGGTGTATGTGAGTTTATATGTTTGTAAACGCACCCACGATACAGGTGAAATTCTAAGTGTGGGGCAACGTTTTATTAAAAACAAAACAAAAACTCTAAAATAAAATCGTGGGAATTAATAAATTCATATGGCGAGCATGCGGATGGGTGATTTTGTTTCATTGTATAGAGCCAACTTTGAGATTAACTATTTTGTGGCACTACGTCACCTCGATGAGAACTTAACATTCCTTGTAAACTTTATATATAAAATATCCTTTAAATTTTCCAGGTAAGTTGGTCTCAGAACTATATACTAGTTGGAAACCAGGTCAGCCGGACAATGGTGGGGGTATAGAACACTGCGGCTGCCTTAACTATGGTGAAATGCATGACTGCGCGTGCCATTTTGAGGTGCCATTCATTTGCAAGAAGACCCTGCAGTCACTAGAGTGGAACTCTATCTGCAATATGTCCTATTTAGGTACATTATTTACGTACGTTATTAAGTGTTAGAGTAAAAATAGTGCCTGGTATAATTTTTCATTCAAATATTTTATGAGAACATAACGATATAACTTTGAATATAATTTTATGAGAAAGAATTAAACTGGTATCTACAAGCCATTCTCATTTTTATAGATTACACTTTTAACAAGGATACAGGCAAATGTTACAAACTGCACACAACTCCATTGAACTGGACCGATGCATATGCCGTGTGTCGCACAGAACAATCTCACCTGGCTGTAATAAAAAATCAGATGGAAGTGGAGTATCTTGAAAACTTAACGGAGTCTTCATGGGATACCAGACTCGCAGAGAACTACTTTAGAGGAATATATCATTTGGGTTTCCATACCAGATTACAAACAGGTTGGCAGACAGTTAGAGGTATGTTAGTGTTTGTACCGAGTTCAAAAGTTTACAAAAATTGTAACTAATAGCAGCATGACGATGAGACACAACTTACGCTGATTCTCCATTAAACTGAAAGTCAAAAAGGATGTACAGACACGTTGTTTATAATGATAACTCATTTTACGATGTGGTTTTATTTGGTTTTCCAGGAACACCGATGAATGTAGATGCCGACGCCTGGTGGGACAACCACCAGCCAATTATAGATGAGAATTTGCAGTGTGGCTCAATGTTCTTTAACGGACGTCTAAACAGCATTAACTGTGCAACGAAGAGCTTCTTCATTTGTGAACATGAAGTAGACAGCTCAACCTTGGATCAAGAAGAGACATATTATTAATGTATTATTTGAATAACTTATCATAATACTTCAATTGCAGCTTAAATTGTGAAATAAATGTTTTAACAATAAACATCCAATTAAAAATTGTTATCCTGATTTATTTATTATATGCTTTGTTATACAGCCAACTTGCTAGACTAGGGAGAAAAAGGCGAGAGATAATTGTTAGATAAGTTCTTTCTGATGATGAAAATATCGTCGCCTTAGTGGTGAAAAAAGCTAAGCCACACTTTTGGCCGAATTGAGTTATGAACACCACCATACTCAGCGTCAAACGGCACCTTTCGCTATCGGTGATCGTTATACACTGAAAGCTTTAAATAGGTACGCTTAGAACTTAGAAGTATACATACGATAGGTTTAGGATTAAATTGACATGCAGTAGAATATACCTACTGGTCATTAAATTGACAGTCATCAGAGCATGACAGTAATAACAGTAGATTATACCTTCTGGTAATTAAATTGACAGTCATCAGAGAATGACAGTAATAGCAGTAGATTATACTTACTGGTCATTAAATTGACAGTCATCAGAGAATGATAATGGCAGTATATAATGCCTACTGTAATTAAATTGACAGTTATCAAAGAAAAAAAAAGAAGTTAGCAGTAGTGGTACTTTTATGTACATACTGGTCATATCTGGAAGACCCTAGAGATGAGATCTGGTGTGAAGAATACTTCACCGTTGCTGATTGGCACAGAGGCAGTGAAACGCGTCCACAAGTTCACTTACCTCGGGAGCGTCGTGTCAGAAACAGGAGGTAGTGACGAGGAGATCGCATCAAGGAATGCAAAAGCACGAGTTACCTTTGCGCAGCTGAGACCTGTTTGGCAATCGCGGAAACTGACCCGAAGGATTACACTCAAAATCTTTTCAACTCAAATCCGTGCTGCTTTACGGGTGCGAAATGTGGAAGGTCACAAAATACATCTCACGCCAGAATCCAAGTCGTCGTTAACCACTGTCTTCGTCGCATACTCGGAATTTACTGGCCCGAGACCATCACCAACGTAGAGCTGTTGGAGTAATGCCACGAGAGCCTGATCGACCGCCAGATCAAGCGTCGCAAATGGAGTTGGATTGGCTACACGCTGCGAAAGGATTCTGATCGTATACCGAAGCAAGTGCTAGATGGGAATCGACAAGGCAAAAGAAAGCGAGGCCGTCCCCGACAAACCTAGACGAGAGGATGCCGCGCAACTTCCCTGACGGTGCCTGGCCGAATTATATTCGACGGTTGACATCTTCCTCGAGGTTAGACCTGCCTAGCTGGACTATTCTTCCCAAGCAGGCATGGTCTTCTGCGTCTGCGGGTATGGATTCTTCGATCTTGACGGGAGTGGGTGCGACATGGGCGTTTAACATCATTTTGGTTTTATCCATATTAATTTTTGGACCCACTCTTTCGGAAGCTCTACTGATGTCATCGAGTGTTGTACCTGGTTTCGGAGGTGGCGTCTCCCTGTCCCAAATCCTCGCTGCGCAGGATTGGGATGGGGTTCCGGAGCCAGGTCGCAAGGTCGGACTAGCGTGGTGGCGTTTTTGTGCAGGCGCTTCGGCACCTCGATGTACCGGTGGCCGATTTGGCGCCGTTGGAGGGACTGCAGTGCAGCCCAAGTCTCGATCAAGTCGAGGACTTTAACGTGGTCCACAGACGCTGAGCGGAAAGGCAGGTTGTATTCTTTAATTTGATGGAGAGGGGGAACCTTCATCAGTAGGTCCGAGATGGGTATCAGAAAATGGCATAGAAGAAGAATAGGAAGGGTAAAAGGAAACACTAAATTAAACCAGTAAATGATTTTTAAACATTATTATGCTGTCATTTTGTAATGCCAGAGATGCCAATTCATCTATACAAATAAATAAAATTGAGGTGTCTGTATGTAATATCAAAATAACAACGTTTTATTGAATGCACGTGAAAGTATATACGGTACTAACAACAAATAAGCAATTTTTAAGATTTTTGTCTGTCTATCTGTCTGTTTGTTCCGGGTAATCTCCGAAACGGCTGGACCGATTTTGACGGGACTTTCACTGGTAGATAGCTGATGTAATAATGAGTAACATTTGATCACGAGAAAATTCATAGTTCCGGCGGGAAACTAAAAAAATAAATATATATTTTTACGAGTTTGACGCGGACGAAGTCGCGGGCAACAGCTAGTTATTAATAAAAATAAGAATATGCTAAATGTCTTTTTAATCATTCTGGTTACATACAACTGGTTAAAACAAGGAAGGGAATATAGTGTATGTAGATATAAATAGATCGCGCTATAAGCCGATAACAGTATTGTTACGTTGCCTCGTGCGCATACGCCTCTCCGTTATAATTACCGGTTTGAGTGGTGGGGCGATCAGTCTTCCGCGCGCAGCAGCATCTCACACTGCGCGGCGTTGTAAACGCTCCTCGCTGTGTGAGGAATGACGTCATACAGCGCGACACCGGGATTGAGAGCCTGGACGAGTTTGTGAGGCGCATAGCGAAAGCTATGTTCGCGCGGGCCGACGCTTCTGGCTGGCCATGGCCAGGTTCATGAGCGGTGTAACTCATTACATTGCCGCTCCCACATACATCTATGGCGCTGGTAGTCTAGTCGCTTACATTACCAAACTGTAGGTTCACCAAAGTCGGCACGCCTGCCGCTGGTTACCTTCGCTGGGCTTCCCAGGGTACGCCCTGGATCTCAACTGGTGGAGGTGGACCGCCAGGGTGCCGTGAAGAAGCGGCGTACCTTTCAATAACGGGCATCGCGGCGCGCCTACTGTCACATACAACAAGTCAAACATAGCGAGCGTGGATTTTTTCAAAATCGCGCTCGCACGTTTCTGGGTCCTGTGTACCACCCAGCGACGGGTTCATTGTTACGAGCCCTGGTGTTGCACCCGCGGGCTAGGAACCATGTTCCGGCACTGCTCGCGACTTCCACTGAGATGGGCGATCAGTCGTTATAGATCTAACTTCCAGAAGCACTTTAGTGATTTGTTTTTTTGTAACTTTCGTGACCAAAAGCACTTGAGTAGATATTAGCTTCATCAGCCAACAATTATATTATTTTAGAATAACAACTATATGTCAGCATATGCTATCTAGGATATGTGTCATTAGCAGAGATGATTGGTTAGCAATAAGATTAGTATAAATGATTAATATTCTGCAGAATTAAATAAAATTACTGTTTTGCTGTAACTGGGTACAAATAAAGTTTATTTTTAAACTTTTCCGTTGTCGCTTACTTAATTCGCGCGACTTGTGCAAAGTTGGTTAAACGTCCAAAAAAAAATTACTGTCAATGAATGGCCATCAAAAACTCGTGCACAGAGTAATTAAATTTGTTTTATGTGAGTGATGTTATTGTTGGTGAGATTACGATTAAGGATACCCATATCTTAAAATCTAACTTACTAGCATTCATATCACTAATTATTAAATCACTAATTAGATAATTGAGTATGAAAAATAACTTTAATTCTTGTCAGACTTAGAATATTTGTCATGCACAAAACTTCATAATTTGTAATTATAATTATTTTAAAAAAACGTCAATAAATAATAAGTCAATAAATATTGTTGATTTATTTTTCAAAATTGATTTCATTCATTTTTTCTCTCACTCGACTCCGGTAGCGGCCTCTACCTGCTACGCTGCCTCTAAGGCGGCAACTGGAGACTCCGGGGCGTCGTCTCCATATCCCTCTAGAACGAAACCCTCACCTGTGATCTCAGCGAATATGTTGTGTTCACTGATACAGCGCAGTTCTTGCTGTGGATAAGAAATATTTTATTTAAGAATAATTTTGATGAAAATTATAGTTGTTTTGGATAGACTGATGTTTTAGTATTTCCCTTATTTGCATTTAAAGAATATTGCTAATCAGTGCTATGCAAAAACGGGCATTACCTTCTGCTAGACTTTTATAGGTCCTTACTTATGAAACTGGCGTTTTGTCGTACTGGCCACTTTGATCTCAAATATCTCCTTTTTGGTTTGGAATTCCAATTTTAAATTTATACAGCTATTTACTCATGCTTTTGTGTTTGGAAAACCGTAATTCATTTGTTTTTTCCTCTTTTGTTGAAAAAAAAACACTGTTTTAATCCTTGAAGCAAATTGGGAAGGTGAAAAAGCTTGAAAGGTGCCACATGAATTGAGTGCAGCAAACCGACAAACGCGCGTCGACTGCTGCGTTACATTACTCAAACGGCACAATAATGAAGGGATTTTAAATCGAATCATTACCTGTGATGAAAAGTGGATCCTGTACAATAATCGGAAACGCTCATCGCAATGGCTGAACCCTGGCAAACCAGCCGATTCCTGCCTCAAGCGAAAATTTACTTAAAAATAATTACTTGTGAGCGTTTGGTGGACTAGTGCCGGTGTCGTTCACTACAGCTTTCTTAAATCTGGCCAAACGATTACGGCGGATGTCTATTGTCAGCAACTGCAAACCATGATGGAAAAGCTAGCTGCTAAACAGCCGAGGCTGGTCAATCGCTCTAGGCCACTGCTGCTTCAGGACAACGCTAGACCACACACTGCACAACAGACGGCTACCAAATTAGAGGAGCTTCAACAGTTTTTTTTTTTTTTTGTTTTTTTTTTTTTTTTTTTTTTTTAACCATAACTCTTCAAAGTTAGAGTGAACAGGCTTCTTCTGGGTAAACTCACTCCATTGTCGACTCTGTCACCTCTGACCTAGACTAGAGTCAAGAGCAAATCCATAAAAAATAAAAAAAGTAAAATTTGGATAACTTCTTGCAAGGGAAAAATTTTACCCCGATGGGGCAGTCCAAAGCGCCTTCAAAGATTTTATTGATTCCCGTACGAATGGTTTTTTTAGTAAAGGGATCAATGAACTACCTATGAGATGGTGAAAGTGCATAGATAGCAATGGTACATACTTTGATTAAATAAATATATTATATTTAAAAAAAAACGACTTTATGTTGCTCCCTTACAAAACTCTAATTTCATATGAAATGACCTAATATTTAAAGCGATGTTATTAACGAATATACAGACTTTATAATTTTATTAGTAGAATGTTTGAATTAGTGATCTCGAGTTGCCAGACATCGTATAAGTAGTAGGTATATAGCAACAGGTGACGCTGCCGATCCGGAATGCTAGCGCCAGTTTCTATAAAAACCTTGTTGATAATGAACCTGTCATCAACAATAAAAGCTTACTAAAGAACATAATGAAATTGGCCCCATTTGGGGTCTATACCTATTCTGCTGCTAAAGTGTCACTATCTGAGAAATCATATATTGAATTATAGACGAAAAAAAACGCCACGAATAAATTAAAATCATTGCTGTTTATCAACTATAAATTATATGCGAGTTTCCGGTATCAAAAACCGGCCAAGTGTGGGTCAGACTCGCACACTGAAGGTTCCGTACAAACAGCTACTCTGCCAAAATAATTGGGTATCAGTACTGAAATTCATAAACAATTAAAGCACAGATGCAGCAGAGTCATTAAAAATTGGACCTCTCGGATTCGTGCCACCATACGAAGCCGCGGCGGACATAATTGGCATAAATGGGCCTTTTAAATAAAAAATAAATTTTGTTAATATCTCACACACATCTTGTTTTATTCAATTTTAACATCGACCCGTCCTTGTTGAAAGACCCTTTAGATACCGGGACAGGTGATATTAAATAAAAGCTTGTAAAATGCTGCCTAGACAGATTGATAGAGATTTTTTGCTGATTAGGGACGGAGGTATTTAAAACTCAAAATCGATCAAATGTCATATAGTTACACTTTAGCTACAGGACATGATTATTACGTGATAAACGCGATATCATGCCGTTATCAGAGTGTATATAAAAAACAGGTTGCCCGCGTACACACTTACGTAAGGATAGTTTTAATCAACATTTTCCTTTCCGTAGCTTTAAGTTTGACCTCTCATATTCAAATCAAATAGACATATTATTCTTTGTCATTCCAACAAAGTACGGCGCAGATGGCTCTCATAGCCAATTGAAAAATATAATTTTATTATATTTGTGTGAAAATCGCTACAAGTAGTCGTATTGAAGAAATCAACTAAACACCTCAATGGTAAGAATTGTGAAACAAAGTTGTTATTGTGTTGTAAAGTTGTTTAAACGTGGAGGAGAAAGATTTTAATTTGCTACGTGGGTTTAGAGATGTTTTATCTTACAAATGAAGATTGGTTGGTTTTAAATTATCTTTTTTTATTTATGTGCAAAATGGTGGATCGCTCGATACGGTGTGCTCCAAAGCTTGCGCACAACGACACGATACACGATGTGGACCTTGTGTTATTGTAAAAGAGATGTGTAACTTAATTTTTTGGTGTACAATAAAGTATATTCTATTCTATTCTATTCTAACCAGGGTACCAGCAGGAAGAATTCATAGATGGTACCTGGGAATTGCTTCATAAAATAGCTATGTCTCAACAGATCGTAGTACTGTGCTATGTCGTGGCGTCGCTAGCAGCACCCTCGCTCGCGCAGGGTTCCGGTGGCTCCATGCTCACATCGCCATGCCCCCGTGTGTTCAAGTACGCGCCGCTCGGAATAGAGCCCGGCTTGTGGGCTGGAGTTGCTACCTTGTCTACAGACACAGACATTTTTCTGAACGGGACGTCGCTCAATATTGTGCTGGATAGACCGGCTTTGGGCTTTGGACAGCTTTGGGTAAGAATATTTTTATTTTATCAAGTCTATATTATTTACCAATAAAGCTGTGTATTATTTCAATTAAAATTTACATACTATTAAATACTTAAATAACAATAACTACCTATATATACAGTTAAGTAAAAATAAAATAAAACTACGAACGCGTATAAAAAGGCAGGGGTCGGGCGTCAAAAAATTTGTCCACATCGCTGTCAACAAGAAAAGTGCCCAGAACGCTGGCAGCATTGCCACGTTGGATGGCAATGCTGTTTCTCGGGCAAGGAAAAGCCCAGCCTTCTGGTCACGTGAAGAGTCGACTAGCCGTTTGCTTACATCTCGAAATACTCGAAGAGCACTCGGACCCCATGGACCTAATGTTTCAACCCCAAACGGCTCAAATATATAACTTCCAATAAGGTTATTGTATTTGCGCCGTTTGAGGTTTTCTGCACCAGCAGCAGCTGCCACAGCACAGCCCGCCGTGCTAAGAAGATGGGATGGCGCAAGGGTGTCGACACATGTTGCATCCCACACCAACCTACCCACCTTCCAAGGCATTATGGTCATCCCGTCTGGTCTCTTAACATCGTCACGCGCCAAGCCATTGGGTTCTAAAACAGCTGGCACCCCGGCGGTGACAAGAGCCCGACGTATGATATCATTAATGCTGGCGTGCCGTGCTAACCGACCAGCGCTCCTACTGCAGGATAGGCCATGGTGCCCGAGGCGGTCAACTGCTTCACCACATTGACAACGATGTGGAGCTCCGCTGGGAGCCCCCAAACGCAGACATGTAGCGATCCGGAAGGTGTTGTCACTCAACATAGTACCTATGTTGGGTGACGGTAGTGCCTGTAGCCAGAGGCCCGACTCCCATTCTCCCACAGCCAGCAGGCGGGCACGCTCAGCAGTATTGGTGGACGTATCTATAAGTTTATTCCGTACCAACCTGCAGAGCGGCTCATCCCACTGTCTCTGGGAAAAAGGGGTCTCGGGCATCTCTGTATTCGGGCAAGCCACTTTCCACGCATTCACTGCATCGGTCGAGTACGGCACTTCACAGTTAACCAGTGATGGCAACAAGATTTTTCTTGTTAACTTTTCAGTGCTGTGGACCGAAGACAGGAACGCCGGTAGGCTTAAACTAGAAATTTTGCGGATGCCGAGCCCACCGAAGCGAATGGGTAGAGTAGCTTGCAGCCACGCTCGGTCATCATTATTTACCTAAATTTTTATCAGCAATTTAGTTAACACATTATCAGTCTAAAATATTCCATTCGATGAGACTCTTAGAAATCGGTGTATTTAGTTTATTCACCTGGTACATTATTTTTACAAATTTCTTCATTTACTTTTAACCGACCAGTCTCAAATATATTAATTTACTTTTTTGAAGAAAGGAGTTTATTGTAAGGATGCATGACTGCCTAGTTAAATTGTGGAAATGTATCTTTGATAATATGATATTTTCATGTTGAAAGTTAGGCGTTTCAAGATTCTTCCTTTAGTGAACTGCAATTTGTTAAATTATCATTGTTTCCTTTTCAGCACTTGGTAGGGGACACAACCACACAGGATAATATAGACTTCGTAATTCATAACTTTAATTTACAAGTTCACCCTAATCACCCCTTAGTAGTGCGCTTCTATGTCCAATACGATCCTCTAAACACAACCCCGAGATTGCGGCAATTGAGAATAAATGGGAAGGTCATCTGCGATGCTGACACGAATTGGAGAGCCACCGTCGATAGACCAGTTGTAAGCAATGTGAGACAGCCATCTTCAACTTCCTCGGATCCAAAAATTATAACCGACCTAAATATGAAGCCATTAAAATCAACACAAAGCGAAGACGATCCAGTTTACCGGAGAACTGAGAACACATTTTCTATACCTGTTATCAAGTAAGTATTGTTAGTAAGTAAGTATTTGAAACCTGATTTATTACTAATAAAAAATAAAAACAAATTGCATATTTAGCTATGATTATTTATAAACGATTTTATACTAACGATACGAATTGACAAACATCCGCTAAAAATAAACTGAAATAGTTATAGCGTCGATTCATCATGTGGATATCATGGAATAGAGGAGACCTTGAACGAAACAAAGAGTAAGTTAGATCCAAGGAGTTCCTTTTGTTTATTTGTCCGTTGTTGGGTCAGAAAACGTGTTGCGCCGAACTGACCCTAATAATATGGGACAAGGGCCAGAAGATGGTGATCCTAAACAAGAGAACCCATCCGACTCAAGCTTATTTCTTAGTTAAAATCTTAAGTCACACCTGTATTAGGTCCATTAGAACTTACTTACGCATATCACTTGCTTCGCAAAAGTTACATAAAATAAAGAAGGTTGTAAGTATCAGTGTAAAATAATGTAATATATCCTTTCCCTTTTCTAGGCCAAATAAAAGTTTAGCAAATACTTCAGCATCATCTGAAACAGTTGAGTGCGGCGTAGTCTCCGGGGACAACGAAGGGATCACTCTGTTTTACAGGGGCTTGAATTACACTAGAGGAGACATACCCTGGCTAGTAGCTATCCATGCGATTCAAAAGAATGTCATTACATTTATCTGCGGAGGCACGCTCGTGTCGGATCGACATGTTGTGACCGGTTAGTATCTACCTGCGACTTTATCAACATACTCTTGGCTAGTTATCTCATCATCATCATACTTTTAATATCCCCATTGCTGGTACACAGAATTTCTCTCTATGAGAGGGAAAGGGCCATAATCCACCACCTACTGATCAAACAATTTTTATTTCATTTTATTTAGCACACCAACAGTACAATTACATCCAAAAAAGAAGAATACTTTATCAGAGATTTTCTATAGCTCATTTAGCCTTTGTAGCTAGCCATATTATCATCTTATACACAGGGTCGTTCAACAACTGATGCTATAGTCTCCTATCCGCGATGTTAATAATATCATCTGCCCATCTTACCGCTGGACGACCGATACCTCTTCTTCCAGACCTTGGTCCAATCCTCGGATCTTCTTACTTCGTCACTATTGACAATATAGGTGCTGATTTAGACGTCTTGTCAAGTAGCATTGTCATTTGCAGCTGCCAGCTGTATGTTGCGTCGTGCCGCACAGACTGCCATCAAAGACATTGTGGTAAAAGTTGGAGCTTATTTCATACATGACTGGAGTGACGACTTTACTTTCTTCAGTGGGCTGGTGGCTATATCAATACACGAAGACTATAATCCTTCCACATTAGAAAGTGAGTACATGACAATTTTTTTGGTCTGCATGTCGAATACCCATATTTTTTAATTAACAGAAGCTCGTTTGACCTCCATCTCACCGTATGATAATCAATGATGTGGTCGACGGTGCAGCACGCTTGCCTAAAAGTAACCTATTCAGACTTGACTTGAAGACCCCTAGGTTCTAGCTATCAGGAGATACAAACTCCGGTAGGGAATACCACTCCTTAGCTGTACGCACAAAGAAAGTACTCTCAAAACATTTAGTGCGTATGGGCACGGTTAAGGGTGGGATGTCCACCATGTACTGATAGTACATCACCGTACGTCTTCTAACCCGACGATGGAAAGGGCAACGCGAAATTAAATTATGCAATTCCAAAGTAATTATTGGCTTGTTAACGTGTTGGTTACACTTGGCTATAATGATCAAGCTAACGTACGTCATACTCAAATGCTATTTCTTATTTTGATGCAGATAACATCCTGATACTCACACTGGACAAACGCGTCAAGTTCAACAATTACATCCGTCCAGCTTGTCTATGGAGCGGTGACATTAAGCTCTCACGCGTGGTCGGGGCTACTGGCGTTGTAAGTACCTAATGAAAGATCGAATTCCAGTCGATGTTACGATAATATCAAAGGCCAAAACGGTTTGGTCCTCAGAAAGGAAAGTCCTTTAGTGCAGTTGGGGGAATTACGAAATTTCCCTGGATGATTGATTTAAAAATAACTGAAGCTATCCGAAGGGATCGTAGTCTCAGGATAGAAAGTATCCTATGTGATCACTCTCCAAGGTTTAATTAATTTGTATACAAAATTCATTAAAATTGTTTCAGCGTTTTAGGCTTGAAAATAGATAGACAGACAGAGTTACTTTCGCATTTATAATATTAGTAAGTACGGTTTTTAAACCATGATAACCGAACTACCCTAAATAATATCTAAAAGTGAGTGGGGCGCTTTCCTCGCAGAATAAATAACAGATGTGACCGAAAAGGAGTATTGATTGCATATCTTACATACCTATGTATTAACGTAGTTTTACACATTTATTTATTTAATACTTTATGCACATAAAAGTACAGAGGCGGACTTCATGCCTCAGGCATTTTTCACATTTATTATATAGCTATTTGTTCACTGTTTTGACAAATTGTGTAACAACATATATTTACAACTTGTAGGTGTAAGCGGTAAACGAAACTAGTGGATACAACATATTTTGTGACCTTGGTGTAAATGCATATGGTAACAGTGTATTCTTTCCTCAGGTAGCTGGCTGGGGTGTAAAAAGCGAGGAGGGCACAGGCGAGCACAATGATCCCCATAAGGTGCTCGTCCCTATCGTCAGCACCAGTCACTGCAGGGCCAGCAAACCTGCCTTCTACAATCTCACCTCTGATAAAACCTTTTGTGCAGGTATGCTTGAGATTCGAAAAAAAAGCCAATGCAATTTACGTCTTCCTTAAAGTAGCATGTTATTTATAACCAGTGACCAAAAAATATTTTACTATTGTTTGTATTGTTGTATATTGTTTTCGATAAAAAGCGGAAACTTTTCAAAACCGCGGTGAACATGAAATTATTTGTGGCAATTATGTGTATTGAAAAAAGAAAATAGATTCCGCATGTTATTTATAACCAGTGACCAAAAAATATTTTACTATTGTTTGTATTGTTGTATATTGTTTTCGATAAAAAGCGGAAACTTTTCAAAACCGCGGTGAACATGAAATTATTTGTGGCAATTATGTGTATTGAAAAAAGAAAATAGATTCTAGGTATAATTATTATACTTTCGCTTTGGTAATAGATTCACGGGCTCGGGCCAGAAAAGAAATAAATTTTTAACCAATTTCAAAAAGATTCTATGTTCATTAATTTACAATTTATTTTGACATTTTACTTCAACAGGTGCACGAAATGGCGTGAGCCCATGCGTGGGGGACTCTGGTGCCGGCCTATATCTTCAAGAAAACGGCAGATGGAGACTCCGGGGCGTCGTCTCTTTGTATCTCCGTTCAGACGATGAAAGCAGTGAATGCAATCTCAACGAATACGTCGTATACACAGATACAGCACAGTACTTGACGTGGATAAGGAATGTTTTATCTGTGCAATATATTCATTAATTTTGTAAGACTGTTTTTTTATGAGAATGACCCAAATGTCCTAGAACCAAAAATTCGAAGAGATATGACATCCACCAATCCACACTGGGCCCGCGTGGTGGATTAAGGCCCATTCCCTCTCTCACAGAGAGCAGGCCGGTGTCCCAGCAGAGGGAACATTAAAAGCGCTGATGAAGATGATGACTTACATACCTATTTGAATGCTCTAAGTGACCGATTACCCGCACTTTTGAGGACCTCAATAATATCTAATTCTATTGTAATCGAGGCAACATATTGCGCCCAAATAGAAGTTTACCAACGGCAAAAGGACGAAGAGTTTATAGTTTGAGCACAGAACATTAGATAAAAGTTTCTAGTTATGGATCAGACTGAAACTAGTAAAATGTGGGCTTATTTATTTATTCCGAATTTTTACTCATGCTCGATCGCGTTAAAGTAAACCTCTTATGTCAATTTTTATAAAAAAAAAAATAATTAAAAAAATCTAAAATCCCGACTGCTTAAAAAGCAAACTAAAAAGACGTAAACAAGAAGAAATTCATGCTGTGCAGTCGGAGGATACATATTCGCGAACTGGCGGACCAAAACCAGAAGTATCCTCCGACTGCACAGCATGATTTTCTTCTTGTTTACGTCTTTTTAGTTTGCTTTTTAAGCAGTCGGGCTTTTTGATTTTTTTAAATAACTTTTTTTATTTACAACTTTTTAGTTATTTTTTTTTGAATTAGGTACATTTAAACATATAAGTGTGTTATATTTTTGAAATTGCCTCTTTAAATCCTTTATTTTGATACCCCACACGATGGGTTTGGAAGAAAAAAAAAATTTTCTCCACAAAATGGCGCCCAAAATCCGCCATTTTTGTATTTTCCAATTATAATGTAGCCAGTGACACTCGCATGATTAAGACGAATTGATTGACGTAAGAATCATCAAAATTGGCCAACGCGTTTGGTCTCTAGAACGCCACACAGGAACAAACATACATACATACATATATACATACATACATACATACATAGACTGATAAACACATTACCCTCCTTCGGCAGTCGGGTAAAAAAGAGGTTCAATACAAATTGAAGCCCTACCTACCTACCTACCTTACCTACCTCGTAGACTCGTTAGAACATAACGTAACGACAGACTCGTTAGAACTTGCAAGTACAATTATTTCCCTTTAAGAATGATAAATCAAATGTAAAATGTTTTGGAATGTCACGTAACGTCTCGACGTCACTCCTGATGCACTTTATCATTGTCAATTTTTATTAATACGTGTCAAAAAATACGTGTCGTATACTTTTTGATAATCTAACTGACGGATTATCTCTATTCAACATTAGTTAACGATCTCAATAACGCTGTACTGACTGCATCATTTCACTAAAACAATGGCACGCGATCCAGCGTGAGTTTTGTCTCACGCTAGATCGCGTTAACGTAAACTTTAATTTGTATTGAACCTCTTTTTTTAATAAAAAAATACATAAGAGCAGCGATAAGGCCGCCTTTGTACCCGTAGAAATAAGTATTATTGTAAAAGAGATGTGTAACTTAATTTTTTGGTGTACAATAAAGTATATTCTATTCTATAAGAGATCGTTTACTTTAACGCGATCGAGCATGAGTAAAAATTCGGAATAAGCCCACATTTTACTCGGATTCAGCCGGATCTGTGCAGCAGAGTCATTAAAAATTGGACCTCTCGAATTTGTGCCACCATACGAAGCCGCGGCGGACATTTGAACGATGTCATATTCCATCCATAACGGCATAAATGGGCCTTTTAAATAAAAAATAAATTTCGTTAATATCTCACACACATCTTGTTTTATTCAATTTTAACATCGACCCGTCCTTGTTGAAAGACCCTTTAGCTTAAATTTAAAGACCGTAAGGATATTGTGAGCCTATCTGTTCTGCGGACAGTTGAAATAGCTTGTACAGAACTGGAGCAGTTTATTGTATTAAGTGTATACAGACCCCCTTCAGGATTGTATGACTGCTTTGAAAAGGTAATGGATGAAGTGTTACACAAGATTTGTAACTCGAATAAATCCATTATCACTTGTGGTGATTTTAATGTTAATTTATTAGAATATCAGGTTCTTGTAGTAAAATAATAAGTCTGTTTCAGTCCTACAATCTTGTAAACCTGTTTTTGGAGCCCACAAGAATAACCCCTACTAGTGCCGCATGCTTAGATAATATTTATATTAATGTTATACCAGTCCACAAAGAAATTATAAATTTACTAGATTCTGATCATTGCGGGCAGAGGATTACTATACCAAACAAAAACAAAAAAGTGGCTAAAAAGGATATCACTGTTAACCCCAAAACTGCAAGTCGCTTGGCAGCTTTTAAAGTTAAACTTATTAATAAATTACCAATTTTTTCAATTCATGCTAAACCTAATCATCTGTATGATGATTTTTTAAATATATACTGTAAACAAATTAATTCCACTTTTATTCCCAAGACTATCTCGGTTAATAGTAATGCATCATTCAGTGATTGGGCTTCCATTGGTATTCATAAAAGTAGGACACGGCTTTATGAGCTGTACAGCGAAAGGACTTATGTAAACACTGCTGAATTTAATTTATATGTTAGAAATTATTCAAAATTATTTTAAAAAGTTTGTTGTTTGGCCAAGTCGCGTTATTTGAGTTCAAAGATTAAAAGCAGTTTAATGTTATTAAAACGACTTGGAATATTATTAATATTATTAATATTGAAACGGGAAGATCTGGTAACCGAAATATTGACTACAGCTTGTCTATTAATGACAACATCATAAAATCAGACTCACAAGTCGCAGTGGCCCTTGATAATTTATATTCAGATATTCCCATTTTAACTACTTAATCCCTAAACTCATGACCTTCTGTTGCTGAGTCTATACTAAAAGAAAATGTTAATGTTTGCGATTCAGAATTTATTTTTGAACGTAATACTTGTAGAGACATAATTAAAACCTTTCACACTTCAAACGTTAAAAAGACTGCAGATCTGTGAGGATATTCTGTAGAAGTTGCTAAGTCTATTATTGATATTGTCGCACCTAGTTTAGCTATTATCTTTAATAATTGTATCGACAGTGGGGAGTTTCCTGACCTAATCAAAAATGGTCAAATAATACCTTTGTTTAAATCAGGTATCAGTACTTCAGATCCTACATATTACATACCTATTTCAATATTTTAATTAATTTTAGAGCAATTGCAAAGATTTTTTTAATAAACATAAATTATTACATAGCAAACAGTTCGGTTTTACAAGGAGTCGTTCAACTACTGGGCTGAGCTATCCGATCAATTAATAAATTAAATCTCGGGTTTAATTCGGGTCACTCTCTCAGAGAGAAATTTAAGGCGATTTATGTAATGACTAGCAAGACAAAGTCTAAAAGATCTGATATACTATCAATCGCTACAAAATTCTATGAAAACCTTTATTCCAGTAAGAATCAAATAGTCAGTACTGACATAAATAACAGCGATGTTGTGCCACCTATATTAGTAGAAGAAATAGAAAAGGCAATCAAAACGCAGAAGAAAGATAAAGCTCCCGGCCCCGACGAGATCACCAACGAATTGCTTTTAGACTGCAAAAACGACATTGCATCATTATTACAAAACATTTTCAACGACATATTACACACAAACAAAGCTGTATAATAACTGCATACTTCCAGTCCTAACATATGGCTGCCAAACTTGGGCACTCACCAAAGCACAAAATAAGAAACTATACACCTGTCAGACAGCAATGGAAAGAAGCATGCTGAATATAAGGAAGATAGAATAAATAATAAAACCATCAGAAAACGCACAAAAATTGAAGATGTAATAATGAGAATTAGAAAACTGAAGTGGAAATGGACTAGCCATATAATAAGGGGCATCGAAAAGTGGAACAAGAAAATTGTGTTTTGGTACCCAAGAAGTAGAAAAAGAAAAAGAGGTAGACAGTTTCAAAGGTGGGAAGATGAAATTAACACCATAGCAGGAAAAACATGGACTAGGAAAGCGCTAAGCAGACCTGAGTGGAAAGAAATGGAGGAGGCCTTTGCCAAAGTTAGGCAAACAGACCGTGTTGTCGGTGTCACCGACTCGCCACAGGCGTTAGGTTAAGCACAGTATAATTATGTAAAAATTCTGTGCCCGAATAAAGGCTCAGTATATTTATGAAAATCTTTTATATACCCATGAAAATATAAAGTTATTTAACAAATACGGTGATATCCATGACATATATCAGTCAGTCGTTGACCTCGGTTACATACGGCTGTGTTTGGTTTAAATTACTGTCGATTTTAAAAGGAATTCCACTGTTTCTCGAAGTTTCGTGGTACTCTCTGTTTGTTATTTGGAAAAAATCATACTGTCTACTATGGATTCGAAAAAGTGCGGTGTCTGCAGCGACACGTTGACCGATGGTGCACACTGCAAATCATGTAACCTCATGATGCACTTCCAGTGTGGGGGCGTCACTGAAACCGGCTACCGTAAGCTAGGGGATCGTAAGCTAATGTGGCGTTGCAGTAAATGCAGAATGGCAGGCAATACCCTGCAACCTGCCCTGCCAGTATCACCCACTCCCGTGCTGGAACCTGAGTCGGTTGTCCTGCAGGAAATTCGAGCGTTGTCCTTGAAATTTGCCGCACTTGAGAATATGAAAGAAGAAATCGTCGCATTGAGGAATGAATTTGCTGAGTTCAAAACAACCTTGTCCAACCAGTACAGCGAGGTTATGAAGGAAGTCTCAGGAAAACTAAACGATATGGAGCTACGTATTGTGAAGGTTGAGAAAGTCCAAAACCAAGTCGAACAACTGCAAGCCCGTTTGGATAAATTAGAAGAAGACAATAATAATAAAGATCAATGGTCACGAATGAATAATATTGAAGTTAAGCGTGTGCCCCAGACGGGTAAGGAGAACTTATTTGAAATAATAGCCAAAATCAGCGCTAAAGTCCATTACCCTGTCACTAAAAATCAAATAAACTTCATCACACGAGTACCCACTAGCGAGAAAGACCGTATCAAACCCATCATAGTCTGTTTCTGCCAACGATACGTAAAGGAGGATTTCATAGCAGCTGCTAGGCATGAATTAAAGACCTTATCCCTGACGCCAGAAAAAATTGGACTGAGTGGCAACCATAAAATCTTCATAAATGATCACCTCACAGTGAAAAACAAAATGCTGTTGTCTAAAACTAAGAAAACCTCTGCTGAAATGGATTTCCAATACGTTTGGATCAAACATGCGAAGATACACCTAAGAAAAAACGATACGTTGCCAACGCTGGTTATCAAATCGGAGAGAGATCTGCAGAAAATTATTTAAATAACTCACGATTAATACATATAACAATCGCTATTAGAATACTCTGTTTGTATAAGTCTGTGTTTTTAGGTGCAAAACAATATTGTTTGAGGTTCTTAGTCTTATGTGTGCTAGTTGCGTTTTCCCATTAGTTTTGTGTCGTTGCACGGTGTGCCCATGTAAGTTTATAAGTTTATTCAATATTATTTTTGCAATGTCACTTTTTGTTGTGCTAATTTAAACCATCTTTCCCATGCAATAGGGTACATTTTCCTTTATGGATCGTCCCCAGTTATGACAATTTACTCCGGGATGCTCTTATCTCTCTACTGGTCAGTGCTTTTTGTTTCCTTTTATAATAACTGTTTTTATAATGTTATTAATTCTAGTGCTCACTGTGTATTGCTGTGTCTATTACTTTATTTGACCGCCACCCGCAATAAGTATTATAAAAGTTCTGACAATGACCGGCAATTTATTCCATCAGTATTATGTAATTTATTTCTGACCATTTTCTATATATTCTTAAGTTATTTGATTGTAGTTATATGTAATTATGGCTACGCTTAAAATATACTACCAGAACGTGCGTGGTCTACGTACGAAAACGAATACTATGTTTCGCGGCGTATGTCTCAATTCCTACGATATCATTATATTTACGGAGACGTGGTTAGATGATAGTTTTAACAACAGTGAATTATTTGATGGGCGTTACCTCGTTTGGAGACGCGATCGTGACTACTCACGAACCGGTCAGTTGCGGGGTGGTGGTGTATTGATAGCGGTGAAACATGATCTTACAATGGTTGAGACGTTGGATTGGCGTAGTTCTGCGGAGGATATTTGGCTATCTTTAATCCTTAAAAGGTCAAAACCGCAGGTTAGTTACAATTTGCATATATGTGCACTTTACCTGTGTAAGGAGAATCTAGGTAATTCTCATAGTATTCAGTTGCGTAATTTCACAGATAATCTCAACAACTTAATTGTGACTCATCCACTTGATAAGTTTTTGCTGGTGGGTGATTTTAATTTCGGTAACGACGTTGAGTGGTGTAATGGTGACATAGTTGCCAATGGTGAATTAATCCCGCAAAATATTTTCTCTCAGCATGTGATTCATTTCATCGATGCAATACAAACGTTCAACATGTCTCAGTATAATGGTGAGCGGAACATTAACTGTAGATTACTTGATCTTGTATTCTGTAACGACACTGTGACTGTCTCGGGATGTACGGACCCACTCGCTCTGCCTATTGATGTTCATCACAAGCCTTTAATTATTCAGACTAAATTTATTGAAATTCAAAAACTTGTCGACAAACTTAAGCAACGTTATATCTTCGCGAAGGGCAATTATGATGCTAAAAATCTGAACTTGATCTTATTAACTGGCCTCAGTTGTTACAGTCAACGAGCTTGGAAGATGTTGTCACAAATTTTTATAGTAAATTATATGAGCTCAAGGATAATCACATACCCTTAAAATCGGTAAAACAGTCCTCTTATCCTCCTTGGTATACTTCAGCACTAATTAAAATTATTAAAGAAAGACATTAGTTTCACATTAAATATAAACGATACAGTAACTTGTCTGATTATCACTCGTTTTCATTACTGCGTACCAGAGTTTTTGAACTGGAAAAAGCTTGTTATGCCAATTATATGGCAAATATTGAGGCTTCTATTGTAAAAAATCCTAAGTCTTTCTGGACGTTCGTTAAAAGTAAGCAGAGGGTTGGCTCGTTTCCTAATGAGATGTTCTACCGTGAAACGTCTGTGAATACAGGCCAGGATATTAGCAACCTCTTTGCTACATATTTCCAGTCCACCTTTTCAGAAACTGAATCATCGGCTGATGATGAGCGTTCTTCTAATGAGCAATGTAGTAATACTGAATTGTCTGTCAGCACAGTTGACATAAACCGCTCACGTATACTGACGCTGCTGAAATCTTTAGACCTCAGTAAATCAGGTGGACCTGACCTTATACCCCCTGTGTTCATAGTTGCTTGTGCTGATAGCCTTGTTGAACCCATTTATATTCTATTCAAGCGTTCTCTTTCCGAGGGTAAAGTTCCGAAGATTTGGAAGTCTGCTTTCGTCACTCCCGTCTTTAAAAAGGGCAATAAGGCTAATATTGAAAACTATCGGCCCATATCAAAAATTTGCCTTTTTTCTAAAATTTTTGAACGCATTGTTTATACCGATGTCTACGCGGCCTTCAAGTCAATTCTTGGTGAGGAACAGCATGGTTTTGTTAGGAACCGCTCGACCACGTCTAACTTACTTCTGTCACAAGAGTTCATTACGGGCGGCATGGCACAGCGACAGGTTGACGTGATTTATACCGATTATAGTAAGTGTTTCGACCGTATTGATCATTGTATGCTGCTAAAAAAGCTGTTTCTCGCCGGAATACACGGTGACTTGTACCGGTGGTTCTCCTCCTATATAGAGAACAGAACACAGGCTGTTGTGCTTCAAGGCTACACCTCTGGTTGGAGTTCTGGCCCTTCAGGCGTACCTCAAGGGTCCATTTTGGGTCCTCTGTTGTTTATATTGTTAATTGCAGATATCAAACAATGCTTTCGTCATTCGTATATTTTACTTTATGCTGATGACATGAAGATTCATAAAGTTGTGCGAGACATGTCTGATTCCAGTCAATTGCAAGATGACCTTCATAGGTTTGAAACATGTTGTACCCGTAACAAACTCCAATTAAATGTCTCTAAATGCTTCCGCCTAACATTCTCACGTTGTACTTCTTTGATAAACTATAATTACACGCTGAACGGTCAGCTCATTGGCAGGTTAAATAGCATAAGAGATTTGGGGGTAATTATAGACAGCAAGCTTCTGTTTGATCAACATGTAAATAGCATAGTTGCAAAGGCTTCCAAAGCTCTGGGATTTATACTACGCACCACGGCCTGTTTCAGATCTCTCAAACCGGTTAAGATCTTGTATTGTTCTTTCGTGCGCAGCCATTTAGAATACGCGTCTCAGGTTTGGAACCCGCAGTATGAGACTTATAAGTCCCGTATTGAAGGCGTCTAAAGAAAATTCCTACGTTATCTGGATTATAGGGCTCAGCAATACTCAGTTGACTATGAGCACCGCTGCAAATGGTACCACTTCCTTCCTCTGGAGATGAGACGTTATGTTGGGGACATGAGTCTACTTTTGGGTATAGCAAATGGTCACATTGACTGTCCTGCACTCGTTGCTAATCTGTCATTACGCAGAAACCTGATGGGATTACGACAGCGGCCAATATTAAGTGTACCTATCGCAATGACTAATTATAGGTGGAATCTTTTTTCAATAAGAAGTGCACTTAGTTTCAATAAGCTTCCTGGGGACCTTAATGTCGACTTATTTTGTACCAGTGTGGCGACCTTGCGACGGCTATTGGCACAGTCTTTTTTCAAGGATAGTTAAATTATCAACTACTCTAATTATATTAACTTGTATGTACTTTCTTTTTATCGACTTTTTTTTTTCATTACTATATGTGGAGGCTTGTTATTAGCAATTTTGTTTTATATTACATTCCTTATGTCAATTGGTTTGTTAGTCTGTAAGCCGTCTTTAAAATAAAATAAATAAATATATACTAGGAACAAACACACATTTGTAGTACCTACAACAAGGCTCCAGAAAATAGGTGGCTCGTTTAGATTTCAATGTGTACGCTTTTATAATAAGCTTCCAAGCCACGTACTAGATCTAAGTGTTAATAAATTCAAATCATTCATTAAACGTAAGTTGTGCCAGAAAACGTTTTATACCATTAAAGATTACGTTGAGGACAAAAAGACTTGAGTTGCTCCAATTAATTTTGTTTTTTTTTTTATATTTTGCACCGTGAATTTAGTTTTTTTATATTTTTTTTTAGTTTTCTTGCAATGACAAGAATATTTACTTTTTAAAGTATTATATTATTTTATTTTAATTATTGTGAAAGTGAAGACTATGTGGATCATTCTTTGTTTTTAATTTTTATTTGAATTTTTCTTAGTTAGTTTTGGGAATAAATATAATGACCACCAAAAAAAACTTTGTGACGATAACCCCTAACCACCAAATCTAGTAATATACTGACAAAAATAGTAAATGATCACCAAATTTAGTAAATTGATCACCAAATTTTAATAGCAAATTATTGCGCTATTTAATGTTGTAAAATAGGTTAGGTTAGGTTAGAACTGTGACCAACCGCGCGCGAGCCGAGCGATCAAAGCGAGCGGTGCCGCGGCAGCGGCCGGCGAGCGCTACTTCCAAGTTGCTCCCAGAAATTTTATAATCTTTTTGGTCATTGGTTTAATTTTGGTGATCATTTACTACTTTTGGTGATCATTTACTACTTTTGGGTTAACAATGATTTATTTGGAGTCATTTTGCCTAAACAGGATAGCGAGATGTTAAAACTTTGGTTATAATTTTACAATAAGATGCGGGTTTAATTTTGGTGATCATTTACTATTTTTGTCTGTTATATGTTACTATATCTGGTGGTAAGTTAAACATAAGCCGTTAGTTTTTAATCATGATCTGGCAGTTTGAGTAGTTTATGCGGCCTACCCGAATGTCCTTTCTTTGGTATTGTTCGTCAATTCATAGAGCTCCTTAAATGTTGAGTTGAGCTGCACGGTTATTGACAAATGCGTGTACTGACTGGACAGGTCCACTCAGGTGGCTGGTTCTTTCTTCAATAGACCTTAGGTTAGGTTAGGTTAAAACGGGCTGGTTTCCGCAACTCCACGACTAAGCGCGTATTTTGCGTAAAAATAGACCTTTTTCTGATATCAGTCTACATGGTCTTCACATGATCTAACCAAGATTTTGTCAGGACTTGTGGTGTTTCATCACCGTTACTTTTGAAATTGTATCATCTCATGTTTTCCATTTTTATGTATTATTTACATTGGTATAAACCTGAAAATCATAAGATTTGTTTTAACATCCAAAACTATTATATTATTTTTAACTCTTGACATTTTTATTTGACGTGACATCTGTCTATTTTATTTTCTTAAACCATAGACATAAGATACCATACTCTATAGCTTTTGTTAAGCTCGTTGTACATTATAATTTTCATTATAAGGGCAGCGGCAGACTGCCCCTCTGTAAACCGTTTTTATTCGTTCATGATTTTTTAATTGATATTCGAATTTAAAATTTAGAAGACATATCAGAACGAAGAAAAACGGGTGTCACTTTTTTAGTTTGGAAGCTGGACTGAACTCTGAAAGTCGTTTTACCACTTAATACTACGTGGTGTAATTTTGAATATGAAAATCTCTTTAAAACTATTATATATAATGCCTGTGAATCTACCAATTCAGTGAAATGCAATAAATATAAATATATTGAGTGTGGAACCTAAATTTCATTGACCTTGTCGGACACCGCTTCATGTTTAAAGGGCTCTTTTGACCGGCGTACGACGCCACAGCCCGGCCACCGCAATCCTTTGTGCTTGTTCTTGCACCTGTGCTACTCTCTGTTAGCCTGACAATTGGTTCAAGCCTTGACCATATAACTGTGTGCCAGCCCATTCGTCCTGCTGGCTATCCTACTGCCTATCTATGAGTAAGCGATTCATCT